>JAMQGS010000005.1:14660000-15260000 GCA_028455905.1 Neoseiulus californicus | reverse complement strand
ATCGAGATGGTTCTCAACCGTTGTTGCGGTTCGACGAGAATTGATTTTGCCGGGACAAGGGAATCCAACAGTTTTGAATGTTAGAACGTCTTGTAGCGACAGACTCCGCACTTCGGGTACGATTCCGGGGATTTCAGAGAAATAGCCGCCGCTGATTCCTCGACTCGTAATCAGAATTCGCGCTACGATATCTGTCAGGCCGAATAGCGTTTTGCCGTATCTATATCTACGAGCGCCGGGTTCTAGCATAACAGACCGCTGATTGGGCGGCAACGACATTCCTCGTCCACAATCCTCGCTGGTTGTCGTTGCGGAAGTCGCGAGTTCGGTATTGCAAGCCATGGAGACGTCACTGAGAAGGATGATGGTTGCGAGTTTGGGATTGTCGGGGGATTGACCGTATCTGGCGGAACGGGATGCTCTTCATTACGGAATTTGTCGGCGAGATGATGGCGGCGATGATGGTGCTCGATGACGTTTCCCAGCCGTCGGCGTGAACGCCCTTGTTGGTGTTGTGAGAAAGTCAGCTCCATAAAGATTGTTGTCCGTTCAAAGGTCAATTAAACAGCCCTGCTGGCGATGTATCGACGCTTCTTGCCGCAAAGATGAAACCTCACTGCGCAATAAGCTGATCATTTTCTCAAACTCCTGATTGTCTGTCTTCAGTCTGTTGACTTGATCTTCGAGCTGAGAGATTCGTTCAAGTTTCTTCTTCCGGCATTTGGACGCGGCAATCCGGTTCCGTAATCGTTTGCGTTCGAGCTTCATTCTCTCTTGATCTCCCATGTTGATTCTGCCCAATGATCCACCAGTCAAGCTGGTCTGCTCGTCTCTTAGGGTCATCGAATCGCTGGTGTCGGAACCCATTCCGTCAGAAGAGCCGTTCATGTCATTAGAAGATGCAGTACCCATCTGAACGTTGAGACTGTGTAGGTTCGCTGCCGTCAGATTCGTCAAGGTTGTCAACGTTGTCGTAGGTGGAATGGCTGCTCTCGTCGCTGCGGTTCCGACCAGTGCCGATACAGCTGTTGGAACCGGTGCGGAGGCAGCTGTGGATGATGATGTTGTCGTCGTTGTTGCTGCGGCGGCGCCCGTTGCGGTCGCCGACGGCAGTACTGATGTGGTGCCTGTTGCTCCTGACGATGACAGTGCCGAGGACAGCGAGACAACGGTCGGCTCGGCCTTAGCATCTCTTTGTCCCTTCTGCTGCATGTTCGCCAGAGCAACCTCGAATCCTTTTGCAAATTCGACTTGCTTGTCAGTGATTTCTTTGGCCGGGTACAGGTAAACATTTATAGGCGTTTGCTGCGATGTGGAACTCGTTGCCTGAATGTTGCCCTTGATGAACTGTTCAACCTCTGGCGACGCCAAGACAAACCTATTCAGATCGGGGGATGTCAACACCGGGGAATTCGTGTACTGGCTCCGCATTCGCCTTGCTCGAGCTCCCCCTGCTTCCAAATCTAGTGTCATCGATCGTTTCATACTACGGATGTCCTGCTGTTGCTGGGTATTGTCAGACGCCATACTTCTCGGTACAGGTTCAGTAATTGCGGTCGGCAAAACGTCTCTCAAAAGTTCTCTCAAAACTTCACTTCGGTCTGAACACCAGACCTTCCACAAGGAGTGTTTTTCCTTTCGCACGTTAGAGTAACACGACGTAAAGTATGTATTCCTCAGCTGATACGGCACGACGGTGATGTTTTTCGCGAGGAAACACCGAAATTTCGGAAACACATTCACAAACAGGGAGCGACGTTAGCTCTTTCGCCGTTGTTGGTATGACTCATCGGTGGCTATCAGCGCTCCTTTTAAACCCAGCGACGGCTGATTCTACGTCAGCAGGATGATATCACCGAGCTCCCCGTTCATTGGCTGCTGGCCGTGACGTCATGGGAGCCTGACCAATCAGCGCGGGACATTTCGAGAAGTGAACAAGGCGAAGCACAGCGGCAGCCACAGGAGTGCTAGGCAGGCTAAGACAAGGGAAGGGAGATCAGCATCGAATGGAACCATTGCGAGCGTGACTCACCCAGTGGAGAGGGCTTCACGGAGGGGGAAGGAAGATTGTCGAACACAACAATTCTCGGAAGCGCGCTGTCCCATTCAATGGTTGCAGGGAACTTCCACTGATCATTTGGGGAACGAGAAAAAAAAATTGACCCCAGGAACACGAGCAGGCCATGAAACGACCTTGCCATGAACGGGAAATACGCGCTGTAAATTCGGAATACTTTGGCCTGTGTCGGAGCTCCTCGGCTGCCAGACTACACAATGAGTCATCGCAGCCGGAGTTCGAGGAAGCCCGATGACTCATCCATCGGGGAGCTAGATGCTCGGTGTACTTCCATTTTCCGCCCCCTGCAGATGACAGTTCCAGACACGGCATCGTTCGGCCACTCTCGGGAGCGGTTAGGGACGAGTGCATTTGCACTCTTCGTTTCCGGAGAAGGATTCTACCCTGTCCTGGAGAGAGTCCTTTGGCTTCGTTCAGGAGGCGAGTCGTTAGCTGGGAGTTGCCGAGTCTCAGGATTGTGAGATCGGAGAGCTTTATTGGCGCGGTATGAACTGCACGCAAGTACAGCGCATACTTGAGCTGAAGCTTTTTTGAGGCCTCCGTTTCCCACCTCAATTTGATCCCATCGGGACCTCTCCTCCGCATACTGGAACTTTTTAGTTCTCAAGTTTTGGAATAAGATGTGTATTGCGGAAAAATCCGGTACGCAAGAATCTGTTGCGAATCGGATACATGGAACCCGATACGAGAAAGCCCCAAATCAAACCCCCCAGACTCCCTTCCGAACAAACCCCTCAATGACCCTCCTGACAAGAGAAGTTCGGAGGTTTACTGATGGCAAGAGTTTCTGACTACAGCATGGAAGAGACCTTGACGAAACTTTCTAGCCTCTCGGAGCATGAGTTTATTCCTAGAACGCTTTTTCTTCCTATGTTACAGATGAGTGTTTTGTACAATTTGAGAGATAATGATACATACAAGAGCATAAGAAATGTGTTTGAACCTTGGAGGCGAATGGCAAACACTCAACGAAAACGTGTCTTTGGGTTTCAGGGCGCAACTAAATCAAACGCAGCTGATGATAGGGCAACAGGTTTTTGTACACATGGAGAGGATCGTGTATGACTTGAGTGAACTTGAGATAGCGTTCGCAGGGCCATTAGGCCACGTGCCTGCAAATCCAGGACTATAGGTGACATATGTATGCTGGTATCACCGTCCGTTTCTCATAAATTAATCCAAGTACACCGGTCGGAATGCGCCCTCGTTCGGACGCAACAGCGTGCGGGAACACGGGCGAGCACGCTCTAACACACACACACACAGACTCAGTCTCATCACACAAAGAGATTGACTACTGATGGCTTTCCATTCTCTGGAAGTACGCAAGCCCATCGAGTGTTCTTCAGGTCGACCACGTTCAACTGAAATCACTCCTAGCCAGGCTGCAAGCTACCGCATTACGATAGTATTGTTCCGAGAATATCGACAAAACCGAAATCATTATAGCGGGTTCGCTTTCTCTGTCGTTTTCGTTTGGGATCGTGGGTGTCGTCGTCGTCCGATGCTTTATCGTTTGACGTTCCCTCTTCAAACGTCGAGTGAGCAGCTTCCGATGCGGTTGACTATAAAATCAATCGAGATCAATTTGAGAGTTTGTTGTGTCGTCAAGCCTGACTCATGCTGAGAGAATTTCTCGCTTTCTCTATTCCTACGCAAGCAGGACTCACAATTTTGGAGAGCACTCTTTTTGGAATGTTGTCGTTCGGCCCATACACGTTGTTTCTGCTGAGTGTCAGAATGCTTCCGTCCTCGAAGACAACTTTATAGTAAGGAACATCTTGGCTCCCGAGAAAGGTTCCCTTGTATTCGCGACCGTCAGCGGGCCAAATGACAGAGACTTCATCTCCGAGTTTCGGTAGACGTTCCTCGGTGCATACAACCCACTTTTCACTCGAATCGTCGGAGGTGTTCCTATGAACAAGACGACAGCTATCAATACAAGCGATCAGACAATCGTCAAAAGAAACAAACAAGGTATTGTCTTCTTTGGAGGAATCGGATCACTTACTCTTTGATACTGACAAATTGACGACTAAGAGTATGCGTGACTGAACCATCATAAAACTGTATGGAGAAACAAGTTTCATGAATGATTTCCTCAACCACGGCTACATAGAATCTCTTATTTCGGTGTTTGGCGAGGACGTTGGTGCCGACGACTAATTCTTCCGTCGTCGGCGGAACGAGTGGCTTGTCTGGCTGATCCCCAGTGCTCTACAACGACAACAGGAAACAACAACAAATGTGATGAGTTTTCGTTTCATTCGCTCCTCGTCTGTGTGCTCGATCCCAAGCTTCTCTGCTTGTTGAGCTCTTCAAACAGGAGGCAAAGCTTCGGCATCGCGATCTTCACGCCAAGTCAACACCGTGGACAGATATTGTACCCACCTTCTTTCGAATGCGGTGAGTACTACAATGTGCGATTACGGGCTCGGGCCAGTTGTCGAGCTGGAACTGTGTTCCGCTCGCCATAGAGCAGGTGACGTGCATGCTGCGCCCGCAGTGGCACTGTATGCATACCCCTTTGTTCGTCAAACTCATCGGGAGATCCTTGCAGATGTAGCATTCGAGACGCTTCCGTGCTTTGGTGATCTGCTTGATCTCGATGCCTTCTTCAAAGCTCTGTACAAACACGTCTGGGATAAGAATGGCACAAATGATGTGCGCCCATCTGGAGTCCGCAGTTCTCTTGAGCGCGCCTCCGCGCAGACAGCAGAGGGAACACTGGGGCTCGGTGAGCCGGGGTGATTGGAAGGCTTCGCTGAGGGCTTCGTGATTACAAGAGTCGCAAACCCAAGCGCCGCCAGCAGTTTCGACCTCGGAGTTGTTGACCGTACTCAAGCCGTAACACGATTTATGCACTCGCAAAAAACAGCGGACACATTTGACGAGTTCTGAGGTTTCTTGATTCTCGAAAGAGTCCTGCGGTCGGATCCCGCTCCGATAACCGTGTTGGCCGAAAGCCGACGGAGGTACCACGACTTCGCTGCTGCTTGGGATGCTGTCTTCGTCCTCGGCGTCTTCTTCATCATCCTGGTACTGAGTCGAAGGCTTCAGGAGTCGATCTTCGGACAAGTGAATTGTTCTTCTGAAGGGGACGCAAACGGCACAGTACGGAGATTCCTTGCACAGCTCGTTATGGTAGTTCTTCTTAGCCAAAAGAACGTCTTCTTTCGAGAGGTTACGGTCGGGCTTTGTGATGAAAAGTGGCGAATATCCGTGATACCAATCAGGTAGAGTCCTTGTCTTCTTCTTCGCGGATGCTTGGGATACGCTGAACACCATCTTGTCGACAGTTTGTCTCACTGCGATGGCGATCTCTGCTGTGCTCTCTTGATTCGTCTTCTCCTGAAAAGCCAACCAGGGGATGAGTTTCTGAAGATAACACTACGAGAATAGATAGAATTCGTCGAGAGAACAAGAAGCATGTTTTCCACCTAGGGAAACTGACCATTGAGCCGCCTGCGCGATTCTTCTTAGGCCTCCGCGTGTTTTTTTCCCGTGAAGCGGCACGCTTCTTCGGTTCTCCCAGGGAAACGCAACGCTCATATTTTTGAGGGGGTATCCTGCGCGAGACGACAGATGGAATTCGTTTCGATTTGCCATCGACTGGCAAATACGCGGTGGGTAACGGCGCTGCGTAGACTCTGGACGGATCTTCCGGATGACAGCCGAAATCGCGGCCGTCTTTCCATGCGTCATAACGGTCAGGTTGGAACTTCAAGATGAAACGGTCCATGCTTATATGGACGTTATCTTGCCGGCAGCAGCACTGGAAGAGGATAATTCCGGACTGAGTGATGGGCAGGTTCGAGCGCGTGGAATGGAACGGAATGTTCACATGGGATACGTCTTGGATTCTGGCCCGACTTCCAAAATGAGCTGTGAACCTCACCCTGGTGCATCTCTTTCCATACTCGATCCATCGAGGGAGAGCGAAGTTAGTGCTCTCGGCGATGTTGAAACCTTGATTATAACCGGCGTGATAGCCGTATGGGAAGGTGATCATAAATTCTCCCTCTTCCTGCGTGATTTTGTCGTAGGGGATCGAGTATTTTTTTAGAATTGCCGGCGAGATCACAGTCATTTTATGACGTAGGAACGCATTACAAGTCTTCACCAATTTCGGGAAGAAGCCTGGAAGAGAAACTTTCATCAGATGGCTCAGAATCTGGAGAAGCTAATATACTTGAAGGATGGAAATGGCAGGCTCACTCACCGGAAGCTAGTCTTTCGAGACGTTTCCCGTGTTCGGGTGGAATCGCGTACCAGCTTTTTGGGGCCCCATGATGCAGGTAGTTTATCGAATATAAGTCCATGTCCTCGGTATGCCAGGCGAATGTCGATTTCCACATACCAAAATACAGGTAAGCGGTATTCACTCCCTCGATTTTCACGCCGTAGTCCTCGCCGATAAGGTCTAGGATCGTGTTCAAACGCGATATATTGAACTCCTGGAACAAGGTTGCATAGAATTCAACGGATGACCTCTCGAAGCCCTCTATCAACATTGTAGGTAGAATTCTGATCGTTTGATCGAGGGGCGTAGAAAAAAAAGATTGACTAACCTCGACGCCAGGGTCGTATATGCTCCCGCTCACGTCTGCTCCATAGATAGGTGGGTTGAAAGAGATATTCTTCCAGTACTTTCGCTCAAGGTCTTCATAGTCGAAGAATTCGGGGGTTTTATACTTCGGTGAGAGGGCCATTTTTTTGAAATCGCCAACAGTCATCATTTTCTTCTGCATATTGTATTGCTGGTATAAACCACCGTTGCCAATCACCATTTGTTGAATAGGAGCCGGGATCGGCATGTTCATGACATCCGGAGTGTCGTAAGGACGGCGGCGGGCACTCCATTCAGGAGGGGGTATGATCTGGAGAGGTGGGAATGAGTTCAGAAAACTAGCAGCAACGCCGATGTCAACTCAGTGCTCCCTGGCCCGGGTTTTACCTTGGCGATTCCAGCCTTATGTGCGCCCTGACTTTCCATGTATTTGAGGTAATTGGAGAAGTCTTTCATCTCCTCCATGGTGGGTCGGAAGATCATGATCCGAGGGGCTGAGCCAGGCGTGGCAGGGCCTTTATGGCAGGCCATTTTCGCTGTAACGACATGATGATGAAATCCAGATTATTCCCGGAACGCTTTCATGTACGAATCTGATGGGTTACTTTTCAGCGATGAAATTTGAGGTGTTCGTCCATCAATCCCATCGCGGTCTCCCAGTTTCGGGAATTGATCCAATTCCGGTCAAGATTGTTCTCGGGTCAGGATTCGATAATAGACATAAGAACAACAAGTATTGACGAGCGGGCCTCGGTATTTCGTGCGACGCCTCAGCGATGAATTCACTCCAAGCGAAGTTGCAGGATTTGAAATCCGACGCAACAATACTCCGCGACGGGTGAGACAGAAGTCGGAGCAAGCCATGGTATCTGGCGCCATTGCAAAGCATCGAAGTTGATCCGTGCATCTTGCGTAGGAACTCGAGTGCGAGGTGTCTGCATCGCGCGAGGATAAGACGACGTGTAACGGATGAAATCTTCTCGATCGCATTCTGGAGCCGTCACGCGAGTTTCCTCTCCCATCGACGCAAATCTCACCACACTTAGCATAGCAGTGGAAGTGATATAATTTGGGTTTCGGAAAGCTTTATCAAAATTATCCATTGTTCGGCTCGACTCCGAATCTCAGGCGAGAGATTCATATCGTGGAAGGACTGGTCGTTCTTCGTTGAGGATCCGAAAGAAACTCCGGTATTCAAAAACAAAACGTGTGCTGAAGCGAGTAGTTTGGGTTTGAGGGCAGTCCCACGAGTTACTAGCGACACTGGTAATCTTGTCGCCGCCGTCTGGGGGAAACTATCAGCAAAATCGACGCCGATAGCAACCTTTAGAATTTGATTGTTCGTCCTGGGTGCCTTTCGACTTCTTCAGAGGGTTCACGGCGCTCGTCGATCGGACTCTGGGGCGCACAACACTGGCGACAAAGTTCGCTTTCTCTCATTTGATTCATGATCTGGTCGAGATAATAACAAACCAATGTGTTGAATAAGAGTGGAGAGAAAGGTTAAGTCCAAAGTGTTGGCGGTAAGCCCGCTAGTGAGCTGTTTGGTGTTTGGAATGCGGCTTCCCGGCTGGTATCAGACTCGGACATGAGAGACAGCATGATTCAGATCCGACCTCGATGGCGTCCGCGACCATCAACGAGTGCTTCTCCCGAACATTCAAAGCCGAGAGACACGATGAGAGGTTCATTTTTACGCCATTGATGCTACTCGAACAGCTATCGAGTAAAGGCCAGAAACAATCCTAAATACATCGACAGTAATTGCACCGATGGCTTGGCTGTGACCATTGAAGGCTCAAAGCTTTCGGTGAAACTTATTGGCAGACGAACGATGCTCGTGCAAAATAAACCTCATCTCGCTTCTGCGACGATGCCTACTTCGCTCTCGTCCAACTCCCCTGGAACTTCAACATCCGAACAACAGGCTCTGACATCTCTGCACCCACGATCGAGAACCGCGGTTCTTTCAATCGAAAGTTTGACCCGAGTACAACTTTCGCTACGGTTCACGACGAGATCTCCGCTATCGGTCGAAGTGTGTGAACCACTCTTTGTTCGAGCCCCCTCGTATTTTCAATCTTCGTCTCCCGTAGACGTCTCATGGAGAGGTTCCCGGGTTTCACTCGATTTGCGAGTCAATCGCGCCACATGCTGATGACAGGGGACGTCCGCTCCGCACACAGCAGAGATGCTCAGAAGAACGGTACGTCTCCAGCTGGTCGGCCATCGCAGTTTCTATCAACACTACCCGAGACACACGCACGTACCCATCCCCCCCTTATAAGTAACCTCTGAATGCTATCGAGCTGACACTCGAGCGACAGCTCATACGAGGGCTCATTCGGTGGTTGGCCGACTCGGAGTGTCGTCTCCACACAACGGTATCGCTCTTCACACCGAAAACACTCTCGACTCAACTATAGTCCCAGCGGGTTGACCAGAGTCAGCGTGGAAAGAAACTTCGCTTCGTGCCTCCAATTAATCACTTGCGAAACATACCTTCGAGGTTCTGATCCTTGTGTCAGGGCCGAATGAACTGCAAAGCCTCAAATAGCAAACACAATTGAACTTTCCTCTATTCAGCAGGCTTTCTCATGGGAACACATTCGCCATCTTTGTTTTTGAACCACAGAGCTTCTCAGTGTGTATGATGAGAGAGAGGGACGGTCATGAGAGCTAGAAGCCACGAGTTTCTCGCGAGAACCCTGTAGTCGCCAAGCTCCTTTCCACCGAATATTCGGCCAGGAGGCTGAATTCCTGCTAGTATGAGTGCCTGAATGACCGCTTGGTACGGCAATGGCGAGCGATTCGCTCAAAACTCCGGATCTTGATGCTAATCATTCACTAGCGCAATGTTTTCGTTTTTAGGGGAGCCAATGCTGTCTGCTAAGGCACCGCAGGCTGACAGAAGGAACCCCGGTCCCGTTTGCTTGGAACCAGGAAGAGGCTATAGCGATTAATCCGAATGACACTATCAGTTTTCCCGACATAGGCAGAGGCTCGGTGTGACAGTCTTGATCACAGCCGCAGTTCCGCATCGAGGAGCCCCCATGCAGGCTGGGGACGACGTCCGTCAATTATCTAGACTGCTTATAACGGCAGAACGATACTTCCAGCCTAGAGTACAGATCAGACGCATATCGAAAAATCATGACGACATGAACCCTGGAGATCATCAGGAGGGGTTCACCCAATGGTGGTTCTTGCCCACCATTGAGTTTGCCCATCGTCTGGGCCTAGTTTTGAGGAACTTCCATCCAGACATCGCTGTTTGGACCAATGAATATGTCATACGTCAGCGGTTTTGCACGACATTCTTGTGTCGCCAGTGTTTAGAGGCTCCTGATGCGCCGCCCATCCTCCCCCCTCCCAAGCAAGAATAATCGTCTTTGCTAGCTTGGCCACAACCGATTCGTTGCCAAGGGCCTTAAGTTATCGAGAAGCGGTTCGGGCTAAGTCGATCACATTGACCGACTGTGCCACCCCACACCCATTCGCGCGAAAGTTGGCAAGACGTCCCCTCAGATGCTCGAGAATGATAAGATCGGCACCCTGGAAATCACAAGGTCTTCCCTTGCATCCTATCCTAAGTCACGCTCTTCTATGTCCTCAACGTTCTCTGAGGCTCCCTGTCTTTCGATTTCAATAAATTTAGCCGGCTGCTCCTTCTCCCATCGTCGTTCAACGATATGTAGCGATGCATCATGTTGCTTTCGTCGCGGAATATCGATTCAACGGAATGAGAAACGAAAAACTTCGACGATCCCGGTAAATCCCGCTGCGTTGATTATCGATGAGCGCAAAAAAAAGGGATGTGAACTTATGAAGTATCTTCGCATCCAATATATTCGTATCCCATCGATCCTCAAGAGATCATAGGGAAGTGAAGTGAGATGGTTCGACAGGCAGCCGGGCCGATCTCCTCTTTCCGAAACACACATTTCTTCCGCGAGCCCGTTCGCCGCCGTGTGATTTGAACGAGAAATTTCCCCATGAGGGTTGTGGGCGAGGGGCGGCCGCGAGAGTTCTCAGCTGCAAATCTTCAAGATAGGAAATTTCGAGCCGCGAAGACCAATCGGCAACGGAGCCGCAAGAACCTTCACAGAACCGGAGCTTTATCCCACTATACATGAAGGCTGTTGGGCGATTGCAACTTGAAGTTGGATCTACTTGACGTCGGGCAATGATCTGCGCAACGATTCCGGGAGAGAGGTGGACAGCTATTCCAGAGTATGTGTTCATGGTTTCCTTCCTCACCTAAGCTCTAGGATTTTCGGTGAACACGTTCGAGCGACGGAGATATGCAGTTTGGCGCGAGACCCGTGAACTCCTAGGTTTCGCGGAGCGCGCAGATGGTTCACCCAATCCACGTACCTGATGTTTGAGGCAAGCTTACTAGAATCCTCTGACCGTATTGACAGTATCTGTCAGAGTGTCCGGTGACATATGATTCGAAACTCACACTGAGTCAGCATCTGAAAAGCATGATATAACTGACAGGCTCTCTATAGCTGATCGATTCGGACGTGTGAATTCTGTTCATGAGTAAAGGGCTCCCCCGATTGCTCAACTGGTCAGCTGAGAAACTGACTGGAGTTGTTGTCCCGAATTTACAGATGGATGTCGGTTCCATCGTAGTTGTCTCGCAGGATTTCATCTCCGAGCTTGAGGGCGAATTGTCGCTGTTCGCCGGCGATGTTGTCCAGATCACCGAAATCATAGGCAAACTGTGGCTGCGTGGTGAGAGCAATGGCTGCGAAGGGAAGTTTCCACGAAGTTTCGTTCGGGAGAAACCTCTCCCATCGACGTGGAATCCCAAAGACAAGAATCTGAGGCTTTTCGCTGCCCTCGCGGATTTCCCTGCTGCACAGGAAGGAGACTTGGGCTTTTCCCGAGGTAAGTTTCTGGAGCTTTTGCGAATCATTATTCAGTTTACTGTGTGGCTTGGGAGGGAGTCAATCACCAGGGCAACTCACTTCAGGTGACCTGCTGATCGGACTCGAGGAACTCGGTGAAAATTGGTGGAGCGCGAAAGATGCGGAAGGTAACCAAGGTACCATTCCAATCACGCACGTATGGCAAATCGACACTGCTCGTTTGCCGAAAGAGGAAGACTCCAAAATCAACCGGAGGGCTCGAGTTATTCTGTCAATGACCGCTCAGCTGGAAGACGAGTTAGATCTCGTGAAAGATGAGATTGTCACTGTCCAGAGGACTCTCGACCGGGACTGGTATTGGGGTGAGTTATGTTATGTCTCTCCGTTGGTTCTGTGTCACTTCCTTCCCAGTTCCGGAATTCCAAAGTTCGCTGACTGAATGGGATTTTTCTTCCAGGAGAGAACGATAATGGGAGTCAGGGTCGCTTTCCCAAGAGCTTTGTGACGCTTCTGGAAGAGTCCGCGCCCGCCGCTTCCCGTCAAGACGATCCCCCATCGTTCGAAGAGTGCATGGCAAACCAAACTGGCGACCACACACTCTCAGCTGCGAAAGAATTCGACAAAGCACCCGCGGAGACAACGGCGGCGGCGGCTGCTTACGAGAACCTCAGCGAGGTTTTCGCCACGGAAGGCAGCCGAGCTGCCGAGGGCATTCAGCCCTACGCCAGAACAAAATACAAGTTTGATTCCCAGTTCCCGAATGAGCTCTCTTTTCGCGCGGGCCAGATTGTCCATCTCATACGTTATATCGACGACGAATGGATGGAAGGCCAGCTTGAAGGGAAGGTCGGATTGTTCCCAATCGAATACGTTGACATCGTCGTCGACGTTGCGCAGGATCTGCCTGAAGTCACAGGAACCATCGCCAAGGCAATTTTCGACTTTGAGAGCGCTGTCCCAGGAGACCTTCTACTAAAGGTCCGGATAGAATGGTTCGATGATTTTGACGTACATTGTTGTCCACCACAGGGCGCGTGTTGATAGAGATTCACTCTTGCAGGAGGGAGAATCGATCGTCATTCTGGAAAAAATTGGTGATGACTGGTACCGGGCTCGAAATTCGCAAGGAGAAGAAGGCATCTGTCCCACCAGTTACGTGCAGGTATGTGCTGTGGACCTTGTTCTTGGCTTTGCTAAGTCTCTTCGAGGTTTTGGTTCATGCTAGCTTCTGGAGAATACTTTTTTATTTTGTAGATCGTTTCTCCGACGACAGAAATCGGTCTTATTCGATGAGGACGTGATTCATCGAATTTACCCCGATCGCATGCCCTTGGTTTCCCCATTTGGTGCCTTTTTGGTTGCTCAGCAAGCACTGTTGTTGTCAGAAGTGTTCCATCGAACACTGTCTTACAGGAGATGGATGCTGAAACTTCGACACAGGCTGCAGGAGGTGCAAGAGTAGTAGATGGCGTCGAACTGTTACAATCAAGCGCTTCGAGTCAGCAACATGTCATCTCTTGGCTGGCTTCATCCAGTCCTCCCGCGGCATCGTCGGTGGTCAGTTCGGATTCCGGTGAGTTGCCCTACGATATCATCTCTGAAATCGCTGGTTTGCGCCGTAGGAAAGACACGACCGTTTAAGCATGATGATCGACGCGGGCAACATGGGTTTCCCAAGTCCACCCTGCCCAGACTTTCGGATGCATCCCACTATGACAACCCCTAACCAGCTGGATCTGTTCTTGATTTCCAAGGTGGAGATTCAAAGTCCGGCGTGAATCCATACCCGATCCGAGATGAGGCAGACAAGAAAGTTAAAGAAGTCGGATCTCGAGCTTCCACGCCGGACGACGAGGATTTTTCATGGGACTTTGGCTCACCTGATCGTCACGGTCGTCAGCGTGGTTCTACTCTGCAGTCTAGTGCACTCGAAGGTGCAGGGAAGTCAAAATCTCACTCGCAGCAACAATATACGTCGCATCAGCAACAAAAGCATCAAACTTTGCATCAGCAGCAGCAATTATTACCGCTCCGTCCACCGCCACCACCCCCTGCTAAAGTAGCAGAGCCTCAGAGGTGAGTCGGTGGATTCCGACCACACTTAGTCAGAGGATCAGCGTTCTCATTCAGATGGCTCAGCTATCTATATGGTTTTTATTCCCGAACGGTGAGCAATCGGTTAACCTTCAGAGTTTTGCTTCCTGCAGGTCTGCACCCCCGATACCCTCGTCCGCGAGTCTCTATGAGAATTGCGTGAATCCAACAGATGCTGCCGGCCAGGCAGCAGCGCGGCAACTTGTCGAGCAGCATCGGAAGGAAGACACTCGCTTACGAAAACAGATGGAACTTCGTCAATGCATAATCACCGAAATCATTCAAACAGAAAAGGACTACAATCACGATCTGAAGCTTTGTTTCGATGTTTTCCTCAAGGATCCGACTCCTGCACGTCGTCTAGGTGAATAACCGTTTCAATCTTGGGTGAATACATCCATCTGAATGTATCAGGGGGAATGTAGAACCTATCATTCTCTGGAACTCACTCCACCTGCATCCCGTTCACCTCGGAGACTTTTCAGGGATCGACACGGTCACGCTTTTCGGGAATCTCGATGAAGTCATTGAGGTTTCAACACAACTATTACACAAGATGGAAAACGAACAGAATCGGCCTGAGAACGAGCAGCGCATCGGAGCCTGCTTCGGCGAATTGGTTGCGCGACTCCAAGATATATACTCCCATTACTGCCGAAATCACGATGATGTGTCGGGACTTTTGGCGAAATATGAACGTGAGCCAGCAATGAATCGCTTCCTCCAGAATGGTTCGTACCCGTTCAGTTCATGGCGGTTCCACACGTGGGTATCCAAGGGGAAAAACTGCTCCTGTTAACACCATGAGACGTCAATTTTTCCAGGAGTCGACGCAATGCAACGGAATAGTAACTGTTTCGACCTGGCATCTGTGCTAATCAAGCCAGTGCAGAGAATTCTTAAGTACCCTCTTCTCATCAACGAGCTTGACAAGGCCACCGAAGATTCCCATCCCGATAAGCAGCACATTCTTCGAGCGATCGACGAAATGGCGAAGGTAACCAATTTCGATATTATCGTGACTTATTCAATCTTGACCACTCTGTCGGATAAACCATTCATTCTATTTCGTCTCGACGTTCCGCAGGTGGCCACCGATATCAATGAGATAAAACGTCGCAAAGATCTAGTGTCCAAATACCGTTCGGATCCCGAAGCTAGCTTCAGCCAAAAACTTTCAAAACTGAATCTCCACTCGGTGAAGAAGAAATCCACCCGCCTGACAGTGAGGATGTCGAGTTCTCTGGGCTTGACAACAGTCGTACGAGACGGAGAATTTGAACGCGAAGAACACCGGCTCGATTTGTTGGAAAAGAGCATCAAGAACTTTTTGAAAACTATGCGAATGTTCTGCGATCAGCTGCAGGAGTGTTTGAAGGTCGGATTCCAACTCTCAGAAGATATTTGTGATTTTTATGCTGAGAAATGTCACCTGATCGAAGTTGATCGGTTCCGTATGGCGCAGCATACGCTATACTCTGAGCATTGGACCGAGTTCACGCGCACTGTCGAGAAACAAGTCGTCGATACGTTACAATGTGTGCTGGAGATGCTGATAGCGCCGCAGAAAATCATCGCGAAAAGGGAACACAAGCTACTCGATCTTGCGGCATGCACGGCACGTATGGAGAAAAACCGCGATGCGACGAGGCAAAAATCCTTCGAAGAAGAAGAGCAAGCTGCACGCAATATGTACAACGCCCTTAACAGTCAGTTACTGGATGAATTGCCTAAGCTTTGCTCTCTGAGCACCGATCTGCTGAGAAGTTGCGTCGACACGTTTCTCCGCGCCAAAAAACTTCTCGTGGCTCGAATAACGAAACAACTCTTACAACTCTCTGAATTGCCGGCCATGAGGAACGCTTCCATGAATGTTCTGGATGCATTCGATCAGAAACATCGTGCCGCGCTCCAGACTTTCGCGCAGTTTTCGATGACGCAAGCCAACATATCGGGAGGTCTCTTCAAAATCGAGTCTTTGGCCAAAGGCGGAAACTTCCTGCGGAGATCATTCAGCGATAAACACGGAACAGCGCTCGATTTGGTTCCCCAAACCGAGGCTCAGAGGAAGTGGCTGAAACAAACATACGGAGAGAGTCAGTGCTACACTGTGGCCATAACGATTCAAACGAGCGATGTCAATGAAATTTCCGTCGGCAAGGGTGAGTCTCATTTTCAATTCCTGAGTTTCTAGATTCGCCGTAGACATCCGTCCTTCACGATTTCACTCGCTC
Source organism: Neoseiulus californicus (assembly GCA_028455905.1). Classification (NCBI taxonomy): domain Eukaryota; kingdom Metazoa; phylum Arthropoda; class Arachnida; order Mesostigmata; family Phytoseiidae; genus Neoseiulus; species Neoseiulus californicus. The sequence goes on along the minus strand of JAMQGS010000005.1, from coordinate 15,244,145 downwards.
CCTTTCATCCACAGGAGACTTGGTCGGCGTTATCCGGCAAGCAGATCCATCCGGAAATCCGATGCGGTGGTATGTGGACAATGGAAGATGCAAAGGTTTGCTCGCAAGCAAGCATTTGCTGAGAGACCACAAAACGACACCGAACCCTACGACTGGCGGGAATGCGGGATTGCCCAAAACAGTGACCAAAACATCCGTACGTCCCACATCTCTCTCGAATGTTCAAGACGTCAGCTCGCGACGGGAATTGGGGAACCTGAGCGACCGTATCCAGACCAACGCTCCCGTTGCCACATATGGGAACATTGATTGTGAATACCCGGGCAATGTGCCTCAGTCGTCCTTGGAAGACAATGGTCGCTCGTGCAAGGTCAACCAGACAGCCCGGACTCTCACCTCGAGCTCGACCGACGATGGGCCGAAGGTGAGCCTCATTCTAGAAAGCTCTATTCTATTATTCACGGGATGGACTTCAAGAATGCGTTTCCTCGATTTTGCAGCCCCTTCCATCGCACGCAGCTATGAGGGTGGTCAACCCAGTGATCAGCAATTTACCTAACCGAAGCAATCGCCCGCGAACTGACGTGACGACATCTCAGGCAACAACTCGAAACGACTTCGAGTCGGCACCACGGTTAACGTCCTCTGATCAGACCGCACCAAATAAACCCCTCCCGGCCGTACCGGTGGAGGAGAGCTTATATTCAAACATCGACGCGCTACAAGACTTCTGTGATATGGAGAGGCAACAACATCAGCAGCAACAACTACAGTATCAGCAACGGCCGGATTCGAAAAGCTCGGTCGATACGCGGCAGAAGGTTGAAGAGGTGAGTTTATCGGAGCCCGACGGAATATCCGAATCAAGTGTTTACTGACCCGAGATTCCGAGTCGAATATTAGAATCGAGACCATTGAGCGAGGAACGAGGCGGTTATCTTGGTGAGATGTCTTCCAAAAAAATTCCACCAGTCGACCAATCGGTCGCCTCCCACTAATGGTTTCCGACGAATCGTGTACGCGGTTGGAATTCGTATGCACGAAGCTACATTGCGAACTTGATCGACGGTCGTTGCGACCAATCTTTGGGTTCTCATGCCCAAAAGCTAATGTCTCGTGCCTGTCCTTGAAAAAAAGGAGAGGGACCGCTCGAATAGGGTTGCGAATGCGCAGTTATGGATGTGACGGGAGGTGGATAGGTTATTCTTTTTCGATAACGAAAGGTGGCACTGTCATACAAATCTTGATGCATCTATTTCTATTTTCGCAGTACTACTACGCACTATACAAGCTGGACGTTGTCGGCCCGGGACAGCTTCCTTTGTCGCAGGGACAAGTAGTTCTGGTCATCTACACTTGCGATCTAGAGAGCAACCCCGAATGGTGGTTTGTGGAGGATCGCTACGGGAAACAAGGCTACGTTCCCGCATCCTATCTTCGCAAGTATAAGCCCTCATGAGCAAGATTGAACTTCGTGGTCTCGACGCAGGAAACAACCTTGAAACAATGTTCCGACTCTGCAATAACTAGCAAACACAATATCTCGAAAGTCCTGGAACACCATCGACATTCCATGAAATGTTAGTTTTCAATTTTGAGCTCATATTGTGCCTAAACATAGCAGTACAATAGAGTTTTGTAATTCCCCGGTAATTCCCATCCATGTGATACGCACGGCGATGAACAACATTTCGGTTCCCGTCGGTTCACTCGGTACATTCCTGTTTGTGGAAATCGATTCCGTCTTTGTGGTGAGCTGTCGTTTAGTTTTATTGGATGCGCTGAAGATGCATTTCTAATTTGAATAATAGGGAGTGGAATTGATTGCGTAGGATAGGATAGGACTTGGTACAATCCATGTACAGCATTTACAAAACTTGGAATAATCTGAGACAGTGTTTTATTGAAGGAAGTGACAATAAATAACGGTGCATCCGGGAGAATCTTCCCTCAATCATAAAAGCCTATCAGCCCAACCAAAGTACGCGCCGGGTAGGCCAAAATTGACGGGTAGACCTCCCCCAACGCCTCCAATATAAAGCCTCCGTTGCTCATTTCTCCGTAGCTCCGTTCTCATTGCTCCGCGTAAGCGCTTGTTTGAGTGATACTTTGCCCGCGTCAGTCTCAGCTAATGAGCCCTAGAAGTTGGTCCTCCTAGTTCAACAGCAAAGTATGATTTACTTAGTGTTAATAAGTTAGACGTTTGAGGACTCAGCCGTCATGTTATGCGGGAATTCAGCAGTTCTCCGCTCGATATTTGGGAGCAGAATCGTTGATCGCTCGAACCTGCGGGCGTTCAGTCTGCATGAGCAACTTCGAATACTTCCAGGGATGGCTGTTCCTGGTCCTCAATCGGGTCCGCAGCTCGGCCAGAGGGGCTTCAACATATCTAAATTCTGCAATGATTTCAACGAAAGGACTCAGGATATGAAGGAAGAAATCCCAATTTCCTGTCAAATCTCCCTCAACCCTGACCGAACGTGCAACCTCCGTATTATCAACCCCCCGTTGCAATATTTCGTCATTAATCGGCGACGTACGAAAACCAACCGACTGCGTGGCATGATAGTTAGCGTGCTTGGTACAAGCGCGTGCTGCAATGGTGGATGCCATAAGCGACCGGCTGCGTTGTTCGGGAGGTTCCAGGCTCGAATCCGAAAGCATGCCAGAAGTTATTTGGCGGCGAGTACGAAAGAGAACAGGGGCCGACTCCGCATTGACTGAGCGATGATTTGTGCGTCAACCAAAGGAGAAAAATGGATGCATCCCGAGGTGGAGTATGCGGGAAAATAAGCGAACGCCACCAACATGTGCGGTGCGTGGTGTGAACATATGATCGGCTGTAGACGCTGATCCTCGGATCCACACTGCGTACGTAAAGCACAGCATTGTTGTAAACATAGGATCGACAGAATCGCTCCGCCGAAACTCAACGCTGCGTGTAGGCATGCATCGAACGGCACTTGACGTGTCTGTCAGAGTGGGTTCAACGGTGTTCACTCTCCTGAAAAACTGTGACCGGCGTCCGCGGAGCTTGCTCGCCCCTGAAGTGAAAGGGTCATCTACGGATGAGACGCAAATAACCATTACAAAAAAAAAACCACGTGCACGTCGAACGTGCACGTGCACTAGTGTCCGAAAGACCACGTGTAGAGATTTGTTGCTCCCCATCAAATCCAAGATCCAAGTATGCCGACTTTTGAAGAGGACCCGTTGGCTGACGTTTGCGGCATTGTCGGAACGTTGATTATCGTCGTGGTAATAATCATCGGACTAAACCTTTGGTACTACGACATTGTTCCCATCGAAGCATTCGGGCGAATCTACGCACGACTCACAAGGGTGGTCCGCGAACTGTCCGACTCGAACGAGATAGGGCGCGATCGGTAGGCCTACTGGGGACATGAAAAACGGGTCTTGGGGCCGAAGCCCGAGTTGCAACGTCCTGAGGTGAGTGCCGTGCTGCTCCGTGGATTGGGTGTCTTTTCGCAAAACATGCATTCGATTCTTTCAAAATTTTGTTTTACAATTCCCCAGGTCGAGTGATATCGCAGGATGAGAACCTGAGAAACGAAAGCGTAAAGTGTCGGCTTCTTAAGGACGAATCGTTGAAATAAACACACATGTATCGTTATTCCCGCATCGTGCTAGTTTTCAATTTTGAGCTCATGTTGTGCCCAAACATAGCAGTAAAATCGAGTTTTGTATTTTCCCGGATTTCCCCATCCATGTGATACGTACAGCGATGAACAACATTTTGGTCCCCGTCGGCTCACTCGGTGCATTCCTCTTTGTGGAAATTGATTCCGTCTTGTGGTGAGCTGTCGTTCACTTTTATACGATGCGCTGAAGACGCATTTCTGATTTGAATAATAGGAAGTGAAATTGATTGTGTCGGATAGGATAGGACTTGGTACAATCCATGTACAGCAGTTACAGAACTTGGAATATTCTGAGACAGTATTTTATTGAAGGAAGTGACAATAAATAACGGTGCATCCGGGAGAATTTTCCCCCAATCATGAAAGCCTATGAGCCTAACCAAAGTACGCGCCGGGTAGGCCGAAATTGACGGGTAGACCTCCCCCAACGCCTCCAATATCGAAGCCTCCGTAGCCTCTGACATGGTCCGCGTAGCTGCCAACATTCGGAAAGTTGGCATAGGTTCCGTGTGTCCCCTGCAGTCCCCGGTATCCACCAAAGCTTGTTCCGATCGCGTGACCTGCGGAGAAGCGTAGGTCTTATCTAACTGACACCTATCAGCGTAAATTCGGAATCACGAACAATGCTCAAGTTCCCGAGACAAACTTCCCCTACAGCGTTCTCCGGATAACGTTATATCACAATCACTCGCCTGGTAGCAGGAATCTCTTGTCAACGTCTCCTTTGTTGGCATTGGTTTCTTGCGCGTGTTCAATGCTGTTGCCCGGTTTCATTTCCGGAGGAGGACCGGCCATGTTCGGACTGAGCGAGTTCGTGTCAACATTCTTCGATGATTCAGTTGGTTTCTTCAAGTCCACCGAAACTGCAGGTGCCGGAGACGGTGCCACATTGTCCACAGGAGCGGCTTGGGAGCCCACAAGTAGCAGCGCGACCTGTCGAAGGTGATATTCTTAACACCTTTTGCTGCCACCGCAATAGGATGCTCGACAAAGCATCGGAGATGAATCTTACCAGAAAGAGCTTCATGCTGATCAATCGATTCCACTCGGGCATTGAAAGCGAGTAGAAGCTCGTCGGTCAAACTGCGAATTTTAACGGGTTCCTCCTTGCCGAATATTTGGATTCCAGGTGACTCGTATGAAGAAGGCCAGTGACCTTTCGCTCTTTCCATCAACGCGCCGACCCATCTTTTCACCCATCCGGAGAAGTTATCCGCGTCGAGTTTCCTTGGTCTGGAACCTCTTCACAGACCCATAGCCTCGAGCTGATAGTGACAGCTGCTCTTGTAATGGTCTAACGTCATCGAAAGCACATGGTGAACGATCTTCTGCGTATTCCGCGGTCTTCTGTATGGAACGGTGTCCCTATCCATGAGGATCAGCGTTGTTCAGCAGCGATTCACCTATCAAGACTGTGGGGTATATCTCAACCCGCGAAGTTCTCGCGATGTCGAACGAGTCGATTCGCTTCCATGAATTCGAACGCCTAATCCCTCTCTTCCGAGCCTGTCAACTGAAATGGGTGGTAACACGAACATTCGGAGAAAACTCCCAAAATAACATGGACGGCATCTTCGTACAAGTGCATTCAGTCAACATTCAGGCAATATCTTTATTGGTGCTTGCATAACGCTTTCGATTATTGTACAGACAGAAATCACGACCGAACTGCTCCCTTAACAAGAGAAGTGGAGCGCATCAGAAACTCATTGTTGCGTATCTAACCAAGCGAAAGCTGTTTGTATTCTACGGATCATTTTAAAAGTATCAGATCGCGTATCGTTTGATTTATTCGAGACCCTCTGATCACACGTACTTTGCTATCGCTCATGTATTAAGCGTGGACTTTGGATTCGGAATCTTGGTACATGGATGGAAGGCTAGAGCGGGTGTCGCGAGCGATTCCATGACGACGTTCCCGGTGGATTCTGAGGTTTCCTTTCTGAGACGTTCTGTAATCACATTCACTGCACGCGAAAGGCTTTTCTCCAGTGTGAATCCTCATGTGGATTGTGAAGTTGGATTTTGATTTGGATGAGTATTCGCACACGTTGCACTGGAAAGGTTTGTTTGGATCCCTGACGGCTTTGCGCCCAGGTTTCCCTATCCGACCACAACTGGTGTCGAGTGCGTTGATGTTGTTGTTGGTTTCCTGAGTTGCCACGTTCCAGAGAATGAGGTCCGCGGGCGAGAGGGAGAAGTTCTGCAGTGGTTGTAGGATGCCCAGACTTCGGAGATTCTCCGCCTCATCTGAAGTAAGCGATGGAAGAAAAGTTAGATTGTGGTTCAAACTTGTGGTCTTCCTAATGGACGCATGCACATGCTGAGGCGTCTCGCGACGCAAAGAAGATCTGAGACGGGGCGGAGGCGCGGCGACAATTTCCATTCATTTGGTGCGATCGATCTGTAAAGAGAAAGGTTTTTAGGACATGGTCATGACACTTCAAAATCGACTCTCTGAGCCGACTTTCGGCAACGGCGGTTGGCCGTTGAAGACTCCGCCGACTTCAGTGATCAGCCAAGATGCGTAACAAATAATGCTGAGATCCCGTCTCCGCAACCCAAGAGATAAGCCAAAATCTCGTTCAGCTGTGGAGTCCGAGCGGATCAGACACCCGTCGAAGTCTGTGCATAGTCAACTTTTACTTGGCTTCGCTGTCGTCGAGTTCTCTTCATTCTCAATCCGCTCGTTGAGAGTGGATCATCAGAGTCAAGCTTGAGGTCGATAGCTCATCGTCCCGGCCATCCCGGTGTTCTGAAGACGGAGAATACGAATATGAGACCCAGGTTCCATCGCCCGCGATTCCATCGGTGTGGCTCAAGAATGAGCACACCGCCGCTAGACGATATCGGATCAAGAGCACTGCAGCATCCGCCAGGAAATCTTTGAGATTGCACGGCTTATGAAAACTCACGTGGGCTTGGTATCCTCTGAGCTCGATCCTGCGGCACAGATCGAGCGTTTCCACGATCATCAGCTGTATGCAATATTCGCTTCATGCACATCCTCAGCAATGTTCACAAAACCTCTGCAATAGCCACATTCGATGCCGTCGACCGAGCAGCCGTGCAGCGAAAAAGCAGTAATGGCCGAGGACGCGACTCCAAGACGCGGTTTCGGAATTTCTTAAAGTGCGCTCCATGCAGAGGGTGAGGATATTTCTACTGCTAAATGCAAAAATAGAGCATGCGTTCTAACGCTGGCGCCCCCTTGAGGACTGTTGCAGAAGCACACAGCGGAGCAAAGCTGCGAAGAGCCTTGGGGGTTCAGCAGAGATCTCCGAATGCTGTGTATTCAAGATGTGGTCGCCGCTAGAGGCGGAGTACCGTCAGAGTTAGTACCGCGAAGGGGGAGAGCGGGCTCATTTGATGCTCTCTGATTGATTGCAGAGTGGAATGGCTATTATTTGCTCATCTCGTCGTCTGTAGCATCGGGGGGTTCGCAGCGAATTTCTTCAGAAACTTTCAGGGTAGAAGCCCCGGCGATATCTGTTGAGTAGCAGAGCGGATCTCCGTACGCATTTAAGATCTTCGAAATTCACTATTAAAACGAAATACGGAGATTCAGATCCCGCATCCAAAAGATTGGATTTCTGCCCACATTGATGCTTCCTGGAGCAGCTGTACATAGAATTACGTAGAATTGCGCACATAGGATACATACAATCGGGGTAGCGTTCCCAGGGGTTGAGGTTTAGATTTGTTCGGTCCCGAAACTCGAGGGCTCGTGAGCCCCCGAACTTCAAGCCTCCCCGATTCGGAAAAGTGCTAGGCGAACCAGCGGTGGAACACAACGGCTCCCAGGAGCAGTCTGTTCATTGACACTATTGAAAATGAATGAGTCGTCTCATCATCTGAATAAACTTCAAGCATTCCTAGGAGGATAACGGCGACTGGATAAGGCCTCGGCATGAGAAACGCGAACCAGGCTCGGTCACGCCGTGGAACCAGCGTTCATTGGTTTTCACCCTCGAGGCGTGAAGAACCCAACGGAAAGATACAAGAGTGAAATCGAAGAGCATAACCAGGCATGGAGGTTCTCGGAATTGAATGATCCGCCTACGCCTCGTATGTAGCACAGCCCTGAGTATAACCATAACAATCAAGTCACTACCGATTATCCCGCGTTCTAAGCAGGCTCTCTGGCTCTCTGGCTAGGATGACCACTTGTAACCTTGACATTGACTAACTTTCAAGGGCTTCTGCGCATTCGCGAAGCGGTCCGCGCGTTAGGATGAGCAGCATTAAAGCAGTATAATAGGGTGTTCACTGTAAGGTGAGGTACGATGATGGTTTCTACACATTGGACAATTACTCGGCCGCCGATGCGTATTTTACAGCGCCTATCGCGTAAAGTTCCCCCGATACTTTTCATTCGAAATATCCCCAAAAGACGTCTTCTGGCGTTCATTCTTGAGGATAAAGCCAAGAGTTGACGATCCAACATGAACTCACGGTCGACTCTGTTCTCTCTCCGACCCCCAACTCGAGGTGGTGCGCGAATCGTTAACTTCCGACGTACCCCGGCTCTTCGAATTAGATCCGGGGATCGTGGTGAGGTAGCCCATCGCACCAGATATTTTTTCTGTTGATAGTAACACGTCAAGCATATAAATATTCCAGGTCGGGCGCAGTTTACCAGAGCCTGGGGCTTTCATCCCTCGTTCCCCAGAATTCGATCGGGTGTTGGACATGCACGTGGATCTCCATCGGCTCTAGGAGACCTGATTCCTACAGGGTATCCATGCATCAAGACGGATGCGGCGTTGGATTCGACGATGACACGTTTATTTTGGGCCATCGAGGGCAAGGTCCTCAAATGCAGTGTCATCTCCCGGACGACCGCCGGGACCGGAGACAAAGGCTCCAGAGGAGTCACTTCGGGACCAGGTATTCGGGAACTTCGCGGCCCATTACTGTGTCTTGAAATTCGAAAACTGAAAACTACCACCCTATTAGGGCTTTTCAGCAACCCACGTTTCTCGACGACCCTTCGTCATCGAGAGTGGTCTCTGACGAACGCTACGGGGGTGCAACCTCTCTGCCGCAGCCCCGGATGAATATTTTAATCCAGCAATCGAATATTCTGAATCATGGCTCGTATTCAGGGAATGTCAGGGTAGAAAATTTTCCGCTGAATTATCACTGACTTGTCAGACGCAATTAATCGAGCAACATTGAGGGAATAAAGTGTGCTATCAAGATCCGCCGGTCACACAGTCCGACGATTGCAGTTGCATGTTTCGACATCGCGAGGTTCGATCGCGCCTTCCCCCCTCGAGTCTGGCCTCTCAGGCGGAACATACGGTTCAAAAGGAAGAATTTCATAAATCATCTAAGAATTCGATGGATGTTTGTACTCATCAATTATAAAAAAAAACAATTCAATGCTCGACCGCATCATTGAGGAGGAAAAAGTGCCCCGGGGACACTGAAAATCTCAAATATAGTGCCAGCTCCCCGAAAGCTTCTTCCATACTCAAGAGATATTCGAGGTATTTGCTAGGAGTATTCTATTCTTTTCACCAGCAAGGCGATCCTAGCGAGATTCACTCAGCGAGATATCTTGTCGAACTCAATGCCGGAGCGTGAAAAGTTGTCGCAGAACACCTCAATCATATCTTCGTTCCGGAAGTCCTCGCTCCGGGAATCCGATGTCTGGAGAACTCTGAGCGTTACATCGTGGTACATCATTTGCCAGGAGATCTCCGCGATGAGCTTATCGATTATTTGGAAAAATGTCGCTCGGTATTTGGTATGAATTCTCCTCGGTAGGATGCTGGGTTTTTCCTGAGCCGTCAGAAGCCAGGAAAACGAAGTCTCGGAGGTGCCCGGGCGTCAGCCTCCGGCGCTTTTGTTCTGGTGGCTCGAGACTTTCGGGAATCATTATCTTGACTGTGCATGCCAGCTTTACCGCCTCGTTCCAACTGTGTTCGAATGCTGCGTCAGATCTCATCGACTTCACGACGGCGAAGTCCTAGCGAAATCACCGGATCTCCTAGCCAAAATTATCACAGAAGGCCTTAAAGATCTCGAACGTAAGGAATCCGGGAGCAGCTATCAACGAGGGCCAAGCTCAGTCGATGATTCTGGCAAGGAATATAAGCCACCTGCCAGACCCTAGACTCGAGCGTGGACCCCCGTTGCACTAGCAGACACCAGGCAGCCCCCATAGCAAGACCCGTCACGCTGCACCAAGGTCATAATGCCTTCGGAGATTGCCGCCGCATCGAAATTTTCCCATCTGAAAAATCCGATGAAGCGCTCGACAACGTCCACTCCACAGGCGTACCTTAAGCTAACGCTCCCATCAGTTGTCCCCATCCGCTGCTATCTCGTGTTTCATCGGCAAGGAGATGTACACAGCGCATTCTTCGGCATTCGAGGGGTGTCCACAGCCAATTGAGGACACTCTTCCCTGAGAAAGGCTGATATCTCCGGGTTGTTAACTCGATTTTTCGACTTCAACAATTCCTTGTGTCCACTAGGAGCGATTTTTTGTTTCGCGCAAAGCAGTACAATCTTCATCCCAGATGCAATGCGAGAATTCCGCGATTGCAGCAGACATCTTCTCTTTGTAGCAAACTCAGCTGAACATTCATTGTACCGGACATCTTGGATGCTTTGTAGGACCCATATTTCTCTGAAGAGAATCGGTGGTCCTCACTGGCCCCATTAAATTCAAAATCTTTCAAAGTGTTTATCTAGCTGGAGTATCCGGACTTCCGATTCCGGAGGGCAGAAAGGCACGTTCTCTTGAAAGATGACGACAGACGGGAAAGTATGCGAGTTCTCGCTTCTTCGAGTATTCGAGGTTCAGAAACTGAGTGTACTACAACGCGTCGAAACTCCTAGAAATCGACTCGGATAGCTTTTTCGCATACGGTGGTAACTTTGGCTGAGTTGGGACGCTGTGAACTAACCTAGCACTGCGGGTACGGATCTCGAATCTGCAGAATGAGTGGCCGTCAGAACTGTGTGTGCAGATTCTTTTTCTGCATCTCCTCTTCATGGCGAACTATTCTACCGCCTTCACACAAAAGCAACGATATTCTGTAACGGTTAGAGTCTAACCGTTACTATGGGAAACCTTAGATCACTGCTGTGAAGTGGTTATACCCGAGGAGCAATTTAAATTGGGAAAGCCGTCGGCTGCGAATCTTACAGTCAGAGGATCTCTGAGGATGGTGATGTTACTTGCTCTTCCGTTGCCTTGATTCTAGCCTCACGGATATCGCAGGGCTCAGCTTCGCGATTCGTGAATCAATGCAGCGCTTCAGGAGCTCACGAAGGTCAAGCTTCGGGATCGCGTTCAATCGCGTTAGCAGCTTCCAGCAGCTCCAACGATTCCAACCTTGAACAGAACCAAGATCCAGCGTCCCCCGAGACCGCACAGCGAGACCTGCGCGTCGCAGACTCGCACAGCGAGCTGGATTCCTCAGACGCTGTCTTCGGTTGGCGACCTTCCCTCACGGAAACCACCTGATCATTTCCCGGCATGCATGCTCGATCCTGACCTTGAGATCGAAGTTGAATTGAATTTGATCAACAGCATTGATTGATTGTTATCTTCATTGACGTCTCAAATACTGGCAAGAGGCTTCATATGCGAAACCATGCATGTTCGTGAGTGCTGACTCTCAATTTTCGAATGCAGCTCCTGGGTTGGGAAGGATTTAACAGTGAAAGCACTCTAGAGTTGGGTCACTGACGGGGATCCGAACTATTCGCGATGACCACGTACCGTAAAATCTCCAATAGAGGGACACTACTGTGATAAGCGAGCAGGCTTTCATGCACGGGCAGTTTTCTGGAGTTCGAAAAAATTGATTTTTCTCCTTCAACTTAAACTTTCATTGAAATTCAGAAGTTAATTATAACGGTGCCGTCTCTGAAGAAACGAACAGGCTTTCAGCAGAGTTTGCGAGGATGAACGGGCAGTCTGCAATAGACAGACAGGCTCAAATGAACGGAATCTCGAAAAACTAGTCAGGCTGTCCGTGTAATTAGAGCTTTTGCGGTATATTGATTTGAACACAGTCTTCCAAGCTTCCAGGATATCATTAGTCGTAATCTTGCTCTATCTCGACGGTTTGAAGCTGATGAAGTCAATGACGTTCCCGTGATCCCTCAATATGGGGAACCCAAGCTTCAGGGTTTCGAGCAGTGACCAAACATTCGATCGATACGTCCCGCTCACTGCCATTCCGATTCGGGAATATCGCATTTCTCCTAATTATCGAGCAAGCTCTATTTGTCGGTGATGGCTCAAGTAGCGGGCATCGCTGAGACGATTGAGCATTTCCTGGCATGCCGGAAAACCAAGTGAGACACAGACCCCATTTTCCGGAAATGCTCAAGTCCTTAGGCACTTCGAAGGCATCGACAAATTGCTGGGCATGCTTCACCATCGGGGGAAATCACAGAAAAGCGGCAGGGTAACTAGGGGAAAATTCCAGCGTCTGCCCAGGTTTCATTCGGAGATACACTCTCGGAGAACAATGATGACTCATCACTCCGGAAATATTCCTCCAGAGGAAAAAGCAATACACAATTGTAACCGGCAGAGAGGAATCCTTCCCGATGTAGTGTTGCTTTTTGCCCTATTTGCTTTGTTGGCTCCATCCTCGGCACGCGCGCCCAAAGTGTGATTCTCACAGTCTCTTCTTGACTTCCTAAGTCTGATTTATCCCACCACCTCCGCTTGAAGTGCCGACCACCTCTGCGTGAAGCTCACGCTTTCGAGGGTCATTGAGATCTACATAAACACTCGATGGACTTTCTCTGCTCCAATCCCGCTCCCTGTCCGCCTCGGTGCTCGTGGTCGCAATCGAATACCAGTTTGACAGAGCCGCGTTCGCGAGAAGATGGCCTCGATGATTCAGCTTCTCGTGTCAAATGTTTTTCATCAGCGCGGTGTCAGGCATAAATACTCGACCACATTCTCGAATAGGGATCAAGTCCAACAGATCTCCACGGATTCCCTCAAAGGGTGAGTATCTTACTTCATTCATGATCATGAGTGTCAGAGCTTCGAATAGCTCACAGGGATACCAACTCCGGCAGAAATCATGGTCCGGATCTCGAAGCAGGATCTCACACGAAAGAAACGGTCCTTCCTCCTTATGACTGCGGAAGGCTTATGAGTTTGGAGTCTGCTTTGGTCGAATATCATTTGATAGAGACTGTACCTCACTGTCTTGGGCCCAGTTGACGCAGAGGCTAGGAGACACCGAAGCCATTCCGACGCCAGGGTCCGACGTCCGGATCGAAGCGGGGTCGAAGTTCCCATAATCTCAATCGTGACAGCGAGTCGCTTCCCAGAGCAGCGGCGTCCGCGAGATCAATAAGCTGAGATGGAGCAAACTAGTGTCCGTCGTTGTCGGAAACCGGCATGCCTGAAACGCCGGTGAAACATACTTCTCTGATGCTTTCCTCCCGTGAAGATTCTCGTGAGCCGACATGTCAGCATTGACTGCGGATCGTCTGCGAACACCGAACCCAGTGAACGGATGAAGGATCTCACCTAGGAAGGAACGCGCAAGCCCAAGCATACATTGCAGAGTGCGCGTTGTTCTTAACAGAAGCAGCAGTTAATTAGCCCTTTGTACATACCTGTGTATGTGGGCGTGTGTGTCGCTCTTTGAATCAGCGAGCACAACTATCTTGCCAGGGGCACTTTGCGCGTCCAGGCGTTCCCGTCTGCGGTGGCGGCATTTGGCTGGTTCTAAGTTGGGTTCAGCCAGGAGTGATATTAGCGTGTCATCCTCAGAAAATGTCAGCGACACTCCTCGCCCCCGGCTCTCTTCCAATATGATTAACAATAGAGCGTAGACCAAAAAGCCCACAGCCAGAAAGGTAAAAACTAATCACAATTCACATTTCCAGGCTTCGATTCGGAGAATTGAAGACGCTCCGTCGTGAGCTCTCCACTTCTCCGCAGTGCTAACGGAGCTCAGGAAAGAAGGTCTTATCCTGCCGAAAAAACTTTTCAGCACCTCAAGCAGAGCTTTGAGGAGAAGCTTCATGAATGATGAGGACAAGCTCCGTGGTGCTGTCGGTGGCTGAGAGGAAACCACGTTCTCGATTCTCACATCGTAAGCTTCGGCACCTCGAAATGTCGAATTCGTGTAGCATTAAACCGACGATTGCATCGTTCCGGCGATAGAGATTCCGGAAGGGAGCGGATATGCGACACTGGACCAATACGTTTTCTCTTGATCCTAGAGAGATAGAAGTCCTGATCGAATATCCATTCCAAATGCTTTCAAATTAGTGTTGCTTCTTGGTAGGGGTGGACAGCTCCGGGACGGAAGACGGACCGTCCCGCCGTCCCGGTTTGAGACGGGAGACGGCGGGACGGCCGTCCTGCCGTCCCAGAACGGGACGGCCGTCTTCCGTCTCTCCGTCCCAGTCTGGGACGGCAGGACGGCCGTCCCGCCGTCCCGCCGTCCCGCCGTCTCAGAACAGGACGGCAGGACGGAAGTGACCGTCCCAGTCTGACTGAGATGTTGGGATCGCCGACCAGTGAGACTGAGCGCACTCGAGCTAAGTTGTGATTTCCGTCTATGATACGAAGCGGAGACTGGGACGGTGACTTCCGTCCTGCCGTCCTGTTCTAAGACGGCGGGACGGCAGGACGGCCGTCCCGCCGTCTCAGAGCGGGACGGCCGTCTTCCGTCTCGCCGTCCCAGTCTGGGACGGCAGGACGGCCGTCCCGCCGTCTCCCGTCTCAAACCGGGACGGCGGGACGGTCCGTCTTCCGTCCCGGAGCTGTCCACCCCTACTTCTTGGCCTCTTCACCGATATTGTCACCAGAGAAAAGGGCAAACAGCGTTACGGAACTCGTCTCGCAGTTTGGGCTCTTATATGAGCTAGAGCTGCGCATCGACGGCGAAGCGTCACAGGGTAGCGGCCATCAATTCAAACTTCGTATTCCGAACACAAACCGGAATTAATCCTGTCCTCTAAATCGGATGTCCAACGAGTCCGATCCTCTCAGAAACTTAATGCAATGGTCTGGAGTGATGATGAATTCGTGGGACTGCTGATGAATTGAACTAATGTCGGAAAATTTCGGAGCTTGGGAATACGAGGAAAGCCACCGCTGTCCACCACTGTCCACTCGACAATGATTTTTCAACGAGAGTTGGTCTCGGAAGGTTCGGCCAACAAGGTTCAGGAAAGCGCTGCATTGATCCGTTATCGATGTCTACCAATGACATTGGAAGTCTCTGACGACTCTTTCACCGGCGGGCGCGGCGGGGGTACCTGCCCTTCCCGATCCGCGTTCCCCGTGAAGCTTCTCACGGTAGAGTTCAATGAGAGTCTCCGGGACAATTCGAGATGAGGGTTCTAAGTCAATCGTTCCAAATGAACTTTTGGCTTGCTGTTTCCTCACAGAGTATGGTATTGTATCACAGAGCATCGAAAAATCTGTGGGGCCTCGATAACTCCGCGCACAGTGAAATAATTGCATCTCTAATTATAATTGATGATTGATTCGGATCACCATGAATAAACGAGCCTCGGCTGAGGAATACATCACCGATTCGATGTCGTGAATGACATCGCCTCCGCAATCTATACTGAGCAAGTACCACGGAAATTCGAGCAATGAGAGATCGTGAGTGTCTCATTCCACCATTCTCAGCTGCGCCTCGATTCGAGACAGGACGAGGAGACGCGATAGATTGGACCGCTATCCAACGTACAGAACCAGCTCAACGAGCGCACAGAAGAACAAAATTCCGAAAAATCCATCGATTCGATGCCATTGCTGGTCGAACCCCTAGTTGAAAGTTGAGAGCGTTTGGAGTACTCGAAAGCACCCTCCCTTTTTAAACCGGATTCGCTTTTGGGGTTACCACATTGACGCGGTTCAACAAAAGGAGCTGCAACACCTTTTGTTGATGGCTCGCTGGGTTGCTTGTTCTGCCTCTTTGATCGGAGGAACGCCCGTTTCGTTGTTCAGATCTATCCATTTGGAAATTCGGCGAGCACAGTTTGAAGAAACTTCTTAAAAAAAGCTTCCGACAAAATAGCTTTCGTTAAGCCGCGTCGTTCGCTAAGGAGCGCCTCGGGCGTGAGTTTCGTTGGTGCGAATTTACCGGTGACAGCATGGAACTATAATGCTGCTAGATTAAAATCTACGTGGGAGCGGCAGGAAATTCTATCCGAGGCGCACCCTAATACACAGCAAGGTTAGCATCTTCGTTGATTGGGGGCGATATGCACGATACTTCCATTTCTTTCATGAGAGCACTCTCTAACATGTGAAGCATATGCGAAATACACCATGGCGCATATCACAGCTTGAAATGTACTGTCGCGAGACGATGGTCGGCTGACTGGAAGTTCAATACACATAAGTTCTTTAATGCAACCTCACGGAGAGGGATTCGGAGGAACTATGGCAAATTAACGTTCCGCTACTTGTGAGCCAAGTACAACATGTTACCATACTTGAGTGAGCTAGCAGAGATCAGATTGTGGAATTGGGTGTGCAGCACGCAAGAGGAGCCTAGGCCTCGGACGTCTGAGTCGGTGCAGGCAAAATATGACAGAATTGGGCATTTGGGCGGAATTGACCACATCTATGTGGGCAAGCCATGGGAGATTCAGAACGGAACATCTGGTACATATAGTGGAAAAACAGGAGCGACGCCATCAAGGCGGACCGGCGGGTCGGGAATGACGGTGTCCACAGAACTTCGGTTTTGACGGGATGCAATCGAGTTAGATTGATATGTGAAACTTGTCATTTGGCATATCACTGAATATTCCTTCCAAATTTCACCCGAGCTGCCACAGTCAAACTCGAATCACTTTGGAAACTCATCTCCAGAGCAGTAGCGTTCCCGTTTTTCAAAGCTTTGAGAATTCGAAATTCTGCAGAACAGCTTTCACATTTTGGACCGCTTCCTACTCGACAAGGCAGAGCGGATGAAGAGATCAGGCGAAATCTCCTTCAGCAAACAGAAAGCCTACTCATCGGTCTCTCTCGAAGCTCACAAACATGAACAAAAAACAACAGAGACTAGCTGTCAGACAGAGTGGCTGGCTCGCGAGGATACGACCAATGTTTGCTCGGACAGTGGTTGTTAGCAACTTGATCAAAGTCGCGGATGACCGTCGTCCACATGGGCATACCCTCCACAACGGGGCCTCCTTTGTTTGCGGAGTCGAAATTTCTGCCGAGGATTGACTCCACGTCGAAGAGCGGAATCACATGTTGTCGTCGGCTCCGGGTTTCTGCGGCATCTTCCTCGAAAGATCTATCGCCATGATACGTCGCTCATTTTGCAAACAGGTCTCTGGAGAGGGAACTCAAGTTCTTGGTGAGTCCTCATGCATCGAGTCAGCGGCTGATGCCATCGTCGGGGTACGAAGCAGCGCCAAGATGGAGGTATGGTATGGTAGTTTATTGATCCAGATATGTTTTCGTTGTCAATTACAATTCCAATGTATCAGCCTTTCATGTCAGTCGCTGTTAAGCAGATCGTCGGCCTCCTTCTCCCACTTTTCTAGGATTAGTTTGGTTTTGCACACGAGCGAGGGGTCTTTCATTTCCTCCTGGAGGCCCAGTCTTGGGAGGAAATCTTCGTCCGTGTAATATGCGTCGTTGCACTCGAAGATGATGTGTTTCACTGTTTCTTCGTATACGCCGCATTTGAAGCAAGTTCTGCTTTCTAGTGGGTCTTCGTTTCTATGGCTTTTCATCGGTAGCATACCGGCTCTTGCCATTGCCAGGAGGACGCCTCTTCTCCTATTGCCGTAGAGGAAAGTCTTGATTCCAAGGCTCTTTTTGCCTTGTCTGTAGACTTCCAGGCTGGATTCTAGCAACATGTCTTGCTTCCAGCGGTCTTCCTGTTTTTCTCTAATTCTCTTTTTTATCTGAGAATTGAAAGTGTTCAAGCACGGTTCGCCTCTGTCTGAGTATACGACTTCGATTGGGCCGCAGTCATATTGGTGTTTCAACAGTTCTGTCCGTCTCCATGCTCCATGCAGGTCCCGACTTCCCAGTTCGATCACCGAAGCTCTTGCAAGATGCAGCCCCAAAGTAAAACGAACCGCGCAGCATTCCCAAGGCGAGGGGGGGGGGGAGAAAGTTCGCTAAGAGTGTCAGGAGTTCTAGATTGAAAATGACAGAAAAGGGAGAAAATATTTTCCATCTGGTGTTACGATGATCATGATGTTCGCGATTGCTAGTGCGTCGTCGAATTTAGGTGACGTGGCTCGTTGAGATTTGAGCTTTCCTCCCTTCCCCGTTTACCAGGAGAAAAGTTTCAATCGCTTGTTTTTCCTCCGCAAAAAGTGGTCTCATGGCTCCCCTGGTTCATGCCTGCTATCTGACGCATTGGGACGCCACAGCGCGATAGAGCACCGAAACACATTCTCATCAATGGAGTTCATTGTTGGCTAATGTTGTTCTTCCGATCGAAGTAGACCGAAATGCCGTGATATGACATCGCGTCGATATCTCGCAACATAAAATCACCCATTAACCTTTGACGGCAGAAATGTTTCCTCTGTGATGATACCGTTGTCGTTCTTCTTGGAAGTCAAACAGCGTTTCGCTTGGGCACCGGGGCAGATAAGTTTTCCTGTGTCGTCGTCGTCTTCATCATGGCTTCAACAAAAGCGCAAGAGCCCGCCTAAGGGATCGCAGCAGCCACACCGCATTGTCAAATATCGCCTCCACACAGCTCAGAAAACTTCATTCTCTTCATCGCTGCTGAAAAGAGAGGCTCTCTGATCTAGGGAAAATTCTCCTGATCATTTTTCGCTCAGCTCAGATGCCAGGTCAGAACATCTGAGGGCAACGCATGAGAGGACGTGGATTCCGAAGGAGTGAACGCTGATTACGATGAGACAGTATGATCTTTCGATGTCTATGAGACCTCGGAGTTATTAAAACTCCAGAAAACGCATGGACTCGCCTCGGGACTATGCTCCTGCGCCAGGATGACGGCAGACCTTCAGTGGAAAATTATTTTCCCAAATGCGCTATGGTGAGCAAGGAGAACAGGTTTGAATCCGGGCAGCTCGCGCTAGACAAACCATATTTCCCGGTAAGTTTGCTCGGGCGTTGTGATCCCCCAAAAGACTGCTGCAACAATTGGTAGTTACCTTGCATGCTTTGGAAATTCATTCAGAGGGAGACGCCGAGAAAGTTCGAACCCCGGAGCGCTCAAAAGGTACAAGACTACAGTTGTTTTAGGCCGATCAATGATTCACGTGACAAACAGGAGAACCAGCTTTGCCTCCAAAGCAGTGGTATTGAAAAGCTCCCCGCTCTCACTCCTTGCAGCCATTGTGAACGGAGAAGACTTGCCTCACGCCAGCTAGATGGCGAACAAGCTGGCTGGGTGGCTGACTGGCAAACGTACCAACGAACGGGCCGGCGGACGGACGGGCGGTCGGTCGGGCGGACTGGCTGCCTTTGCAAAAATGGCGACAAATTTAAGCTTATTTGACAGCAATTCTCGTCTCTTCCTCGCCGTCGGGGGCTGGGATGGAGTAGTGGGCGGAGCCAGTTTAGGCTCCGCCTAGCAACCCCCTTGGTTTCCCGATCCGGGCCCCTTTTTTGGTAAGCCCTGTCAGGCATCTGCTGCCCCCAGCACTTGTCCTGTGGCAAAGCGACTCGATCTTGAAGCTAGTGCACGCTAGTTCAAGCTGTACTTAACGTGTTCGCAAGCAAAACCCAACATCAACAACAACAGCTACTGCGGTGGCTCCTGGTTCCGCTCGTTGAGGAACTCGCTTAGCGATCCGATATTCGCCGCGATCGTAGTCTTACGGCAACAAATACTTCCTGGATTCGGCGGAAAACTGTGAATTTTTTTCTTGGCCAACGTTCATTGTTACGTCCAACACCCAAAGATCAGGATCTCGGTTCGGATCTCGTTATAGCCCTCGAAGGTGAAGTGCATCAGTGACCGTGCGCGTGAGTTGGTGTTGACTCGCGTGAAGCAGTTTGTTTGCTCAACTCATCATGTGCGACGGTTTCAGTGTGAAGTGACGGGACGCCCGAAGGCGATCCTCGGGCGGTTCTCCCGGACTCGATACGACAAAAACATACATTCATTTATACTCTACATCCGTCTGTCGGTAGCAAGGATCGGACACTATCGGATCATGTCTTTCTTAGCCTTGGATTCGTGCAGCGCGGCGGCCGCATCATGGCAGGTGAGGAATCGTAGCAGGGACGCCCTCGATCGGATTTCTACAAGAAACGATCCATGATTAGGAGAAAAGTTGAATGTGACTCGTCTCACCCGCAGAGCGTGCACAAAAGCCCGCCACCGACAGCGACGGCGGCTTCGATTGTTGACTTAAAAGTTGAAATTGTCAAGTCCTTCCGATTTCATTTCAAATCATATCTAGCTGAGCTGGGAATCCGATTGGCTCAACGGCCCGCTATCAGTGAACTCAATCTCCTTTAGACCAAATTCGCAATGCACTACATATGTGAGTGTCCCCGATCTCCACGAAATCGTATGTTCTACCTCGGCCGGGTGATCTCGTGAATCTCTTGATTATGGGAGTAGTGGTGTGTGACAACGATAGCTCGCTCGCTCGCTCGCAGACAAGCGAGATGGCAGAGCTAGCGGCTGACTGCAGTTGCCCTAAAATGTTAAAAACTCTGACACCATCCCCTACAGCTATGCGCTCCCCGTATTATGATATGGGATTGTGACGAAACGAAACCGAACACCTTCTCACTCGTTTGATGGACATCTCAATGAGTGACAGCGGTGGCTCAAGAGCCGCACATAGAGATAGCCATCTCTAGTATCATGTTGATCGTCGTCGCTATCAGCAGAGTAGGCTAAAGAGTGCGCGACAATGATCCGAACTCATCTTGCACCTCATGAAGATGAGCACGCTCGGTCCCAGATGGTGTAGGCACGGGATTTTTGTGTCCGCAGCATCGTCGCCCACGGTTCACCGGAGCTTCAAATAGATTGTTTGAGCTTTTTTGAGAATAGCGTAGATTTCGGCGGTTCGTTATCGTGCGTACCACCGACTTTTGTTCTCTATGACGTCAAGAAAAACAGACGAGTGCCATCGCAGTTCACGAGGAAAATTGCGAACATCTGAGCCGGGCGCGACGTGAACGCCTCGGAGGCCCTGAACATCGGGAAAATGTATCTGAAGAGTTTGATCTAGCATGTAGAATGCTCGGGACCATCGCGAGGAAGTCAGAATTCCAGGCTCTTGCTGTACGTCCAGATCACGGATAGATCCTTCTTCCTGAATCGAGGACTTCATCCTCGGGGTTAGCTGTTCTTAAGATAGCGCTTTCCTTGAGTTGATAACTTTTGAGCGCTTAAATTGCGGAATGTTCTCCTCATCAAACGGCAGCCGAAGTTGTGCTTTTCCGGAGATTGGACCTGAGCAGAGCTGTCGCCCCGGAACATTCTCGGAGACTCGGTGGACTATTCGCCGGCGGGAGGAGGACTTCCTGAAGGATTTCCAGAATGATTCTTCTAGTGATGGAGTATAATAAGCTAGCAGATGGCTCAAATGCTGACTGGGGACGCGTCGATCGACTTCCACATAGCGCTTGCTGTAGTTATTGATTAGTTATTTGCTCCCTGGTAATGCTCGACTGTTCATATTGACTGACCATGTTTGGAGGGAGGCGTGATACGAGACTGAAAGAATATCCGATGTTGATTGTGCAAGGAGCACCCCGGCGAATCGTCTTCGAACCCTTCTTTTTTCGATGTCGCCTTGTGATTGATGCAGCGGAAATACCACAAAGATTATTCTTCAACTTCCCGGATACGATGGCATGAGGTGATTCCTTCGTTTTGTCGCTTGCAGAAACTTCGCTTATTTCTCGTGCCAAAATTGCATAACGACGTTCCCTGCACATCGTATTGGCACTGGCATTCGAAACCCCGATAATTTGTGACGTAGTTGCAATGGTCGAATGCAAAGCTTCCTTCCCGGTCCGAGGTCGACGGGGGCTCAATGTTGTACTTGGTTGCAGTTAAACGAAATGAACGACTCTAGTGAAACATCAGACCAGCAGCATCAGGCCGGTCGAGAAGATTCCCAACGAATTCATACTAGAGACACAAACGATTATCCGGTCGAGAGAATGCGCATCAATGCGGTCTGTCCTGATCCCAAAGCCGTTCGTTATACGGATGGATCAGAGCTATCTCTTGGGTTTCTTTCTCTAAATCCAATTCCCCGTGAGCATTGATCTGCGACTCGGGGGAACCCGCCGCCGGCTAGCGCAAACGAACGACCACGATGCTACAAAAGGCTGTCATGCTTCAAGCGAGTCAACTGGAATCAGTCTAGCTTTTGGGAGCTCTCACTGAGCACCCGACTTGCGGTTTCAGGGTGACTTTTTGCGTACCGTCTCCCGAATTTCATTCGTCGATCTAGTTTGGGAAAAATCTAGGATCGTCGAGGAAAGAGCAAAATGTGCCCCGAGCCATCAGTGAGCTGTTCAACGGCCGACCTCGTAGATATTCTAAACGAAATATAGGTGCACGTGAATTCAAACTGTTTTCTGCGAAATCTTCGATCCACGGTCGAAACGGCCAGAGAGTACTCTCACGATGATACGGATCAAGCTAACCAAGACCCGAGAAGCAGCTAAGGAGTTCCCTGATCTCATGTTCAACGGGTTCTCGCTTGACTTGCTTTCGAAACCGTTCGGAAAACTCGAAAGATGCCGTTGCTTCGCGAATTGAAACATCATCAGAGCTGTCATCGTTTCCTTATCAGCCCTTGTATCTCGGTGACTCCCATGACGCCCCCTTGCTCGCATCTCTATTGATTTCTGACTGCGATTTCAATAAATATTCAATCAACTCATAGAAACGGAAAAAATCGAAACACCATCACATCGGAGAAAACACCTGACCTCTGGACCATCCAGAGCTGAATCGTATGCATCAATCGTAAGTGTTCCTGCACTTTGAGAGCGAGCCAACCAAGCGACCGTCTCTGTCGGGATGGAAAGCAGCGATGCGGCAAATATTTCGATTTGAAAACATTCTCTCGCCGAATTCCTCTCGGAGTTTTACTCTCAGTCGGTCGGCCCCTGACGAGCCAACGGGCCGACCGATTAGAGCGGGTACAGTTGAACGAGCATGCGAATTGAACTGAATTGAACAAGGGTTACTACCCCTCGCTCGTTTGCTGGTTGAGGACACCTGCTCCATTCCTGCCTCTTTAAACTGCTGTCCCACTAGGCGCCCGCTCCTCGAATCAAGATCCGAGAGGAAACGACTTGACCAATACGAATTGAACGGAGGTATTCCCCGTTCTGAGAGCAATCTCAAGTACCTACTCTTCCCCATTCATTGCGTGTCCATCCGGACTCTTTTCGTTCTCAACATCGTACAAAAGTTAGGTAACTGGCTCCGATTGGATCATTCACATCGAGAGTTTCCGCGGAAGGACACGACTGCTGGCAAAAATTCGCGTAAGTCAAGCTCAAATCGGAGGAAAGTCCAAGCGATCGCAGATCCGTTACGGCTCTACACCAAAAACCGTCCGGCATTCGGAGATAGTGCGTCCGAGGAGAGTTGACTCCGACGCCGAATAGCTTCGGATCACAGCCGTGCTTTGAACCATTTCTTGTTGTCTTCGATGTCTGCAGAGCCGCGGAACCTGTGTTGAGGAAGACCCGTCCCAATGTTGATGGCTGGTGACGGTATGGGCGCCCAAGTGAGAGACAGAGTGAGCAGTAGCGGAGCAGCAACGGCCGCATCTCGGTTCTTCTGAGTTTGCAATCTTGTCAGTCGTTCGCAGGCAGCAGCCTCGCTAGCTGGCTGGCTGGCTGCTCGGCCGGCCTCGCCGTGCTCCTCTGCCTCCTACCGCCCGAGGGCGTCTGTGGGATGAAGAGACGGATAGGGGCGACAGGAAAGGTGGTCGGTCAGGGGAGGAAGCCTTCGGGAACGAATGAGAGAGGAAAGGAGGGTGGGTGGAAAGCAAGCAAGCAGGCAGCCTGGCAAGCATCGAACGAACGAAGCAAGGAAGGATGAAAGCGAGCAGCCACCCTCCAGTCAGTCAGTCAGTCAGTCGGTCGTCCGCCCAGTCGCCCGGCCGGACGGCTGGCTACAACTCAGTTCTGAGAGGAAGCACTTCTGTGGCGAAATGCCAGAGAAAAGAATCTTTATCAGAACAGAGGCAAGAACTGCCCCTCGTCTTGGAGGATGACAAATGTACAACAGACATCGACATATCGACATCCAGATGGGTATTTGGAGCGGCAAAACGAGCCCGATAGGCGCTGGCTTGGGTGCAGCGTAGAACTCTACCAGAGCCTTCCTTGCATAATATGCATGCAGTGACTGAGCAAATATTAACATGGAGGCCGCTGCTGTCGTCGCTCTTGGTACGACTGCTACAAGAGGGCCACGAGCCACGACTGCTAGTTGGAGCGGTCGCCCGATCCGACGTTGTTGCCCCAACCAACTTCGCCATCCAACTTTGTGAATCGTGTCGAACCAATGGTTAGGTATTCTCGTTGGCGGGACGTCGAGTGGGAATCTCTTCATGACGAAGCATTCGTCTCATTGTTCAGGAAGCTTGTTGTGGCGAGCGTCAATGTTACCGCGGCCCGAATCAACCGATGGAATTGAAAAAAGAAGAGACCGAAGTGAGGAAGGGAGCTTTTCGCCGGTCGCTTGGCCTCCTCTCGGTTATCGTGTATTTGCGCATATCACAGTCGTATTTATTGAGTTAGCGATCTCGCTGCCACATCGGTGCTGGCTGTATGGATGGTAGGGCAGCTTTAGACGATCCGTAGCGGCGACGGCTCGAGAATGACCCGGTTGCTTGGATGGATGGGTGGTATGCTATCCGGTAGCTTGCTTACTTGGTTGTTCAGTTCGCCACTCTCGTCCTTTAGCAGCAGTCTAACAGGATTTCGTCGAGCCTGCTCACTCGGTGGCTGGCTGGCTGGCTCGCTGTCTATATCCTCGGCTGCTCAGCCTCTTTTCTATCTAATCCAATCTGCTGAATTACAATTGAGTATCCTCTCGTTTTGTTCAGGATTTGGTCTCCGTAGCTTCCTCATCGTCGTCGTTCTCCTCGTTCATGGCTGGTCGGTGGCATCACAATCACATTCGTCTGCTCCTGACAGATGCTTTCAGCTCTTGCTCCACCTGAGCTCCGGTAGCCGGTCGGCCCTTCACCACTATCGTCACCTTCTTTGAATTCGGAGCAAATTGGTATTTCTCGCTCATGCCTGTTCCAACGGATCACAACGAAAACTTTAAACGATTCTGCCTGGTGACGGGAAAAGCACAGTCTGCGTCTGAAAGCACTCCTGATCCCTCTCGACGGCGACAAACCTTGGCTAAAAGATCTTATGTCCCGGTAGCTAGAGCCGCATTCGGGAACGAGCGCTAGACAAAAGCTACCGCGGACCTAAACCATGGACCTCGAGGCTCTAATCGGCATGAAGTTCCGTGTGCGATTCCGGTGTGCGCGGTCGCGTCCGAGAACTTCGTTGCGAGAGATTTCTAGTTGTGTCACACGAGGAGGAGTCCTCGAAAGGTCGATCACGGTCGTTTGCAGCTGGTGGGAATGGTCCCGCATTGCTCCCCATCCTCGTTTCTTATCTGAAAAAAATTGGCAGGGAGCAAATTTACGTCAACAATATTCATCTGTGCTGCGGCGGAAGAAGCTCCGCAGCTGGTAACCGATTCAAGCGAGTCCTTCTCCGAATATTCGAATCGTTGCTCGTTCGGTTTTGCATTGCGTAAACATTCTTTGAACCAATGAAAGAGATTCATTCGATGAAAGATGATAGCTTGTATTTCTTTGAGCTCGACGTGACGTTAACCTCACATCTAGCATTCGGTTTCGATTGTGCGGCCCTTCTGATTGCAGACACAGAGCTCGCTGCGTGTCGGCCGGGAAAGGAAGGATTTTGAATAAGTGTTCCCTTGGGCTACAACCGCTAGCGCCCGATAGATGATGACGACTTGAGTCTCGCTCTTCTGTCTGCTCTCGCTTGCTGTTCAGACGCTCGTTCCCGTTCCCTCGCTTTTATTTTCTCGATTTTTCTCTTTCTTCCGCCGAATCCATTGTATTATTCCTACCGGGGAATCCGAACTCATTTCCAAATGTGAGGAGAATAGGGGATTTGAATTCGCCAACACCGCAGCGTTCGTCGTCATAATAATGGAAGATCGGCAAGACGAAGGGAAATGAGAATGTTTCGGAGACAGCAGTCTCCGAATGTTTCAAGCACTTCGCAGAGTCCGCGAACTTCTGGAAAAATCCCACTCAAAACATGTCTAGATCGAGTCGTCGGATTGACGTCATGTCGATTCCTGTAAGTGATCCCTGGGAAAGATAGGAGCTGTCAAGCCGGCCCGAATAGTTTCTTCGCCGCCGAAGTCACATCGTAACAAGGAAGGCGTTTCGCCGGGGGCATTCCTGTCCGTGAATATGATCAAAACAAACATACATATGGCGGAATGTACACTCACAATCAAGGATCTCATCTCTCAGCAGGACCCGGACCTAATGAGTGGAGTGTGACCGTCGCTCAGTCGGAGAATATTGGCAGCAGGCTAACAGGCCAGGCATCCGAACAACGGATGGCTAGCGAGCGAGCTCCGTAGGTAGATGAGCCGTGTAAGCAGGGAAAGCTGGAAGGAAGGCACATCGTCGACCTCGTTTTCTCTCGTGATCATTTCTTCATCTCAGCGCTCCGAAAACACCACAGGAGCTCGTACGTGAGGAAGAGCGCTCCGGGTCGTTGCTTGTTTGCAAATAGAAGCCTCCAATCCACAACTCGCTCTCATCATATTTTGGCTTGAGTTGAGGAGTTGGGATCGAATGATCACGAATCTGCGCAGCAACTTCCCATTGCTCTCTTCTTCTTCTTCTCGTCGAGAGCGCGTCGGAGGGACGCCGCGCCGTTGAGCTTCGGAACCCGTCCTCCACAGAGAAATCTCAAAACCACGCTGTTTGAAACTCAGCGGAGATATTCTCTTCGTGGGCATCATTCGAGTCTTTTTTTTCCGACCGATATTGTAGGCGGCGGCGCCGGCGGTCGTGAAGAGAATCGGGTTAAGCTTTGATTCGAGGCCGCGGTTCGGATTACGATGATATCCGACAAAAGTTATTTCATTCTCATCGTACGATGTACGTAACGCGAAAGCCTTCGATTTCAACGGCAGCCTCACTGGACGCCAGAGGCTAGCAAACGCTAATCTCTAACTGAAGATCGCCACGGAAGAAGTGGCCTAGCCCTATGTTAAAGAATAGGGACTTAGGCACTTTTTCCGTACCGGGTTTCAACTCTAGTCTGTAATTTCCACACTCAACGGGTTCATACCACGATTCATTGCGACCCAGAATTTTGTATCTGGTGGGAAAATCCAAGGTTTGTTCTCCACGGGGGTTTCGAAAGCCTCATGCGATTCACTGGTTGACCACATACTCATACGGTGACCCAAGCTGATCAGCTTCGAGAGGATGGGATCGATTTCTCGTGATGTCTCGAGAAAAGTCTCGCTCGGAATGAACCTGTCGGTGGGAGATACCGTCGCCATTCAGATACGAATCTTTTGCGATCCATTCAACATGAACTGATAGATTTGCCTGCGGAGAATCTCGCTCCCAAATTAGGATTAGAATCAACGCTGTCGCCACGACGCGTGCATGCTGCCAGCGATGGTGAATGAGCGCTCGCTCGCTCACTCGTCTTGGAGCTGAGAACCATGCTCTCCGTTGCAGCAAGTTCCGAGTTTGAATTTGTGTCAAACGCACGCAGCATTTGAGATTTCCTCCACGCTAATCGGATCACTTAAAAATCGTTTTCACATTTCTATGAGCAGCAATGAATAGGACCGCTCGTCTGCCCGTTCACCCGTGGGCTCGCTCACAAACTCACCTTCCAGTGTTGTTGGCAACGTGCTGTTCCAGCTGCAAAGCCTCGCTAGATACTGTTTTGATTGTCCTCCCTACTTCTCGGCTGATTTCGTCGAAACGCATGTGTGGATGCATGGCATTAGCCGCTTCGCCGCAAGTGTTGCAACAATGAGTACAACAACATCGCGGTGCTTGATGACACAACGACAACAACAGCGACAACACCTTTTACGATGGATAAAACATGCGGAAGAGACTGGTTGGCGAGCTGGTTGTCCGGATGACTGCGTGGCCAGTTTGGTAGTTGGGTGGTAAACAGGCTCGCTGGGGTCGGAGTCGGTTGGCCGCGTATCTCAAAGCAAGCCTCCCTCCCTCCCCATTAGTATTCGTTCTTCTCAACACGCGCGAACATCTCAATTCAGCTCCCGTCGGGAGCTTGTTTAACAATTTGCATCACTGGTCTCTGCGGTCTTTGAGAGCAGCCGGTCGCTTGCTTGCTTGGCTGGTTGGCTGAGGAGCGGGCGGGCGGGCGGCCTGACTGCCACTGCCGCTGCTTCTTCTTCTTCTACCTTCGCTGGTCGTATGCGGCGGCTGATCATGGTGGTGGTCTTCGTGGTTGTGGTGGTGGCTGTGGTGGTGCCAACGGTATGGGGAGTGAGCTCTGCCTTCAACTTTCGTACCCACCTACCTAGCCGGCAGGCAGGCAGGCAAGCAAGCGACTGAACGGGGGTTTCTCGCGCGAGCGAAGAGTGAGTGGCTGCTCGGGCGTGAAACGAGGGTGTCAGGTGGGTGAGGAGCTGAGAGCCAAGCGTGGCTAAATAAATACAGATTAAATATCCATCTTTCGCAACGAGGAAAATGACGATGCCGGTGTTTCCATGACGAGTACTCGCAGCGGTCATCTGACATGAGACCCTGCCCCCGCTCGGCGTTCTAAAATGTCCATCGATGACGTGCGCTGCGAAGGATCGGAGTCGGAGTGAACGAGCTGCATTTGGTCCGGTTCAAGAATCATGCTCAGTGATCATACAGTGGCTGCAGGTGCCAGATCGAGAAGCAACTGGAAAAAGCTGTGCGCTGGAGAGCCTTCGCGTTTCCACGTCAAGAAGCTTCATTAGGAAACATAACCTTGCGTAATACGCGCCGCCTAGCTGTTTTGACCTGGGAGTTTCCTTCGTACACTTCTCTGTTGTGTGGCTGCCTGCAATCATTGTCTCCGCCGTCGTCGTCGGCGTCCTGGGGATCCAGGCGCCGAGAGGACTCGCAATGAGTGAGTCCCCAGTGCAAACAGCGTTTCAGCACCAGCTCACACCTAGCTACTTGAGAACGGTACCAGATGTCGCGCTGTCGACGATACCGGAAGTAGCTCAGAAAGTTTCATTCAAACATTCGTTTCGGTTTCTGAATACATCACGACGAGCACTAAACGGAATTGAGTTGCCTCCGTTTAAAGTAGCACGACGAGTCTGCCCGTGAATGCGGAACTCGGATCGTTTTCCGATGGCATCAGGATCCGGTAGGCTCGGCTTACCGAGCTCATATATGGAATTAATATTGTGCAAATAGGCACACCTGTCTGAACGGAGCTATTACACCCCACACTCGGCCAACCGATGCGAAGCGCTGCGTTCTATAAACAAAGCCACATTCTTGTCCCCGTCTCGAGTATATGGAACAGCTTCAATCACTCTTTCACTCATCGGGCATCAACGCTATCATCGTAGCTACCTCTCGAGCCTCCCCCAAACTCATAAGCTATTCCTGCTTTCTGGTGATAGCTGCGTTACGAATAATCGACCTCCACCTGTTAGAACTAGATCACGAATTGCATAAAAATCATCACCCGAGGCTTTAACTCTTTTCGATTATTTCCCCCGTATAACATGTAAAGCTTCAATGAGGAAGCCCGATCGGTCTTACGGGAGGTCTCGGTGCTTTTATTTTACAATTTCGTTTGAGACTCATGCTGCTCCGAACGAGTCGTGCTCCTAAAAGTCCTTAAAGTTTCACGGAACTTCAGGTCAGCAGCTTTTGGCGGTCGAATGCTTTGTGCAGTCAGGCACCGTTCCCTGAAACCCAATTATTCTCACGCTACTGGAAGGTGGTTACTCCCCGCGAGCGACAATCGATTGACGGAGTTACAAAACATTGCTGATGGAACCATCTGACGAGACATGGAGCAAATGCTGTGTCGGGGTGACTCAATAAATGTGCTCGGAGATTGAGATATGAACGCCTCGCTCCTACTCTCCGCTCGGCAACATCGATCTGATCGAAATGAGCTACTTCTCGCAACTCACTCCTCGATAAGAGCCGCTCTGAAAACTATCACGGAGGAAATCACCTTGAACAAGTCCGAACGAATCATCTTGTTAGGGAGAAACCACCATTTCCGGTTCGTACTCAGGATGCCAAAAAGGAACTCCCTCTCTCTCTCTCTTTCCATGCTTCCCGGTGTATTGGACCTAATCGAATGCATCGAGCACTTAGCTGAAACCTGAGGTCGAGCGTCGGCCGTGCCTCATTTTCCAGCCGTTCAGGTTATAAGCCTAAGCGGCTGAGCTGAACATATACAGACCTTCGTGGGGAAGATTCGCGCCAAATTAGGTAGCTATTTTTTTCCCCGCAGATTTGTGGCGAGCCTCCGATATCAGCGGGAAGGAGTAGCGGGGTAGGCAGCTAGCGCGCGAGCAAGCAAGCAAGCAAAAGACGCTGTCTGATGTTATCGATATCGGAACTACAAATGGCAACCGGATGTCGATTCAGAAGTCATCGTAGTTTCGTCGCGACGAGATCGGAGTATAGACCGCTATTTTGGGTTCAGAGCTGGTGGCGCAGCCACGGGTTCTGCCGCCGCAAAAGCTCTCTCGATGTTGTGGCAAAAGCCCCCATGAATAACGCGTGCGAGATCCTACTCGTCCATCGCCTCCATCTGTCAGATCGAGTTTGCATCGGGATCAGGGTTCCGATGCAATTCGCCGGATGCCGGGGCAAACCTTGCAAAACAGTATTGTTTGGTGAGGTCGAGTCCGTTTTCTACGCGAACGCAAATAAAAGAGACCATGAAGCGCCCGTCCTTCATCAAGTTCAAAGCATTGCCTTCATTTTTCCTCTCGATTATAGCCTACCGCGGATTGTAGACATTAGGCCTTCACGCCGTGTAGTTTTCTCTTGGGCGACTAGCTCGATGCCGAATTAACGGAAGTGGCTTTATTGTTGACTGCAATAGGAGATGTGAGAAGGAAGGAAAAAAACACCGGGGGAGTTTGGCGCTCGGCGGAGAATCTCCACCAAAAACCCCACGAATGACTCTCCCGGAGTCCTGATGCCGATTACGATAATAAAAAATATTTTGTGTTTTGCTTCGGTTTCCCGCGAACTCCGCGCTTCGTCTCGCCAAAACGGAGGAGGGCCACGAGAGGAAGCAACGGTGAGCGACTCGTGTCACCAGCTACGTTTCCGTAGTAAATACACTCACACCTTGAGAACAGGATAATGATTGTAAAAAACAGGGAGAGCGCGAAAAACAAGCCTCGGAGACTGACTCAGATGCTCTGTTCTGTCGATTTTTGCCGGTGATGCTCCTCAGACCGAGACAAATGAGGGAAAATGTTGATGGAGATCTCAGATGTGATTGAGATCCACCAAGCGGGGGAGGGTCATTGGCGTCGCCATACGCTGGTTGCTTTCTCAATTCTTTCCCCCATTGAGCCGACAAGAGCTCTTGGTGAATCGATCCGAGAATGTTGGATGGATCGAGTTTCTGATCGCCAACGCGCTGTCCGTCAAGGCAGCGTTCGATGTGACCCCGAAGCAGAGTAACCATTGCTCAAGCACATAAGACAGACGAGCGAGCGAGCGAGCGACGATTGTGAAGCAATGACTCGGGTGCAAGTTAAATGGTCGAACGTGCCCACATACTAAAGAGAGTACAAGTGCTCCCGATCTGTGAGGTTGAATCGAGCGCTTAATAATCTCCGTTTCGCCGCCTCCCTTCTGAGGAAGAGGGTGAGCTGGATGGATATATATGTATGTATATGTACCTATCTCTCGTGGCGTAAGATGAACAGATACACTGGCACTCACTCTCGCTTATTCACTCCCTCCTCCCATCTGGACTCCCATACCGACCGAAACCACTTTTCCTCCCAGCTGTAGCGGCAGCAGGTTCGAATCAAGAGGGAGTGGAACGGACCGACAGCGCTCTCGATTCCTGACCGTCCCCTAGACGTGTCATCAGGAAGTTTGCGACGAGTCCCCTACGTGACTTAGTTCAGTGTAAGTTCCACCACCGCTTTTGATTCGGGTTCAGGTCTTCGGAATCGCTTTTGTATCAGGAAAAAGGGATTTCGAGCTACGGATCCGTTGTACACTATTTTTGTTCGCTCCCGGTCGTGTCGGAGCTCGGAATGAGCCTCGAGAGTATTGAATATGTATAGCGAATATTTATAATAACGACTCACATCAATCTTCGAGAATTCTGAAACGATCCGCAGTCTCTCGTAGTGAAAAGCAGAATGCGGCGGCCACGGCGATGCTTTCGTTTGCGTACTTTGCACAAGTTGTGCACGGAGTGAAGAAAGAGTTGATACATCAAACTAAGATTCAAAGGCGGATCGAGGGAAGGGGTTGATGCTCCCTCCATCCCTCGAGTCTGGGCTGCTAGACGGAATATACAGATGATCAAGGACAATATCATGAATCATCTCGGAAATAGATGAGTCCAAGTACTCGACGAATGTCAAATCGAATATCCAGTGTTCAATCATGTACCTGCGGAAGGAAGAAAGATACTTCACGTATACCGAGAGTCTCAGTCCGACTGCATTCAAGCAGTTTGTCATCGCCGAGGTAGTTGAAGATCCTATTTCAGCCCTCGCCATGATTGCACTGGCGTACAGCAGTATCGTACGAAGAGATTCTCGATACTGCACCGAGTGCCGGCTACATTCGAACTTCTGGGGGAGCAGGTATCTCTCGTATTACGATCGGGGATGAAAGACCTCTGGATATCCTAGAATCATTCCTTCCGTGATTGATTCGTGGCTCGAAATCCACGTTTAGAACTGTTGCTGATCGGGATAGAAGTTTGGAGCTGCGAGTGCAGGCGCATGAGTTTTCCTAAGGCTTTCGCGAGCCTTCGATGCAATGAACAAGACTCGAGCCGATATCATTCGTACGGGAAAAGCTCCAAAGGGCTGGAGGCTTGTAGGGAGCACACAGAAAACGTTTCAACGCGAATTGCGTCGGAAAAACCGTGTGTCGAGCGATTGCATTGTGGCACAAAATGAATGAAATGAATTTAATCAGTAAGCTCGGAAGTTTCGTTCCCGAATGGGAGCTCCTCCATTCTCCCATCCAGGCTCGAAGCCTCCGAAACTCATTGTTCCAATTTGAAGTGGGCCCCAGGCAAGAGAATCCCACGTCGGAGTGGTCGGCACTCGCAAAACTGGGCAAGGCGGACGCCCAGCATAACTTGAAATGAGCGCTCTATACGATGGAAAGAGGTGCACGATCGGGGAACCGCAGAATCGAAGGGAAGCAGGGTGTCAAGAGTCTCAACTCTCTCATTGGTCTTCATCACCGTCTCCTGATCGAACGATATTTTGACCTCACAGGGGAACAAATATGGCCCTTTGAAGGTCGCGATGACCTTCCACACGGAACGAAGTGGACGCATAACCGCTCTACATTTGCGTCGAAATCATCGAACGCATCAGTTTCGCAATGAGCGCCCGAATGCATCGGAGTTCTCACCGGTATCCAAGCAGAATGTGCCTAAGAGTTTCGGTGCGGAGTTGGGGTAAAACCACCGTGGTATAAAAGCAATCCTAACGTTGATTGCACTTCCAGTAAGGGCGGTCCTCTGTTTCTACCCGCTTGAAGCTGGCGGGTTGCTGGGTTGGCGAACCGGACTTGTCTCACTGGCCGGGGGCATTCCTATCAGCAAGCATTGGCCGTGGGCTCGGTCCTCTCGCTCCCCTCGGCACACTGGCTCCGCCGCACTAGTCGCCCCAGGCGGAGTCTGAATAATATTCACTTCACAAAAGTATAACCTCTGATAAAAAGCTTGTTTCTCGATATAATCCCCCTTAAACGTCCAGTTTGATGCCGTTGTACTTTATCCCGTCCATATCTACCTTTACATACAATGGAGACATGAACGGTAATATGGATCAAGAGGGGACTCGCTTGCTCTCCGCTCTCGGATTCATCGTCGCCTCTCTTGGAAAGACAGTTCTGACCAACTTTCGGATTTACAGACCGAGACATGGACGAACGGACAGAGGAAGAAAATGAGCCGGCGAAGCGACGGCTGAGCGAGCAGAGAATGATTAATTCATTTTGCACATATTCTGTGGAGATGTACGTGGCTTCAAATGCTCGCTTCGTCTCATTTTTATTGTGAGTTTCATCTGAGCAACGAAAAGAAAGTTTTCGCGGAAGATGCCCTGAGGCTCTGTGTCCTCCTTTGTGCTACGAATGTTCGCTCAATGTATGTCTGTCTGTTTGTCGGCTGCCTGCCTGCTTGGCTGTCCGTCCGTAAGTCTTTCTTTCTATCTATCTATCTAGCTAGCAGTTCGTTCCTCGTCTGCCCGTCCGTCCGCCCGTCCGTCGTCTCCGCTCTGTTTGCAGGGACATTGGGGATGCAGACATCCAGATATATGAGCCTACATAGATGGAAATAGATCGACTTTCGTTCCGTCCTTCCGGAACAGAAGCTCGGTCCAAACTGCTGACCATGACCGCCGAATCGGAAGGTGTATCTTCAAAAAGAAGCACCAACATCGGTTGGCAATGCATCTCTGGTCATGCTGGTTTGAGCAGTGATAAGGGACCTGAGGTTAGCTCCACGGATTCGTCGACTCTAGGTCCGCAAATACGGAATCGTGAAGATGTTCATACACTCAAGGAGCCAGTCAGTCAGTGAGTCTGTATGTCTGTCTCTCTGTCAGTCAAGCCGCCCGCCGCCGAAAGAAGAAGCAGCGCATGACGAAAATGATGATGGCTCGGTCCCTCGAATCTGCGGGTGGCGTTAGCTCCTCTCCCGGAGGCGGGCCCTGCGGCGAAGCGACCACCCCAACAAGGAGCGAGCGAGGAGCACAAAGGACAACTCCAGTCAGGAGAATATCTTGCTGCTGCTGGTTCTGCGGGGCTGGTGCTCTTGCCGCTGTTGCCGCTGCTGCTGGTAGTGATGATGTCCATGATGCCGCTGCGTTTTTGACGCTACCATACGAAATCTTCGCAAGTGCGTTGTGCGGGCGTATGTGTGTCTGTTGCCGGCGGGTGCGAATCTGTGTGTGTTTGTGTATGTGTGTCCGCGCGTGTACTTTTCGATTTTGAAGCCAGAATGACTGAGCACAGGGGTTTGCTGATTCGGTGGTGAACGGAGTGGGACGATTTCCGGCTCGATTTGTAACGTTTCCGTGCAACAGCCCCGGCATTCGACTTTTGCATTCGAGATTTCATCCCTGGGATGCCTGAACTCGGCGATCGAATGCATATTCTGCAGTATACACCGATGGTGAGTTTCTAGAATTTAATTCTGTCTGAAATGTTCCCCTCGTTTCTTCCGTATTCGGTGGTGGTGGTGTTGCGGAATGCCGTCCTATGCTGTTCGGAATCCGACATTTCCTTCCCGCGAACTCCGGCTTGTACCCCTAGCTTGTCGTGAAAAACATGAGCGTTCTCATTCATCGAAAATCGCGTGTATGATGGGCCAGGATCGGTTCTGGGAGCGGAGATTCTTTTTATTACCGGTGCAAAACCCTATAGCCGGCCCGTAATATTGAGCTCTGTTAATCCTGGAGACACCTCCCATGTAGAAATCGGAATTGCGCACAACGACAACCATCGAAGGAGAATACGACGACGATGACGACGACGAGAGGAGAGAAGAGAAAAATCGTTGTTATATAATAACGGGTTTGGTGTTGTCGCTGCTGCTGCAAATACGAGCTAGTCGAATGAGCGATTTCGGTACATGGAACATGAACGCGGTTGAGTTTGTCCAAATTACCGCCTATCATCGCTTCCAGTCGAATCAAACTGAACAATCGGACATTAGACGGAACGCCGAATGTCAAACTGTGGGAAACGGTTTATATTCGCGCTTGACCGTGCGCCGCCGCAATAGATGAATGCATCGACAATATCCAAGTGCGGGATCATTCCACGGAAATCTTCTGTCCATTTATACTTCTATCTATCTATCCGTGCATTGAAAGTAAACGACTTATACTGCTTCCTGCTCCTGACGGAGATCCCGGACAGATGACAATGACGCCGCTCCGGAGCGATTGGTAGGCAATCTGAGCCTGTTTCCGTGGTTCTAGCAAGCGACCTGAAAAATCACAGTTCCTGGAGCTGGCTCGATATGTTTCGTTGGTCTCGCACGTTTTTGCGACGGCCTAGAAAACCGAAACCGCGCGGGGATCGTATTGAAGCGCATGTTCCCCGATTCCTGAGTCGCGGCGATATGAAGTACTGTTATGAGTTTTCAGTACGCAAAGCGGCAAAGGCCACGATCATTCGAAGCTCCTTGCCAATTAAAGACAACGGCGGTTAAGCGAGAGAAAAAACATACAGAGACGCGTACGGATACACGGACCGAAAACGACGCAGCGGGGATCCATGTGCGCGAAATGGGAGCGTCTTTTCCCCGTCTTGTCTCAACTCGTTCTTGCGTGGACGTACGATTTGAATGAAAGCGGAGCAAGAATCAGAACAGGCTAGGGAACGGGACGGATCGACGATTGAAATGAGGAACACACACGACCAGTGTCTTTGAAAACGAGCATTTTGATCGAACGATTCTGTTGAGAACACGGCTTGCGCACCAATGTCAAGCCATGTCAAACTTCTCGAATCGACCAGATCAAACTTCTGGGAAAACTCGTTCCGTCAATAACCCATTCCTGACAGTTTCGTGGCGTCTCGTTTCGACCGTGACTGCACAACCCAGTCAAGTTCTCGACGAGCCTAGAGTGGAGTTGATCTTCACGCAAAACGGTGCGCGGGTGCCCACTTCTTCATCTTAAGGGTTTTTGCGGAGCAACTTCTGCTCGCGTCTCTCAAAGGAAGCCATTGGAGGGTCCCTTCCAGCCGTCGATTCAATCCGGAGTATTCTTTTCCCTCCATGAGCGCTACTCGGTCGCCGTCTTCGATTTAATCTGGTGCTCATTCATGGATATCACGCAGTCTGACCATCGAGCGCGCCGCGCGACACAGAGTCCGCGAACTTTTCCGCACACAAAACTCTGTCTTTGGGAACAAAGCTGTAGGCCATCGCCCAACCCGTGGGCGATGGCGTACACGTTACCAAGGCGATACATGGTAACTCCCGGTCTGACCATGAACCACATCGACATGGCCGCCACGGATCTCCCGATTTCCGGAGATCTCGCGGGAAGAATAGCATCCCTAAGCTTGAATATAATAATTGGAGTAGATGGTTGGACGCACAGTCAAGCGAAGAATTTTAGATATTTCCGATGAGTCGGAGCTGTACTAATGTCCCTGCAAATCTTGTTGATCAGAACTAGAAGAAGCACGAATCAGATCCGCAAAGGTCGTGGAAACTCATCATCGTATACGGCAATCCATATTGAGATCGCCTCCGATTGAGATCGCGCCTGTTTCGCGACGCGCCGGAATCGCGTTCTTCCATTTCTAGGAATCTCCATCAGGTGTTTTCGGGAGGCATGCTCATAGCCGCACGCGATACTCCGAATTTCGGCTTCCTTAGCTTCCGCACTCATGGATATGTTATCTATGGTCTGGTTGCGGCAGAGCCGAAGGCTCAATCCCGCGTGACTGAGATTTGAAAAACCGATAATTGCGGAAGTGATTTCAATTTCTCAGCAGGTAGCACCCACAGTTGATACTTGGTCTGCTCCGGGCTAAATTTTCAGGATCAGATGTTCGAATTTGATGAATCGGCCCGAGTTGAAGCGGAGAAGACTCGAGGGAATTTTATCGAATGCTGTAATATTCGATCTTCGTCACTGTTTGAGGTTTCTTCTCTCCGCGCTCGTTCTTATTTTCTCGTCCGTATAAACTAATGCTTTCGATCGAGCGGACAAACGAGCCGACGGGCGGATAGATGGACGCGTCCGGATAGACGGACCGATGGAGAAACAGATTGACGAGCATTCACCGAGTGAGCGAGCGAGCGGCCAACGTCTCAATCGGAGGCAGCGCGCAGGAAGAATTCCCTAATGCTTTACCTAAAAGTGAGCCAGCTCAAATTACTTGAAGGGGCTTGAAGATGAATTTATTGATCACTCATAGGACGGAAGATCAGCGTCGTCGTCGTCATCATCGTCGTCGTCATCATCGTCGTCATTCTCCATGATTTCGACCTCGTCGCTCAAAGGAGGAACGCCTCTTGTCTGAAATTTTGCTCGCTTTCTGGCTTACCGAGCAGCTCGCTGGCAAGCTATGTTTTGTCTCTACATTCAGAAATTGATTGTTCCTTAATCTCCTACGCCATCTCGTCGTCGGAACGGCTCGCGCCGTGAGCTCTTTTCATGCGCGAGTTTCTCACTCGTTTTTGTTTCGAGAAATCAGCCTAATGTGTGAAACCGGTTCGGATGACTGTTCCGTTTTCCGGATGTCCTCAGAGCCCTGGGAAAGAGTCATGGGATACATCCACAAGAGTTCTCTGAAGGGGAGAAACTCCGCCGCGAGCACAACTGCGTAAAACCGTCATGAAAGTGGGGGACAATCGCGTTTCACAGTATTTCGTTCCTGGGGAAGAATGTTTCAATGTCTTGCGCCCAATGGAGGGATTTTGACGGGAATCGATCATCTTCGAGGGTTTTCAGATTAAACTATTTTCTCCTCGAGAACCATCCCGGCGTGAAGGCAGTAAATATAGAGCGTACGACGCTTGAAGCTCACCTGGTCACAGAGAGACTCGGCCACTCAGGATAGCTCATATCCAGTGAAAGAAGACTTCGTTTTCTTTCTATGCTGCCACTGTGGCTCCTGATTTCATTGAATGACTCTTACGTTATCACTGTGTGAAGCTACGTCTTATCACGCGAATTCGCTTGCTTCTGAACCGAATTCTGTCTTTTACGTGCAGTTCGACGGAGCTTTCTTCAGTTGAAGAATTCCATTTGCTTCTGATGAAAGAATGCTTCCTCTGGTCGATGGTGAAGAAATATGCTATATCCGAAGAGCCCAACCAATGCTGATTTCTGGCTCAAATATTCCATATCTCAAACCCAGCACTAAGCGGATTCGCTCAGTTTTCGGGTCATGTTCGAACCAAGTTGGAGTCAACTATTTTCGAGAGGTTCGAGTTCAGCAGGTTTCCCCCTGGTGGATTCAAGGGAAAAGCCGAACAGCCGAGTGAAGCTATGCTGCTGATAGCTAGCTGGCACAAAACCAACGACCTGCCAACCCAAACACCTTTGGGGCCAATACTTGGTACTTAGGGAAGGGTCTCCCCTCTCGATGGTCGTGTATTGGGTCCGTCGCTGGTTTGCGGTCGCTACCAGCCCTAGAAGTAGTCGATTGAGAATTCTCAATTTTTACTTCGAGATGAATAATGTGTTAAAGAGATATACTTATTCTTCCGAAAGCCTATGGCCTCCCATGGAGTTCCGCTGATTTATTAAGTCGATTGCCGTCCGATTATCAGAACGATGTTTATTACGTCGTGTAAGATGCAGACCAACTTAGTGTGCGCTTCGATACTCCTCAATGTCATGATGGATGCGGACGATAAATAACAGGTAAAAACTTTTTTTTGGGCCAGATGATCGCTGGTCAGAGTGACGTTCGCTCATAACCATTACGGCTGTTCGAGAATTTAAAAATATTTTCTGATAGCAGAACGATACTTCGACGTCCCTGTTGCTGCGATCGATTTTCTCCCGATGCTGAGTTCGAGAACGCTCGAGCAACGATGTGCTGTGTTTCAATGTCACAACCCCCATGCTTCGCGGCCGGCGACCCTTCAATCCATACGTCCATCTCGTGTTGGCGACACGCAAAAAACGTCTCCATGAATCGTGAGTTTTGACCTCAACCGATCGACCTGAAGCGTGCACGATCACAGAACGCTCCCTTCAATTAATGGAGGATTGAGGTATCCATCGGCAGCGAACGCGGCGGCGGCGTGAATTCATCTCGGGGCCCGACCGAGGCATGAATTGTTCACGGGATCATCCGAGGATTTCGCTGTTTTCGCCGGGACTCCACCCGGGTACCGCCTGGAATCCTCTCGGCTCCAAAAGGACAATGACTCTGCAATATTTTGAATATTCCCCGCGACGCCCCGGGCTCAAGTGCCAGGCCGGAACCCCAAGAATTTAGGTGTTCTGCTTTTGCCAATCAGAGTAAGCGAGCGCAATCAAGCCAGTTTCCGCGATAATCGTCGAGCACGTAACGTCGATTGTTTCAACATAATGTGACGTTATGATTAAAAATATCTAACCAACATATAAGCATCAAGCTGAATGGAAGCGACAGAAACGTCGTTGAGAACAAGTAGCCCGGAGCTCATGCTCTGGATCGTGACTAAGAAGTGATCTTCGCGACCGCCATTACCTGTTAATAAAGTTTTTAGTTAATGACCGCTATTCCCACGACTTTCTGCCTCATCGTTCTGATGGGCTGGCTGAGGACTCAGGTCGACCCTTATGCATTGACTTTGATGTTTCTTCGAAAGAGCGAACTCACCGCAAACGATTTCCGCTGCGCGAAATTTGGCCGAATTTGTAGAATACGATCAGATATCTTCTTTCGTCCTGAGATTCGGGGGTCATCCTTCCAAACGGGGAGACCTTTGATCGAGCACTTTGGTTGGAAAAAAAACAGCATAGATCTCGGAGTTCTCCGCGCAAAATTCCTTGAAACCGGCTGAAAACGGATCACTCTCTGATCGGAGTAGCAGTCCTGCTGGAGCATCTCGAACGTCCCGATCGATAGATGTCCAGCACAGGGGTATTCTTGTGATTTTTACTCGTTTCGATGTTGTCATCATGAGCCATCTCTAGCAACAAGAGCCATGGCGATAGCCACGACAAGCGGTGTTTAAACCTTATTAAATGTATTGGCTATAATTCTCGTTCCGACCGCTCGATCATGAGATAGGGACGGGTAGAGGAACGGCGAAACCGACAACCAGACCGACCGAGCGACCGACCGACTGAATGACCGAGAAATCAGAATGCATCAATAAACGCCTCGAAATATCCTTGTCGATTGGAGCACCATCCTGACTCAATATCGACTTTGGGGTGGCGATGGAGCTCATGCACTCTTCAAGGGCGGCGCTCCTTAGAGCGACAGTTCGTCAAAATCAGTTCGGAATCATGATCCAGGAAAAGAAAAAGCTTCTTGAGACTGTCATCCAATCCTCTTGAGAGTAGGGGAGTGAGATAATGTAGGGATGCCGATGAACTTCGAAAAAAAAGGATGTGGACCGCCTTACTGATTCTTACCTCTGTTGGCACGCTCAAATGATTTTATTGAGCCGGTTTCGTTTCCACTTAACGAATCCAGAACAGAATGTGCTCCGGACAAAAAGCACTTCCAACGAAACAGACTTTCGTCGGGTATTATCTGCCTATCTATCTATCTACGAACAAAATGAGAGCCTACGGGAGCGAAAGAAGGCTATAACAATCATATTATGAATCACGGCTATTTCAATTGGAAAGGAGGGAACGCGAGACGCAAATATCTCAAGCGGAGTTTCTGTTGCTCGGGCGGGCAACTGACAGACGCATTGTTCTCCTCCGAGAAGGCGGTTCTTTCGCAAACGCGAATAACTAAACAAACTAAGGTCCAGTCGCAGTGGACTTTCCTCCTCCCTTCCCTCTCAAACACCGCGAGCAGAAGCATCGAACGAAATGTTTCCTGACGGTTGTGTTGAAATCGAGTCTCATGCACGCATAAGTAGAAACGTTTCCACGGTCGTGACTTCTCCGATGGAGGACTGAATCGTGAACCCACGTTACAAGTGCGGATTGCCTGACACTTGATGGCCGGAGGTCCAGACCCAATGGGGAGGGGGAGGGGAGCGCTAGGTAGGTAGGCAAGTAGGTGGGTAGGCCAGCGGAACGGAAGACGCGCTCGAGTTCCGGGAACCCGAATCGATCCCACTTTGACATGGTTCGTA
The DNA here is from genome assembly GCA_028455905.1 of Neoseiulus californicus. NCBI lineage: Eukaryota > Metazoa > Arthropoda > Arachnida > Mesostigmata > Phytoseiidae > Neoseiulus > Neoseiulus californicus. Next base: position 15,202,472 of record JAMQGS010000005.1, on the reverse strand, counting down.
AGGAGCGGGAGCGATACAGAGTGAGCAGGGCTCTTCCGTCATGTTGTGTCTTTTCTTCGCCTTCTTCTTTCCCTCTATCGATCGGCGGTGGCTTTCTGCCAAAAGTTGTTTTAGCTGTTGCTTGCCACTGCTCCGATGATTTCCCGCCTTCAACGAACGGACGAACGAGGAGCAGGTCGCTCTTTCTCGATCAGTGGCTGCGCGTTGTGTTTTTCGCTAGCTAGCCGGTCCCTCGGGCAGCCAGCCGTAGCCGGCGGCGTCATCGTCGTCATCATCTTCGTCGTCGTCGACGTCGTTTTTCCATTTCCATCCGAGTCGACCGACCAGCTCGCTTGCCGGCCGGCCGGCCGGCCGGCAGGCCGACGGGCCCACCGATGTTTCAGTTCTCGTTGTTCGGCTAAGTGTCGGTCTGAGAGCCAAGCCTGAGGGCATGCGCGAACAAGGCCACTTCCACACGCGGTCCCGTTAATGTGGCATGGTGCTCTGAACGGCAGCAACGAAGAGAAAGTTACTCGTAATCATAATTCTTCGCATAAATCATCATTGTTCCCGCGATCCCGATAGGCTCTGCCAATGAAAAAAATATTCCCGTCGCATGATTTCGTTTGTTTGGTGACGTCATGAGGACAACAGCTCGTTCGGCGGCGGGGAATGCAGTCTTCTGAATTGGACGACGGAAGGAGATGACCCCAATGTCGCTCCCACAGGAACAGGCTACGGTAGCAAATCGACGAATCTGCCGCCTCGTATCGTCGACGGTATCCGAATCGATGAACGCCCCTGAATGGAACCGAACTGACTCTGCTCTGCGTTTGACGAGGAGCTTTCACCAGATCTATTTCCGACATCTACCAGCTCTGGTCCGACTCCGAATTCCCCGTTCGGGAACCGTCGGGGTCGAGCCGATCAAAAAATTAAGCGACCGGTGAGGTCTTCAGTTATCATGGTGTCACATGGTGACCTATCCCGAAATCGAGTCCACCTTTCTTCGGATCGGAGAGCATTGCTCCAGATTGGTCTTTTCGAACGGCGTCCTTAGAGCTTTAAGGAGAACACCCAAGAAAGTTGAGTCGTTGTTTCGCTTGGGGAGAAGAGGAGTTGGATGTGATTTTCCGGAAGGGTTCCTTCCACGATTCAATGAGACTCATTTCGGCATATGAGACCCGCTGATAATCCATGCTGCCGAGGAGTGGAAATAATTAGATCGCGAAAAAGATCGTCGATCGAAAATTGGAGAAAACAAAAATGCCTCCATGATACCCCTTCGATGCGAAGTTTCGAACACAAGCTGCCCATTGTGATGATCGTCAGGAGATAAGCAGCGTCCAGCAACAGCAGGCGTCGTCTCCTTCTCCGTTCAACAACGGAATCGACCGCGCAACTGGTTCGCCACAAAACTAACGACACATTGGACAACGGGCGGGTGGGGCTTCTATTCCTAAACCGCGGTCGTCGTTCTATTTGGAAAACCAGATGCCTTCAGCATCCGTTCTACCTGCGGTACACGCTGTAAACGAAGTTCCACTCCGAATCCTCGACCATCGGTGCCTGAGCCTGAGTGCAGCAGGACGGCGAGAGCGAGGTTCATGTTGATCCCCGGAATCCTCTCGTTCATTCACTCGCACGTTCCTCACCCACTGGTGGACACTTTCAAGGCGGACGTTCGACCGACGGATTGCTCCCTCAGAAACTTTCGACGTTGTTTGCCGCCCAATAAAACTCAAAAACATATTTTGTCGTGTTTTATTCGCTCCTCCAGGTCCTTCTTTGATCTCGTTGGTAGCCGGCCGATCTCGTCTGTTCGTCTCCCCTTGTGTCGGTTCACTTGTCGGTGCGACGGCCGCAGTGTTCATTCAGTCGTTCAGACACTGCACACAATATGTCACTTATTATTGTTGTCGGTGCTGCTTCTGCCGCCGCCGCCGCCGCCGCTATGGACACAGAAATTGCGCGGACTCACGGAATCTCCGTCGAGAGCCGATCTATGTAAAAAATCTTAACAGCTCGCTGTCACTGTGACCAGTGCAAGCTAACTGTCGCCTGTTGTTGTTGTTAGTCAAGCCAGCGAGCGAGGGAGCGGTGGCGGTGACTGGGGTTTGTGTTCCGTTCGTTCGTTCCTACCTACCATCAGTGACGCTACTTCTGCTGGTGAGACTGCCGCAGCGGCGGCGGCGGCGGCTGCCAGACAGTGAAGACGCAGCCGAACAGCTAGACGACCGGACAGACAGGGAGCAAGTCAGGCAGGCAGGCAGGCAGGCAAGCTGAGCACTGAGAGCTTCTTTGCGCCCGCCATCACTGAAGTCCATCACAGCGCCACGATCTAATTGTGGAGCATCGGCGGCGGCAGAAGCAGCAGGAGAACGATCGAGAAGAAGAAGAAGAAGAAGAAAAAAACGGCGGCGGCGACGGCCACGACAACGACGAAGACCTGTTTCTCTTTACTTCGTAGTCGCTGGCAGTCCGCAAGACACATCTAATAATTTGGCTCAATGCGACTGAACCCGTTACCATGACCGCAAAAATGCAAGCTCAACTTTTTTCGAACCCGTTCAATTCACGAAGTTTCCTCGTCCCCAAACCACCCAAACGCGTTGCGCCTCAGAATGTTTCACGTCACTCCGAAACAAGAGCGGGATCGGCACGCTGTTGAGGTGTTCCTCCGGTTGCATCTTCTGCGTGCGCGAGAAAATTCCCGGCAGGAAAAATCACAAGTGTCACTTGTCGCTCTGAGCTTAGTCAAACCGCGTTGTCGTTGTTGTCGAGCTTTCAACAGGCGAGATACAGCTTCTGCCGGGAATGACCTGCCGGCCTTCAGGGGTCGCAGGGTACGGTGAGCGGCGGCGCTCCCTCGGTCGGTAACAATTTTCTGTTGAAAGAAATTCGAGAAGAGAGCTAGGATAGACGTCTGATGCTAACGCGCTTCAGGAACATTAAACCATCAAATCGCTCGAGTGATCTCTCGTCGCTCCCTCGATCAAACGCTGTCGTTCATCTGCCTTAACAACGTCATGTAGATCTAACGAGAATCTCTCTTTTCAGTTGGCTCACAACCTCAATGATGCGAGGGTAAGCAGAGACAATTCGGACGAATTCGTATGAAAGCTCCGAATTCGTCGAGATTCATTCATTTCGACATAAAAGGAGAATGCGGATCAGAATTTTACAATCGTTGGTTTTCCGTTTGGAACTACGCCGCTCGTTTCGTGAACATTGAAGGCAAACTTTTTTTTTTCGGCGATGAGCTCCCCTTCAAGAGCCAACAGTCGCGCGAACAAATCGAGCAGACACAAGAAAGGCAAACGTCAAGCACCACGATATGATCGAGGGATCACCTCACAAACACATGGCTCCTACACTGGACCGCTACCGCGGACAGAATTGAGCGCTGCCCCGAGTTTTCAAACAAGGGTATCCGGGACTTATATATATATATATTATTGTATATATGTGTTTACGTCGGTGCGCGATAAAATTCTTGAACATCAAAAAGGCAAGCGCTTTGTGAAATGATGGCGGCGACGGCCGGTGATGATAGTTTCTACGCTTATCTACAGCCTGATTTGAAGTTGTGTAGTTGAGTGATGAAAGGTCCACCGTGCGGCGCTCACCCGTGTAGCGGTAGGCTCGCTTGTTTCGCCCGGGGCCGGAAATTCGGAGCCGTGCGCCTCAAGACAAACATGTGTACGCAAGCGGAAAAACGACCAATTTGTTCTTTCAAGCTCAGAGACAGTTTACCTCGTTTCTTTTTTTTTATCTAGAGTTCTGTGTCGAAAACTTGAGATTAAACTCGACCTGCCGTCTTGTTCAACAATGGGATGCCTTTGACACGCCGCACCGCATGTCGGGTCAAGTTTTGAAGGTTTGAAACTTCTATGAACAGCTATCTTTCGCGATTGAATTTCCGGCGGGAGTCATTCCAGAAGCGCAAAACGAAAGTTCGGGCAATCCTTTTGGACTCGACAGCCAAATTGATCCGCGGCTGCGCGGTCGCGTAGTTGAAGCGAAACGGACTCGGCGTGGACTCCCTTTTCTAGATGTCTCGTGTATGATCGAAAGTTAGGACACCGTAGAGGCAGACTGAAGGAAATTGCTTCTGTTCGTCACAATCTTGGGCGAGATTCAGAGCCCTGAAACGTGGATCCGGCCATGGTTGGACGGGGCGGTGGTCCCGATGGGTTCATCGAGGTCATTTCGGTGCTTCCATATGGCCTGGGAAAATTTCTAGCCCGCCGAACATGGGACATTGGTCGCGGAAAAAACAAAACTCGTCTTAAATTGCAATTGGAGGCATGTACATACATATATCCGAAAGGCGGGGAATCCGTGGGAGAGGAGGTCGCGCTGCCCTTTCCGTGCAACCGTTTTCACATGGAGTGCCGAAGTGCCGCCAAACAGATACTGGAAAAGCTTGTCTCGGTGAATGTTATTTCTGTTGGCAGCGTGGTGATAAAGTTACAGATAATCGATGATGTGCACCATGGATACGATATTATTATTGTGTACAAAAAAGTGATACAGGTGAACGTGTACCCAACTGGCCCAGCAGTCATGAAGTCCAGTGTGGACTTGGGCAGTCTGCTGGATCCGGGTTATCCCGACAAACTAACCCTGATGGTGGTAAGCTCGATTCGTGTTCTTTGCGTTGATTTCTAGAAACGAACGAATGGATCGATCACTCGATCAATTCATCCTGTCGAATCGGCGCGGGAGCATCCGCAATCGAGGTTGAGATCTGTTTTGCGCTTGGCAGGTCGAGCTGTCACATGGTGTCTCGTCATCCGCCAAGAGAGCCGCCAGTAATTCTCCCGTCTGCGATCAGAACCGACACGTTCAACGATTTTTCACCAAATGAGAATAATTGGTGGAATGGACCTCTATTGTTGCACGGCGCACTCAGGTGCATGTCCTATGAGATCTGGCATGGCTGCGAACTGTCATCTCACTCGCGGTGTGCTCCTTCGCGGGCGTTCTCCTGAGAGGTGCTCTTTCACGCTTCGTTTTCAAGTTAAAGAGCGAGATGAGAGGTTCCTACCTGATGACTTCTAGTCATTGCGACTAGGTCATCTTCCACTTGTTCCGTACGCCAGCTGGTATGCAAAGCCGGCATTCGATTATTGTTTCGGATTGAATCTCCAGGTACCGTTGAGTCCCGTTATCCCGTCAATGCTGACTCGGTCATGGTGGGTACTCATCTATGGTGACCTGCGCGGCTGGCCGAGCTTTGGCCCAGCAACATGGGTCCGCTCGGATTCTGCCGTCATAGAGTTCGAGATCCATGCATCAACCTGTCTGTTTTGAGGCGGTGATGAACACGGCGATCGGGTGGGGGATCTGATCCCGGTGAACTCGGGATCCGTTCCACCGTAAGGCGTCGATCATTACCAGCACTAGCGCTCGGTTAGTTCTCACGGTCCGCGCGCACGTCAGAGAGAATCCTGGAAGCTACCGATCTCTTTCTTTGAGAAGTTCCGCAATCCTTCCGCTGTGGCTGCCCCCATACTCCGCAACCAAAAATTGAGCAACAAGTGGGGTTCAAAGGTTCCGCCACGATACACATGGGTTAGAGCTTGGGACTGAGGAACTTTCCTGGAAGTGAAGGGAGAAGAACCATAGTGACATGCGCGTCCGCAAAGCCTCGCGGTTACATTTTACATCGTCTTTTTCCGAATGGGGTTTGAAGACTTTACCGTGTTAAAGGAAAATGGGAATAGGAAATGTTTCAAAACATCTTCCCCGTTACCCGAACGAGCACCGCTCTGTTCACTCGGGGTCGCGGAGATGCTGGGAAAAATTAAACCGAATGATCCACTCATCTTTTGTGCTTTCGGGTCGAAGACGGTGCTTCGATAAGATCTGCGGTGAAACCGATAAATTTCTCTGACAAGTTCAAAGAAATTCCATTGGAAGAATGGCGATAATTGATACCTCAGATGGGAGTGCATCAAAAAAAAAGAGAGGAGAAAAAAGGCATGATCTCCTCACGCTGAAATTTTCAGCCCTCATTTATTAGGTATATTTATGATTTTTGAGTGAGTGAGTCTACACAGGCCTGCGGCCCGGGATCTTCTCGGTGCGTGTAGCTTTGTGAACGCGCAAATCGCAGAAAATCCGATTCTGTTTGGCGAACTGTTCTTTTTCTCAATGCTACATAATTCTTTCACGAGACCATAGTTTCTCCTGTTCTCGTCCCTGCGCCTGTTCTCCTGTTCTGCCTGATGTGACTCCCTTGCTCCTGATTGACTGGTGGACGGACGCCGCGCCGCACCGTTGGAACGGGAGTCGGGTCGAATCGAGATTTTTTCCTCGGCTACCACACACGGCAGTGTTGTTAATCGAGAAGTCAAACTAATGGTCAAACTTCGAAAGAAGATCGTTAGAAGAAATAGAGAAAAGAGAAGAACGAGCAATAACAGTTTCGAAAAAAATTGATCCGGATTTGACGGTGGGCACGACTTCAACAATTTTTCGACGTGCTGTCGTAGCATGTGCTGTTGTTGTTGTTGCTCGAGGTTTTCGGTGATAGTTGGTGAGGACGATCCAAAGTTTCCTGACGCGAGTTGCGCACGGTCCCTCAATGAAAACGCACCGTTTGCAGCGCGACAAAAAAAAAACAAGAATAAGAGAAGAGAAAGAAAAATAATGATGATTTCTTGTCTCAGTTTACTTGGCGTATTCACGCGACTCTGTGACAGTTTATTTGTTGTATATGTTTTTATCGTTTCTCGGTCCACTACGATTTTTTTCGAATCCTGCTCGAGTAAAAGCGGACCGAATCAGCGCCTTAGGGCAGGAGAGAAGAAGCGACCCACTGGTGCCAAGCTGTCTACATCGGCGTACGGATGACGGTCGCGCTGCCGGCGGCGACGGTGGCGTCAAATACTCACGCGGTCTACGGATTTATTCCGTTGTCTGTCTCATCCATTGATCCTTCCTTACACGTAGCCGACCAGGCATTCGATCCTGCCAGAAAGAGCGAGCCTTGGGTCCGGAAAATTTCCGGAATAGTTGGAACGAACCGCACGAAATTCCGCACCATGTCGTAGCCCCGCTGTAAGAGACCGATTTTTGACCTGGATCGAGTGCGTTCTGTGTGAGAACGGGGGACCGCCTCGTTCAGCTGAGCTTTATCAAAAGTTGCGGATCGACCTTTGCGCTTCGCGAATCTTCATCTCGTTTTCGGTGTTCTTGAATTTTCTGTCGCGCACAAAAACGTTCGGGTTTCGTTTGTTTTCGGCCGACGACTGACGGTGCGCGCATAAGTGTCATACGTTATTCAAGTTGCTGTTCCGCCCGCCCCGTGTGGGAGTTTCTGCTTGACTGCGTTCCGTCTCCCTCCCTCCTTGCTTGGTTGGCAGCCTGGATGGCTTGCCAGAGAGCTTGCCAGCCAGCCAGCCGGTCGGTCGGTCAGACGGCTGACTTGCTTGCTTGCCTGCCTGCCTGCCTGCCTCCTAGCTATCCAGCTAGCTCTCTTGCTTCCCTCCCTCATCCCGAGCAACAACGGCTTCGACGGTCAACTCACGACATTCGGAATAATACTATATTATGATTTTACGACTAGGGTTAACAGCTTGAGAGAACGATTCGATGGTTCATCATGTTTTGACACATACCAATCGCATTGATGGCAGTTTCATGGCTGCGCTTGTGAATGTCCCGCTTCCAATATAATCTACGCACATTTGGATCGTAGTTACAAGCATCGAGGCATTTTTTCGTCGTCATCGTCGTCGCCGCCGCCGCCGACATTTCCATCGCGGTCCTCCTCCGTCCGTCTTGTTTGGACCTCTTGTGACGGTGCCGGTAGCCGATATTGCTCGACGTCGACAGTACCGCAGGAATCGACTGAGGTCTCTATAGAAATTTGAGGCAAAATCGTTCACCAGAGAGTGGAGAGCCGGAGAGCAGCTAGAACTTCGCACATTGCCACCCTCACCATCATCTGAGAACGCTCCAGAAACTTGGGAAGAGTCATGAACGAGGGTGGAGATGGCGAGCATCCAAAACAATATCATTCTGTGTGCCGTTTAATCGAACAGGACTTCTGTTTTAAAGCGAGTTTCCGCTTGCGAGGTTGCGACCTGCCCCGAAAACTCCAGATGTTCCGAACGATTGGAATTTCGGCGCATAGGGCGCTGATGCGTGAATGGAGGTTGGAACTTGGAACCCTGAACCGATTGAGGCGCTTCAGCGTCTCTGAGTGTGAGAATGGCTACCTCGTCCCTCCGATTCGGCTGTTTCGTCGCTCGTAGCGTGAATTCGCGACTGATGCGCGTGTTTGTGTGTCAGCTCGCGAAGAGATTGCTCCGAAGTCTAATTTGGCGAGGTGGACCGACGAACGGACAGCGCTCCAGCTGCGTCATCAGACACCGGGCCGGCGGCAAGCGACTCGGTTGTCGTTCTGTCTTCGTCGTTCTCACATTTCGGATATGGCCTCATTACAACACGGACAACAAGAACCGTTTTTCTGAATCATTTCTGCTGTGCTCACTCATTTATTCAGAGCGCCGATGAGTGCAAGCAGTCTTACGGTTTCGCACATTTCGCTGCTCGGACCCCGTCCGAACCCGACGGAGTCAGCGAGCGAGCGACCGACCGACCGACCGATCAACCACTCCCCTGTTGTAAAGTTCAATCCGTTCGTACCGCTGCGTTTTGCCGCGTCGATGAAGTGACATCGATTTTCAACGTTTGAATCTGGAACACTCCGACTGATTCCCGTTCATCATTTGTAAAATGAACCTGATCCAGAACTCCGTAATCGGCCCGCACATGCGGCAGGCAGCAAGCGGCGATAAAGCACTCGAGTGCTGATTCCAGACGGAAAATCACGTGGGACCGCGCGTATACAATCCATTGCCTTTTTTCGCCAATATCCTTCGCTATGCGGTCCGTCTGTGACTCTGTTCCGGATTCGATTCCGGAGCATTCCGAAGGAACGAACCGTCGAACGAAGCGACTCAACTAATCTCCCCAAACTTTTTCAGGAACGACGAGATATGGCATCGGGAGGCCCGACCGGCGGACTAGGGCCTGGTTCTGGGGGCCCAGGCGGATTTAGTGCGCCGCGGCTCACTCCGACCGCTGATTTCCAACCTCCGTATTTCCCTCCACCCTACAATCACCTACCACCTCAGCAGCAGCTGGACTTCCAATCCGCACAAGATCCTTACGCGAATCATCTAAATACTCTGCATCCGGCCTCTGCCCAGCACTACCATCAACTTCATCCCGCTGGAAGGACCCACAATGTTGCGGCCACCCCCGGTGGTAAGTCCCCCGGCTATTTGACGAGAGTGCTCTTACCTAGCGATGTTCATCACAGAAAGTTCCTGACAGAGTTTTCTCCCGTGTCAAACATTAGGGAGACGTCCAGAGGACGACGCCATTCTGCTTGGCGTCGGCGGTATGGGCGCCCCACCCGGGATCTCCTACGACGGCAGAAGAACCGAATCCAGTTACCACCGGATGGACCAACACGACCTCCTCGCAGGCATCCATCAGCAAATAGATGATGGCCAGGCCTCAACTTGCTCGTCTGATAACGGCAACCCAAATGATTTCATGGAGGTGAGTGTGATTCGTTAAACTCGAGGATGAATTCGTCTGATTAAAGTTTTGCCTCCTCGCGGGAGAGCACACTTCAGAGAATGGTTAGACCTCACGCTCGATGGGTCAGTGCTAGCCGAGCCATTCGCTCGTGGTCATTCGCGTTCTGAGTAAGAACTCCGGGAGAAAATACGCGAGGGCGAAATCTTATCACCTCAGAAAACGAGCACCAGTCGAAACGTGAGAAGACATCTGAAGTATCGCAACCAGCAGTGAGCACTCGTCATCGGCCTGCCGCGCCGGGACAGCTAACGCTATCGTAAACTTTATCTCATGCAACTGCTTGGTCGATCGGTCAATCAGTCACTCGATCAGAAAACCAGCGTTGTTTTCTTCGTTCATTAGGAACGACGGCTTCGCCTAGATAAGGGGTTGCCCTGGCTTCTGTCTGTACGGTGAATTGGTTGAGTTGCAGAGATTATTTTTTTGTTCACTTCTTCCCGCCATTTGTCCGTTCGTTCGTTTGTTTGTTTGTTTGTTTCTGTTCGTTGTCCTTAGGTCTGTTGGGTTTCGTGGCTACGGCTCACTGTGAAGCTTTTTGTTCACCGTTTTCTTCATGCGCTCCTGGTCGCTCTTAACTCATCTACAGTTTTTTGTTGCTGATACCATAAAACGACAATGCTCCCTAATCGCTCTCCATGGATCTCAGAAGGTGGACGACGACGACGTTTCGTTCGCCGACGTTTCCGCTCACAGGTGTTGCTTCTGTCCAGTTTAAAGTTGTAACCGAACCTCGGATCGCTCCATCGAAACTTGGCTCAACAAAGCTTCAAAGATCTGAGTAATTGAATAATCAGGGGATGTATCCTTATGACAGCCATGATAGTTCGGATCTCGCACCGATTGATGTGTGAACGAAATCGTTCGAGAACGAAAACAATAATTTTTCTCCGACGGAACCATCCACTGTTTGGTCGGCTTCTTCGCGAAGGAATGATTGGTTGATCAGTTCGCCGGACAAACTTTATTCGAATCGGTCGGTCAACATTCTGAAGGAAAACACTTCATTGCTTCTCATGAACGGAGCGGCATTGCCTCGCTGGAAGCGTCCGTAATAACCGGCTTTTCCTACGAACGGGCCGGCGAAAGAGAATAGCCGTTGCCGTTGCGTCGTCGTCGTCGTCAGTCATCATCGTCGACGTCGTCCTCTTATCTCATTTTTTCCATCGGACTCCTCTGCTTCGGTAACTGGTTAGTCGATTCGGTAGGAGCCAATCCAAGATTTGTGCAGTCGATGACATACGCTACTCGCGGCAGATTGTTTGGAAACAACGGGAATCCCACCGACTCGAGAATTTCTGGTTTCGTTTCCGTGAGCGGCCCGAGAGCGGAACTTTTCAGGTCTCTTGTACATCAACTACGCGAGCAATTAACGGCAGACGAAGTATTCTTCTAGCCTCCTTGCCGCTTTTCTGACTACCGTCTGACTGCCATTCGTTGCAATCGTCGTCGTCGTCGTCGTCGTCGTTGCTGTTGTTGTTGTTGTTGTCGCGATTGGCCGCATGGACTTGACGACGATGTCCAGAGCCAGTAGCGAAATGAAGGCGAAGCGTTAGTAACAGTCAGTTGCCGCCATCGTCGTCGTTGCCGCCAATCTGGGCCAGGAAGTAACGGGACGCGTGAGAAAGTGTATATGTCGGTTGGTCGGACGCAGTGGCGGACAGATAGACCGACTGAACGACCGACCGACCAAGCGACCGACCGACCAACACAAGATGGACAGACAGACGAATGAACGAACCAACAACCAGTCAAGCAAGCCGCAATCCAGTCGGGCGGTCTGTCCATCCATCTATTCCAGCCTGGTTGTGCGCCCCTGGGTTCATCAGTTGGCCGGTTGGCCTGCCTGACTGGATGGACCACTAGGAGCTCGCCGCTGGTTCCTTGGCTCATTCATTCTCGAATTGGACCCTGCGCCCTTTAGAAAATACAATACCGGTCAAAAAGCATAGAGACGAACGAGCGGGAACGGCGGATGGACACGCCGGCCGACAGGGCTTATGCATACGATCTCGTACGCATGACCACGCGGCAGCTACTGGTCAGCTACCGGATCAGTGGCTTCCCGGAGCTGCGGATAGCCCACGCAACGATCAACGCGGAGAAGCTGCGAAACATCCAAAACTACCAATCGAGCCATCGAACGATCGCGTTGTTCGGACCGCGGTGATCGATTGATTCGTTCCAAACATGATACAACAAACGAACTATTGCTCCATCTAATCTGGATAACAACCGAACGCGAGCTTGAATGCTCTATAGCGAAAGTCGAGAAGCTGATCCTAACCGCCTCACTTTTACAGGCAGCCAGCGTTGACGACGGAATCTTTGGTGACCACGGCGTCATACGGAAGGGTGAGTTTGTTACATCTTCGGATGAATTTTATCCAGAGATCCATTCGCCTAAGCGAGCGGATCTTGTCCCATCCGGGACGGTGGGGGTATGGCTCGAACCTTTATTTCTCTCGGACCTTATCTAAAAGAATCAACTTTCATGATCATGACTAAGAGAGTCAAGGGAAGCGACTAGGGTGCAGAATCATTGAGATCGCGTATTTGCGGTTGGCTCGGACGGGAAATCTCGCCATTTTTGTTTCTGGAATAACCTTCCACAACTCTTGCTATCGATTGAGCCCTCGGGGCGAGAACATACTTGAGGATTATCCATCCGAACTTGCAGTCCAGACCTTCTCGGGTATGCCAGAAGGTGCGACTCTGTCGAAAGTATGAATGGATGATCTGTGCTCTTGACTGCCTTCGTGAAACTTTGCACGACCGACAGCAACGCGCCTCGCGACCGCCGAGAGCTTGTTTGTGCAGGATCTCCAAATCCCCTAATGGGTCCTTAGACACTTGGTAGAAGACCGGAAACGGACGGCGTTCCGGTACTGAGTATCGAGCGCAATGATCGGATCTATGTGAGAAGGTCTCAGTCAGCTCCTCAAAGAGCCTTCGAGGGACTGGTCAGCGGACCCCGGCTCAGTATCACCTGTTTGATGGAACTAACAGCGATGACGCCCAAAAGTCGTCCGTAACTGGAAGTCTCATCAGAAGAGTGGAATACCCCGGTACTCTACGGCCTCAGTGGCCGGCAGACAGGTTCATATTCCCGGCAATACCTCCAAGTGGGCGGCTGTTACACCAGGTTTCACTATATTGTATTTTTGGCAAACTGTCGGCCTCGATTGAGAGTAAGCCCAATCTTTGTACGGCGCTGCCCATGGTTGCGACCCGGCGTCGATCGGCCGGCCGGCTGGACCACAACGATGCCGTAGTTGCTCCGGGCAAGCCTTACTTGATTGTCAAGATATTGCGTGGCCTCGCGCGAATTTCGAAGGGAAGTTTTTTACTTTTGTTCAAGTAGTAGCAATCGTTGGATGGTGGGTCGATTCCAGCCCACATGGCGCGTTTGCTGCGATATTGTACGTCATTTTGAATATTGCGACCGTCCGTGGATCATCCATTAATTTACCAGTGGATCGAATCGAATCATCTCTTGCCGGGCGGAGGATCGACTTGCGAAAGGAATCCGGGATAACCGCCATTGAATTTTTTCTCTGAAAGTGAGAAACAATAAGGAACTATGGACCTATCGGAGAGCTGGAACATGTGTATGTTATCATCCGGCGACGAAACTGTTCTCGACTCTTGCCACACCATGCAAGCTTCGCTGAACGGTGCACGCGAAATGCAGGAAACAACGGCAAACGAGAAATCGGTTGATTAATGCGAGTACCGGGCCACCAGGTCTACCGTTAGACTAACTTTTCAGCGGCAGTGCTCCGGTCAGCGAGGCGCTAAGGTGCGCCAGCGCATTTTGTTTTGCGCTGCAACAACATCAAGATGATTTTTTGCTCACTGCCATGTAACAAGACAGGCGACCACCTGTGCTCATTCAGTCCGTTCTGACTGGCTTGTCTCGCTTGTACCGAGCCGCCCGAACGTGTCTGCCTACCTTGCTCCTGCCGTTGCTCTTGCTGCTGCTGCTGCTGCTGCAAGAACATAACAATCCGATATTCCGTAGATTGATGATACAAACGACCGGAAACGACGAGCGCTGAAAGGACGGGGGATCTATACATCATGAACAGAATGAATGAGATCAGAAAACACTGGTCCGAGAGGCTGTCGATAGGGGAACGGATCGCAATGAGCGCTTCTTCTCCTCCTTTTTCTTTTAACAATGAATTCTCCGTTTTTTCAGGACTGCACGGAGGAAAGGATGGTCTCATGGGTCCTGGAGGACCCGGAATGGGTCTTCCAGGCCAAGTGACGGCCACCGATGTTTTCTGTTCAGTTCCTGGAAGGCTGTCATTATTGAGCTCCACGTCCAAGTACAAAGTGACAATCGGAGAGGTGCAGAGAAGACTATCGCCTCCTGAATGTCTCAACGCGTCCCTGCTCGGAGGAGTTCTCAGACGGTGAGTTTCAGGATCGCAACGACAAACCCGTCATGGGTGCGAGACAATGCGGATGACACCCCTCGGGGCAGCCCTTCCACAGCTGCTGTACGCAATCGCGCCTCATGATAAGAGCCCAGTGGATGTCTAAACCACCGACGAGCATCGACAGCGGTCGAAGTGGCGTCAACGTCGTCGCTGAGGAAATCGCTCCGGATCAGAATAACGCTCGGGCGCTCAAATCGCGTCATCGAAGTCATCCACGGCAGAAAGTTCCCAATTGCCGCGGGAAAGAGGCGTAATCCACGAGGAGAAAACCCTCAAGGAGAAGCCTCAAGGGAAAGATAAATTCCCGTTCGTATGTTTTTGAACCGCGTAACGGCATGATTGTTCGCTGCTAATATATTGCCTGCTTTATGGCTATTTAGCATCCAGGTACGCTCTATAAGAAGCAATTACTGACGTACCGAGCTCGTAGTGATAGCATTCCGTCAGAGCTGGTAGTCAGCTGGTTCAAGTCAGCCGTCAACTTGGTGTGGTTGAGTGTAACTAACGCAACAGAAGAATCGAGCTGACGCAGTTAGTAACTACCGAGCGAGCAAGCGAACGTTCGGAGCGACGCACACCATCTTGGGTGGCCATCGCTTGACCGCTTGAGGTGACGCACCATGAAATATGGCTAGCTGGCTGGCTGGTGAGCTCGTTGGTCGATCGCCCTTTTTGTCCTCACCCACTCGGAGATTGTTTGATCGGAGCTGAGCTTTTCGAATTCGCTGCAATCCGTCCCGAAATCCAGAAAAACGGAATCAGAGACCGGGATCAAGCGCTGGGAGTGCCTGTCGCTTGGGCCTCGGCTCGTTTCCCATCCCCCAGAATCTTTCGCTGCAGGAAAAGGGAATGGGCGATCTCATGATTCTGTTGCTTCAGGAACGGTTCCATGTTCCATCTGTTCCAGTATTTTCACTGGTCTTGAGCAGGCATACACGATGGCAAATTAGCAAGAAGGCAAGCAGCTTGCCCAGCTAGCTGGCTGGCTGGCTAGGGTCGGAGTTATAACTGCGAGTGAGCCAGAAAACGAGTGATGCGACAGTCATTTCCCTCATTCTTTTCATCACCAAGAAAGGCAGCGGACAAAGTGTCATTAACTACGAAGGCGAAAAAGGGTCAGTCGGGCCGCTTCTCCAGCCGGCCGGCTTGCTGCCCGTTGGTCCGAGCTGGTCACATGTCGACTGAGCTTGATAATGACGGGTGGAGCCATCACCGCGGAGAACGTTCACAGCACGGCGGGCACCGTGAACAAGCCAAACATACGAAGAAGAAGTCATAGATAGCTGATTTCTTGTTACATCTTCGCTCCAACGCTGGTGCGATCTTCGTCATGACCTTTTGGATCTTGCTCCAACTGCTCGTCGGGATGCACAGAAACTTCTGTGAATGTCAAACTTTTGGCCTCCATCGATTCACTAACTCACTCGTGCGTTTGATTTTGCAGAGCGAAATCAAAGAACGGAGGAAGGTCCCTCCGCGAGAAGCTGGAAAAAATCGGTCTCAATCTGCCGGCTGGAAGGAGGAAAGCCGCAAACGTTACGCTACTCACATCACTCGTCGAAGGTATGTTGAGCTCATCAGGGTTCAGAATGCCGTCCCAGGATCCAGAAAACTACCCTTCAAATATTCATAGAAACGGCGGAAACGCCCGATTCCGGAGGCAATTTCCTGAGGTTTCCGAAACTCCTACCCTCTCTCTGATCCACGACGATAGCTGAGACGATTTTGACTCTCACAGGCGAGGCAATTCATCTGGCGAGAGATTTCGGATATGTCTGCGAAACGGAATTCCCTTCGCGACACGTAGCCGAGTATCTCAGCCGAAACGTCGTACAAGCTGGAGATCCTCAGGACATTTATCGGAGGAAGGAGCTGTTGCTTGCGACGAAAGGAATGATACAAGAGTTCATGGATCTTCTGAATCAGGACAGGTGAGCGGAATGACTGCATGCGGAAGCCTCATCTGTTTCCATCAATTTCCATGTTCGCGAGTTTGGACTGACTCTTGACGTTCTATCTTTCTCTCGATTACAGGACCCCATTATGCAATACACGACCCCAGGTTGTGTTAGAACCAAACGTACAGCGGCATTTGACGCATTTTGCGCTAATAACACATGGGTTTGGTTCTCCTGCTGTTGTGGCGGCTTGTACTGCAATGCAGAACTGTATCAACGAATCGCTCAAGTTGCTTGATAAGCACCTGAGCGGAAACTACACGACCGCTGTATCGGGAGTGACGAACGGAGCCACGTCACTACTCGGCGTGCCGACCCAGGTGGACCCCAAGAAGGAGGATGACAAGAAGTGAAATATTTTCTCAACCTACGAGCGGCCTACCGAGCTAGCGAGCGAGGGAAACCAATTGGGCAATTGCGTGCATCGGTTGCAGAATTGTACAGATCCAATTTTCGGTGGTCTCGAATCCCTTTCGCGGAAGGGCACTTCATGTTAGCTCTCTTTCCTAGACGACTCCATCGCGCAGTCTGTGGGAGGAACGATCCGGTCTGATGATCGTCCAAATAAACTCGATCCCAAGCTGCGTCAACGGGACGATCGATCGAAAGATTGATCAATCGTCAACCCGCCAGCCAGCCAACCCACCGACCATCGATCATCAACACCAACGATTAAACTAACTAGAGAAATTAATATATTGTGAAATAGAGTATATTGAGAGGCCTGCAGCAGTCACTGTTGTCATCGTCGCTGTCGTTGGCGTTGTCAACCTCATCATCGCCCACTACCACTATCGGCGTCATCATCGCGATAATCAGCGTCAGTTGTGAAGCGAATCCGCGGTCTAAGACTGTACAAGCTGATTGACGCGTTGTTAAAGATTTCGACTATACTCCTTAGCCGACGATTCGGTCTGACGACGATCGACCCACTCGATGCGTACCTCGTATAATGATCTTGTAAACATAAGTAGCGAGGATTTCCTCAGCAGGTAGACGGATCGACACGATTCATCGATTGGCTGATTGATTGGATAGTGGACCGATGGATGACTGATCCTCGAGTGCATGAATGAGCGGACGGACGGACAAGAAAAACGTACGAACGAACGAATGGGAATCGGAATGCATTCATAGATAGATAGATAAATAGATAGATAGAGGATTAGATAGATAGAAGTACAATAGAAAACAGATGGATCAGTCAACTGCATCACACAGGTCATGTGGACGAAAAATGAAACAAGTGAGCAAGCGATCCTGAGATCATTTTATCAATCTTCGAGGGTCGCTTTCATTGTCCTCCATTGATTTGGTCCCCGACCATCTCCCACATTTCCATCAATCATCGACGAATTCTTTTCCACACGCATCAATTCCTTTTTTCTTCACGCCAATCTCTCTTACAGCTGAGTCCTGGCATTCCATGCCTCGGCGAAGCATTGATCGAAGGCTGTTCTAGAGAGAGGCAGTAACTCTGCACGGGGACGCATCGGAGATCATACAGGAAACCCAAACACCTTGGGGCAGTGTACAAATGAAACGCGCTTTTCAAAGAATGTAACTCTGCCGCTGACCCTACGAACCGCAACAATACTCATATTTATTTTTATGTTATGTAGTTCTATGACTGTTCTGTTCTTTAGTAGCTGGCTTCGTCGGGAATACATTTCGGAATTTCGAAAAATCCGTCACCGACTCCGTACTTTGGCGAGGGCTGCCGCGGTTGTGGCACCCGCGACGAGAGTCGGCCCTGAAATTTTCTCACATACCTTTCCTATATGTTTTCGTTGCATTCATGCATTGAAGAAACTCTCAAAAGATACTGTTTGCGGGAATTCTGCCTGTTCATCCGAGAAATTACAACATATCTCCCCCTCATACCCGCATTCAGGAGCATACTGTCGTATGTTGCCTCAGTTGATTCCAATCCGTAGCCGAGCTCGTCGTCCAGCAACTTGAATCCAACAGAAACCGGGGCTCTCAACAAGAGTGCCGAGTTGTAGAAAATAAATTGACAGCGAGCTCCCTCGGTTTTGGGGGCACGGGATTCAACCTACCGCGATTCTGACGGACGAGAGTCAGCTGTGCCGGCGACCAGATTTTGTTTCGTCTGTCTTTCAGAGATTGTTGTTGTGGTTCTGACGATGGAGTATTTCACCATCCCACCCCTGATTCACTGTAGAATGGAGCAAACTGATAATAAAACGTTTCTACCAAAATCTGAAATTCTCATTCCTCGGAGTGCTCGGTGTCATTTTGCTTCCCAGGGAAGCATGCGGCGCGACGTGAGTCACTGTTTTCGCCAGATATGCCAAACTTCCGAACGAGGGCAGCACATGTTGCCGTCGCTAGAGGAAGTAACGCGACCAATGATTGAATGGTTTGAGACCTGTCCGACCGCGCTACACTTTTTTCTGTATGACGGAACAACCTACGTAGCACCTAAAACCCACCATCTGAGCATAGCTCTCGCCTCTCCGATTCCGAGATCTCGGAGTCATATCGAGACAGGGGAAACAGATGAACCATTGAGAAGCCTTAGATGTGTCTTCCGATCAGAAAGAATAATCGGAAATGAATTTGATTCTGAAAGCATTTCCGGCCGATTTTCGCTGTTCATGTATCTTCCTCGATGAGAAGGATCTGGAGGTTGCTCAGAAGCTTTGAGACATCTTTCTCCCTTCAACTTGACTGTTGACGAGGTTTAATCAAAGGGGTTTGCCATGTGGCGTGTAGATTCGAGGAAATTTCCACCTGATTCTAAAAGAATTTCCTCCAGTGTACTTGGACGTGGAATGGAATTTTCAGTCGGCTCTCCTTTCACCCTTTTCTGGGAGAGCCCTCGCTTCGGGAGAAAGGTGGATTCGGGCACCCCATATCGATCGGTGTGCATCGTCACCAGCGGCTTTGGGTGAATGAAAACCGTGGCACTCTTCCAGAGCTCCGCACTCGAATGCACGCTGCGCTCGAATTTACGATGCGCCCAAATTTATGTTGCGCTCAGAATACCCGACACACCAAAAAATATGTGAAGAAGGTTTCGGCCCCGGAAGCGGACGCGATCTTTGTTCTTCAGCGCGATCCGTCTAGCAACCTGTCAGTGTGGGTGAGCGTGCTTGTTCCCTCCCCTCGGACTGATCGAAACGTGCCAGATTGTTTGTTTTCTTCCAGTGGATGGTTGGCCACAGCGATCGTTGCGTTCGAAATCGGTTACTTCAGGCTTGGCATATCTGGCGATAACAGTTATTAATAGAGATTCTAAGTTCAAGCAAATGCCTTCAAATGCCTAAAAATGCCTATTTTGAGAATTTCACGAGATTTTGCCTATTTTCGGATTCTCATAGGCAAGTTGCCTATATCTTCCCTGATTCTCTCATTAACTTCATCGAATAAAAAAAAATGGATTTCTCCGACTTCTCGGCTACATGGAATGTTTCCGTGGACTCGACCAAGCAAGATGTGCGTTCGCTTCGGAAGCGACCCGCGACGCTGGCCGCGGAACGTGCATGTGAACGGATCGGAGAGCCAAAAGAGCTTGTGCAGCGCACGCTACGGAAACGAGGAATGTCAACGTGAGCCGTGTTATCGTAGCGGTGCCGGCAAACCGGCGGGCTTCGCGTGTGATTTCAGAGTGCAGAATTATCCACATCACTTTGAGCCGAATTTGAACTGGACGCGTTGGTCGATGCGTTGAGGGCTCGTTAGGTTGTCGACGGCCCTCAGCAAATCAGTGTACAGTTCGAAAATCGTCAATTCCGACTGAAATGCCAAAAGCAGACGGAAAGGTTCGACGCCAGCTTTACGTCGACGAGTTTGGGAGAGACATCTTCTCAACCGATGGTGATTTTCTAACTTGTCGTATTTGTCAGAAACCGGTCAACGATGAGAAGAAATTCTACGTGAAGCAGCACATAAACACAGCCGGCCACCAGAAACGCATGAGGCGTGCTCAAGGAAGCATCATGAATGCCCTAAATCTGCTCTGGCCTGAAGGAATTGAGCACGACAGAGTTCTCCTTTTTGTCTCCGATGCAGCGGCATATATGAAGAAGGCGGGCGAGTCCCTCAAAAAATTCTTTCCGAAGCTGACGCATGTCACTTGTTGGGCTCACGCCATTCACCGTATCTGTGAGAAGATCAGAGTGTCTTTTCCAGATGTCGACAGCCTGGTCTCAAATGTGAAGAAAGTGTTGCTGAAAAGTCCGTCGAGAGTGCGCATCTTTCACGACACAGCGCCTGGCCTTGCTCTACCTCCAGAGCCCATCATACCGCGATGGGGCACGTGGATCTCAGCCGCTTTGTGCTATGCGACACATTACGAGGAACTTGAGACCGTTTAGTCGATTGTCGATGAGTCGGACGCTGCTTCGATCAGGCAATCGAACGAGCAAAAATCATCTAGCTTACATAGCCGCAAATTTCGACTCCCTATCAAGAAGCATCGAGAGCCTCGAGAGCTCATCAAGATCGTTGGATTCGACACTTTCAATTCTCCAGGGTGTGGAGAAGACCATCAGCCATGCAGCCGGGTCGGTAGGCCGCAGACTCAAGGAAAAATTCGACGGAATCATTCAACGCAATGGCGGTTTGAAAACCATTGTGCAAATCGAAAGCGTTTTGAGAGGAGAAAGCGAGGAAACCTCGGTAACTGTGAGGCCCTCTTGTTTAGAGGGCCTCACAGTTACCGAGGTACTCTTGTTGGGAGCCCCGGTTTCGTTGGATTCAAGTAGCTAGACGACGGGCTCGGCTACGGATTGGAATCAACTGAGGCACAATGGGAGACGAAACGACGGTGTCAAACAGTGATTGTGGCGCACCACAGCCGAACGGTAGAATTGAAAACGCACAGTTTAACTCTATTGACCGCGGTACGCGCGAGCGATCCGAACACGACCGTTTTTCTCGAACTTGTGTCGCTTGTGTTTTGAATTTAGATCGCCACCGACCTATTTCGGTGACGCCATCCGGAGACGCCGGCACCGCGCTGGTGGCGGCGTTTCGTCGGCTCTCATGCTAGGCCGTGCGACAGACGGATTCTGAACCGCGGTCTGAGTTTATTGAGATGGATTATTTCGCAGGGTTATAATGAATACGGAAATATACAGACTGATTGATGGAAAGATTAGTCACCCTAAATCGTGCTTGATCTCCGATATGTATGTGTGTGTGTAAGCTCGGCGCAGCGGTCCCATAGGACCGTTCGCAACAGTGATCAAGAACCGGACTCTGAGATTGTTAGAGCTTCAAAGATGACGCTGTATGTCGGGATCGTCATCAAATGCTCCCTGATGCTATGTAGCGTGGTAGCGATGAGGTATTACAAAGCGCCCTTTCGGTCTCCTTTTGAAGGCTGCGCAAATATTTGTCTGCGATGCAGGGCAGCGGTCGTGACTGCCGTAGCGTGGTGCAGTTTACTATAGATTGCTTGCCGTTCGTAACGTTTCCTAGTGGTCCTCGCCAAACTTCAAGAGGTTCTCATATGTTGGATGCCCGTGATCAGGCTTCGTTATCCAGCAATATATATATTAGTACAGAGAAATAAAGTTCACTTCGTCTGTTGTCCTTCGGCTAGCCAACGTGTCTTCCGTCTAGCTTCGCTGCAGGTTACCAGCTAGGATTGGGTAACATTGGGTAACCAACAGAGCAGAGCAAGACCCTCAAGAGGAGGGAACGTTTTGTTGCACACCACTATGTAAGAATGACACGTAGGGCTGAGCTGAGCCTCCTTCACGGACGGTGCGACTTGCCCGTTCCAACTCTGTGGAACAAGTAACTCGACGAAGAAGGACTCGGATTACTTATATCCGAGCCAACGGCGTCGTTGTCTGTTTGGAGCGGGGAGCCGACCAATCCTGTAGGCTTTTATTCAAAGAAATATAGAATATTGAAGATCGTGAATAGAAATGTGCTCGCGACACGTTTGTGGACGCGTCGGAAACAGCTGTGCGAGAGAACCGAGCGGAAAAAGAGCAGATAGCAGGGGCGATGCCGTCGGAGAACGTGGCTGTGGGCGGGGTAGTGCAAAACGTTGCAGTGCCGAATTCTTTCAAGAAGCTGAAAGGGGCTTCGAACTACAGTGAAACCCCGTTAGTGCGGACCCCATTAGTAGGGACTCCCCGTTAGTCTTGCGCCGCTTACACGGTGGATCATTTCAAAAAATCCAATAGGGGCATCAGTCACTCACATCGGAGGCTGACCAGAACACACGAGCCTAATCCGCGATTCGACCAGTCTCGGCTCATGGCTAGAGTGGGGCTCGGGATTCTTGATAGCGTCAAAATGTCGGCCCAGGAAGCCTATTGGTTTCTCATAAGATGGTCTATACGCTCTGAGAGAGTCCTTCTTCGATAAATATCTCACAATTTCTTCTGGACATTGGACAGAATAACGACCCCCACTTCGGATACGTTTTGTACGATGCGGTTTGTTGGATAGCTCGTTGCAAGTTAGATAGTGATGATAAAATATCAAGTAGCCCTCACTCTGATCACGGAAACCAAGCTATCATGTTCACGGAACTGTTCTATGCGCAACTTCAGTGTTTGGGTCATCAGTCCGTCCACTTCCTGTATAGTGTTCGTTTGTAACTTCCGAAAGCCCAGTCTAGATAAGTAGGTCAGACAACAACCCTTTCAGTCTTTCGTGTGTCTGAACACTGAACTATAAAAGCGGTATTCATGGAATTAAGATCAATCTGGTTGCACCGACGAGCGTGAACGTCTCGTATTTATTTGTGGCATCCCTCTCACAGTATAACTCTTATCTCTGAGCTAGAAATCGATCGACTTGAGGCCAATTTTCCAACAGATAGATCTTTGCAAGAGCATGTGTGTCGCACGTTCCGTGTGCACGTGCATGTTCTTCACGGGACCGAAACAAGATTTTTCCTTGGGTCCAAAACACGAAACAAGGTCCAACCAGTCGGCGGACGACCGAAGATACTTACGCCATGGAAGAAACGCCTTTGGTCATGAAATTAATCTACTGTGTTGTGGGTGCTTGGTTTGCATTCCTTATCGGTGTTATCCTTTACCACTGGTTTTGTGCCGTAGATCTACCGTATTTCGCGGCGTTTCTAGCCGTCGGCGCGCCTGAATACCGGCGCGTCGCCGACATTGTTCTCCGTTTCGAATCCTCAGCCAGGTCCGATGTAGTCTACATCGATTTTAGAGCTGCATTCGATGTTGTAAACCACAGATTACTAATAGCTAAGCTCCCGTCCTTCGGCCTCTCCCAGGCCCTTTGCCTCTGGTTCCGGAGTTTCCTCTCCGGTCGTACGTTCTGCGTACGTTTAGGCGCATCCCTCTCGCGCTCGTATCCATGTACGTCAGGTGTCGGGCAAGGATCAGTAGTCGGACCATTGTTATACCTATCGTTCACGAACGATCTCCAATCCGAGATCGTTGACGGAGTCTCTCATCGTAGCTACGCCGATGACATCAAAGTGTACGCCGACATTTCCATTCCGGGGCGCAGAGAAGCGCTTCAGAAAACTCTTCTCAACATTGGCCAGTGGGCTGATAGATGGAAGCTGAACATCTCATCCTCCAAGTCTGCCAGCATCCACCTACTTCACAGCGAACCCCACTCATACAACCTCCAAAATGAGATTGTCCCTGAAACCCGCCAAGTCCTCGATTTAGGAGTTCTATTTACCTCAGATCTCAAACCTGAACTAAACGTTCATATGGCCATCGCGCGTGCAGGCAAAACTGCGAACTTTATTCTCAGAGCTTTCAGTTGCAAGCTCGCCCACGTTTATGTGAAGGCCTATATAATACATTGGTCCTTCCTTCGTTGCTCTATGGTTGCGAAGTTTGGAGACCATGGCTCAAGGGTTCCGTTCGCGAACTCGAGTCTTTCCAGAGGCGTTTCGTTAGGAAAGTCTCTCTCAGGTGTCAGATTGACTCGTCTCTCATCCCTCTCCCAACAATCTCCGAGGTTCTCGACGCTAGAGACCTTAGACTCGCAAAAACTATACTGCGAAATCCCAGAATGGTCAATTTCTTCGAACATCATACCACGAATACTCGATCCGGGCGATTGTTTGTCGTTCCCAGGGCCAAGAGCAATCTCGTGCAGTCAAGCTTCCGCTGCCGGCTCTCCAGGCGATTCAATGAAGAATCTCGTTCTTAGGTACCCATCATTTCCCCACGTTGTACCCTTCCTACTGTCCCTCAGTGAATGTTAATAAACTGAGTGTTATACCTAATTTGAGAGAGTTTCACCTCAATTCCTCCCATATCAATAGTATTCAGCCCTTTTATTACCAAACAAGCGGAGTCCTGGTCGAAGTTTCCGTTGGGGGAGAAACGAAAGAATGAATGAGTAAAGATTCCACCCGAGGTTGTGCCGATGAGAGTTGTTGCTCACAACGCTCCGGGAGATTTCAATCGAAGGAACTGCCCAAGGCGGCAAGCGCATTGGAGATTATGCTTCTCCGGCCGAAGATTCACACTCGAATTACGCATTGAGACTCGTCGCTAAAGGAGTTGGCTGAGAGGCTGAGAGACAGGAGGAGGAGCGTCCTCCGGCCTACAGGCGGCGAAGGGCTGGTCATCCGCTCTCTCATCGGACCGGAGGATCACCACATCGTGATAGGTCAGATACATCTCGAGAGCCTACTACCGGACATCGTACTATCATCCCGGATGTCGTGTTGAGCGACTCGGAAAGTCATCCTACGGAAAGTGTTCACGGCGATGGACGCAAGTCTGACGCTGACACACTAAGACGTCGGCCGACTGCCCTTTCTCGTATCAAGAAACCGATTGTCTTAGGCTCATCCTCCGAGCCTTTCCCTCTGAAAGTTTCTCTGAAGAATCGCAGAGTGGTACCTCCTCTCACTCTCGATGGCTCTGGACACCCGATGGTGTTCGTCACGGGGCTCGCCCCCGAGACCACAGCTGAAGAATTACTCGACTACAGCCTTACGATCACTTCTGAAGCCTCTGCTGTGTCTAAATTCAATAATGACAGACACCCAGAATACTCGTCCTTCGTTATATCTGTCCACGAAGGTCATATCAATGCACTGCTTACTCCAGAGAAGTGGGCACCTGGTGTGCTATTCAAGCGGTTCGAGGGTTTCATCAACGCCGATCGCATCCTGGATACGGTAACCCGTTCGACAGTGAACAGGATCCATGATGCTAAGGAACTGACCCCTCAACACCCTCCGAAGACTGCTAATGATGCATCACCATCTCATTGACTATCTTCCAGAATCATCAAAGTTGTCCATCTCAATGTTAGATCTCTTCGCCCGGTTTACAAGTTCGATTTGCTATCTGAATATTACGCACAATCTTATGACTTTATCTGTTGCTCTGAAACATGGTTCACTCTTCCTGAGGCTGATGTGCATCAGCTTGACAATTTCTCGCATTTCTCGGTCTGTAGACGCAACCCACATGGTGGGGTGTCTGTTTTCGTCAGGAACACGGTTGCAGTTCTCGGATGGAGGCCTATCCAGACAGATGACGAGTGTATCCAGGCTGTTGCTCTTCAGCTCCGGGCAGTTAACAAGGTATTATGGCTGCTTGCTATCTACTCGTGTAACTCGTCTTTGTCTATCACACTTGGTAAATTTGTTGAAGACTTTGCACTCACTCACGATCCACCCATCATCCTGGTCGGGGATCTCAATGTTGATCTACTTTCCGATGCTTCTAGTGTAAAGAAATTCGAATCCGTGCTTTGTGGTCTCGGTCTACATTCCACCCATCGGGAGATTACTCGACCGGTGTCTGGTACCTGCCTGGATCAGGTGTGGGTCACCTGCGATAGTACGGTCGATGTCCTAAACACTAAGGTACTCCCTCATCCTGAGTTCTCTGATCATCTTCCAGTGGCGTTTGAAGTTGCCTCTGGCAACTTTAACCTCCCTTCCCCCCTTAACCACACGTCTCGCAGAAAGTTCAGTGCATGTAATTATAACAGTTTTCTGTCCCAATTATGCGCTCAGAACTGGAGCCTCCTCTTCTCGTGCACGGATGTTGACGTTGCGTACGATTTGTTCTTTAGTCGTCTAACTGAAGTCTATGAGGCCTGCTTCCCGAAGTGTCCCGCCTCTACCGCTTCCGGTCCTAGGCACACCTGGTTCACTAAAGCCCTCATGCGCAAGCGTACCGTTCTCCGTGCCTATGCTCACAGTTACTTCAAGTGCGGACAACTTTCCGCAAAGTCTCGATATTACTCATGTCTCAGGCAGTATAGGAAGCTCGTTCTGATTGCGAGGAAGAAATACACCTCTTCGCTACTCTCACGTGTAGGGTATTCGCCTAAGAGACTCTGGGGTCTCATCAACAAGTCCTCTGGCCGCACTCGTCGCCCTCATTCCTCCGCACTTCTGAGTGGTTCAGGAAAGGACATTGATTCAGCACTTGACAAGCTTGCAGGTTACTATGCAACCACTGGTGCCGTTACCACTTCTCGATGTCCAGTACCATCTTCCTCCTCGACTAACCTCACCTCACTTCTTCATCAGCCGCCTGACGCCTCCCTACAGTTTGAATATATCGACCCCCTATCTCTCCCTACAGCTTGCAAAGGAATCAAGGCTGATTATTCTGGTTGCATGGATAATGTCCCCTCTAAGGTTATCCTCGTCGCTATCCCAGTCATCGCTATACCGGTAGCATTCATCTTCAATCTTTCTCTGAGATCATCCACCTTCCCATCTGCCTTCAAACGAGCTACTGTCGTGCCTGTCTACAAGGGGAAGGGTGACTCCTCTGAACCCGGAAACTACCGGCCTATCAGTCTCACACCTTTCCTTTCTAAAGTCTTCGAAAGGTGTATATCTACGCAGCTCTCTCGCCATATCAATGCCATTAACGTTTTCTCTGACCATCAACACGGCTTTGTGTCGGGCCGCTCTACTGAGACAGCTCTGCTTGACATTTCCCAATATGTTGTTGAAAGCTGGAACTCCGTTTACCAGGTTATTTCGCTATTTCTGGACCTGTCTAAAGCATTCGATTGTCTCGATCATGATATCTTGCTTACTACCCTTTCTAGCCTTGGGGTTTGCCGTGACAGTCTTGGGTGGATGGAGTCATACCTCAAAGGCCGCACTATACGTGTGGTCAGTGGTTCTCGAGGCTCTGGGCCTGTCCGGATCTGTCGGGGTGTACCTCAAGGTTCAGTTCTTGGACCGTTTCTATTTGTTCTGTACATCGACTCTCTCTTACGCTCAATAGATAGCATGTCCGACAGAATCACTGCCATTTCCTACGCGGATGATACCACTATTCTGTTCCGTCTTGACCCTAAGTGCTCCGATGACGGAGTCACTCTGCTCAACAACCTTCTCACTGAAATCTTTTCCATGTTCTGCACCCTTCGTTTAACTATCAATGTGGATAAAACTCAACTCTTGTGCTTTCATAGAAAACGCACGTTGCCTGCTGTAGAGGATGGTCGAGTTATGCTCAACTCGCTTCCACTTTCCTTCTCTGCCTCCGCAACCTGTCTTGGAGTCAGTTTTGACTGCAACCTCACCTGCCTTCCCCACGCCCTACAGCTGAAAAATAAGATATCGTCCCAGTGTTACTGCCTCCACAGGCTTCGTAAGCTCGGTTTCCCACAATCCATCCTAATCGGTGTGTACCGGGCTCTGATCGAAAGCTCTCTCAGATACTGTGTTACTGTCTGGTTCCCTCTCCTCTCAGCGGAGTCCAGGGCTGCGCTACAGGTCTCCCAAAACAATGGCCTTAGGGCAGTTCTTGGGGTCCCAGTTAGGACGAGCCTCACTCCTGTCTTCAAACGACTTGGTATCCAAAGGCTCGCGGCTCTATATGACTATCGACTTTCTTTGCTGTCCTTCCTCTCAATTCATGGACGTCTTGTTCGTGTCCTGTCGTGCAATACTAATCTTCGAACGACCGGCAGAGACACCCGTACACTCCTTGTCTCACTCCCGCGGGTTAGCTACAAATACTCAGAGCTTGCGCCAAGATACATCCTAGCGTCTCACTGGAACGGCCTCCCGCTCAATGTTCGGAAAAGCACTACTTTCAGAACCTTCATATCTAGTCTGAGATCTCATGTGGTAGATGAATAGTCACCAATCATAGCAGCCCCAGGGCTTGCGGAGCATAGCTCCACTGTTTACAAGTAATAAATGAAATGAAATGAAATGAGTTTTTTTCTTGGTGAGTTCTCTTAGGGAGATGCGGAAATGCGGACGGCTTTTTTCCTGCATGAGAGAGGATTTCGATCCTGTCGATTTCCTTCGAGAAATGAGGAAATCGCGTTATTTTCACTTGGCTTTTCCACTTAACCCCATAGCCGGGATGTTTGGATGAATCGGCTGTCGCCTAGACTGTCTGTTTTACACTCCACAGGAGCTCCTATGGAGCGAGCCCGCATCCCCCAGTGCGGGAAGGAGAGTTTCATACTGGGGTGAGCAGAGATCACTACCATCACTCTCAGATTGAAGCAACCCAAGCTTGCTCTCCGTCAGAGTGAGCGTACCCACTGCTACGCGTCGACTCGGATTTCTTCTTCCATATTACCCAAGGCCGCCTCAATGGACACCCTCGACGGAGAAACTGATGCACCTGGATCAATCACGGCATGTACCTATACCGCAACTTGATACGCGAAGTTTTCTGGTGTCAGAATTCTGCAGCCTCAGTTCAAACTCGTCGACTGCTCCTCAATGTGTACCAATCCAAAATATCCAGCATTGATGGTTATCGACAACTGGGAGACGACCAGAATTCTGACGCATACCCCTATCTCTCAACGTCTTATTGTGGTTCCCATGGATTAAGGGGTGCGGCTTTTTTTTCCCCTGAGCTCCGGCGTAGGCCGTTGTTTTTAGAAAAAAAGCAGGATCGCGATGAATACTCATTCCGCATCTATCGAAAGGCTACCGCGATGGCGAACCACCTATGGTTGATATTATTCATGCACAGTGATGGCACCTCACACCGAGTTGACTCAAGACCGACTGCCTTTATTTACAAGATACCGAAACCACCCAGCCAATTGAACGTGCGCGCGTTAAGCCTCTAACATGCCCTTTCTTTTCCTGACCTACCAACCAAAACTAGAATCAGTCTACTATGGAAAATCTGAACATTGCTGAGAACTCCTTGCCCGCCTCTGGGCTGTCCTGTACCTATCGCAGTGGTACGATACACAAACTTGAATCCGTATCATTGGCTTGACTGCTATTAATTTACGAGAATCATCTAGAATATTGTCTTCTACAGTAGAACCCCGTTATAGTGGACTCCTCGGGACCGGCGAAAACGGTCCACTATAACCGAGGTACACTATACACGAAGTACCCTCATCAGAGGAAAAAATCACGTTTCCATGGATCGTAGTCGACTTCCAACGTTTATTACATATTTACAAGAGCTGGGGTTTCGATTTAAGGTATCTTGCAGCTCGATAACTCGCGCTCAAGATAACTCTCCATACTCCTCTGCCGCGCACGTCGCTCTCAGAAGGCCGCTTGGAACGCAATCAGGACAGCTATTCAATGCTCCTCGAAAATCTCTCCACAGACTCTCAAAAATTAAGCTGACAAGAACTTCCTTCGGCTACAGTGGTCGATTACCGATGGAATTATGGGCTGTGAAGGATTTCCAGCGTGCAGGAGCCACGAAAATCAATCATGACTGCCGCCCTCGCCGCGGATTTTTGTCCACTATAACCGAGGCTCCGAAATCACGGTCCACTATAACCGAGGTTGTTAACATGGGAACTCCCATAGGCTCGGCCGGGACCGAGAGACGAGTCCACTATAACCGAGTGTCCCTTATAACCGTGTCCACTATAACGGGGTTCTACTGTATAATCGCTTTCCTAGAATCATATGTCCTTTGCGCTTGCTACATCGTTTCCCGCAGCAACTTCCTATTCCTTTCTGACACACCTCCTTCGGCGGTTTTTTTTTTTACCGCGTACCGCCGGCCGCTGATGCCTTCACTTGTCTTTTCTTTGTTTCCATTCCTTGCGATGCCCATCAAGTTGGATTCGTACATTCGCTCCCATCTGCGGCGGAGGAAGGGCTCTCGCACCGTGATCATGAGATGCTTTCGCTTGTCGGCGCCGCGTTTGTATTGCTTTCTCGCCACCAAGGGGGAGCTTCTGTTTCAGCGCCTCCATCTCCACAATCGCCAGCACCTTCTCTGGATCCGGTCTCACTCTTTTGTCTGATATGATGTGTCCCAGGTACCGGACGGAACTTTTGCCCAGCTGCAGTTTCTTCTTGTTGAGCCGAATTCCAATATCTCTTGCGCGTTGGGAAAGAGCTTTCCGGTTCCGATCGTGATCTTTTCCTGCTTCTTCCACGTTGTCTCCAACACCGAAGACGATGGCGTCGTCCGCCACCAACACATTCCGTAGTCCGTCATAAGCTTGAGCTTGCCGCAGTTGAAACTCTTCCGGACTCGAGTAGACTCCTTGCGGAGTTCTCAAGTACTTGTTCAGCAGCTTCTCATATTCTAGCGCACGGCACTCGTCGACTTTGAGGGTGCGTTCGACGCTGCTGTGAAAGTCGATTGCTCCGATTCTCTCGGCCCATACACCAGACAGCAGTGTATCCAGCCGCTGCTCCACAACTATGAACGGCAGCCTGAGCGTTTTTCCATCGAATCCGCAGGTCACGACGCATGACCCGATCGAGTGCACTATTGAGTTGTCGTACGTTTTGATTCTGGTTTTCTGTTGCGTGTCGAGGTCGCTAGCTGCCCCAAGGTTCTTCATTTTGGCGTACGTGGATTCACTCAGACAATTGCATGTGGCGCCGGTGTCCACCTGAGCAACCAACTCTCCGTTGTCCTCAGTGATGAGCTTAACGAAGTATCTGGTTTTCACTTTTCCGTCGTCACTTTCTGCTCGGAACAAGTATTCCTCTTCGCTGCCGATTTGTCGATCATCTATCAACTGATTAGCGCTCTCTGCCGAACGGCACACACTTTCGGAGTGATTCTTCTTGCTGCATCTGCTACATGTGTGTCCGTATGCTGGGCATTTCCTGACAGCGTGCTCTCCACCACAGAACCGGCAGTTTTGGATGCTTTCTTGCTTGTTCTTGCTTGAGGGTTGCGATGATTTCTGGATCCTTACCGTCAATGCTGTCTCTTCAATGTTCCTTTTGTCAATTTCTTCTAGACTTTTCTTGTTGTCTTCGTATAGTCTGAGCCTCGCCAACACGCTCCCGAGGTTGAGCTCCGTTGGCTCTCTGAAGATTGATGCTCGTGCTTCGTTGGAATTCGTTCCGACAACCAGTTGATCTCGGATCATTGTGTTGGCGATTGATCCGTCGAACCGGCAACTTTTCGCTAGCTTGATGACGCGGCCGAAAAAATCGTTCACCGTTTCCCCTGCCGTCTGGGTCGCCTTGAAAAACAGATACCGGCGATGGATCCGGTTCTCGTGACGTGCGAATCGCTGGTCGAGCACTGCTAGAGTTTGCGTCAGGCTCCGACACGGCGTCAATCCGGTCTCACTTGCCGAGTCATTGTGCAACAGGATACCCGCGTTTAGGTCCCGCAGCAGCTCTCTGTTATCCTGACCCAGTGTCATTCGGAAACATGCAATCTGAATCTCCGGGGTTTTCGAGTAGATGCTTTCCAACAGACAGTAGTCTGCCCAGCTCTCCTTGAATGTACGCCATCGATCGTAGTTCTCCTCACCGGGGACCACTTCCAATGGCGCCGGTCGGTACCGGTATCTCTCGTCGTTGTTTTCCATCCTTCGTTTCTTCTGAACTTGAAGCCGTTGCCGTCTATTGACTGTCTGCTCAACTGTGTTCTTCTTTGGTTCACTTGAAGACTGTCGACTGCGCCATATTATTCATGCACAGTGATGGCACCTCACACCGAGTTGACTCAAGACCGACTGCCTTTATTTACAAGACACCGAAACCACCCAGCCAATTGAACGTGCGCGCGTTAAGCCTCTAACAGTTGAGGTCTGCGAATGATCAGAAATATTCGAATCTAATTATGTCACTTATCGCGAACAGACGGAAGCCTAGGAAGATCCGCCGCGGAAACCCGGATTTTGAATCGCTGACAAGCCAATCGGTTGCATCGATTGTTGTCTCTGACAGTCAAGCAGTCAAGGTTCACGGGTCCGAAGCGAACAATTTGTGATGAGCGAATAATCGTGACAACTCACCTAGACTAGGGGGTCTTCCGCGGAAAGCTCAAGAATCTCGACGTCCGTCAGCCGTCGGCCGACTAGCCACCCCAAAGCTCCTTGCTGGGGTTCACGAAATTAGGATAGAACTTCGACACAAAGATCCCAGAATCGAATCTCGCGTGCGATTTGCGATGTTCCATCGGGAGCAACTCAGAGGGGAATCTCCCACCCGGAAGAGTTCAAGAAAATCCACATCAAACGTAAACCGGACGCTTCAACGGATACAAGGCTCCGGAGGCTCACGCGTGTGTGAAATGTGATACAGACGTCTCTGTCTGATGTGGTTGACTCGAGACCGGGGTTCTTTGAATGATCGGAGCTTCTCTCATTCGGTTCCAGCTTCTCATTGGCGACGAGGAGAGGGATACCGTGAACGTTCACCATGTGTCCAACAACGTCGGAAACCAGGACGGCAATGCGCGCTCGGCTCGAATCGATCCGGGTGCGGATCACTCGCGTACACAGGAGGGAATTTCGGACCAATGTGCTGTTCGAGCAGTGGATCTGGAGGGAGGACATTGCAGGGACGCCTCCGAGGAATCGCATACTCTTCAGCCCCAGGGAGAATTGTTAATATCTGTCGTACCTGTTGCATTCCGCCGATGGTTTCGGACGATCGCTCATGTCATCACGCCGAATAGCCTGACCGGTGTCTCCTTCGGAACTTAAAAACTCGACTTATTTTTTTCCAGCCTTTCTTTCTACTGCGAAAGCGGATCAACTCGAAGTTGCTGGGAACTTCTCCCAAAATTTCTGAGTGACGCCTCTTCGAAGGAATCTACTCCCAGCAGCTCTGGAGATTCTCCCAGATCCCGCGTGGGCGCCATGTCTTCCGAATCGCCATGCGACTTGCCGGTTGATACATTACTCACTATTAATGAAAATTTTAGGTTCATCAGGAGACTCCATGGAGATCCGAAGAGTCAAGTTGAGCGTGAGTTTAGCGGAGGTTTCTCAAAAGCTTAATAATGAACGAGTGCCATCAGCATCCGATTCTCACATCACAAAACAACGATAGATTGACGAAATATAATATTCTCATCATGCAATATCAACTTAGTATGTGATATCAGGAATCGAATCGGACCTAGAATCACAGCCAGGTGATGCGCGTTAAGAACGGTCTGCTACATCCCCAGAGCGAATTCGAGTCTTGTCGGAAATACTACGGCTTCCTGACGGACGCCTGGGGCTTTGGCCCTGTTCAAGGAGTGAAAAAGATCGAGTGTCACTGACCGCTGCTTTGATACCTTCGCCTGGTGTGTTACTCCTCGAAAAGCCCACGGTGAACCAAGACCATGCATTGAAAGAGAGGTAAGCTACGCTGGTATCAATCGAACGTTCGCTAAATTTCTTCGACTCACCATTCTCACAAGGACTGAGATATCGAGCGCGTTGCCGGGGCAGCGAGCATGAACGCCCCTCGACCCTCCCGACCTCTCGAATCAAAACGTGAGGCAATCCTACGAGCCGGGCAATACTATTGCAGGATTTGGGATCTCCTCAGAACGCTCAGTCGCGACGAGGGTGTCAAGATCCTGCTTTTCACGGACGATTTCGAGGAAGCAGCGCAAGCTGACGACGTTACCATCGTGGTCAACGGTGGCATTATGGCTCAAGACTCACCCGACCGGCTGTTGAAAGAGTTCCAGTGCGACACTCTCGAAGGAGTCCTGAAGAGACTTCGTAAGGAGAGGGAACTTGTCATCGGTGAAGACCGGGGAAGCCTCGAGTCCGCGAGCGTGGTCACCAAGACAGGCGACATGGAAACCGGAGCGAAGGTTCGCGTCTCGCATGCTGATCAGTCGGTGGATCCGAGTGCCGTTCCGTCTGTTGAAGACATACTGTTGAGGCCGTCGGGGCGCCTTTCGAGGCTTGGCGCTGAATTGAGCTCACCCGACTCATTTCATCTCCACAGAAACTTCCGATCTGCGATGCTCCAGCATATGGGAAGCATACCACCGCATCCAAAAGAGTACCTTTCGTCTCCATCAACGAAACACCACAGCGAAGTGTGCTCTCGGTCTTCTGGTATCGGATTCTGATCCTCCTGCTGAAGGACTTGTATTTATTCAAAATAGTATCGTTCTGTTGGCTTATAATTTTGTCGTGCCCGTGCGTCGTCCTCTTGGGTTTTGCCCTCGCGTTCGGAATGCCCAATTGTTTTCTATCACAACTACCAGTGGGTGTGATGAAATCGAACGCGACTTCAACACTCGTGGATCCATTCTTCGCTTCGTTGGAAATGGGATCCTCCTCTCTCGTTCCCTCATGGATCGACCCGAGTCCGCAACGACCTCACTGTAGCCTCGATGAGGCTCTGCAAGGCAACAAAACGTGCGCCATGATGAGAGTGGGGGGAAATTTTTCGTCGGCCCCTCACTATCAATTCGTCGTGAGATACAAGGCCGGCGAAAACAACGCCACGATCGAAACCGTGTTGAACGTCGACATCGATGCAAGTAGCCAAGCGACAAGATTCTACCTGCACAGGGCCATTATTCTCGCTTTTGAGGTAAGTGCGCTGAAACTGTTTCAATATATTTTACGGACAGCCACGGATTCCGGAGCCTTCGTCCCCTCACCCTGTCTGAGAACTTCGGCGTCGGGAATTTTACTATAAATTCCAAGAGTGCATTCCAGTGAATGCCGATGAGCGGAAAAACTATCCAGATGCACGGTTTCTCAATAACGAGCCTCTCGCTCAGCCGAAATTTGAAGCTTTTTCGTTCTTGAGTCGGACTTTCTAGCCGTTTGGGGGTTTCGGAGCAAGATTGAAAATATAACAAGTTTTTCGTCGACGTTCTCCCGGGAATATTTGGACCATCGCTGCTACTCAGTCGATGCTAACATTTTCTCCTCCGAGGTGGGGGAAGGGCTTCCGCGTACATTGGATAGAGAAATAGAAAGCTGTCGATACGAACATTCTTCAATTCCAGGAATTACGTCTGATGACGCGAATTATTCATGCAAGAACTGCATCGAGTGTTGAAATAGACTCAAGATTTGAGGATCCTCTCTTCGGTTCGCGATCGGTGAGCCACGCCGAATTTCTCGCACCCAGCCTACTCATCTACACAACTTTCGCTTTGGTCGGGATCCTGACAACGTGGCAAGCTCGAAACGCTATTGAAGACATCATAACTGGGCGGTACAGGACTGCCGGTGTGCTATCTTTGGAAATCGTCATTTCAAAGCTCTCATTCCTACTCCTTACTCTGTTTGGACAAATGACTATCGTGCTCCTCTGTCTGCGTGGGCTGAACTGGATTGATCTGCTTCCGATGAAAGGATCACTTGTTCTTCCCATTCTCCTGATCCTCACACAAGGTCTCCTGGGCATCGCCATAGGAATGTTTTACTCGGCTGTCTTCATCCTTTTCGACCAAAACAAATGGATCTTTTATTCCTTGGCTTCATTTTGCGTGCTTGGGTTAGCGGCGGTATGGGGTGCGTATAAGTTTGGAGCTGTAGTCACAGGAAAGCAGATTCTACCGTTCTCAGCTTCCTGCGGATCGCGCGAAGTGTTCCCGGGGATGTCTTACGGCATCGATATGAACTTTCTACCTATCACTTCGACCGAGTCACTACGTTATATTCTGTATCGAGGCTGGGGGCTTGAAAAGGACGTCGTTTCGAAGGCGTTCACGGGGTTAGCTACACGGATGGGAGTCTACTCTTTACTCGCGACCATTCTGATATCATTGCTACCTATCCTATATGACTGCCGACCATGCCAATACCCAGAGTGCTCAGAGATCTGTGATCGAATCCGTAAAGTGAGACACACGAAAAAGGGAGTCGTTTCCCGTTTCGATAGATCACTTCAATGGTGAGGAATGAATAAAATCGCCGGTCACTGTGAAATTGTAGGATGAATTGACGCTTTTCATCTTGAGTTCTGTCACTGAAATCGCCGCGGCCTTATTTCAAAAGTCTCGGAAGAAAAGTCGGCGGCTCGGAGGCCGCCAAGGTGAGATGCAGGTTGTGAGACTCATCTTTACTGTTTGCACCGGGAGATTTTGTTTCCTCTTTGGAGGAAGCGAACACCGTTAGCGTTCCATAACGATCATGATTCCGCGAACGATTTCGATACTTCACTCGCAGGAAAGATGATAGTCAGGCGCAGCCAGATCAACCTACGATTAGAAACGCGAGTCTCTTCCTGAATGACATTCCTCCACCGGGGCGCGCAGTAGAGTCAGCTTGCAAGTTCCCGAGATGCGAATTTCGAGGGAAAATCCCCTATCCGCAGCAGATAAACTCTGATGATATCGAGGAAAATGTCCCAGTTCAATATTCTCAGAAGAGTCACAGGATTAGTCAATGGAGCGGCAGAATTATGACTGCTGATGCCGCGCACAGGATTGAATCATTTAACGAACGATCCGTGTTGTGTAGGCCTGCGGTGCGGCGTCATTCAGCTAATTCGTTCGAATGAGCAGTGTGGTCAGCTCGAAGTCCTCGGAGCTCTCTGCTCCCAAC
Source organism: Neoseiulus californicus (assembly GCA_028455905.1). NCBI lineage: Eukaryota > Metazoa > Arthropoda > Arachnida > Mesostigmata > Phytoseiidae > Neoseiulus > Neoseiulus californicus. The sequence goes on along the minus strand of JAMQGS010000005.1, from coordinate 15,165,799 downwards.
CGCTCTTTCCTGACGTCACGTCGCTTGTTCTATTTACAGCGAAAAATGGGGGAAAAAAGTCCGCTCTTCCGCCGACCCTGGCAAACCTTCAGCGCAACGACCGTTCCCAACAATCAGAAAAGCGGACCAAAGATATCCGCGACAGTTGTCATACCCAACAGGCGTCCGTTAGTCACGCAGGATATTCCATCTTATTATACTTCTCCGACTGAGATGAGTGAGAACAGCTTTTACTCATGTGGGTAGCGCATGTCAATTCATTTTTCATCACGAGGAGAGAGTATCTCAGGATATCAGGCGGCCGCCTGTTGCGGTCCTGCCGTCGAATCGCGGTTATCGTGATGCCTGTTAGCTGAGCGCATCGAAAGCTGTGAGAGTTGTTGCGAATTTGGTTTGTTTAGTATGCGAGTCGCAAAGGGCCCCTCAAGCGGACCCCAGGCGCCAATGTCGCCGCCCGCGATGCGCCTTACGCGGCCGAGCGGTCCCCGCCTTGATTTTTGCGCGGACCCGACGCGACCGGATGGCGGAGGGCCCCCAAGTTGGACCCCTGGCGCCGACGCCGCCGTCCGCAATGCCCTTGGTGCGGCCGACCGGTTCCCGACATCGTTGTTGCACGGGGTTACGGCTACGGACGTTGTCGATGGACAGCGACCGCGTTACCGAAGGTCGCCTGGAGGTAGATCTTTATAACTAGCGATGAGCGCGGTAGTACCAAAGTACTACCGAAGGAAGGGAGCGGGAAAACTCGGATTGAGGACGGTAGACCGGAGAGATGACCGGGACCGTGAAGTTTATTAGGACGAGGGGTGGTTCGGAACATCGGGATTGTCAGTAATGACTGTGGGGGTCATCGTCGTGTTGAGAAATATTTCCTCACAGGTGTAGGTGCAGGAACGGAACAGGAGGTCGTGTGGTGGGTGACAACGATGGGCATTCCCCATGAATCCAAGTTTCCCAATATCACAGGACGGGGAGTTTCTCAGCGTATTCTCCAGAATTCGATCTGGTTCGGTTTTGTTTCCCAATTGGTCGTCATACGAGACCGTCGGACCGTGATTTTCGAAAAATTATCGGTCGAATTCCGGATAAAGGACGAGGATATTGTATCAGGGCGCCTGAGATGCCGCACTGCTCCTGAGTGTTTAGTCATAGTGTTGAGCTATATTGATGTTGCAATAAAAGAGTCAGGCATATTCTGGATGTTCATGATCATGACTAGTGAGTCAAGAAGAAGAGACTATCAGAGAATCATTTTGGTTGGCTTGATCGGGAGCTTTCGCCCTTCTTGTTCCTGGAATAACCTTCACCAACGCTTTCGATTCGACATGTTGCCGACGGTGGCCCTGGAACCGGCTGGCCGCCCTGATCCGGCACGGTGGGACGGCAGGACGGCCGTCTCCCGTCCACTGCGAATAGACCTCAGTTCCCATTTAACGGGTAACGGAAATTAATTTTCCGTTATCTGTTTGACGGAAAATTAATTCCCGTACTTGGGTGGCCACCCCTACCTACGACAGTTAACGCCGGATATCCACCTCCACGCCGCGGCGGAAAGCAAAAAACAAGGAACCGCGTTATTTTCGGTCAGCGTCCCCCTTAACCCCACGGCCGAGATATTTGGATGAATAGCCGTCGCCCAGGCGGTCACGTTAGCACTACAGAGAAGTTCTGATGAAGCGAGCCCCATTCCCAGCGTGGGAAGGACAGTCATACTGGGGTGAGCAGAGATCACTACCATCACTCTGAGGTTGAAGCAACCCGAGCTTGCTCTCCGTCAGAGTGAGCGTACCCTTGTGCTATCTCTACGCATCGACTCGGATTTCTTCCTCCAGCTTACCCAAGGCTGCCTCAATGGTCATCCTCAAAGGAGAAACTGATCCACCTGGATCAATCACGGCATGTATACCGCAACTGAATACGCGCAGTTTTCCTGTGCCACAAATCTGCAGCCTCAGTTCAAACTCGTAGACTGCTCCTCAATGTGTACCAATCCAAAATATCTAGAATTGATGGTTATCGACAACTGGGGGACGACCAGAATTCTGACGCATACCCCTGTCTCTCAACATCCTATCGTGGTTCCCATGGATTCAAGACGTCTTGATCGTGTGATGTCGGGAATCAGATATTCTTGGCCCCCAAAGGATTTTTGACTCCACAAAGGGATGTCGACAATCGAATTTGAATGTTCACTTTCATATAATATCATGCTCTGCGCGTGACCGGTTGTCGAAGTCGCATTTTGAAGAACGATATAGGAGAGCTTGTCAGAATATGGCAACAACCCGCCTGACCAAAACCGAGGAGCCGAAGTTTCCTCACCAAGATTCGGCGGAGGCTGAGGAACTCGAGAGAAGCTCGCGATGAATATTCATTCCGCATCTTCCGCGTAGCTACCGCAATGACGAACCACCTATGGTTGAGGTCTGCGAATGACTCAGCAATGTTCGAACTTGGTTTTGTCACTCATCGCGAACAGACGGAAACCTAGAAAGGTCCGCCGCGGAAACCAAGATTGCTCGATCGAAGTTGCGGCAATTGATTGCATCGACTGTTGTCACTGACAATTAAGCAGTCGAGGCTCACGGATCCGTAGCCAAAATTTGTGCTGAGCGAAAATCGTGACAACTCACCTAAATTAGGGAGTCCTCCGCGGGGATTCGCTCAAGAATCTCGACGTCCTCCAGCCGTCGGCCGACTGGCTACCCAAAAGCTTCCTGCCGAGGTTCACGAGATTCAAGCTCAAGTTGTTTTCTATCGCCGGTCTATCGCCGCAGGGACATCGACCAATTATTCAGATGAAATATTGAAATATTATACAATTTACTCAACAATATATGATAGCACCTGACTAGTTATCCTCAGTCTCCGCCGTCGCGTAGGAGCCCAGCTATAGCCCTGACGGCATCGTTTTGGAGAATTTTCGCAACTCGGATGACATTATCGTACGAGCTGCCCCGAGAAATTTCACAATAGGTCAACACTGGTTCGGATGGAGCTCTGTACACCTGTAGAAGAAGGCTATATCGTCGACGCCAGCCCCTCTGAGTCGCGCAAGAGATGAGATCGATATATCAATCAACTCCGACCACCTTTATGCAAATAAAGAGATTATTGAATGAATGAAAGAACCCCAAAATCGAATCGCGCAATCGAGACCACGACGGATGGCATTCGGGACCGATGGATCGATCAGTCACCCAATCGACACCGTTGCAGTCGCGTGCGGTATGCGAAGTTGCAGCGAGAGCATCTCCGGTACAAATCTTCCACCTGGAAAAGTTTTGGAAAATCCAAACCCAACGTAAACTGAACGCTACCACGGATACGAGACTCCGGAGGCCCACGCATGTGGTGAATGTTATACGGACGTCTCTGTCTAATGTGGCTGTCTCAAGAGCGGGTGTCTTTGAATGATCGGAGCTTTTCTCTTTCGGTTCCAGCTTCTCAATGGCGACGAGGAGAGGGATGCAGTGAACGTTTCCCATGTGTCCAACAACGTCGGAAACCAGGACGGGAATGCACGATCCGCTCAAATCGATCCGGGTGCGGATCACTCGAATACACAAGAGGGAATCTCGGACCCATGTGCTGTTCGAGCAGTGGATCTGGAGGAAGGACATGGCGGGAACGCCTCCGAAGAATTGAATACACCCCAACCCCAGGGCGAATTGTAAATATCTGTCGTACCTGTGTCGAACGATCGCTCATGTCATCACGCCGAATAGCCTGACCGCTGTTTCCCTCCGAACTAAAAACTCGAATTATTTTTTTCCAGCCGTTCTTTCTACTGCGAAAGCGGATCAACCCGAAGTTGCTGGGAACTTCTCCCGAAATTTCTGAGTGACGCCTCTTCGAAGGAGTCTATTCCAAGCAGCGTCGGAGATTCTTCCAGTTCCTGCGTGGGCGCCATGTCTTCCGAATCGCCCTGCGACGTGCCTATACATGAATTCCTCTCTCCTTATCAAAATTTCATGTTCATCGGGAGTCTCCATGGATATTCGAGGGATCGAATTGAGCGTAAGTTCTGCGGAAGTTCCTCAAAAGCTGGATGATGAACGAGTGCCATCAGCATCCGAGTGTCTCACCGCAAGACAACGAAAGATTCACGAGTTATAAGATTCCCATTATGCGATATCAACTTAGCAAGTGATATCCCGAATCGAATCGGACATGGAATCATAGCCATGTGATGCGCGTTAAGAACGGTCTGATATATCCCCAGAGCGAATTCGAGGCTTGTCGGAAATACTACAGCTTCCAGACGATCGCCTTGGGCTGTGGCTCTGTTCGAGGAGTGAAAAAGATCGAGTGTCACTCACCGCTGCTCTGATATCTTCGCCTGCGGTGTTGCTTCTTGAAAAGCCAACGGTGAACCAAAACCACGAATTGAAAGAGAGGTGAGCTCCTTTGGTATCGATCGAACGTTCGCTGAATTTCTTCGACTCACCATTCTCAAGAGGATTGAGATATCGAGTGCGTTGCCTGAACGCCGCTCGACCCTTCCGGGATCTCGAACCATAACGTGGGACAACGGATCTACGAGCCGTGGCAATACTATTTCAGGATTTGGGATCTCCTCAGAACACTCAGTCGCGACGAGGGTCTCAAGGTCCTGCTTTTCACGGACGATTTCGAGGAAGCAGCGCAGGCTGACGACGTTACCATCGTGGTCAACGGTGGCATTATGGCTCGAGACTCACCCGACCGGCTGTTGAAAGAGTTCCAGTGCGACACTCTCGAAGGAGTTCTGAAGACACTTCGTGAGGAGAGGAAACTTCTGATCGTCGAAGACCGGGGAAGCCTCGAGTCCGCGAGCGTGGTCACCAAGACATGCGCCTTGGAAGCCGACGCGAAGGTTAGCGTCTCGCATGCTAATCAGTTGGTGGAACCGGGTGCCGTCCGGTCTATTAGAGATATACTGATGGGGCCATTCAGGCTCATTTCGCGGCTTAGCGCCGAATTGAGCTCACCCGACCCTTTTCACATTCACAGAAACTTCCGATTTACGATGCTCCAGCATGCGGGGAACATACCGCCGCATCCAAAAGTCACCTTTCGCCTTTCGCCTCTATCAGCAAAATACTGCAGCCAGGTGTGCTCTCGGTTTCCTACGATCGGATTCGAAACCTCGCGCTGAAGGACCTGTGTTCATTCGTATGGTCCTCGCACTCCTGCGTTTCATTTTCGTGGATCGCGTACTTGGGCCTCGCGGCTTTTTTCTTTTTCGCGTTCGGAACGCGCAGTTGCTTCCTACCAGAACTACCTGTGGCTGTGGTGAAAGCGAACGGAAATTTAACACTCGCGGATGAATTTCTCGCTTCGTTGGAAATAAAATCCTCCTCTCATGTTCCGTCTTGGATCGACCCGAGTCTGCAACGATCTCAACGTGACCTCGATGAGGCTCGTGCCAGCTTGCAAGGCGGCGAAACGTGCGCCGTTATGAGAGTGGGGGGAAATTTTTCGTCGGCCTCCCACTATCAGTTCGTCGTGAGACACAAGGCCGACGAAAACAACGTCACGATCGAAACCGTGTTGGACGTCGATATCGAAGCAAATAGCCAAGAGACAAGATTCTACCTGCACACGGCCATCATTCTCGCTCTTGAGGTAAGCCGATGAGAAACCGTTTTAAAATATTTTACGGCTAGTCGCGGACCCTGGAACCTTCGTCCCCTTGACTCATCTGAGAACTTCGGCGACGGCAATTTCACTGTGAAGTTTAAGACTTTGCACTCACGGTGCGTGGACTCAACAACCACTCAGGAAAGATTGGGTTCCCTCAAATCCGTAACACTTAGAGTCGAAATGCGCGAAATGCGCTCAGAATATGCCGATGAGCGGAATAACTTTCGAGATGCACGATTTGTGAATAACGAGCCTCTCACTCATTCGGGATTGGAAACTTTTTTTTTGCCGTTCGGGGGCTTCGCAGCAAGATTAGAAATATGAGAAATTATTCGTTGTCGTTCTTTAGATGATATTCGGACCATCGCTGCTACACAGTCGATGCCAACAATTTCTCATCCGAGGTAGGGGACATGGTTCCGCTTACATTCCAAAGCTGTCCGCACGAAAATTCTCCAATTCCAGAGATTACGCCTGATGACGCGGAGCCTTTGGCCAAGAAATGCCTCAAGTGTTGAAATAGATTCAAGATTTGAAGATCCTCTCTTCGGTTCGCGATCGGTGAGCCACGCCGAATTTCTCGCACCCAGCCTACTCATCTACACAACTTTCGCTATGGCCATGACTCTGACGACGTGGCAAACTCGAGACGCTATTCAAGACATCATAACTGGGCGGTACAGGACTGCCGATGTGCAATCTCTGGAAATTGTCATTTCCAAGCTTCCAATCCTACTTCTTGCGCTGTTTGAACAAATAGCCATCGTGCTCCTCTGTTTGGGTGCGCTGAACTGGATTGATCTGCTTCCGGTGAAAGGATCACTTGTTCTTGCCATCCTCCTGATCCTCACACAAGGTCTCCTGGGCATCGCCGTCGGAATGTTTTACTCGGCCTGCTGCATATTTTCTGGAAAATGGAGCATTCTTGTCGCGCCCACAGTTTGGGTGCCCGTGTTTGCGGCGATCTGGGGTGAGAATAAGTTCGAAGTTGCATTCACAGGAAGTTGTATTCATATGAATGTTCTCCAATGGAAAGATGTGCGACACTAGAGAAAGAATTTTACCTTTTCCAGCTTCCGTCGGACCGCACTACATGTTCTCGGGGATCGTTCACGGCATCAATTACTACTTCTTACCCACCACTTCCAGCGAGTCACTGCGTTATATTCTGTATCGAGGCTGGGGACTTGAAAAGGACGTCGTTTCGGAAGTGTTCACGGGGTTAGCTACACGGATGGGAGTCTTCTTCTTGGTCGCGACCATTCTTATATCGTTGCTTCCTACCGTATATGACTGCCGACCATGCGAATTCCCAGAGTGCTCGGAGATCTGTGATCGAATCCGTAAAGTGAGACACACGAAGAAAGGAATCGTTTCCCGTCTTGATAGATCACGTTGATGGTGAGAAAAGAATAAAAATCGCCGGTCACCTAAAATGGACAGAAAATGATGCGAGAAGTTGAAAACTACTGCTCGAGATGAATGACGCTGAATTAGAGCCATACTTCAAGTGCACGATGAACAGACCCGATTTGAAACCCCCCCACCACACTCCCCCACCCCCTATGTTCCCTTGAATAAAGTCATTCTCTACGCGACTGTGGCACAGGCCGACGGCCCACTACAGGCGTTATGAGTGTCTGACCAAACGAATCGAAATATCCTTCATTCATTCAAAAAATTGCAGGATGAATTCACGCTTCTCATCTTGATTTCTGTCACTGAACTTGCCGCGACGCGGAAAACACGTTTGTTTGTCGCAATGCACTGGTCGGTCCTTATGCCAGAATTCTACATTTTTCAGCTTCCGTCGGACCGCGCTACAGGTTCTCGGGGATGGTTCACGGTATCAATTATGTTGAGTTCGCTTTTTCCTCAATGAATACAGAGGCCATCGGTGGCCTCTGGTTGCTACCCATCACAGGCTCCGTTCTTCGGGTCATACCTACAAATTACCACTTCTTACCCACCACTTCGACCGATACACTGCGTTATATTCTGTATCGAGGCTGGGGACTCGAAAAGGGCGTCGTTTTGAAAGCGTTCACGGAGTTGGCTACACGGATGAGAGTCTTCTCCTCACTCGCGACCATTCTGACATCGTTGCTACCTACCGTATATGACTGCCGACCATGCGAATACGCACAGTGCTCAGAGATCTGTGATCGAATCCGTAAAGTGAGACACACGAAAAAGGGAATTGTTCACCGTCTCGATGGATCACGTTGATGGTGAGGAAAGAATAAAAATCGCCGGTAACCTTGAAATTGCAGGAAGAATTGACGCTCTTCTCCTCAAGTTCTGTCACTGAGATCGCCGCACCCTTAAGACCTTAGCCGAGAAGGACGGTGAATTCGATGATCTCGAATGTTCTCTCTCTGCTCGAGGGACAACGTACGGCGCTACGAATGCGAGAAATCGCTTTCTCGTAGGCTTTGTAATCACAATAGGTGGCCTTACAGGCTCATGCAGCGGCCTTTGCACGCCGCTGGTTGTTCATCGCTACCGTTGCTGCACACTTCGTGTCTTCGGACGATGACCACTAGACCCCGCAATAAACCGCAATTTTGATTGGCCGCGGTTTCGGTTAGCCAAGAATCTGAAGAAAAAAAAACCGCGGTTTAGAGCCGTTATTGACCACACTCAGTCAGCTTAGTATTCGCGGGCTTGATTTGCTTTTCTCGGAAAGTATTCGAGGGAGATATTCGTAGCAATCGTTGGAGATATTCAAAAACGCAGATTAATTTTTTAACCAGTGTATCCGGAACCAGCTACGAGGATTCGAAACTTTTTTGAAATCGTCCATTCACGCCAGATTTCGTCGGCTCGGTCATACACGCGAGGGCGAAACGAGATTCACAGCAAACTCCCGGAAATCCGCATGTTTCCCCCTTTTTTCCATTGAAACGCCGCCAAATGGCTCGTCATTGGTCTTGAATCGGATGGCGCCAAAACCGCGGTTAAAAACCGCAAATGCTCGTATATTTGTGCGGTTAATTAACCGAAAAATCTTGCGGTTCTTGCGGTTAATCAACCACGAACAGAAACCGCTGCGGGGTCTTATGACCACCAACCGCGTCTCATTGATGTGGTGGGCGTGAAACTGTACAGTCTGGACTTCGTTGTCCCGGTGACGAGACCATGGAAATTTTTTATTAGGATTTTCGATGTGAAATCCGCTCGTTCTGCTGTGGTTTTGTCGGGGTGTACTTCATAACCTGAGACCTTAGGGGCTGGGACTCGATAGAGATGGACAGCGCCATATCCGTCGTACTGCTGCTAATCGACTTTTCTTGTGTAGCGCCAGAATTCCGTGAGTCTCGGTTGAATTTTCCATTGATCGGACGCCCTGCACACGGAAAGTATGGTTTGTCTGATTGGGCTCCTAGTCTCGCTCAGTTCGATGGAATGCGTTCCGCTGAACGCCCTTTCCTCACCGAATAAAAAGCCTATTCAGGAGGACTTCTCAGATTCAACGGGAGCGTCATGAATCTCCATCGAAGACCATCGTCTCGAGATCAGAGCGCGAGAGAAATTGAAACTAGATTCTCCCGTAAATCTGACAGCTACCCAAGAAATCCGGAACATATTCTGTGCAGCCTGGACGTCGTTTGAGCCCCTTACGCGGTTACAAAAAAAACCCTTCACATGAATGACGATTTACAAGCATTCTGTCATCTAAACAGAGACGCTCTCGCATAGAAAGTCGGCGGCTCGGAGGTAGGTTTTGCAACGGTTATTTAACCGCGGTTGATAACCGCAATAACCGCGACCAAATTGCGGTTTTAACCGATTTTAACCGCGAGACATCGAGAGGATTCCGCAGTGCACTTCCGCAATTTCTAGAGCAGAGGTTCTCGAACTTTTTCGGTGGCGGCACCACGCGGCACCCTGAGCTTTTCGAAAAGTATGGTCAGACCGACCCGGAAATTTCTCCCATCGACTTCAAAAAGTCTGGTCAGACCGAGTTCGGAATGGCCCGTGACTCTCTGTCGTTCCACCCCGGGTCAATCCGGAATCAGCGGCAGCCCCGCCCTATGCTCAAGGAGCCTATCTCGCGGCACCGCGGCAGTTTGGTGCCGGTGGCACACAGTTCGAGAACCCCTGTCCTAGAAGATCTGAGTTCCGGAAATTCCGGGAACAACTGAGGCGCCTGGAAATCATATCGGTGTGTCTCCGTTCAGGGGAAAGCTTCCTCACCTCCAGTTTTCACTGGAGTCTTGGTCGCGGTCTCAAAGGGTTTTGGGCTCGCTTCAGTTGTTTGGGCATGAGAACGAGGGTCCAATCACAGGTTCTGCTCGAAATTGCGTCTTGCAGCATGATACCGTATAACCGCGGTTATTTGCGGTTATTGGCCAAACTTTTGCGGTTAACTTCGATTGCGGTTATGAGTTCGCGGGTTTCGGCTAACCGCGGTTATTCTGAAATGCGGTTATTTGCAAAGCCTACAGTCTGTAACATGAAATTATCGACACCCGGTTTTTCCCGTTTTCCTGAGCTACTGAATAAATTAAGTCGCACTAGTGCCTAGGGAAGCTTATTCTTGGCTGGATTCTGCAGTTTCAATCAGTAGGAGTCCATAATCTGCACATTCGGAGTCAAAGAGTGGAAATTCCCGAAATGTCGTGTAACACGAAATTATCGACACCCACGAATGCGTGCTTCTTGCAAGTTCCACATTCGACCTTCGAGACGGTATTGGCGGGAAAGTCAAGGGAATGCGGTCAGAGTTCGTCAGTGTTCCATCCATCACCTTTGCTGTTCGTTTTTGTGTACGATCTTCGCTTCATCAAATATGGGAAGAAAGCCAGGTTTGACCCCACAAGAGCGGATCCGCGTCGATCAATTGCACGGCGCCACAAAACCAGGAAAACCAAGCTCACAGATCGTCAGAAGCGCGAAATTGTCAATGATGCGAGCAACCAAACCACATCCTGTGCCCTGATCAAGCACTCGAATGACCTGCCGGTGCACAGACAGACAGTTTGGCGAACTCTGAAGGCCGCGGAGCTTATCAAATTCAAGAAGATGCAAGGCAAGCCGCCGTTGACGAAGAAGCACAAGGAAGAAAGATTGAAACGGGCTCGTGAGTGGATGTCGTTGACCGTAAAATGGGACAAAGTGGTCTTCAGCGACGAGAAAAAGTTCAACTTGGATGGTCCAGATGGTTTCAAGCTCTACTATCACGATCTCCGCGAGGAACCCCGGTTTTTCTCGAAGAGGCAGTCGGGGAGCGGCTCTGTCATGGTATGGGGGGCCGTTACCCGTCGCGGTACTTTCGATCTGGTCTTCATCGACACCACAATGAAGGGAGAAGACTACAAAGACCTTCTCCAAATCCATCTGAAGCCGCAAGCTTTCGAAAAAATCGGCGAGGACTTTGTTTTTCAGCAAGATTGTGCATCGGTTCACACGGCGAAGGTGGTGAAGCAGTGGTTTGCGCGCGAAGAAGTGAATGTTTTGGACTGGCCGTCGAAGAGTCCAGACCTGAATATCATAGAAAATTTGTGGGGAGCCTTAGTTCGGCTCGTTTACGCCAATGGAAAGCAATACAGCTCGCGAGAGGAGCTGAAAACTTCGATCATCTCCGCCTGGGCGAAGTTCGGGGAACGGTAGATTGAACCGTTGTATGATTCCCTCCCAAAACGTATTTTCGAAGTTATCATGGCCAGAGGAGGCAGCACAAAGTATTAGTGACCGAGATCAGGGCCGATTTTCGGTTGTTTGAATCAGAATTCCAGCTGTCGATAATTTCATGTTACACGCAATTTCCGTTATTCACAATTTTCGCCCTCGAACCTCTAAGTTATCAAGTCCCGCGCACGCGGATGCTACTCCTTTGTAATAAAATAGGATTTCATGCTCTTAGCAACTTCGTTATCAACCCTTGACTCGGGAAATCCGGAAAACTCGGGTGTCGATAATTTCGTGTTACAGACTGTACTCGGAGGCCGCCAAGGTGCGATGCAGGTTTCGAGGCTCATCTTGGTCGGTTGCACCGGAAGATTTTGTTTGCTCTCCGGAAGAAGCAAACACCGCCAGAGTTTCATAGTCATAGCGATCATGATTCCACGGACGATTTTGTTACCTAACCCGCGGAACACATGATGTTCAGGTGGAGGCGCTTCCAGATCAACCAACGACTGCAAAAGCGAGTCTCTTCCTGAATAGAATTCTTCCACCGGGGTGCGCGATAAAGTCAGCTTATGAGTATCGGAGATGCGAATTTCAGGAGAGAATCCTCGATCCTCACCAGAGGAATCCTGATGAAATCAAGGGAAAGGGTCTGAAACTTTTGGTCGCGGCGGAAACGGAGCGCCAGATACGGCGCCGGGTAGAATTCGCGCGGATTCGTTGCAATCCGATGCAGAAATTACTTTCTCCGGTACCTTGCGAGCGACCGTGTTATCCTGAAGTCACGCGAGGCCTGTCCCACTGAGGCTCGAGAGACATAGCGGCGAAAGCCTGACTTTCAACCTCGGGATCCCGTGAGTGCTTCTCGCGTTTGAAGCCTCGTCCCCTTCATCGCACCAACCCAACCCACGGCTCGGTGGTCCCCTTGCGACTCCCACTACAGATTGTTTTTGCCCCGTTAACCCGCGTTATTCATTTTTTGTTTCGCTCGCGATCCTTCATCAGCTCCCGCAGCATAACGCATCATTGCTCTACGGAGATCTCGCTCGTCACTCTCGCGTGTGGGAGAACGCGGTTCAATAAAAGAACTAGAATCTCAGTTCGCCCAGACGCAGGCAGAGTCCACGAAGAAACCACGTGGGCATCGCATACATGAACGGAGGAACCCGCGATCTCTTGTCCTTCTGCCAGCTCATGTATCCGTTTCAGTGGTCCTCGAGACGATCGAGGCGGCAGTGGTGGCTGTCACGAGCACGAAGCAGGCAGGAATGAGAGAATCGATGTCATATCTCATGTAGGCGCCGGCTCGCGCCACGGTTGGTTTTAAGTGAGCGGAAAGCGATTGCGGGCAACGGGAGATCAAAATGCGAAAATTCAGACAAGACAATCAGGCGGCCTAGGGATAGGCGAGAGCATCTACCGGACGGAAGACGGGCCGTCTTGCCGTTCTCGCCATGGATGGAAGACGGTCGTCCTGCCGTCCTGCCGTCCTGCCGTCCCGCCGTGCCAGACCAGAACAGCCGCCCCGCCCCGTGGGGAAAAATTCGAGACCAGATACTGATTGCCAACGATTGATACACAGAACAGGGGAATGAATATTCAATTTTCTCAAGATCCGTCTTCCCCGAACGGAAATCCACCGGTTCCGACGGTGGCCCTGGAACAGGCTGGCTGCCTCGATCCGGCACGGTAGGACGGCAAGACAGCCGTCTTCCGCTCTGGAGTTGCCCACCCCCACCTACGTGAGTCAGCGCTGGACATCCAAATCTGCGCCGCGCCGCGGCGACAAGCAAACAATGAGCAATCGCGTAATTGTCGCTCAGACTTCCCCCTTAACCCCACGGCTGGGAGATTTGGATGAATAGCCGTCGCCTAGGCGGTCACTTTTACACTTCAGAGAAGTTTCGATGAAGCGAGCTCCAATCCCAGCGTGGGTAGGAGAGTGTCATACTGGGGTGAGCAGAGATCACTACCATCACTCTGAGGTTGAAGCAACCCAACCTTGCTCTCCGTCAGAGTGAGCGTACCCTTGTGCTATCTCTACGCATCGACTCGGATTTCTTGCTCCAGCTTACCCAAGGCTGCCTCAATGGTCATCCTCGAAGGAGAAACTGATCCACCTGGATCAATCACGGCATGTATACCGCAACTAAATACGCAACTAAATACGCGAAGTTTTCCTGTGCCACAAATCTGCAGCCTCAGTTCAAACTAGTCAGCTGCTCCTCGATGTCTACATACCCAGAGTGCCTAGCATACATGGTTATCGAGAGCTCGGGGACGACAAGATTCCTGACACATACCCCTATCTCTCAACGTCCCATTGTGATTCCCATGGATTCAAGGTCGCGGCCCGAGTGGGGATCTAGACGGTGTCTGGAGACCGATAGAGAACTCGAGGTCCTAACCGTTTCCAATCATGAATCGGAAGCATCTTGAGCGTGTGAAGTCGAGAGTCAGAGACTCTTGGCTCCCTATGGATTTGTGACTTCACCAAGGGATGTCGACAGTTGAATTCGAATATCCATGATCATATGATATTATACTCTGCGCGTGATCGGTTGCGTGGGTAGCATCTCGAACGACGTCAGAGGGGAGCTCGTCAAAATCAGCCAACAACCCACCTGACCGAAATCGAGGACTCCGAGTTTTTCCGCTGAGCTTCCGCGCAAGCCGTTGATTCTAGAAAGGAAGCGGGACCGGGATGTATATTCATTCCGCATCTATCGAAAGGCTACCGCGATGCGAACCACCTTTGGTTGAAGTCTGCAAATAACGCAGCAATATTCGAATCTAATTATGTCACTCATCGCGAACAGACGGAAGCTTAGGAAAACCGCATTTTCAATCGCTGACGGGCCAATTGGTTGCATCGACTGTTGTCTCTGATAGTCAAGCAGTCGAGGTTCACGGGTTCGAAGCGAAAAATTTCTGATGAGCGAATAATCGTGACGACTCACCTAGGTTAGGGGGCCTTCCCTGGAAAGCTCAAGAATCTCGACGTCCGTCAGCCGTCGCCCGACAAGCCACCCCAATGCTTCCTGCTGAGATTTACGAGATCGGGATATAACTTCGACAATCAACTGCCCCCTCGGACCCCCCCCCCCCTGTGTACGCCTTTGGACACCGTTGCAGTCGCATGTGCCAGATTCGAGACCGGGGTTCTTTGAATGATCGGAGCTTTTCTCATTCGGTTCCAGCTTCTCATTGGCGACGAGGAGAGGGATGTTCACCATGTGTCCAGCAACGTCGGAAACCAGGAAAGGAATGCGCGCTCTGCGGATCACTCGCGTACACGGGTGGGAATTTCGGACCCATGTGCTGTTCGAGCAGTGGATCTTGAGGAAGGACATGGCGGGGACGCCTCCAAGGAATCGAATACACTGCAGCCCCAGGGAGAATTGTAAATATCTGTCGTACCCGTGTCGAACGATCGCTCATGTCATCACGCCGAATAGCCTGACTGGTGTTTCCTTCAGAACTCAAATACTCAAAATATTTTTTTTCCAGCCGTTCTTTCTACTGCGAAAGGGAATCAACCCGAAGTTGCTGGGAACTTCTCCCGAAATTTCTGGGTGACGCCTCTTCGAAGGAATCCATCCGCAGCAGCCCCGAAGATTCTCTCAGATCCCGCGTGGGCGCCATGTCTTCCAAATCGCCCTGCGACTTGCCGCTTGATATAGTACTCACTATTGATGAAAATTTTAGGTTCATCAGGAGACTCCATGGAGATCCGAAGAATCAAGTTGAGCGTAAGTTCAGCGAAGGTATCTCAAAAGCTGGATAATGAAAGAGTGCCATCAGCATTCGAGTACCACATCGCAAGACAGTGATAGATTCACGATACATAAGATTCCCATCATGCAACTTAGTATTTGGTATCCCGAATCGAATCGAATCGGACCTAGAATTACAACCAGGTGATTTAAGAACGGTCTGCTACATCCCCAGAGCGAATTCGAGTCCTGTCGGAATTACTACAGCTTCCAGACGGACGCCTTGGGCTGCGGAACTGTTTGAAGAGCGAAAAAGATCGAGTGTCACTCGCCGCTGCTCTGATACCTTCGCCTGGTGTGTTACTCCTTGAAAAGCCAACGGTGAACCAAAACCACGAATTGAAAGAGAGGTAAGCTACTTTGGTATCAATCGAACGTTCGCTGAATTTCTTCGACTCCCCATTCTCAAGAGGATTGAGATATCGAGCGCGTTGCCTGAACGCCCCTCGGCCCTCCCGACCTCTCGAATCAAAACGTGAGGCATTCCTACGAGTCGGGGCAATACTATTGCAGGATTTGGGATCTCCTCAGAACGCTCAGTCGCGACGAGGGTGTCAAGGTCCTGCTTTTCACGGACGATTTCGAGGAAGCAGCGCAAGCTGACGACGTTACCATCGTGGTCAACGGTGGCATTATGGCTCAAGACTCACCCGACCGGCTGTTGAAAGAGTTTCAGTGCGACACTCTCGAAGGAGTTCTGCAGACACTTCGTAAGGAAAGGAAACTTCTGATCGTCGAAGACCGGGGAAGCCTCGAGTCCGCGAGCGTGGTCACCAAGACGTGCGTCATGGAAGTCGGAGCGAAGGTTAGCGTCTTGCGTGCTAATCAGTCGTTGGATCCGGCTGCCGTTCCGTCTATCAGAGATATACTGTTGTGGCCAACGGGGCTCCCTCCGCGGCTTGGCGCTGAATTGAGCTCACCCGACTCATTCCATCTCCACAGAAACTTCCGATTAGCGATGCTCCAGCATACGGGAAGCATACCACCGCATCCAAAAGAGTACCTTTCGTCTCCATCAACGAAACACCACAGCGAGGTGTGCTCTCGGTTTCCTGGTATCGGATTCTGATCCTCCTGCTGAAGGACTTGAATTTATTCAAAATATTCTCGCACTTTTGGCTTCGACTTTTTACCTGCCCGTGTGTCGTCCTCTTGGGTTTTGCCCTCGCGTTCGGAATGCGCAATTGTTTTCTATCACAACTACCAGTGGGTGTGATAAAATCGAACGCGACTTCAACACTTGTGGATCCATTCTTCGCTTCGTTGGAAATGGGATCCTCCTCTCTCGTTCCCTCATGGATCGACCCGAGTCCGCAACGACCTCTCTGTAGCCTCGATGAGGCTCTGCAAGGCAACCAAACGTGCGCCGTGATGAGAGTGGGGGGAAATTCTTCGTCGGCCTCCCACTATCAATTCGTCGTGAGGTACAAGGCCGACGAAAACAACGCCACGATCGAAACCGTGTTGAACGTCGATATCGATGCAAATAGCCAAACGACAAGATTCTACCTGCACAGGGCCATCATTCTCGCGTTTGAGGTAAGTGCGCTGAAACTGTTTCAATATATTTTACGGACAGCCACGGATTCCGGAGCCTTCGTCCCCTTACCGCGTCTGAGAACTTCGGCGTCGGGAATTTTACTATAAATCCCAAGACAGTGCATGCCGATGATCGGAAAAACTATCCAGATACACGGTTTCTCAATGACGAGCCTCTCGCTCAGCCGAAATTTGAAACTTTTTCGTTCTTGAGTCGGATTTTCAGCCGTTTGGGGGTTTCAGAGCAAGATTGAAAATATAAAAAGTTTTTCGTCGTCGTTCTCCCGAGAATATGTGGGCCATCGCTGCTACTCACTCGATGCCAACATTTTCCCCTCCGAGGCGGGGCACGGGGTGCCGCTTACATCAGATAGGGAAATAGAGAGCTGTCGACACGAACATTCTCCAATTCCAGGAATTACGTCTGATGACGCGAATTCTTCATGCAAGAACTGCATCGAGTGTTGAAATAGACTCAAGATTCGACGATCCTCTCTTCGGTTCGCGATCGGTGAGCCACGCCGAATTTCTCGCACCCAGCCTACTCATCTACACAACTTTCGCTTTGGTCGGGATCCTGACAACGTGGCAAGCTCGAAACGCTATTGAAGACATCATAACTGGGCGGTACAGGACTGCCGGTGTGCTATCTCTGGAAATCGTCATTTCCAAGCTTTCGTTCCTACTCCTTACTCTGTTCGGACAAATAACTATCGTGCTCCTCTGTCTGGGTGTGCTGAACTGGATTGATCTGCTTCCGGTGCGAGGATCACTTGGTCTTGCCGGTGTCCTGATCCTTACACAAGGTCTCCTGGGCATCGCCGTAGGAATGTTCTACTCGGCTGTCGTCATCTTTTTCGATAAAAAAAGATGGACCTTTTATTTCACGGCATCAGTTTGGTTGCTCCTAGTAGCGGCGATGTGGGGTGAGCACAACTTTGGAGCTGTAGTCACAGGAATTATATTCATACATGGTCTCCGATAGAAGTTTTGAGAGAGAAAGCTCTGAACGGAGAAAGCTCCAAACTTTCGAGAGAAAGTTTGGAGCTCCCCCCCGTGGAGACGCGGAAAGTACTTTTCTTTGTCGCCATGCACTGGTCGGTACTAACGTCGGAATTTTACCGTTTTCAGCTTCCTACGGGTCGCGCGGAGTGCTCACGGGGATGTCTTACGGCATCGATATTGACTTCCTACCTACTACTTCGACCGAGTCACTACGTTATATTCTGTATCGAGGCTGGGGACTTGAGAAGGACGTCGTTTCGAAAGCGTTCACGGGGTTAGCTACACGGATCGGGGTCTTCTCTTTTGTCGCGACCATTCTGATATCATTGCTACCAATCCTATATGACTGCCGACCATGCGAATACCCAGAGTGCTCAGAGATCTGTGATCGAATCCGTAAAGTGAGACACACGAAAAAGGGAGTCGCTTCCCGTTTCGATAGATCACTTGAATGGTGAGGAGAGAATAAAAATCGCCGGCCACCTTGAAATTGCAGGAAGAATTGATTTGAAATCCAAAGGACTCCATCGGAGCTGTGTCATAAGCGCAACCCGCTCGAGCATATGTGCTGATGAGCTGTCAAAGCCCTGCGTGAAGCCTGAGCGATCTCACATTCAATGGCTTCTGTTCACATTAGAATGCGTCTCACGTCTCGATGCGCTGTCTGAAGGTCGCTCGATACATGCACTGATCCCTGTTTGGGGTCTCTAAGTCACACTTGATTCTCAACGAGAAAGGCTCCAGAGTCCAGCTCCTGGGATTCTCTGGGTTCATGAAGCCTAACTGAGAATTCATTCATTCAGGGACCCGCTGCCGGTTCTCCATCGGCGGCACCAACTTCCCACATTCCAACTCAAATTCCAGGATTCCAGCTCGAATTCCGTGCCGACTGGGATCCAGGAATGCCCTTCTCGGCATACGCTTCTCCGTCTTCGCTTGAGCTACCTTTCCCAGACATGAAAATACTGCAGGGGTGAGCCAGCTTCGAGAGATGGCAACAGTTCTGAACTCCTGAAAAAATGGGGAATCGCTGGACTGATGGATTGAGTCCACCACCTTGAAGCCTGTTAGGAGATCCGCCCAGTGGAGACAAGGTTCAACGATGGGTAGCATGCATAGGAATGAAAATATATCCAACTGGAGAACACAAGATTAATTTTATATACAATCGATTCCTGGCTTCTGAAGTGAACCCAACAACACTCCTTCAATCACAATCTTCAGAAGCGGCGCACAGTTTTCGTACGAATTCTCATGGATGTCTCAAGCTGAAGCTGAAACCAATACGCGAAACAGCTTCGCATAGTAGTTCCTGCGGGTCCTATCGCCGATCTCATGACACTTCCTCGCGATAAAATTGAGCGCGACTTTCGACCTCTGGATGTCGCCCAGGGTATTCCATTCTTCGTAGCACGCGATCATCTCTTCTATGGCCTTCTCGTTTTCAGATATTTCTGCCCCTATGCTACGAAGTAAAAGTTTGTCATCTTTGGATCCATGCGCGAGGATCATGGGGGTCACTGAGTCAATGGTCGCTAGCAGGGAATGCTTCGGAAAGTTACTCCTGCCTCGCGCCCGCACCAGTTCGAGTTTGAACATGCATTCCAGATAACGGAGATTGTGTCGTTCACATAGAGCGAGCCCTTCCAGAATGCATTGGAATGAGTTGTCCGAGTCGATGTCGATCAAAACACGAGATTTCAGCAAATACTTGATCACAGTTCCGTAATAGCCGGAATGTTCAACGGAAGACGGTGGGAACGCATTGATCAGCTTTATCGCTTTCTCGTAGTTCCCGAGTTGCTGATACATTCTCACTCTATAGAGTTGTGCGTCTGCAGGTGACAGAAGTCCGAGTGCGTCGATGGCGGCCTCGCATTTGACGAAGCAATCTTTGTGGAGACTCTTCTCACACTCGTTGCATAACATGGCGATGTCGACGGCGTTCTTCAGTTCTGAGAACGATGGGACGAGCGATGACGCGATTTCCAACAATTTATCTGCGGCTTCGTAGTCGTAGTCTTGTATAGCGTATCGAGAGCAGAACACGAACGCCAAGATCACGTTTTCGTCGATGACAACCCAATCGTTATGACGCCGCGTGATCTTGGAATAGCAGATGTGAAGGACCATTTCGCAGTGTAGTTTCGCGTTCTGATGGAATCCGAAGCTAATCCACAAGATCGCCGCACTTATTCCGTAATTCATCAGGATCGCTGGCGAGTCGGAATGTTTGAGATGCTTTCCACCAAGAATCTCAAAGCATGTGCTCGGGGGACGCCCGGTCAGCACGCCAAGTTTCGACAGTGTTTGCAATCCTAAACTTGATAATAACCACAAATGCTGTTGCCAACTCTGTACCACTGAGTTTTTCACCGAAAGAGAGATGTCCTCCTGATTTGTCCTGCACAACCAAACGAGAGCTTGTTGTAGACATTCATGATCGCCCGCCTGTTGTGAGAGATCAATGCTCTCTCGCAACGCGAGTTCGGCTTGTTTCTCGTGACCGAACCTCTTGTGTATCATCGCCAGGTTCAGCAAGGCGAAACGGAATTTTTTCCCCGCGATGTCCCTTTTCAGCAAAAAGTGTCTGTGGCAGTTCCCGATAGCGGAAACGTATTCACCGAAAAAGAGATTGTTCATGAATGAGAGATAGTAGGCTTCTGCCATGTCGGGACTGCTTCTGAGTATTTGCAGAATTTCACGGTGGAGTTCTTTTGGAGGCAAGGCAGCGGCAGGATTATCCTTCAACTTCTGACCCTGATCTCTAAGAAAAGCTCGGGCTTTGTCTCTACCGTAAGCGAGGGATTCGTCTCCCGTCCACGCGTTTGGAGCACCCTCTTCCGAGCTGTTCTTCCCCTTCGACTCATGCTCGGTCGTCGGCGATGGGTGTACCACCGCGTTCGTCGAATCAATGTCTGCCATTGTGGCGTCGCTTTCCGCGGGTACTTTGCATCGGTTATCACTGGCGGTCCGGTCACTTCGCACTTCCTTGACGTACTCCTCAACCTTCCGGGAGAACTGGACTTGAGAGGTAAAATCCAATGTATTCACCGCCAAGACGAGCTTCCGAAAAAACATTCCAGCCACCGAG
This sequence comes from Neoseiulus californicus, assembly GCA_028455905.1. Lineage (NCBI taxonomy): Eukaryota > Metazoa > Arthropoda > Arachnida > Mesostigmata > Phytoseiidae > Neoseiulus > Neoseiulus californicus. The sequence continues at coordinate 15,145,123 of JAMQGS010000005.1, read as the reverse complement.
TTTTTCTGTATCTTGCTCTTCTCCACGTCCTCGGTTTCGGTGAAGTTTTTCTTCAAATTGCTTATTTTCGTGAAGATCATATCGACGCCTCCTTTTTGGAAGTTTTCGAGCTCCTTCACCGTACTGACATATACCGCCTCCGGGAAGACTTTCGAACAATCATCCAGAACGTCCTGCAATGGAATCAGGTTCAAAACAGCGATCGAGGACATTGTTCAGCAATGTTAATCATCAAGGGCAAGCCTAAACATATCACCTTGCAGCTCTTCTCTGAGCGGTGGATCAGTTGAAGTATCAGTGTCATCGCAGCGCGGTGACGGAGTTTTGAGAGTTTCAGCCGTTTCTCTCTGTCCGTGTAGAGTTGGCAGTATTCGGATATGATAACTCCAACGACGAAACTGTATGGAGTTAACGAAAAGTCCCGTCGGAAGCGATCATTCACTGAATAGGCGCACTCCATTCCGACCGGCGTTCACTCCCCACTCAGAAACTCTGCGGAGAAGGATTATTTAGCTGAATGATGCTCTGCAGTGCATGGAAGACAGATGATGCATCAACGCTGTGCTGTTTCGAACAACCGCGGCCGTCAATTGTGAACTTCGACAGCGGCGGTCTCTTCCAACACCCGCTTACCTCTGATAGGAATATTAAGTAGGAATTCGTCACGGAGCTCGAGATTGAGGCGATGAGGAGCTCTTTTAACATTATCACAAAGCTTGTGGTTTGTTGCCGCCTTCGTTGATTTCAAGCACGCGAATGCATGCTACCATCTATTCACATGGTAGCGGTCAACCATCACAGGGAGAGGATGGTTGTTTACTAAACAGTACATCTCCTCGGAGGGGAAATGGGGACAGGATCCCGGTCGAGGATTTATGGTGCCAAACAGGGGAAATGCGATGAGCCCGGGCAAACCCAAGCCCATGGAACGGAATGAAAGGTGTACCACTCGAGCGATTCCGAATTGTACCATAGGATCGGGATGGCGGTCTGCACGGTGCCTGCCAGAGATGAGAGAGGGTATGGGATGAAAACCGTGGCGCCTGATTCGAAGTCTAACAACTAGACTCACACGGATCCGCTGAAACAAGACTCACAGTGTGGCCTACGCTCTAGGCTGTGGAAGAGATTGAGAACACGTCTGCTTCGCACTCTTCGGTAGAGCGGTTGGCGCACTGTGGAGATCGACCGGCGACGGCGTCGAAGACGGCTGAAGTCGGCTGTTCGGACGATCTGGGCGGTTCTGACTCGCTCAGAGACGGCTCGGTCAAATCAGATCGGGATCGATGCAGATTTGGACCAGAGCGCTGAGCTCGGAAGAGTTTTCAGAACGCACCGGAATTTACACTTGTATCACTCTCTTGGAACTTGAACAAGATGGCTGCCACCGGATGGTGACAGCTCGATCAGCTGTTGGGAGAAGTGGAGACGTCAGTCGGTGAAGCCGCACTGACGTCATCGTCGCGCCGCGCTCGGCCGACGATCTCGAAGTGCCTTACCGCCGCTACCGATTTATTGATTGAATCTTAAATTACACATCACATCTGTGGATGTCTACGCGAAGCTAACAATCCTGATGGGCCGTACGCCACACACAGCTTTCGGACACGATCAGGTTGGAAGCTAATCCCTCCGCTATAAGACCGATCGAGCTTTTTCAGGCGGCCTCTACTGAGTCGAATAAAGCTGACTGAGTACTCGGAATAATCTTCCGCGGAGGTTCTGATCGATCCGCTGCATCGTCCGAGAAACTTCGCGCCTGTTGGTGCCTCTAAGATGAAGCTCTTCATTGCTGAGATGTTATGTGGTTATGTGTGCGATCATCACATTTTTGAAGTGTCATGTGGGGACTTTTTTGTTGGATAGCTCTCTGCAAGTTAGATAGCTCTTTGCGAGAGCTATCTAATGGAGGAACGTTTCTAGAGATTGAGTTAGATTTGGAGATTCGACAGCATCTCAAAGTTGGAACGTCTCTCTTTCCTCGACTCAACATCCAAGTGGCTCGCAAATCCATCTTTCCCTTGTTTCCCTTCCCTGATAAGTCTGGTCATGTGTGTCGCGGGTATGCGACATCTGTACCGTAAACAAAAGACCTAAAAAGCATTCCAAACGGTGCCGATCAGGCGGGCGGTCGACGAAACCGTAGGGTGCTGCACGGAAAGCGGCTCGTGAGGTTGAGGGCTTGAAAAGGTTCCAGAATGCAACTTCAGCTAGGCACTTCTCACCGGTGCAAGTAGCAGTCTCTCTTCGTTTCAGGGTTCGTTTGGAGTCCATCTAGAGTTGGTTGCGATTATCACTCGAAACCAGGATCTCCGGATTTCGTCATTGTCAGGTCCGCGACGTTTGGCATCCAGCATTCTGGATTCAGAACGAGATGAAAGATAAATCGAACTTGATCAACCTTCGATGCTCCGAATCACTGAGGAGGGTTTCCTGGAAGACGTCCCCCTTTGTCACTACCAGCTCATAAAGATTCGATACCTCCAGCAATCACCTGGGCATCCTCAGGGCCCATCGCTCTCGGACGTGATGTTGCAGGCAGGGTTGGGCGTATTCGTATTCGCAAATACGAATACGAATACAGATGTGAGTACGGATAACTGTTCAGGGAGAAAATGATAAGCAAATTCGATCTAGAGAAATGGCATTTCATCTACATGAATCAGCTCCGTCGGCAACAGAACGGATCCGATTGCGGAGTGTTTGCCCTCAAATATGCCGATCACGCTGCCCATGATGCTCAGATTAACTTCAATCAGCGAGACATGCCCTGTTTTCGCCAACGGATGACATAAGAGATTTTAAAAGCGAGGAAACTAACACCATGGAAGAGTAACCAGGACCCATGAAATTGGTTTACTTTGTTGCGTGGATTGGGGCCGCATTCGTTGCCGCAGTGTTACTTTACCATTTTTGTTGTTTCCTGGATTTGAAGCATATCGCGGCGATTCCTACAGTTGGTGCGCCAGAATTTCGTCGTTTCGCCGACTTCACTCTCCGTTTGTTCAATGGCAACAGAGCTCAACCGGCACCGGCAACCGTGTAGGCAAGTGCAAGCCATGTATTTCGTCCCCTCATGGATCGACCCGAGTCCGCATCGACCTCACTGTAGCCTCGATGAGGCTCTGCAAGGCAACAAAACGTGCGCCGTGATGAGAGTGGGGGGGAATTCTTCGTCGGCCTCCCACTATCAATTCGTCGTGAGATACAAGGCCGACGAAAACAACGCCACGATCGAAACCGTGTTGAACGTCGATATCGATGCAAATAGCCAAAACGACAAGATTCTACCTGCACAGGGCCATCATTCTCGCTTTTGAGGTAAGTGCGCTGAAACTGTTTCAATATATTTTACGGACAGCCACGGATTCCGGAGCCTTCGTCCCCTTACCACGTCTGAGAACTTCGGCGTCGGGAATTTTACTATAAATCCCAAGACAGTGCATGCCGATGAGCGGAAAAACTATCCAGATACACGGTTTCTCAATGACGAGCCTCTCGCTCAGCCGAAATTTGAAACTTTTTCGTTCTTGAGTCGGATTTTCAGCCGTTTGGGGGTTTCGGAGCAAGATTGAAAATTTGAAAAGTTTTTCGTCTTCTTTTTCCCGGGAATATGTGGACCATCTCTGCTACTCACTCGATGCCAACATTTTCCCCTCCGAGGTGGGGGACGGAGTGCCGCTTACATCAGATAGGGAAATAGAGAGCTGTCGACACGAACATTCTCCAATTCCAGGAATTACGTCTGATGACGCGAATTCTTCATGCAAGAACTGCATCAAGTGTTGAAATAGACTCAAGATTCGACGATCCTCTCTTCGGTTCGCGATCGGTGAGCCACGCCGAATTTCTCGCACCCAGCCTACTCATCTACACAACTTTCGCTTTGGTCGCGATCCTGACAACGTGGCAAGCTCACGACGCTATTGAAGACATCATAACTGGGCGGTACAGGACTGCCGGTGTGCTATCTTTGGAAATCGTCATTTCCAAGCTTTCATTCCTGCTCCTTACTCTGTTTGGACAAATAACTATCATGCTCCTCTGTCTGGGTGTGCTGAGCTGGATTGATCTGCTTCCGGTGCAAGGATCATCTGTTCTCGCCATTCTCCTGATCCTCACACAAGGTCTCCTGGGCATCGCCGTAGGAATGTTCTACTCGGCTGTCGTCATCTTTTTCGAGAAAAAAAGATGGACCTTTTATTTCACGGCATCAGTTTGGTTGCTCCTAGTAGCGGCGATGTGGGGTGAGCACAACTTTGGAGCTGTAGTCACAGGAATTATATTCATACATGGTCTCCGATAGAAGTTTTGAGAGAGAAAGCTCTGAACGGAGAAAGCTCCAAACTTTCGAGAGAAAGTTTGGAGCTCCCCCCCGTGGAGACGCGGAAAATACTTTTCTTTGTCGCCATGCACTGGTCGGTACTAACGTCGGAATTTTACCGTTTTCAGCTTCCTACGGGTCGCGCGGAGTGCTCACGGGAATGTCTTACGGCATGGATATTGACTTCCTACCTACCACTTCGACCGAGTCACTACGTTATATTCTGTATCGAGGCTGGGGACTTGAAAACGACGTCGTTTTGGCAGCGTTCACGGGGTTAGCTACACGGATGGGAGTCTTCTCTTTAGTCGCGACCATTCTGATATCATTGCTACCAATCCTATATGACTGCCGACCATGCGAATACCCAGAGTGCTCAGAGATCTGTGATCGAATCCGTAAAGTGAGACACACGAAAGAGGGAATCGTTCCCCGTCTCGATGGATCACGTGAATGATGAGAAGAGAATAAAAATCGCCGGCCACCTTGAAATTGCAGGAAGAATTGATTTGAAATCCAAAGGACTCCATCGTCAAAGCCTTGTGTGAAGCCTGTTGAGCGATCTCACATTCAATGGCCTCTGTTCACATGGGAATGCGTCTCAAGTCTCGATGCGCTGTCTGAAGGTCGCTCGTTACATGCACTGATCCCTGTTTGGGGTCTCTTGGTCACACTTGATTCTCAACGAGAAAGGTTTCAGAGTCCAGCTTCTGGAATTCTCCGGGCTCATGAAGCCTAACTGAGAATTCATTCATTCAGGGACCCGCTGCCGGTTCTCCATCGGCGGCACCGACTTCCCACATTCCAACTCGAATTCCGAAATTCCAGCTCGAATTCCGTGCCGACTGGGATCCAGGAATGCCCTTCTCGGCATACGCTTCTCCGTCTTCGCATGAGCTACCTTTTCCAGACATGAAAATATTGCACGGGTGAGCCAGCTTCGAGGGACGGCAACAGCTCTGAACTCCTGAGATTTTTCCAACCAGTCGGTCGGACAGCCGGCGCGCCAGAATACCGTCGGTTCGCCGATTTCGCTCTTCGACTCGTTTACGGCCACAGAGCTCCAGCGGCACCGCAACCGGCAGCCGTGTAGGCAAGTAGAAGCCATTAATTTCATTCTTCGTTTTAACATGAATATTTCCTAATGAGCCGATTTAGGGCTTAGTTTCTTGTCGATAAGCTGGATTTTTCCGCAGGTGGATTCGTGGACGGAACGACGACCTGATCTCGACCCGGCTCGTGCTTTCGCATCTTGTGGATTTTTGAGATCCGTTTCGCGATCGAAAATCGCAGTGAAACCACCGCAAAGTTGATTCTGTGCATTCTCGGCGAACGATCACCTACCGCAGGCATGTTTTCGCGCGTTACGTTCTATCCTTCGTTGGTTCGCAACATCGTAGGATCGAAGCGACGACATCGTAATTCTCGGCGCACTGCCGTCAATCAAAGCACTCACGGTGAACTGTTCGGATGTAACAAGGGAACCGAGTCGATGACTCGGTCGCGACGATGACGAATCAATATTGATGAAGCCCAATATCGAAATGCTTTGCCCACAAGCGTTTCATTCATATTTCGCATATTTCAAGCGATAGTTGCATCTACTGTTAGCGTGGAAACAAATATCATCGTCGATATCATTTGCGGGTGTGTTTATGACGACGACCTTCGTGAATTCTCAAGATCGCAGACTCGGGCTGTCGATTACATCGTCTCCTAATCCGAATATGATTGAGTGGCTCGTGTTCTATACTAAAAGTTTGATACCGATACTCCGACTAGGATCTTTGAAACTTGATGACGGCTTCCAAGTGACTCTTGTCCTTGTTGTACATATTTTGAACGAGTCTTGCCGAAAAGCATGAAGACTTGACAGGAGCCAGATGAATGTGCGGAAATTTTCGGAGTCGCAACCCCGAATTCACTCAAACAACCAAGTCCAAAATCCGCTGGTTGTTATTCTGTGTTTATACAAATACAATATACAAATATTTGCACCGGAACGTATGTCGGAGTGGAATCAGGAGATCTCGAGTTGTGCACGCCTGCACTGTATCGCGAGATCTTCATCGTGAGTCGTTTGGCACTCAGTCGATGGCTTCGATTAGTGACTGTCAGCACGTTCCATTCGATTGGTGCAGCCTCGCCGTGCTTGAGTTCAAACATGGAATCCATCAAGCGCGAACAATGCCAGCTTTGATTCCTGTTTTCCCTGGTAACAAATATTCAGAATAAAAGAGTTCGCAATTTGAAAGAGTTTCACCTCAATTCCTCCCGTATCAAGAGTATTCAACTCTTTTATTACCAAACAAGCGGAGTCCTGGTCGAAGTTTCCTTTGGGGGAGAAACGAAAGAATGAATGAGTAAAGATTCCACCCGAGGTGGTGCCGATGAGAGTTGTTGCTCACAACGCTCCGGAAGATTTCAATCGAAGGAACTGCCCAAGGCGGCAAGCGCATTGGAGATTATGCTTCTCTGGCCGAAGATTCACACTCGAATTACGCATTGAGACTCGTCGCTGAAGGAGTTTTTTTCCTGGTGAGTTCTCTTAGGGCAATGCGGAAATGCGGACGGCTTTTTTCCTGCATGAGAGAGGATTTCGATCCTGTCGATTTCCTGTCGATTTCCTTCGAGAAATGAGGAAATCGCGTTATTTCCACTTGGCTTTTCCCCTTAACCCCACGGCCGGGATGTTTGGATGAATCGGCTGTCGCCTAGACTGTCTGTTTTACACTCCACAGGAGCTCCTATGGAGCGAGCCCCCATCCCCCAGTGCGGGAAGGAGAGTTTCATACTGGGGTGAGCAGAGATCACTACCATCACTCTGAGATTGAAGCAACCCAAGCTTGCTCTCCGTCAGAGTGAGCGTACCCACTGCTACGCGTCGACTCGGATTTCTTCTTCCATATTACCCAAGGCCGCCTCAATGGACACCTTCGACGGGGAAACTGATGCACCTGGATCAATCACGGCATGTATACCGCAACTTGATACGCGAAGTTTCCTGGTGTCAGAATTCTGCAGCCTCAGTTCAAACTCGTCGACTGCTCCTCAATGTATACCAACTTCTAACCCAAAATACCTAGCGTTGATGGTTATCGGCAACTCGAGGACGACCAGATTCCTGAGGCATACCCCTATCTCTCAATGCCCCATTAAGCATTAATTAAGGGGAGCGGCTCGAGTGGGGACCTGGGCGGCTCGTGGAGAACGATAGAATTCTCGAGGTCTCGAGGAGCCTAGAAAGTTCCGTCGCGGGAAACAGAATTGCTCAATCGCTGACGGGCCAATTGGTTGCATCGACTGTCGTCTCTGACAGTCAAGCAGTCGAGGCTCACGGATCCGCAGCCGAAAGTTGTGCTGAGCGAATAATCGTGACAACTCACCCAGATTACGGAGCCTGTCGCCGAAAGCTCAAGAATCTCGACGTCCTTCAGCCGTCGGCCGTCTTGCCATCCGAATGCTTCCTACCGGGATTCACGAAATCGGGATAGGAGCTCGACAAAAGAACCCCAAAATCGAATATTGCAATCGGGACCACGATGAGTGGTATTCGGGATCGAGGGAGCAATCAATCACCCAATCGACGACGTTGCACTCGCGTGCGGAACGCGATGTTCCAGCGAGAGCAACTGCGAGAGGAATCTTCCACCTGGCAGAGTTTGCGAAAATCCAGATGCAACGTAAACCGAACGGTCCAACGGATACACGGCTCCGGAGGTTCACGAATGTGTGATAGGTAGGAATCGACTCCGTGACTACGGTTTACGGATTTCGCCATAGGGTTCATAGAGAGAACCACCGTTAGGTCCATGGCGAAATCCAGAAACCGTAACCACGGATCTGATCCCCGGTGATAAGTGATACGGACGTCTTTGTCTGATGTGACTGACTCGAGACCGGGGTTCGTTGAATGATCGAAGATTTTCTCATTCGGTTCCAGATTCTCAATGGCGACGAGGATAGGGATACCGTGAACGTTCACTATGTGTCCAGCAACGTCGGAAACCAGGACGGGAATGCTAGCTCTGCTCGAATCGATCCGGGTGCGGATCACTCGCGTACACAGGAGGCGATTTCGGACCAATGTGCTGTTCGAGCAGTGAATTGGGGGGAAGGACATTGCAGGGACGCTTCCGAGGAATCGCATACACTTCAGCCCCAGGGAGAATTGTGAATATCTATCGTACCGGTTGCATTCCGCCGATGCTGTCAAACGATCGCTCATGTCATCACGCCGAATAGCCTGTGTTTCCTTCCGAACTGAAAACTCGAACTATTTTTTTCCAGCCTTTCTTTCTACTGCGAAAGCGGATCAACCCAAAGATGCTGGGAACTCCTCCCGAAATTTCTGAGTGGCACATCTATGAAGGAATCTATTCCCAGCAGCCCCCGAGATTCTCCCAGATCCCGCGTGGGCGCCATGTCTTCTGAATCGTCCTGCGACTCGCATGTTGATACATTACTCACTATTCATGAAAATTTTAGGTTTATCAGGAGACTCTATGGAGACCCGGAGAATCAAGTTCAGCGTAAGTTTAGCGGAGGTATCTTAAAAGCTGGATGATGAACGAGCGGCATCGGCATCCGATCGTGACATCGCAAAACAACGATAGATTCACGAGTTAGGTAGATGATTTCCATCGTGCAATATCAACCTAGTATGTGACGTCCCGAATCCCGGCCCGAGAATCACAGCCAGGTGATCAGTTTTAAGAACGGTTTGAGTTATCCCCAGAGCGTATCCGAGTCCTGTCGGAAATACTACAGCTTCCAGACGAAGGCCGTATACTGTGTCACTGTTTGAGGAGTGAAAAAGATCGAGTGTCACTCACCGCTGCTCTGATACCTTCGCCTGCTGTGTTACTCCTCGAAAAGCCCACGGTGAACCAAGACCATGCATTGAAAGAGAGGTAAGCTACGCTGGTATCAATCGAACGTTCGTTAAACTTTCTTCGACTCACTGTTCTCGAGAGGATCGTGAAATCGAGCGAGATTACGATCAGGCGCGTTGCCGCGGGCAGCAGAGCATGAACGCACTTCGGCCCTTCCGACCTCTCAGATCAAAACATGAGGCAACCGATCTACGAGCCGGGGAAATACCATTGCAGGATTTGGGATCTCCTCAGAACGCTCAGTCGCGACGAGGGTGTCAAGGTCCTGCTTTTCACGGACGATTTCGAGGAAGCAGCGCAAGCTGATGACGTTACCATCGTGGTCAACGGTGGCATCATGGCTCGAGACTCAACCGATCGGCTGTTGAAAGAGTTCCAGTGCGACACTCTCGAAGGAGTTCTCAAGACACTTAGTAAGGAGAGGGAACTTGTGATCGACGAAGACCGGGGACGTCTCGAGTCCGCGAGCGTGGTCACCAAGACAGGCGCCTTGGAAACCGGAGCGAAGGTTTGAGTCTCGCATTCAAATCAGTCGGTGATTCCGGATGCCGTTCCGTCTATTAAAGATATACATACTGTTGAGGCCATCGGGGCTTTCTTGGCGGCTTGGCGCTGAATTGAGCTCACCCGACTCATTCCATCTCCACAGAAACTTCCGATTTACAATGCTCCAGCATACGGGAAGCATACCGCCGCATCCAAAAAAGTACCTTTCGTCTCTATCAGCGAGACACCACAGCGAGGTGTGCTCTCAGTTTCCTGGTATCGGATTCTGATCCTCCTGGTGAAGGACCTAATTTTGTTCGAGAGATTCTCGCACAGTATCGTTGGAAGTGCTTGGTACGCGTACTTGGGCGCCGCGGCTGTTTTTTTCATCGCTTTCGGGACGCACAATTGCTTCCTACTAGAACTGCCTGTGGGTCTTGTGAGATCAAACACGACTTCACCATTCGAAGATGCATTTCTCGCTTTCTTGGAAATGAGATCCTCCTTTCTCGTTCCGTTCTGGATCGCCCCGAGTCTGCAACGACCTCACCGTGACCTCGATGAGGCTCGTGCTAGTCTGCAAGGCGGCGAAACGTGCGCCGTGATGAGAGTGGGGGGAAATCTTTCGTCGGCCCCCCACTATCAATTCGTCTTGAGATACAAGGCCGACGGAAACACGGCCACGATCGAAACCGTGTTTGACGTCGATATCGATGCAAATAGCCAAGAGATTGGATTCTTCCTGCACAGGGCCATCATTCTCGCTCTCGAGGTGAGTGCGCTGGAACCTTTTCAAAATATCTTCCGGACAGACACAGATCCTGCAGCCCTCGTCTCCTTACCCCGTCTGAGAACGTCGGCGTCGGGAAGCTCACTATAAGTCCCAAGACAGTGCACTGAAAGTGCGCGGATTCGACAACCACTCGAGAAAGATTTGGTTCCCTCAAATCCGTTTACCTTAAAAATCTTTTTCGTTCTTGAGTCGGATTCTTTAGCCGATCGGGGGTTTCGGAGCAACATCGAAAATATAGGAAGAGAGGTGGGGGACGGGGCTCCGCTTACATTGGATCGGGAAATAGAGAGCTGTCGATACAAACGTTTTCCATTTCCAGAATTTACGCTCAATGACGCGAATCCTTTTTGGAAGAAATGCTTCGAGAGTTGAAATAGATTCGCGATTCGAGGAGCCTGTCTTCGGATCGCGATCGATGAGCTTCGCCGAATTTCTGGCACCCAGCCTCTTCATCTACACAACGTTCGCTATAGCCGTGATTCTGACGACGTGCGAAGCTTGGGACGCTATCAAAGACATTCTAAGTGGGCGGTTCAAGCCTGCCGGTGTGCTATCTCTGGAAATCGTAATTTCCAAGCTTTCAATCCTCTTTCTTGCTCTGTTTGAACAACTAGCTATCGTGCTCCTCTGTCTCGGTGTGCTGAGCTGGATTGATCTGCTCCCGGTGCAAGGATCACCTGTGCTCGCCATTCTCCTGATCCTCACACAAGGTCTCCTGGGCATCGCCGTAGGAATGACTGTTTCGTCAGCCTGCTGCGTCTTTTTCAGAGAATGGCGCAGTCTATTCGTGCCTTTAGTTTGGGTGCCGGTGCTTACGGCGATATGCGGTGAGCATAAGTTTGGAGTTGTATTCACAGGAAATTATATTCATACATGGCCTCCAATTAAAAGAAGTGCGACTCTCGAGAAGGAGTTCCTGGCTCTCTGCGTGGAGACGCGGAAAGCACCCTTGTTTGTCGCAATGCACTGGTCGGTCCTAACGTCAGAATCATACTTTTTCCAGCTTCCATCGGGCCGCGCTCCATTTTTTCGGGGATCGTTCACGGCATCGATTACTACTTCTTCACCACCAATACGACCGAGTCACTACGTTATATTCTGTATCGAGGCTGGGGGCTCGAAAACGACGTCGTTTTGAAAGCGTTCACGGGGTTAGCTACACGGATCGGGGTCTTCTCCCTTGTCGCGACCATTCTAATATCTCTGCTACCTATCCTATATGATTACCGACCATGCGAATACCCACAGTGCGCAGAGATCTGTAATCGAATTTGTAAAGTGAGACACACGAAAAAAGGAATCTAAAGCTATCTAACGGAGGAACGTTTTTGGAGATCGAGTTAGATTTGGCGATTTGACCGCATCTCAAAGTTGAAACGTCTATCTCTCTTCGACTCGACATCCAAGTGGCTCGCATATCCATCTTTCCCTTGTTTCCCTTTCCTGATAAGTCTGGTCATGTGTGTCGCACGTTCCGTCGGCGGTCGTGGCGACATGCAAACGTGCCCGACTCAAGACATGTAGGTTTCGGGTTCGATCCCCGCCCGAGGCATTTGCACTTCCCAGGGGTCCGTCGACTGATGCAATACCTAAACGGTGGTCCCGGCGACGTTAAATAAATTTGGCTGAGAGGTTCAGCCAGGGAAAAATTATAATTACGTGTCGCACGTTCCGTGCGCACGTGCACGGTCTTAACTGGAACGAAACGAGATGTTTCCAACCAGTCGGTCGCACAACCGAGGATACTAACACCATGGGAGAGTCACCTCATGGAACTGGTTTACTTTGTTGTGGGGATTGGCCATGTATTTCATCCTTCGTTTTAGCATAAATATTTCCCATTGAGCCTATTAAGGGCTCAGTTTCCTGTCGATCAGCTAGATTTTTCCGCAGGTTGACTCACGCCTCTCTCAATTCGCATTCGACTCTCACCTCTCGACAATGGCCGGAACGACGCGGCGCCGGCATCTGAGCACAGTCTCAAATATCGTCTTCCCGCGATCTGGAACAAGCTGCCGCCCTCTGTGAGGGAGGTAGCCTCTGTTTCAGTGTTCAAGAGCGAGGTGACGAAGCTACTCCTCCGGGATGGCTTCGAAATCTGAATGCATTTTTGTACATATTTGTGTTGTGGTTCCTAAATAATTATGTCATCAATAATCTACCCATTTTCTTAACGAAATAGGTAACGAAATAGGTAACGAAATAAAATCTATTTATCTATCTATCTTTCCGCATTCTCCCGTTTGCAGCCGCTTATAATGCAGGACGCCGGATCGGGGATCAAAATGAAACCCAGGGAATCAGCGCGAGGCCAGAGAGCCGGTGTTTTGAAGATAACTTGAATCGGTTGGAGAGTTACTGATCGACGCAACCCACATCCGTGATCATCCTGACTGGCTTCGGCGAATCAGTAATTCCCAGTTGGGCATCGAGCGTCCAAACAAGAACATCCCCGGGTCGCAAGACACCCCTGTTGCACCTAGCAACGACTTTCTCATAGTCTTGCAATCCAAATCAACCGGTCCTTGCAATCCAAACCGGAAGATTACTGCCCTTACATTCCGTGTGCAACAATGTAGCATTCAAAGTCGATTGATGTATTGCTTCCCCTGTTTCAAGCCCGGAATACGAATATTCTACGAAAACCTGTTTCCCAGCGCTTGCCCAGCAATGCTGAAGTCAGTGGTCTACGGATTGCATAAACATATTCAGGGCCTCGACCGCCAACAGAGTGATCTCCGGGAAGAAAGCTCGAGGTCATACTGAGAGGGACTAGGCGGCTGGGTCTGGCATTTTCCCCGTCAACTGCCAAGCTCAGTTCCATGGCCCTCCTTCGAACGTTTCACCGGTATTTTCAACATTGGGCACAGCGTCCAGCTCCCCATCGCGGCGCCCTCAAGCTTCAGCGCCGGAAGTTTCCTAATTCCAGATTTCGGTGGTTTCGACTCTTCGTTGTCCAACTCCGAGAGTGCAAGCTCCCGGAAAGTTGAGTTCTGAAGGGGCCTTCATGATAACCGGAAAATCCTCCCCAGAATTCGGACCCATAGCTGATCATTATCGAATCTTGTCAGATCGTCGAGGGGTTCTTTATTGCAAGTAGGAAATCCTCCTGGATATTGACCCATTCTCGAATCGATGGACGCGATTGCATGCTCCAGAGAGTGAAGCGAAGCCTGTAACGCTTATGATGAACGTAATTTCCCTGTAGTCTGGCACAAGTTCCGCGCTCCTGAACTACAATCAGAAGTTCGGTCATATACTCTCTTCAAAATCTGCCCAGTTTTATTTCCTCAACGTGAGGTAAAGTTTTGTGTCGTTTTCTATCCAAGCACTCGGTAGAGAAACTTTCAACTGGATCATGACTTGAGATTTTTGGGCTCGATGTTAGCACGCTAATTACGATTCGCTTAATATAACAAAACTCGCAAGGTATTCCTAGGTATTTCGGGATCTTCGATTCACACAATCTATCACCGGTCGAAAATTCTCGACGATCAATACTACAATGTCATAAATAGAACTTTTTTGGGTGAAGGGCTGATCTTTCTTCATCGCATCCTGCTACAGACAATGATACGCTCGCCTCATCTGGTGGAGTACCGTCGATTTCAGAATTCGAACAACGAGATGTACACAGTTCATACGGCTGGTGTCGCCGACTCTCTCTCTCTCTCTCTCTATCTATTCAACGAGTATCTACAAACTCCAATAGGACTCGTTCGAGGATCCCATACGCCCAGGGAGTTCCCTCGACGGGAATGTTTGGATCAATGTGCGCATTACGAGCAAAAATCGCCAACAGGCTCAAGATTCACCGTATCCAGTCGGTAGAATCCCTGACTGTAAGATCTCGAACATCATTCGGCGGCGGAAATATGGCATATCGCTCTGACTGAAATTAATTTGAGCATCTTGTGCTCCGTAATCAGCGTACTTTAAGGCAAACATGCCGCAATCCGATCCGTTCTGTTGTTGAGGGAGATTCTGGATGTTGGTGAGTTGCCATTCATTGAAGTTTAGCTGACTTTTCCTCTTGTCGAGCATTTCATGATTCAGGTATTCTAGCAGTGTAGCCAGACATTCATCGTTCCGTCCTCCCATCGAGTCCAAATACTTGATACGCTTTTCCCGTAGATCGATGATGGCCATGCACCAATGCATACCCAAATGAACGGGCACGAGGAGAATATCGTGCGCGAATATATCGTCTCTGCGCGTCCAACGGCGAACGGCACTGTAACCCATCTCGATGTAACGAGTGAGAAAGAATGTATTGAAGGCGTACACTCTAGGCAGGTTTGGCCGTTCTTTGCTCCTGTTCACGATCAGATTGAGGTAAACATTGATAATCGCATCATTGAGCCAATTAAGGCCAAGAAGGGTCTCTAGGTCACTGCGTGTCACGGCCTGTCTTGATACGTCGACAAGGACCTGGCTCGGCGGATTTCTGAAGGCTTCCTTGATCACCATCACCATTTCTTCGGAGATCGGCGGTACCTGAGGATTGGTCTTCTCTACCGCGGTAACATCCACTCGTTCCTTGCCACGCGACTGCTGGAAGATCTGACGAGCTTTCTGTCTCCTTTTTTCGGCGAGGATCCGTTGCTCTTGAAGGAAGGCAAGACTTCGGAAGAGCGTTTCCTTCCATTCTCTCGGATCGTCACGAATCGGTCGGCAGTTCTCACGCGCCTGGGAGAATCCTGCATCTTCGTCGTTTATGAGGACTTTCCTGTACAATCTCTTCCTTGCGAGCGAGTCCCGCTGTAAGAGTGAGCCCAGACATCGCTTCTTGAGCGGATCGAACAGTTTCTGCAAAACGAAATCCCATTATTGACGCGTCGCACGATCGCATCCGTTTGGGTTCGATCCGGATACCGCATCTCGGGACTACACTGTAGCAGGTCAAGTTATTTGAGCCTCTCAAAGCACATTTGTGGAGTTTGGCTAGGAGCTCGAGGTGAGAAGAGAATTTCGACGACTCGACGGAGAAACCGAATAGCCTCGCCTTCAATATCCAGATGAAAAAAGCTCTCATGACGCGCGCGAACTGGCGTTGTGGTGGGAAACAAAAATTTGTTCTTCTTTCTCCGTTGGAGACAGCATGATACGAATAAGAAACCTGTATACCTTTATGTGTGGCGCGATTCTCTGTTTGTACTCTGACACGGTAAGCGACTCTCCAGACGTGATTCTGTTGTCACCGGCACAGTAGCCATTAGGTTGAAAGGTTCGGAAGTCGTGGGCTCCGTCACCAGCAGACAAATGTACGGAAAACCCACTCGTTTGGATTCCGGAATCCATCTCCGAACCGGCGATTTCGGGTTTTGAAGCTGGGAGGAGGCAAAGTAAGGTGTTTACAACTAATGTCTGCAGCGCGGAAAAATTCGAATACCATCCTCGGATTCTCCTCATCTATCGCGGAGAATGATCCAAGCTCGTGCGTCCGGACTAAAGCGACCCAACTCTCAGTTCAGAAGTTTTTTTCCCCGATACTACGAGTCACTGAAGCTCTTCCAAATCGAAATAATCTTATAGAACAAGGAATACAAAGACGTCTGCTCCGCTGCTGATGTGTGGCCAGCGAGAGCCGGGAGCCCGCATAAGTTTGAACCCGGCAAGCGAGCACTTGTCGCCGCTTGAAGATGCCGCAAAATCACCCTAAAATCCCTCGTATTCTAGGGTGTCAAAGGTCCGTTACTTTTTTTCTGGGCCCAACAGGGTCCAAAACTCTGGCTGAAAGATGGAAGATGTGTGCGCTGAAAAGTCTACATGGTTTATCCGGAAGAGATCTACCATGACGAAGTCCCAGAACATACATTTCTCCATCCGTCGGGCGGAATTCTGAACCTTTTTGTGGTCAGAAACAGGTTCCGTTATACGCGGGATTCTGGGGTACATCGGGTTGCGTGGAAAACTTGCAGTCGAAATTGGAGGACATTCCAGAGCAACGTCTGTATGGTCTCGCCCTGATCTCGGCGTTCCATCATGCCGCTTCGAGATCATGTACATTCCATCACTGTGCTGGCTCTGTTAAGCGTTGGTGTTTCTTATCGATGAGCGACGTGGCTAGTATGGGCGGAAGCAGCGTTTTCCACAAACGACGATTCAAGAATGCCTGTAACGGGAACGAGTAGCGAGTCGGGCATAATCTGAGCCTATTCTGTAGACCACATATAGGCGCCGACGGGAGAATTAATGGAATAAATCTCCGGATTTTGTTTCCAACATGAGACCTTTTCCAACGAGTGCGGTTGACTGCATTCTTGCACCACCCGATGGACCACCGACGCAGGATAACACGTGATTACAGATCTCCCCAAGCTCCTGAGGCTCAAACACTCACAGGTCTGAGCTATAAGGTTGGCTGGTCGTCTGCGAAATTCAGTTCCAGGAGACGCCTGGGTGCGCGAAATCCGCGAATAGCGTATTTCTTCTGATTGAAGGGCATGCCCGTCAATTGGGACCCCTATGTGAAACACCTTTGGGGTTCCAATTGGCCCTCCGATTAGAAGAAATACGGTACTTTCTTTACTGATCGGAACGGTGGAGGGAACTACGATTTCAGATACTTTCACTCAACAAAATTAACTACGATATTATAATCGTGGGCTCCGCGTCATGTTCCTTGGCTCCATGTCCGCGCCGAATCCGTCCGTCCTTTATCAACCGAAGAAGAACAATAATCCAGCGCTGCCTATCGTATAGCGGTTGACTCAGGTAGCACCGATTTCCCAGCGCGGCCGGCTTGGAGTGGAACATGAATCTCGGGAAAACGGGGTCCCGGTCAGCGTGAAGCACTTGACTTGCGAGTCCGAGCGTATCGACGTAACCAAATTGATTCCATTCCTCGACAAGGGTCGTCCTTCTTCTTGACATTTTCTCCGCGGCTCTCTTATAGGTATGTATCTTTCACACATGTCTCATGCATGTCTTTCTCAGCACCGACAAACTCGAAGCGATCGAGTTTCGGTCGATTATCACTCCATTCCGCGAAGTCAATGCCTGGTTGCAGTCGCAGATTGAAGGATATTCCCTCAAACCCAAGGATCAGCTATGCGGACGGACTACAGGGATTGCAGAACGCAAGCGGATTGAGTGCGAAACCTTGGTGATTGCAGCATCCTTATAAGTTTTAACTAATATTTCTACGTTATCTTCTGATATAAATGTCAGACTCGGTTCAGGAGAATCGGTTCTTGATTTGGGGAAAGTGCAATCTTCCTCCCGCAAACGCGAAATTCATGATGCGAGAGTCTCATATTCCTCCCAGCGACTCCAAACTCATGATGCGCGGGTTCGATCCTACTCCGAAACTTGAAACTCTCAACTGTCATGCTCGAGAGCTCCGAGATACCACCTGGAATCATCTGGAGTCGGCAGGATCCTTCGGCAGAAAATCTGAATGAACGTTGCGCCTTCATCTTTTGGAAATTGTACCCATATTCTGATTGAGCCGAAAACGCGTAACCCGCTCTCTGTGATCTGTGGCTGTTCGGCTTGGCCCGATTCGTATCGAGCATTTTAAACGCGGTCCCAAGCATTCGCGCAGATAGGAGTCTGCGAAGCCGCAAAGCACTTTCACTCATTTTCTGGCGGCTGGATCATCTCTCCATCGCTCGCTCTTCGCCATTCTGGGTTCGTTCCACGAACCAGGAAATGTTCTTGATCCAACGACTGGCCGGTCGCCGACCCCGTCGCCGAACCGGTGAGCTACTTTTGCACAAGTTGAACCAAACGAGCCGAACGATGACGTAGAGTGCCGTCACGTGTGCAGCATCACAGCAGTTGGTCGTTAGACGAATGGATCTTTCTGGCGAAAGTGCTGATGGGAATGCGCGAAGAGTGCACACTCGGATCTTGGATCCTGAAGCAGTGACACCAACGTAGAGATTCAGGGGAAAACCCGTCCTGGAGATGAGGTTTTTTGGAGCTAACAGTTGAAATATTCCGATGCAGACAAAACAAGAACGCCCTGAAAGGAGAGTGGTGGGCCTCGGCGTGGTAGTCGATTGGTATGATAAGATTTTCGAGGAGAGCCAAGTTGCATACAGGCTCCATAGCGTTCATCCTGGGCCCTTTGAGAGCCAATCAGAACTCATCCTGTTTGTGCCCACGGGACTCCGAATCCCGATTTTGGCAGAGCTCACGCTGTCGAGAGACTTGCTGCTGAAAGCTCGACAGGGAACTTCTCGAACGTTCGTATTGTTGCGGCTCTTACGCTGAGGAATCGGATCTATATATGTATGGTATGATTCGATGGTGAATACCCTCCAGCAGACTGGAACAACGCCACTGGGGATACAAGCACCTCGGATGGAGTCTTGAGCTGGATCGCTTTGGATTTGAACGTAACGATCGTTTCTCCTTTCGTTAGAGTCATCGCACTATTTGGTAGATTCACAATCGGCGTTCGTTCTACCGTAGTTTGTTCTGCATGGCCCGTTTCCCTTTTCTGTGACGGGGGTGAATAGACTACGTCCCGAATCGGGGCCGTTGGCAAACAGACCTTTCTGTGACGACCGTAGCCGCGGCTGCGGGAGCGGACGCAGAAAATTCGCGCGTGAGCAATCTGAAGAGGCAGTTACCGAAGAGAAAGTGTTCCTATAACGGTCAGCCATCAGCCCGAAAGACACTGCGGTTTGAGGGTTGAGAGTCGAAGGAACCGATGAGAACGACATCTTATTACCGGAGTTCGGCATGTATGATCGAGAAAAAGGTTCGGGCAAGATGGGTCCCGCATAAAGAGTTCTGCTGCGTTCGACTCCCTGAGTGAGGAGACCGTTCTGGTTCCGGCTGAGTTCAGAAGGAGAGTCACGAACGATGCAAGCACCAAATTAAAATTTCAGGTGAGAGACCCCTCAAGGGGCGGAACGACCCTCCGAGGAGTCTCCGATCCCTCAAGGGCCATGGATCCCTTATCTTAAGGTCCGGAGGATGGGAGTGTGAAGACAAAGCCTGCAGCAAACCGATTTTCGAGACCTTGTGAAACGTGGATGCAGTGAAAACTTTGGAAAAATCAGGCGCACCATCATAGAAAACAATCGTTTTATTGAATGCATATTGTCGGTTAAAGCCCGGCTCTTCAACTGGGTCTTGACCCTATTCGCCTAACGTAACCAGGCTACTGCCTCGAGCCGGTTGACATCGAAAGTGTTTCACGTGGCGGCCGCACGTTTCGTGTGACAAGATACAGAAAAGGAAAGTCATTCCATCTCTTCAGCGGCGACTACAGCCTCAGCACCAACACCACCGCTGTGATGCAGTCGTTGCTGCTGCCGCGTAATCGTTCGGTCGTCCCGTTAGCGAAGCACCGAGTCGCCGGCTGGTGAGATCGAAGTCGACTTCTTCTTCTTCTCTTTCTGGAATCGGATCCAGAATCACCTCCCACCCTCGCTTGCTTCGCGACTGGCTGCCCGTCCGGCCGGCCGGATGACTGGCTGGTCTGCTCTTCGGTGGGTTCCGGGGTCTACGACATGTTGTGGCGACCCAGTTTGGGTTCAAATCCCTCCGGGCCACTTTCAGTCTCCTTATGAGGCGGTCTTACGCGCTCTTGTGTGAGTGTGCGCGGCTGGTCGGTCGGTCCGCTGGCTGGCTTGTTCGTTTTTTCGGCTCTGGAAGATCAACGGCGGCGCTAACACTCTTCTGTGTGCAGCGATTGCGTGTGCGAGCCGAAGAAAGGGCCGACCAGAAGAACAGAGCACTTTTTTTTCTGGCTCAAGAGACGAAGTCAACGTCCCTTGGTGAAAGTCTGGGTCAGTGGCGCTTGCTTGGGGGATGGATGGCCCACTTATTTGTAGACACGCCAGTTGCCCAGAGAAAGTTACGACAAATCCATTGCAACATATTCCGTAGTGACGAATCGGCCGCACCGATGAATTGAAACAGAAAACTCAGGTCGAGACGAGGGCTCCTCAATGTGAGCAAGATAAAACTTGATCCTTGCACAAGCTCAGGATAGGATTCGACATCGACAGGAGCTCTCCTCGAGACGATTCAAGGAGTAACGGTCCCTCTTAGGCATTTTGCTAACCTAGCCTATCCCGTTAAGAACAGAAAGTTCGAGCTCGTTCTCCCTATTCTGAGATGATTCGAGCTCTGCACAAACTCCCCGCTGTTGATCAAGAATAACGAATCAAGTTCTGATAACCTGTGGAAAGTCTTGATTTCGACGAGTTTTCTCGTCGTCCTATTCTTAGAAAGTCCCAACGTCGGTTGGTGTTGTGTTTCAGTCGAACTTGCGCGAGGTTGACCGCGGCTCAGAATTGTTGTAAAAATGAACCCTTGAATGTTAGCGGTGAACAAAAGTTACAGAAATAGTTGAAAGTTATTTTTAGCGACGGGACGGGACTCAGGTCGAGGTCTAACCAAGGGAATGACATGTGTAGTTTGAAATTGAGAGCCACAGACGCTCGTGTACAGCGTCGCATGAAATCCCCCCTAGATGCACATCAATAAAATAACCCTCCGAAACCACTTCGAAATGGAGAGTTCTGTTGTGTTGCATCCTTGCGTTACTGTGGTTCGAGTTGCAGCGGCATGCGATTCCAGGGGTTCCAAAAGGCGACACAGGACAGACTAAAAACGATTCGGCTCCACCGTGGCTGGGTCCCGTTGCCCAATCGTAGTACGCGGCGTCTCTGATTGTGAGAGCCTCGGAAGATCGATTGAGCACTCACAGGGAGGTACTCGGAGAGGAATGGACTCGCGAATGAGGACGTCTCTTCGTTAGGTCGCCTCAGCGGCTATCGAACAAGTTCTTTCGCGCGCAGACTTGAGTTATGGAGAAATATTGCGATTCGCGAAGGACCTGTTAGAAAAGCGCCTTCACACAGAATCTGCTGGAAACGTCGCAGGAACGGGTGAGATTTTTGTTGCCATTTTCCACCGTAGTCAGAGTCAATAAAAATAGAAAATGTCGGAGCTGTCGGAGCTGAAGTGGTGATGGTGACCTTCCTGCAGGAAAACACCGTTCGGTGGCTATGAGGCTTTCTGCGTTTCTAGGTCAACTATTTTATCCTAGACCTTAACCACGAACCGTTGCTAAAAATAACCGCTAACGTATTCTGTCCGTTACAGAACCACGGTCCTTTTTGCTCGTGGTTGTTTACATCGACGCGAGCAACATCTGAAGCGGGCTCAACCTTGAACGGCCTTGCCTCCTTCGACCCTGGTTCGATACAGTATCCAAGATGCCTACGTTGTCGGATGTGAGATATGTCTCCGACAAGAGTACCACGCGTCAGAGACGGATCACTCAATGAGCCCTGACGTGAAGTGCTTGAACACCCAGAATCGGCAAATACAGAAAGATCCGACGGGTGACTCCCTTGCTCCGTTTCGAAAGTTCATGATAAATAACTCGGAATCCGAGACAAGAACCGATTGTAATTGGCGATCGAAGATGCACATGGTTCTGGTTTCGTGATTCCGAAGAGTTTATTGATGATGTCAGCTGAGGATGCCGTACGGGCTCGACTCCCCTTCGCTGGCTTCCTCGCGGAATGATTGACATCGATTCGGGCAACGGCAACGTTTATTCGTTTTCTGCGGCGGGAAATCTGTGTGTGCTCTGGTTCAGCTTTTCGTTTGCAACAGTGTTACAATTTCTGACTGCCAGCTCCTGCCAAGTCTTCCCGGGTCTGTCGCGATGGAAACGGGCCGAGTTGTTGAGAAGCTTGACCAGTGTACATAGAAATGCTATGATACGTATAAAAACAGGGCCGATCGCCCACGGCTAAGTTACCATCCCATTCGATATGAAAGATAAAGAGCTTTATACGACTGATGGAAGTACTTTGAACACACCTCGATCTGAGCCCCGCGGCAAAACTGAGAAGGACTGGTATCCAGTGAGCATGTTAGCTCCAACCAAGGGTAGGGTACACTCTGGTGAGCGCCTGAGTTTCAGGACCACTAATTCATTCGGCTCTGGAGCAACAAATTTCACTCCAGCACCGTTACTCTGGGAGGGTAGGAGCCAGCAATGAGAGAAGCACGACGATCTTGCTCCCAAAACGTCAAAAACATAGTAAAGTCGTCTCAGGAGGAACATCAACCAATATTGAATGGATCGGAAATCTCTGAAGTTTCCGAACGCTTCGATGATCGTCTTCGAGAAGAGCACCTCATGGGAAAATTGCGCGATCTCGCCGATTGCACATTCGCCCAAGGATGGAGAATCGGACGGGAAGAGATTTCCAAGGGCAGCGGATCCCCGGGGTTCAGCCAGTATTTGGCGTCTCCTAATCTGTAACGAGATTCGTTAGTTCTCCTCGAACCTTTGGAGCGATAGCCGCTTCAGAGTAGTTCTAGCAGTGAATGTTTGAGCGAGCGATATGAATCTTCGTTCCATATTCATTATTCCTTTCCACAACTGAGTCACAGAAGTCAAGAGCTTCAGGTATCTGTGCAGTGTGCGAGTGGGTCGTCTTTCAAAATGGCAACACTGAAGGACGCCGTTGAATAAATTCAAATCGAAGCCGCGTCGACAGAAAACCCGTCACCTTGGCATTTACAGGGTCACACAGAATGTTCCTTTCTGTGGGTTTGTGTAGTAAGGATTGCGGTACATATGACGTGAATATCGGGATACCGTTGTCCCCAATACATGATCCTCAATGATTAGCGATTTGAGAGCACGTCATTTCCCGCCACTCGGGTTCATGGTTTCCGACTATCTTCCACTCATCATAACTTTCACGAACCAAACGATCCAGATCCAGACCCTTTATGGCTCCTCATCTGGTGTCCAACAGGACGCCAGGACGCCTCAGGACGAGTAGATGGAAAGCGTGGTAGATTCTGACTGAGGACCTCAGTCTTCGAATTCAAGATTTAGCCATCAAAGCGGATTTCCAGCGCAGCGTGGATCAAGCTCAATTGACCTAAACCTTTGCTTGGTCTCATATTGCCGCTGTCATCCAATCCCCGGTGAGCCGCAGGGTCTGCAACCCAGTGCCTCGTATAGCCAGCCAGCCAGTCACTCGTCAGCCAGAAGTCCCTGGGTGGAAGGAACCTTCGTTTCACTTTTACAGAAACAACAGCGCTGGCCCAGAAGTCCAAGGCGCAGGTGAACTTGGAACTCACAGAAACTGACCGACATTGTGTTGAATTTCAAACGAAGTAAGCGAGCTATTCAGCGAGCCGACTACAGGCGGCAACCTGACGAAACGGGGGTGACTTCATCAAACTGTGCAATTCAGCACTCGTTCTGGCGTTCGGTGGAAGCCTCGGCTTGAGTTCAACACCAATGGGAAACACGGTGCCAAATGCAACGTAGGAGGCGAGGCCGATGAGGCCTTAAGAGGCTAACGACGCCGTTTTGCTTCAAAAGTTCCCTCAATTGTTAACGTCAGCGGCCTCGGGATTAGAATAGAGACAAGCTAATGACGAGCGACATGACCAATTTCCCGAGAAGCTTTGAGACGCTCGAATCCTCGTAAAGTTATGCTTCGTTGCCGTCGCTCCCGTGTCATCGATGTCATCTATGTCTGACGCGACCCGACGTCACTTTCGCTCGAGAGACTTCAGCGTCCCTCGGCTCGGTTTCGCGCGCTTTCTGATCATCAGCTTCTTATGCGTTGGCTCCTAACGGGAACTTGAATCCCGTTCATATAAAGAGTTATTGGCGCATGTCGTTCGTAGTCAACCATTCTGTTGGACCGTTAGTGAGAGGGAGCCATCTAGAAAGCGACTTCTTTGGACTGCTCCGAGTGACCTCAACCGACGACCACCGACCCAGTTGCGAACAACACAAGAGAAGTGCGGCACGGATTCTGTCTCCTTCGGTTTGGCATCATCTCTCACTTTACATAATACCGTAGCAGCAGCAGCAGAAACAGTAAGAGCAGCAGGAGCGACGGCTTCAGTGGCAGACGCCAACACCGACAATGAGGTCGCGGGTCGTCACAAAAAAAGCAAAGCGTTTTTGTAGTGACGATCAGTTGCCGTTCGTGAATTCCTGCGAAGAGCGGGAATGTCTTCAGCAATTTCGCCAACATAATGGACTCTAATTCCTCTCGTTCCCGAGATTTCTCATAAATCGGACGCCGGAATCTTCTTGAGTCGGTCCCTGATCAGCCCGAATGCTGCCGCGGTCTTGGGTTCTCTCGTCTCGAGGGAACGAACATTTTCAGCCTCGTGTAGGTGGTTTAATGCAGCTAGTGACTACGTCAAGGAGCCTTGGTCGACTTTCCTCCATAAAGTCAACGCGGCCTACATTCGAAACCTGCACCTGAGGACAGGCTTCCGTGACATCGTTATCTAAGCTGTGACAAAGTTCCATAGGGGAAGTCATCTGGCATCTTCCGATGATGATGCAGGGTAAGATATAGCTATCACATTCAGTGTGACAGTTCCGTTCACAATCGGAGCAGAATTTCACTCAACATCGATTATCGGTCTGAACACGAATCGGAAAGCAATCGTTTTCACTCTTACCCGGAGGCGGCAAGAGAGAAAAAAAGGGTTATGTCACGGGCGGCCTCAAACTTCAGGTCACGGCTTCTATTTCTGGGCTTCTTCGGATGACTGCCCGACCCGCTATGATTGAGCCGGCTTGAAGAGAAAAAGTGTTCCCCTTTGATGGATAGAAATATGGCGGCTCCGTTTTTCCTCTCGAAGACGGCTCCCACAATCACTTCGAATATTTTCATATATTCGAATGGGTTATGGTCGCTCGCTCTAATATTTGAGTTCGGAACAGTCGCAATCCATATCCGAACTGAGGGCGTGGAGTGGAGCGGAACTTTTCAGCGCCACCTGAATGAGACGACTGCTCTGAAGCCTTCTCTGGAACGTTGGGAATTTGAGCTCGCAGAAATTCCGCTCTATTGATGTTGTCTAATGGGCGCCGCCCGATACCGTGTTTTGAACTACGTGGGCTCACTCCATCTCCCACTTGAGGCTAAAGGGAACGTCGGTGTTGTGCGCGACGCGTCCAACTTAGGGCGGCTCTAATTATGTCATGATCTGAAAATACAATTTATGACTCCACTGATTGTGTTTGGTACCAACCGCTGGAGCTGCGGGCGAGTCATGGCCCAATTGATACTCCTGCGGAATGAATGAATTTTCCCTAATTTTCAGCTCGACCAGACCAGCTTCGCTTCGCTTCGGCTTCCCGCCCTATTTTGATCGCACATGAGCACCGCTTGTGATCGCACTCATTGAAATTCTGGAGCTTGAGTTGAGGTTACATAACGGGCCGCCTCACCTGCCACCCTGGACTCCCCCTCCCATGAACTCTGTATCCTTCACCTAGTTTCGATGGAGGCTTTTTTGGTGCGGCTACACCCTCTAACTTCTTCGAGCTTCGTCGAGTATGGATCGGATTTGGAGGAACGATCGCCGAAATATACAAGGGTTATGCCGAATTCGCTCTCGGGATACTTGCTTGCAAGTTTCTCGATTCTCCTCACTTGTCCTCTATCGTGGCTTTGATTCTAAGTGTTCCGAGGCTAACCGCTCAGGATAGAAACAGCGTTTGCAACACTGTTTTCACTCAGTGTGTTATGGCCAAAGACAGCGACTGAGTTCAACCTCGAACTCATTTGCATAGCCCAGCGAGCAAGCGAGCGGGCGAGACAGTCGACAAAGACTCTGATGTCCAAACACGCGCTGAGCTCTGATGACAACTCCTCGTTCATTCAACGCAGCGCTCTCGTCGAACAGAAATTCTAGAACAGCGCACCACGCGTCTCGTTTCGTCATGAAATCTGACGACTCGGGCGATTCTCCTGTGCCCGGACTCGGTAACGAGTACTGGTTTCCTTGGTTTGACCCCGCATTCAGGTGCAACTAACGGAGATCCTCATTGATTATGATCCGAATGTCTCCAAGGATGCTCAGAAATTACTCTGATAGACCTGGGGATCGGCTGCCACCGAGGTAATGGGGGAATCTCCCTCCAAGCTCAACTCGCTTTTCAAGCGGACGAAACGAAATATGTGATCATGAAAGCGATAGTTTTCAGCTCTTTGTTTCGGAGTCTGCCTCAGATGAATATATCGATCGATTTGGTAATGATGTTCATTGCCCCAGTTTCCAACCCAATTTACAATCACAGCACCCACCAAAGTTCTCGCTGCAAGTTCCTAGATTTCCAATTTATCTCCGAATCCGAATCGGGAATGGATCGAAGCACCCAAGTTCACCGGAATTCGATTCTTGGCTGAAGATGAGATTAGACAGATTATTATAATTCCACCCCGTCTGCGTACAAATTGTTTCCGTTCTGGCGGAAAGTTGAGTGTGCGTATTGTGATCATCTGAAGATCTTCCGAAAATTCAGCCCCGACATGCAGGATGAGTGTCTCTCTAAAAAATAGATTTCATTGAGACATTGACCCTATTGGTTTGATGGCGGCTCAGTGAGGTTATAAATAAAACAGCATTTCTGTGAAACGGCCTTGGATTCTGGTGGCGGCGTTCAGCAGGGGCAAGGTCATCTGGGATTCGTTAGAAAGTGAAGACAAACACATAATGTGTGAGTGTGTGTGTCTGTGAGCATGCGCGCGCGTGTGTGCGTGTATTGAAGCGCGTGTCCGCGTGAGAGTGTGCTCCAGTTTAATTTGCAAATGTGGGTCAGTCACTGGTAAATGTAATCTGCGTACTCTTCGAGAAGGCTGACAGGCTGACGAAAGGACTCGTTGCTTACTTGCCGGGAGGTATCAACACGGGACCGTAGTTGTTGATGCGGCGTTGGTCTCACCGCAGAGTTGATGCGCTCGGTCAAGGATGAACATCTCCATTGTGATAGGGATCGGAGCAGCAAAACTGTCGAATCAGCCCATGTTGATGGGACAGTTGGTGAAGGAACCTGTTTCCTCGCGATTCCACGTTTCGAATCCCGAGCATGTCATCACCCTGGAGTGCAGCCACGGACTCCATGATCAGCTTGGAAACGATCGAGGTTTTTACAAGATTCATTTCGAACGCATTCTTCTCTCCCCGAAGAATTGGGCTCGCACAATCACCTCCATGGGATTCGATCCAAAATCGATGGATCGTGCATGATGGACGTGAACTATCTGAACTGCATATTTAGAAACTCGAGCGTCCTCTGCTAAACTCTGCCCCCAATCACGCAACAGGGTGCTCAAGCGGTTTTCAAAACCACGAGACAACCTGTTGCTCTGAATGAGAATCGTCCCGAAATCGTTGACGATTAATCGCTGTACCCAATTCATGTGAGAATCTGTTTGATCACTGAAAGAAGCCAAAACGAATTCCATGGACTCTATTTTTAGACATCAATCCCCAGAAAAACCGCTAGGTGACGTTAAGGCATCGTTCGTTCGGCGGGTGATTCCCGAAGTGGTTAGCACCTCGACCGCCTTAACGATTCAGCTAATTCTCCGAATCTGTCTTTGTGTCCTCATCTCGACGAATACTATACGCGATCCGGCAATTATCTGCGGTGAAAGTGTAATCTTTCCATATCCATAGCCGCGTATCTTCTGTATTCATTCTGGCGTCCTTGGCCCAGATCCGACACCCTGACCCAGTTCCCTCTCCGGCTTTCTCTGGTGTCTCCTCTCCATCAGCGACAGGGTCCGCGCGCGGCGAAGTACCGCTTTGCAGCCAGAACTCCTCACGGACTAGCGTCCCGCGGACGGATGCTGCGTCCCTTGATGACTTTAAGTTACACTGTTTCTTCTTCTAAGTTGAATAAGTCAAGTCTTCGTGGGCTCAGTGGACGGAATCGATAGCCGACTCCGACAACCGGCCAGCCGGCATCGACTGCTGGGCCTTTTGAAAGACTCTAAGAGCAGTATCGCTTTAGAGCGCGACTGCTCGCGCACCTGTTGTGTGCCGGTGAAATCCGCTTACTCCTCGACATCATCTCCCGAGTGACAGCGACTTCAGTGATACAAGCGACGCTCGGACGTAAGAGCAAACACTTTGAATGCGGATTCGTGCCTTTTGGATTATCTGAATCTGTGCAAACGCTATCGACTGTCATCTTGAGCTCGAAAACCCTCGGAATCCGGTAAGTTCTCCGCACTTGGAATCGCACCGATAGAGCACTCGAACTCGTTTGACTTCTTTAGTCCCCGGCTCGCTTTCACGGGTCAGAAATTGCTCGATCAGTTGGTGGACTTTCGCGATTGACAGAAAACTTCATCCTTGGGTGATCCTTGATTATTCAAAACTCTCTAGAATTCGTCCGGATTCTTCCTTGCCGTTTGTTGCTGGCTTTCTCGAAGGCTATCATTCGCAAATGGGTTTGGTGCAGTCTTTGACCTGCTGGTTGAAATGGAATACATCAAGGGTCCCAGGGATCGAATAGTCCTCGAAAAGTACCGTGGGGCATCCGTGGAAAAATTCGGAGAGAAATATCTCCTCGTCAGAATCCGATTGCCCAGTTAAACCGTTACCTGTTCTAGTCGCAATGAGTGATGTTCGCACACCCCCGCGAGCAGGCGGAATCACGATAATGAGCTCAGAAAGTGACCCCAGATCCTCATTGAAGCTGTTGCTCGGAACATCTAGCCTTACAAACAAACAGGGGGCAGATAGTGCGGAGAGATGAGATGTATGGCATGTATACCGATTTAGGAAAGTGTCGGAAAACCGATTTGATCATTCGAAGATGACGTCCCCGATGTATCGCTCTATCTGAGCGACCGACCCTGTTCCAGCGGAGGAGGCCTATCGCTGTTTCACACGACTGAGCAGAGGGGTCAGCATCGAACACTTTAACCGGGCTGGCGATGTTGGACAGGACGGTTTGGTTGAATCAATCGATCATGGAAAAGTGGCACGGATTCAGCCGTCACGGAATCGATTGAATTAGTTGCGTAATCCGGCGGTGTCAATTGTGACACTGGATCGATGCACAGTTGCATGCATCGCTTTCTCATCGAGATCGGTGACAACTTATTTTTGATCTATATTTAGCAGCACACGAACCCCTCTTGGATTTCCGTCGTGTCTTCCTCCTCTTCACCGCACAGATTGGTTCTCGACACTTGAGGACAGAATTAGATTGCACCAGAAATTGCATCATCAGGCTTACCTAGTACTGTCTCGCGAAGGATAGTCCAGGTATCGACGTAATCCCCAGCCTTTCACTAGTGGCCCAGCGTTCGTGCGACAGTAAAACCGATCGCCAGAACAGTTGATGAAAATTCAGGATGAATTCAAGAGCGGACCCCGTATCGTTATTCCGAAGATTTGTGCACTTCAGCTAGCGGTACGGTTGAGTGTGCGTTGCGCAGTGTTCAGGTGGTAGTGCAGCCAAATTAGGCAAGTAAGTTAATCGGTCAAAAGGTCGAGTGATGAATCACTTTCAAAAACCAGAGTCTAAATGTACCGCTGTGCTTGTAGAAATATTATTTGTCGTTTTCAAACAAAGGAGCGGCAGAGTCGGTTAGATGCGCGCTCCGTAAAGTGGGTCACAGGTGAACAGAGGCGGCCTGCTTGCCTTGCGGCCGTCGCTACCTGGCAGTTAGGCAGAAAAGCAGCATGTTTGCCTGCCTGCCTGCGTGCCCGCCTGCCAATGGAACCCCATGAGAGAAACGTCAAGAGTTCCACGAAAAGAAATGTATGAGCCCACGACTCATTTAGCTTCTTAAGGGGAACTTTCTCTGAATCGTAGAAAACTGGAAGTATCGGTCATTCCAGATGCGTTCCAAGCTCGGCGATAAGTGTTACCTAGTTGCCGATAGATTTACAGCCAACGGCAGGCAGTCGTTCCCTCAGCGCGCCAGTTTTACTCAATTATTTTGAGTGAACTCTGCGATCGATGAATCTTTCGTCATCGTATTTGTTCGTGTCGCCGCCCAGTCTCACGCTGAAAGCACAGATATCCTTAGCTGAGGGGCGGGAAAATGCGCTGAGTCTGAGCGTCGTCTTAGAATTCCATCGGATTACCAGGATTGAGTAAGAATGATCAAATAGAGATTTCCATGTTGTTTGCTTGGGGCACACTTTGACTAGAAAATCTCGTCACCGATTCGAGAAGTGGGTCACTCTAGCTCAGCTGAGTCCTATGCTGGGAATGCCCTCGATCCGAGTGTAGCGAAATCAACCCTATGACTCAAACTGAGACTGGAAGTAGGGCATCGGACATATCCATAGAAAGCGCACGCTCGGCCAGTACTCCATGATGTGCCACATGCTTTTTCATGTCCCTTTTATTCTCCACACTTGCAGAACCACAACAGGTACGATGCCCGAAGCGAGCTGTAAATCATCTCACCGATTAGGTGAACGAAAGCTAATTGCTACGAAATCTGCGATATGTTGGCGGTAGAACCTGTCGACAGTTTGCGTAAGATGGCGTCATCCAACGTGAAGTAGGCAGTCGTTTTCATTTGAGGGATTTCCGATTGTTGAGCCGATGCGATGCGTGGGCTTGCTCCATACAGATCTCGTAGAATGCGGTTCTCGCCGGTGGAGAGCGGCCCGGCGGCGATCGGTTCACCCCCATCTGGAGAAGAAGAAGAAAGAGGTTCCGTTAGTCGCTAGTCTCTTAAAGTCGGCACCTCCAGCTCTCTCCGACCTTCACCGATATCAGACGCCTGCCATTGTGGGGGTACAGAACACAATCGACACATAGCTATTCACAATTACACAATGACTGCAAGCGGTAACCCTTGTAGCAATTTAAGGAAATCGAGTTGCTAGCTGACATTGTGTGGGCTGGCTCCTTCCGTCGGAAGACCTCTCTCTGAAAGACCCTCCAAGGACTCGGAAGTCTCTCGAACAGAGGGAAGTAAATACTCCGTCCTTTCTCTGCTCGCTTACCTTTCTCCAAGTACACAATGTGACGTTGACCTTTGAGCGTCAGATAGAACATTGTTTTGTATGAAACGGCTTAGCGGATCTTGATAACATACGACGAGCTCACTGCGCCCTGGTTAACATGGACAAAGGATTGTCATGAAGCTGATTGTAAATCTTGGAGTGCTCTTCTAGCTCCTACGGCGGAAGTGACCGAATTCAGACATGAAAATTAAGTCGGAGACCGTTTCTTTAAATCATCACAAGATGATCATCCGAAGTGCGAAGTAGGCGTGCGATTGATCTTGACTGTTACCGTGCACACATCGTGGGTTGGAAACGTGAACCATCTGCAGACGTTCTGTCCGTATCGGATCTCTTCTTAGGCACATACATCTCGCGCCCGCTCTCTCTCGGTCTTCATTCACCGTCTCGGTCGGAGGCGAAGCTAAGAAATCGAAGCGAACTAGGTCACGAGTCTTGAGTTCCTCATACCTCAGCTGCTCTTCAGCCGTGCTACTTTGCTCCACCTGTTTGTTGTGCACGGCCTTCACTTTCGTCTACCTGGTTCTAGTCACTGATCTCTACGCTCGCTCCGTTCCGAAGCCGAAGAGCCGCTCTCTCCGGCAGAAGTTGACCCACTTTCAAGCCCAGGGGGCCCAAGCTCTTAACCAAACCACACTTAACCTAACCCCGCCCGATTCACGAAAAGGATAGAAAGGGGGTAAAACTCAAAAAGTGCAGAGCTATTCGGTTTCATCATGAGCTGGGACGACGAGCACGGAAGAAAAGATAGTAAGAAATGATTCCAGCTGGATGGATGGATGGAGGTTCCCTTGCTTGAAGCCGCTCCCTTTCTTGGTTTCTGGAAAGCCGAGCACCAGCCGGTAGATTATTCCAGAGAATATTTTTAGTGTAGGATTCTTCTTAAGAAAGCGCTCTTGTTTTTATGACGGAGCCCCGTTGCTTCGATATAATGCCTGAGCCGCCTTCTCTGCATAGAATGCACTGAACCCCTTGAATGAAGCGATGCTTCCAGCCGTGGAATGAACTCCTGCTTTCGGAACGGAAACGAGAAGCGGAAGCAATGTCGAGCGCACTCGACGGCACTCTTAAAATTCTCGAAGAAGCTAAAAAACAGGATCGTGAGCATCTGGAATCTCGTCTACCCTTCGGGTTAATTTGTTTGGTTTCATCGGAACTTGACGCTCGAAAGAAAAGAAGGAAAAGTCACCAACGCCGGGAAGAGCTGCTACAGATCGCTCGTATCCGCATTTCCAACCTCTCCAGAGCCTGCTGCTCGCTCTCTCATCACATCCTGGGTACTCTCGGGAAAAATACGATGCAAAGCTCGAGATATTTACGCGTCCCACCTTGAGCCGTTATTCTTAGCGTGATCCGTATATCAAGAATAGCAAGACAGAGGCTCGAACACTTCTGTGAGGCTTCTGTCAAGCTTAGCCTTCAACTCAAGGCCTTTTGCTTCCAAATAAGCTACACTGTTTTTCTTCGCTCTGACTCGGCGCTTTCTTAGATTTTCGAAGGGAGCTGAACGCGCCGCTAACAAATCCGCAGATAGCGGTCCAAGAGACGGATTTTTCTGAGAATATTTATCGCGAAATTTCAATTCATCGACGTCTCCAACAGATACTTTGATAGAAATTTTGACTGCCACCGTGCGTAGTCAGTGGTGTTCTCCGTCGTTCCTTGTGTCGCCAAGCGGAGAACAGTCGAGCAGGGCCGCGGTATACAATGAGAGTTTACTTCTGGAATCAGTGGCAAAACAAATGGGTCAAGGATGTCTCCAGGCTCACGAGAGCGTTTTCGCGGATTCACATCCTCCTGCTCGTCACTCATTCCGATCAGTGCTCAAACGCTTTCTGGCAGCCTTGTCCGGACGTTTCGATGAGGAAACAGATGATGATGATGCATGTTCGAGACTTTTTGAAGAATTCCGAAGAGTTCCCGTGCCATTGATTTCGGAAACAGAGTACAAATATCTAGTTTTTCAATCCGTCATTGTCCTGAAGCCTGATACATGGGATTCTTCGTGGCCAAGCTGAGGGCACAGGCCGGCAAGCTCAGCGAAGATCTTCAGTTGACCGTGCTTGACTTGCAGCGCTTCGGACGTTGAGACTAGGCCAGCGAAAGCCATGTGTGCGCTGGATTTTTTTTTTTGGCGAGTAACATCTGACAACTCGAAAGAGTAATGATTCTGGAAACTTATGTGACACCGCTGTTGTGGTTGTCGTCTCTCTGTTATGTCGTTTCATCAATCGAGTGACGTTGGGAGTTGCCCGGCCACTCGTAACACAGCCGCACGTCCTTGGCAAAGTGGGTCACACGCACAGACACACGCTAGCGCAGTCACACAGAGTTCTCGAAAGGGTTACTCTTATGCTAGAGGTAGAACATGCGCGTAGAACCAGCGATTAGATGATTCTTCAGCTGATTGAGGGTTAGATACGAGAGACGATGTCCGACTTTGATTTCGATGTGGTCCAATAGCTCGGCCGTTTAGCGGGTGAGTGAGTGGGAAGGCAGAGTAGCGGAGCACGAACGAATGGCTGGAGACATCACAATCGAAAACCTTTTCTGGAGTGCAATTCCGAATCCGAGATAATCTTTTTCGGGATTTTTGAGGAACCAAGGGTGAAATCGGCTTCTTCGAGAAGACGGTTCATAGAAATTCGAGGAAAGGAACCATTGGAGCTTGTGCGAGTGCATAATGACTCCTGTTGCGTTCATCGTAGGGCTTTTCTTGTCACGAGTTCTGCCACTGTGCCCGTTTTTGAATAACGGTCACTATTGATCAGTGCCGGGTGACTGATACGGAACGCTCGCCTCCGACGACAATCCCTTTGACTGACTGACTGGCTGGCTGGCTGGTTGGCTAACTAAGCAAATGACTGCTGTGCAGGGTTCGTTTGCTAGCCTGAGCGCTGGGGACTTCAGGGCTGTATTTTCTGTGAAGGCCTTTTCTGGAGGTCCCCGCTCACGTGAAGCCCAACGGGGCCAAGGGCCTGGTCGTCGTCGTCGTCGCCGTTACCATGGCTGATATATTCACTCAATGCTTCGCTACGAAGCCTAGGGAACAGCCACCAATAAATTTCATTTCATTTGACGCCGACTTCTGTTTTGCTCAAACTTCTGGCTCAGTTGCAGCAGAACCGCGAACCCTGATCGGCGGCTAGTTGGCTGGCTGGCTGGCTGACTGACTGACCGACTGACTGAACGCCAGACGGACGTACAGACGAGCGCACTGGCTGGGTGAGAGGGATCGCAAGAGCTCCATTCTCTCTTCACAATCGGAAATAGCCTGACTGAAAAGTTCGGTTAGTTGACGTTGTCGTTGTCGAACGGCTTGCTTAGCAGAAGACATCCCAGAATAGTTAACATTGGCTAGTGCACAGCAAATAGCATCGGCCATGAGTTGAAGGCTGGAATCCTTAGCTCGAATCCCTTTTTGCTTGAACAGGGGCAACATCGAATCGACAGAATCCCAGCACTGCTCGCGAATTAACTTTTTCGTCAGAATCTCTGTCAGATCCGAGACCGGAGGTACACGACACTCATTTGAATGGAAAGAATTTTATCAACTAGGGTAATACGACGAGAGAATATTAAGAATATTTTGATAGAATGATGAAAGTATGAATGGAGAAAGCAGGAACGGTACTCGGTTCTTATTTCAAAGGTTCGAAACCGAAGCCAGCCATGCAAGGGAATTTCCCCGTTCTACTGTATTCATGATTCATTCGATGAACGGAACCCAAGAGCGCGACTGCGAAAATCATTTTCCTTCTGCAGAATTCTGATTATCGAAAGTTCAAGGCTGCTTCCCGGATTGGTACCATGAATCGCCGACGTATTCTCCCCGCAAAACCCAGCCACCGAGCTCGAATGAGAATTTGAAGTTCACGGTTTTGTTGAACTACTTCTGTTCTGAAGAGATTTTCATTTATCCATCCACTTCCAAGCCGGTAGTCTGGCGGCAGGCGACCCGGTTCCTAGCTTTGGCTCTGTGACCCCAGAAGACGCCGCGGCACACTTCAGCCCTGGTGCCCATTCGATGTGCGGCATTGTGTTCTCGTGTGTGTGTGTGTGTGTGGCTGACCGAGTGTGCGGGAGCGCTTGTATGTGTGTGTCGCCCAGCACCAGGCTCCAGTTTGCCAGTCCGCCACGGCAACATTCAACAGGTCGTTCGTAACGCTATAACGTCACCGCGATCAAAGCAAGCGAAAGCTGGCTGCCAGCGAGACCCACGCTCACACTAACACACATTGAACAACAAAGTACCCTTGCTCGGTCGCCTCGTTCCACAACGAGGCGCCTCATCACGATTCTGGGCTAATTACGATAACGGAGTCGACACAACTGGATTAACCATGTGAATGGGTCGACGCAGAATTGCATCTGTCCAACAGAGAGAGACTAGGGCTAATGATATATTCCGGAGTCAGTATCAAACGATATGAACTCCAAAAAGGATCCATTCCTCAAATATTTCCTTTCCTACCATGCGGGAGACCTAAGAATCTCTATGAAAGGAAGCTATTGCTCAGATCTCTTCGGAACGAGTCCGGCGGGCACGCCGGACTCGCCGGATTTTCCGCCCGGAGTCGGAATCTAATGCTCGCGACTCAAGTTTTCCATCTTCTCTCATTCCAGGAGTCTTGATTGTTGGCAGCTATCTTCGGATCCCACGTTGAACAGGGCGCGCGCTTCAACCATTTTTCGTTAGGTGAGTTTCTCGCTTGGATTCCAAGTTTCCCATCCGTCGAGGTTTAGGTCTCTCCGGTTCAATCTCTGTGACGAACTTGATCATGTGCCGTCCAACCGCCTTTCCGCTGTCACCGACCGTCGCAGAAGACACATCGACCGAATGAACGAGCCAACGAGCGACCGGCAGGCTGGCAAACAGCCGGGCGTGTGCCGTCGACTACTCGGGAGGTCATACGAAGGTTGCCCGCCGAAAATATTCGCACAGAAACTGCTCAATGGATCCAAAGTACGAGGTTGAGCTGTCGGCTGCAGGTCACGACGCTTTGCTCCCGTCGTAGGATGAAATCTCGGAGAATGTTTGTCAACAACTTCGAGGCGGGTTATCCTATCAGATTTCCTAGGTCGGCATGAGAGTCCACAAGGCTCCAATTATCCGAATTCGAAGCTTGCCTCGTGTCCGAAGTTTGATGACGCGAGACGGGACCACGAATACGGCTCTTCGTAGATATTCTGTTGGGATATCTACGGATTGCTTACGTAGACCCATTCAGCGGTGGAGGTTGCTTGACCTTCGCGGCTGCGAATGCTTTTTCGCAAAAAAAACTTCTGGACGGATCGCAGCGGTCACCGTCAAGAATCGCAAAGGTCGACTCCAAAATATAGAAAGAACGTGTGCTGTGGATGACCGTAACGGCGAGATATCAGTCTGGATGCTGGACAATGCTGGCTCTCAATAGTGTTTCTGTTGTGTAGCTTAGTAATCGTATCCTCGTCGACCCTTGGAGCATTCGATATGTCCGGTGGTCGGTCGCGTTGCAGTGGAGAAGCAGTGGAATTCCTCGCTGCCCCCCATTTGGAGGGGAACGATTCCGCTCACATCATCTGACACGACCAGAAATTCCGGTTGGAGCTTGTCGCGGAATACACTGTGCTCGGTAGCGCAATACTTTACTACAAAAACTCGTTCGCGGCCTACGGATCGAACTCCGTCGGCTGCCTAGATCCTACGCTCAGAGATGCTTTATATGTTGATAGCATTCTCATGAAACAGCGAACATCGCGAACAACAGGCAGCTTCCTTTGTTGCGATGGTTAAGCTCTCGAAGAAAGGGCAAGTGATGCGAATCACCAGAAAGCCGGCGGCCCATGACCCAGTTCAGAATATGACTTGACTGCTGTCACGGCCAAGGCGAGCAGGGAACATCATCGCACCATCGCTGCAGTGTTCTTCTTTGGAACGATCAGCGGACCCTTCGAAAGCGATTTCCCATCCTTAATGAACACGATCGTTTTCGGAGCGGTGTTGATTTTCCCTAAGAATTCCCAACTCCTCGTTCAGAACTTTCACTGCTAGCGAAAAACAGCTTCTCAAGTCCCGACGCCGACTGGAGCCACGGGATACGAATCGTTATCACTTGCTATTTCAGTCACCCCAGAAAAAAGAAACAAGCAAGCAAGCAAGCACGGTTTTCCGTTTTAAAAGCATGATAGTCAGAAACCCGTGTTCCATACCGCCACGAGCCAGGGTCAGAGCCT
Source organism: Neoseiulus californicus (assembly GCA_028455905.1). Lineage (NCBI taxonomy): Eukaryota > Metazoa > Arthropoda > Arachnida > Mesostigmata > Phytoseiidae > Neoseiulus > Neoseiulus californicus. The sequence continues at coordinate 15,107,634 of JAMQGS010000005.1, read as the reverse complement.
AGCCTCGCCGCGAATGACCTTTGTGTTCTGTGGAAGGGTTGAAAAACTTGAAAGTATCACGGCTGCGCCAAGATCATTGTGTGGACGAGGGAAATAACAGAGCGAGTCCCAAGACCATCTATGAAAATTCATCGTCGTCGTCGTCTGTGCGATCCCGCTTGGGTCGCGCTGACCGCTCGCCATGAGCGAAACGAGCCAAAGAGAAAACTGAGAATTTTTCGACGCTGGGCCAAGTTCTCGATGAAGAGACCGGTCGCATGTTGGCCCCGCCGACCGTTAGATTGGGAGCTCCCCGAAATCCACACCGTAATTCACCGACGCTGATTGGAGACCCCGAGCGGAGCCGGTAACCCACACTTTCTCGGCATTAGGTCATCCCGTTGGAAAATGATTACACGGCAGAAAGTGAAGTAAGCCGAACGGAGCGAACCGATGAATTTTATCATCTGCCGCCAGAATAAGAAAGAGAGCAAGGAAACTGCTATTCGGTGTGTGCTTTAATGACGCAACCCGAATCGCGGCTCCCTGCTAACCCAGATTTGGAATTCGTTCGTTGTAGTCGAGCGGAGCGTAGTGGAGCTGAGCCGAGTCGACGCGATTGTTGTTGTCTTCGGAGACACAGCGGTCGTTGTGGCGTGTAGCACACTTTCCATTTCTGGGGCTTCTTCTCCCAAATTGTGCCGGCCTCTCGCGACCGCTGCTGATAACCAGGCTGTCTGGCTAGTGACCGACGAGCCGGTTGCTTTGCTGGAAAGCCAATCGGCGAGCGGGAGAACGAGCGAGAACCGTTCGTGACCGTCCAAAGGGTTAAAAGAAACGAACAAACGGTTATAGCACTCTCGCGCATCGCATGCAAAGAGCAATGGGCAGGCACACTGGCTAGTTGTTTATTTGTGTCCAATTGATTGTTGATTATCCACAAGAAATCTCAAGCTAGACACTCCGTTGATCCGAAACGTCTGATTTGACTTGTCCGACACCTCCGATAAACTCTGGGTATGAAAACTCATCTCGAGGAATGGAAAGGGCGAATGCCGAGATCGATTCGTCACGTTGTTGTTAGGAGCTTCTACTGACAAGCCTAGAGAAGTATGCACATGACACTTTAGTCCTCTGATGCTCGTCAGGGTTATGATGCAGCCTTGCCCCAATTCAGTTCGGTCCGTTATGTTAGCGCATATTGGCGATGGCATAGCATGCTCGTGAGCCAAGTTGATTGATTCTGCAGAGCCGTCTCTGATTTTGCTTGTGATGGATACCGATGCTACACCGATCGGCGTCGCAACTTCTAACCATGATCCATTCCGAGGAAGATCGAACTTCGCATTGGTCGTTTGACAGTTACGACTCCGGATCAACTCGATGATTCACATGGGATCTCAAAGTCCGACGTCCCCTCATTGCGGAGCGTTTTTGCGCGGCTGCAGTTTAGCGGCTGCTCAAAATGGAAATTTCAACCGATGCAAACCGTGGCGTGCGTGATGAGATCGAGCGTTTTGCTCTCCGTGTCTCTCTTCCGCTACGTGAATTGGCATTGACCTACTGCGGGAAGTAGGCTATCTCGGCCCTCTCCGTCTGCGAGAGTTGACCGGCCGGCCGGCCGGCCGGCAAGGCAAGAAGCGATTGAGCCAGACAAAACTCTCTCGAGGCAGCCGACCTCCACCCTTCACAGCATCGCCTACTTGTGGTTAGACGAGCAGGAAGTGAGAGAGAAGAAAACAACCAACCAACCGATCGGAGGGTTCTTCTTTTTCTGTGACATAACGCCACTCTTTAGTTGGTACCTTGACCCGTTTCGTAGGCCACAGGATGTGGTGGCCGCTGGTAAACCCTTTAGCCTTATTCCTTCAAGAAGCGTTGGTGGTGGCGGCGGCGGTGGCAGCGGCAGAGTCGACAACAACAGCAACAGCAAAACTCTTTCCTCAGTAGCTTGACCGACCCACCGACCGAGCGACCGGCGGACGATGTGGGATCCGTCGTCGCACTGCCGTTGGATTCACTGTAGCTTGTCAATGAGATTCCCGGTTCGCGGCGTAGGTACACGCGAATGAATACTCTAAGATATACTTCGATCGGTCGACCTCCCCTCGCCAGATCAACTCGAAACCCGATCCCCATCCTGACCGTATCTAGTATACGTTTCTATCAGAACTCAGTGGTTTACCCGTTTCAGAAATCGATGCCGTCATCCGGAGCCAATGGTCTCTGAGGAGCCACCCGAGAAACAACAGCGCCTCGAAGTTTCGTCGATCGGACGACCCCCAGAATCACCACACAGCAACCATCCGTGGTCTCTACCAATGGATGTCGTGAGAAATTCGGTTTCACCGCTTCCGCCCATGAACGGTGGAGCACGGGATCTGTTCCCTCAACGGAAGCAGCGGGAGTTCATTCCCGACTCAAAGAAAGACGACTCGTACTGGGACAGGCGCAGACGTAACAACGAGGCCGCGAAACGCTCGAGAGAGAAGCGTCGTCTCAACGACATGGTCCTGGAAACGCGGGTGCTCGAATTGGTGAAGGAGAACTCAATGCTCCGAGCAGAACTCAACGCGATTCGTGAGAAGTTCGGCCTGGGTCCGGCCATGCTGCCTCAGCAAATTCCTCACGGGATCAATCAATTGCTCCAACCACACCATCCTCCACCGTTGTCTGATCCGGCCTCGCTCCAGCGGACAGTCATACATCAGCCGATACCCTTGCATCATCCTCACCTGCAGCGAGTGGTGCCGTCTCCAGTGGTCTCGCCGCCCACGCAAGCGAAGCTCATCACAGCGCTGTCTAGACCCAAAGTAATGCATCCAATCTATAGCCAGCCACCACATCAGGTTCCTATACATCCTGCCGAGGAGCACATTTCCTCGCCGCCGCATGAAAGTTCTCCGCTCTCCTCTGGATCGTGGGCGTCCTCCGAGGACCACCCTCCAGCTCTCACTCCGAGCGTAGGAACTGCCTTCTCACTGCCTCACAAACTGCGGCACAAATGGCTCATGGGCAGCGAATCGAGCGGTGCTCCTGAACACCGTGAACGAGATGATGGCGTGTCGTCCGACGCCGATAGCGGCGCGTCCTCGACCGATGTGCCCGCGAGCCCTCCGCGTCCAGCGAAACAGCGCCGACGGGTCATCGTCAACGCGACCGGCGATCTCAAAACGGAGAATATCCAGCTGCGTTCTGAAATGCAAAGACTCGCCGAAGAAGTTGCCACGCTCCGCGATATCATGCTGAATCCAAATGTCACCGGAGGGACGACATTCCAGAATTCCAAGGGCGATTTGAGTCCTCCACCGACTCACGTGACTCCACCGCCGACGCCTGCAGAACCTGAGGATCTCAGAAAAATCGGCGAATCATCTCCTTCGTCCTGCGGCAACATGAGCGGAAGCGAACACTGAACGTGCACTGGGCGGAAACGAGTACGGTTTTCTATCTCGCGGCCTTCCACCTCGGGGACGGCACGATATCACACGGCGCGAATTTTCCGCGCACGGCTCCGGATCCAGCTGTTCCCGAATCAAGATTTCAGGCTCCCGCTCTTCTGGGGTCGAGATTTTCAACGACACAAACCTAGAATCCGATAGGGCTAGGATTTTTCGAGCCTTCGAACGATCGGAGATCGGATCACCCATCGGCTCCGATTCCGGTCGAACTCGTTCAGCAAACACAGGAAGCTAATACGAGAGCAGCGACATCTCAGCTGATCGAACGAACAGAATTTTGTGATATCTGATAATGACGCGGTCCCATTTCTGGTCGGGATTGGTTGTTGTCAGTAAAACTAAGTTGACGAACGAGAGAAGAGTAATATAACTTATCTATTGACTTGAGTACGATTTTTGTGACCACGATGAAAACCTCCAACGCGATCCTGCATCGAGCGATCAGCAGCCGCAACTGCACGTTCGAAGAGATAATTTTATACTGTACATATTCAGAAACTCCTGGCGGGACGTTCCGGAGTGTCTCATATGATATGAACGCGCTCTATATTTTCTCAACTCCGTGTCAAAAGCCGACGATGATTTCACCAGCGTATGATGTACCTCGCAGTAGGATGTTTGCCCCAAATTATTTCTTTTAAGAAATGGAATTCATAATATAAAGACGAGCTGCCTGACTGGATGAATTCGGAGAACGAAGCCTCTCGCGCTTTCCCGCCTTCAGCGCCAGAGACTCTACCAAAGATTTTCCTCTCCGCCGGCGTGAAATTGCAACTGGCCGCCTGCAGTGAGGAATCCACAGAAATCCCATGCGTCGTGGAATGGAAGGACGCTCCAATTTAAGTGCGCCGTGTGCTGAGGAATCAGCAACGGTCTGAAACAATTCTAGACAATCTCCGTCGCTTCCTTACGTATAGAACTCTCCCTTCTTCTTCTGAAGTTCTTCCCGTAAATTTAGCAGAATCTCTCTGGTGCTGGAGCAATTATAGTTAGTACTGTGGAAGTTTGCGTTTCGTTTCATCAGACACCTGCGTACATTGTTCTTGTCTGAAATATAGGTTCGCCGACACGCGTATTCGCGTTTAGATCACGGCCATGAATTGTATGGAGAGACTTAATAAAACGTAAGATGGCGTAAATTTCCCAACCTGAGACGTTTCTTCATTGGAGAGGCGGTCCGAGTCGGTTTTCCCCGGTGTGACTTCGTGGCAGAATATCGCCTGCACGTTACCTTGCACTTCCCCACTTGATCACGCACCCACGGCCAAATAAGCATCCCAAGGGAAACGCATTCTTTATCTTTGTTGTCCCTTCGCCCAATTGGAGGAAAACATCGCTGGGAAGACTATTCCCAGGAAGTCTTACCATCATCTTCAAAGGACAAAAACGAACGTAAGCTGCTTCTTGCTCTAATACTGTATCGTTCCTCGCGGAGCCTCACATCTAAAACGTAGTCGATCAAATACTGGCTGATGCTGATTCTACGGTTTCGAAGTAGTCTCATTACTCATCCCATGACAGCTCCTTGTCTCGAACCCCATGTGTTTTTTTTAATATACAATCTGGGCCACGCGATGTGTGTCAAAACGTGCTGCAAGAGCAAAGATTCAAGTCTTAAGAACCTGGTTTAGATCAGCGGTCATCTGCCTGGGGGAGACTTCAAGAAAAACCCGTTCGGAGTATTTCGAGAGACCTGATCCGTTGGTTCACCGGATCGAATAGTGGAGGAGGGGGATGAAATCTTTATTCGTTGATTTTTAAGGAAGTCAAATAACTACGTAACTGAGATGCAGCGAAACCATTTCTAGGACAGGATGGAGAACGCGTACAAGACAGGTGACGTGTTCCGGAAGGATTTCATTTTGACAGCTCAGAACTTCATAATTGGGATCACCTTCCTCGAGTACTGCAAACATAAGAACTCAGTCACGCCCGGCTTCACCGATGTCCGACATCGAGCAATGGCTTATTTTTTCATGAGTCTGGTCAGCCTACCCGAAGTTCCCTACAAGGTAAGCTTGGCAAAACTGAGGGAAGGAGGGAGGATTCCATGATGATTCCCTTTAATGAAGTTAGAGCGTTGGGAAGCTGCTGCGTTGACCACCTGCTGATTGCTCCTCGATTTCAGGATCTAATGGAACTTATCAAGAACGGGATCGATCCAATCGTCTTCGAGAAGATCCACAGGGAGTTAAGCTTGTTGCGCACGAATACGCTGAACCAAATCATGGACATCGCCCAGAGGCTCAGACATTACTTGCGAGAAATCATTCGAACTCAGCCGACATCAGTTTGCCGCGTCTCCGTTGTCGGACGGTTCCTGCGTAAAGTGTCACTGGTATTGAACGTCATGGATTTCAATCAATCGTCTCACTTTTCGGAGTATCTGCTGCGATATTTCGAGGGTAGAATTGAAGTCGAGTCTAGCAACGATTCTTTCATCCGAAACCTCTACACCACGCTTGGAGACATGTCGATCAACAAGGACGCTAGCGGCGCTTTGAAACCCGATCGTCAAGCTCCCGCAATGACGACTTGGGGGAGAACCCGAGCTATAGCTTACGTGAACGCTCAAGCCAAAAGATTGAGGGACTGCCCAGGGGCGATCAAGAAACCGAAACAATTCCAAAGAGAGCTCGAGGAGATGCTTGCAGAAGATCCAGATTTCACCGATGTCCAATACTTGACGTTTCTGAATCTGATGCTGTTTGGCGAGTACAGCAACGCTATCGAAAGTTGTCATCGATTCTTCTTGTCGAGTAAGAAATATTCCGCGCACAAGTTTAGGTTCGCTCTCCTGAACCTGGGGATGCTGCATCGTAGGTTCAACCACTTCGAGCAGGCTAAAATCGCCATCAAAGAATGTATCAACCTGTGTCTCGAATGCGGCGACACGGATACTTTGGAAGAGGCCTCCAGATGGCTGGAAAGTATGGAATCTGTTAACAGCAAGCTCAACTCTGGAACATTACCGACGAAATTCGATGATTCGCATCCGCTTTACTTCATGAGGTACCTCAATCAGCTGGAGCACCTACCGTTGACCGAAGATACTCCGCGGGAGAGCTTCGAGTGCTTGAATCGAAAGTGGAAGGATACGCGAAAAGACCCGGTCAGCCTGATTAATGAGAACAAGGAACAGGCCCTACTATGGGTCGGATACGGATTTCACAAGTATGCACAACTACACTGTGAGATGATCCTCCACCTGTGTCATATGAGAGTATCTCCTCTGCAAAAAGATCGAGCGGTCCAAAACGAGAGCACTATTCTCGCACTAGCGTTGCATTCTCGGTTCGCCATGGCAGAGTACCGTGACATGATATCCCTCGAGTTCTTGCAAGTCGCGGTTTCAATGACTCCTGGTAATGGCCCACTGGCTGATATTGTGGATCTCAACACGTACAGCCTCGCTTGCGAAAAAGCTTTGCGCGAGGAACGTTACGACCTGATGGATGATTTGCTAGACTCGCTGGGTCTCATTTCGCCGTCGGTGGCGCAGGTGTTTCGAGCACGGATGTGCTTTCAGAGAGCAGATTACGGGAGAGCCCTCAAGATTCTGGAAAAATGCGAGTCCCAGCCGGATGGAAATCCGCTCCATCTGGTCCGAGGTTTGTGGAAAACCAGAGTTCTCCTCGAAGTCGTCAATGACCAGGTGGTGAATTGGATCCTGAAATGTCTCGCGGATTGCGAGCAATTCCATCTTGGTTACTTGAGTGCAATGTTCAAACTAGAGCTAGTAAGGTATCAAAGCCGTATCGGATGTTCTTTCAACGTCACCATACCCACAATACGTTCCGTTGGACCTATTATTCTCTCACAAGGCCTGTATGAAGATAGACTTTATTTCCACAAGGTCATGACCGAGCTAACACAGGATACGCTGACGAGCATTGAACGCATGACGATAGTTTACGAAGAATGGAGATTGAAGAATGATGTCTATAACCAACGATGTGCCTTAGACTTTCTTGCGCGGAAATGTCACGAGTGCGGCGACATTGAACGCCGAAACATTTTCTGCAAATTGTTTAGGAAGCTTGTCAGTACCAAGCGTGAATAAAGTTTTAGGTCGTTTCTCCAGAAGACGATGGTGGAGCAACTTCGCAGAAAATCTCTTGGTTTGTTGACGACGCAGGAATTTAGGCCGGCTGTGTGGGATACCCACGTGACACCTCAACACGGCGAAGGGGAATTTCTCAACGTGAAAATAATTGACGAGCTGGGGAAGTGCGAGAATGTTCGTTCATTCTGATCGAATCATGTCTGAGAGAATCCAACGGATGTTCAGAGGGTCTGACCAGCGGGAAGGTAAAGAAGACCACATATCTGGCTGTGAACGCTCATCTGAAGCTTGATGAGCAAGTTCCTCGATATACCGTATGAGTTTGACCTGCTGAGGGATTTAGATTCCAAAGATGCAGTCTAAACGCATGGCTGTCTCGCTGGAATTCGCATGGTATTGTTTGTGGAAAGGCATGACTCGAATTCTGACGTGAAAGAAACTACTTATCATGCTGCTCCTGGTGTAAAACAAGTGTGCATGTATGAGTGCACGAGCAGTGAAACGTTACGATGGACCATTGGAGAAACTTCCATCATCAAATACCACTGGAGAACAACGTATATGTACACCATCATTCGGTCGATGGTTTGGAAGCGTTCGTCGATCGCGAAAAAGACGGCTGGAGAGTCCGCTACCATTGTGCAGCATCTTACGGTCTCATTGAGTGCAAAATCGGGTTCGCGAGAGTTTTCGCGGAAATCATTTCTCTGGATTGCGTCGAGAGGTTCCGGGCTGTCCTGAGAACTTTGCGTTTCGATTCCAACGATGGTAGCACCTTTCAACGGATTTATCTGGGCATCAGACGACGAGGAACCAGCGGACAGGTGTGCCATAGCCATAGAGAATCCCCATCTGAGACTACGATTCACAGGCGGTGCGAGTGAACGGAACCCGTCGATCTCTAATATAGTGAGTCAGTCGTTTCCTCCTGCTGGCGCTGCTGATCTTCTCGTCGAGGCTAGCGTCTAGAATGGCTAATTTGCAACACAGGAAAACCTTACGACGGATTTTGAGAGATAGAATATGGAGCACAACGACCATCAGATTGCTTAAACCTGTGCGACGGTTTCCTCGAGACGAGCAAAGACCTATTTTCCGGGCACAGCGCGCAGGCAGAGAAGCTGGAGCGTGTTTTATACTATCGAATCTACCTGATTTGGCGATCTGCGGAAACCGGGGGCTTCTGGTAACGCTGAGCAAGGAAGAATTTGCAAGCCATCCAACTGACACATTTGCTTCTCTACAAGACCTCAACTCGGAATCAGGAGGCAATAAAAGTCGGCAAGACGATGAAACTCTGAGTCCGGTGGACGCTGATGATGAAGGAATGATCCAGGTTCGGCAAGTTCAACCTCCGATGAAGACTGATCTCTACGGACCACGTGGATTTGTTGATTGTGATCGTTGCGTGTAGCGTCGAGGATAATTCGCGGAAGATGCGTAGGATCAATGGACTTTCGTTCGATCTGAGTCGAGACTACGGCTCTCTGAGGGACTTTGTCTCGACGTGGTGACATCGTCCGCAGTTTTTGACTTCTGCTATACGGATCCCGCCGCAGTGAAAACCTAGGGACGGGGAACATGACAACCGGAGGGCTCGCAACCGTCGCGAGTTGGAGAAGCGCCTTCATTATCACGTATGACGAGCGAACGAAAGATCGACGAGGCGTGACGGCGACTGCTTTCAGCTTGCAGTTCTGAAACGAAATAGAAGGAACGAGAGGCTGCGCAGCTAGCACGGAGCTGTTATAAAGCTCTGTTTGGGAAACGAGGGAAAGAAGAGCGCTTCTTCCGGTAGCACCGGGCGCTCAGGAACGAGTTTACATCGCTCACTCGACGGCTTCGGAATTCGTTCGAATCGTCGTTTGATTCTTGCGCCCATGATTAACGTCTCCGATAGTTTCCTGCTTACATTAGAGCGGCTTCGAATCGGGAAGATGTGACCCGAATGTTGCGAAGCGAAGGGAAGATTAGTGAACATCAAAATGGAATCCAGCGGCTATTCGGGGACCATCGAGTATCTGCGTTCCAGCTGTCGGTAGAGCCATGGTCGGTGGTCTTTGGTCTGCGGAAATGTTTCCTTTCCTCTGTCCACGCGGATTCTCGGAAGATCCTCGACTGCGTTCGGAAGCGGGAGAGGGCGCTGCACACGTTGAGTTTCCCTCTCCGGCTTCGGACCCACCCGACCGAGGCGCTGATATGCCTTCGGGGGAGACTCACTCTTCGGCGGATAGGAGCTGGAACTTGAACATCAGTAATACGACCCCTTCATCTAAACCGCTTGAGTCGGAAACATTGTTCGCGCACCACTCAATTAGAAGGTGAGTTCTCAGAGCCTTCCTCATATTATCTCGAAACTTCCAGCCCTTCAATTTCGAGGAGGGGGCCCCGTTGTCTTGCAAAGACTTCACCACCTGTGGAATGTAGACGACATAAGTTTCTTGCAAATGACCCCGGCCAAGTCTTGGGGCCCACGTACAGCGCAGTGCACGCGATTTGGTTCCAAGAGGAGGAGCTCAGATCGCAAGGGATGCTGTCATGAATATTCTCGGATGACACACTTTCTGAATAATCGCCGGATTAGGCAACGATCCGTGTGCAAATCCTATTCATCGCTCGTGTTCGTGCCCGAGAGGTACGATACTCTTTTGCCGCTCACTCAGAGAATTACAACGGATCATGCTCACACAGCCTTAAATCACTCGCGGTAGTGAGCCGGCTCAACTTTTGTTTTCCATCGATCTTCGCGTCGGTCGGCATTCAAACCCACAATCTCCCGGTAATGACGCAAGAGACGGCGCTCTTCGTGCTCCCCGAACAGATTCTCACTTTCCAAAAGCGAGAACTCTCTTTCCCCCGAATTTACCAGCAGGCATACCTTTGAGCGACCCGTTGACGCGAGTCGACGACCAGTGATCCATCACAGAAATCTCATGGAAGTTATAAAAGATACCAAAAAACTTGGATCATGCATGTATTGGGGAATGCGTGTTCAAGTTCTTCTCGACGAAGAACAGGGACACGAGGTGATCTTTCGGAGCCCATAAATACGATGTCGAAGACCACATGTTCCCATGCGAGGGCCGAGGGCTTGAGGCTTATAATCACCCGTTCCCCATATCAGCAGAATGTCGATGTCGTCTCCCTGTTCAGAATCTAAGGGACGTGGTTGTGTCATAACAATGCCTGATTCTTTTCGTATTTATTATTATAGATGGCGAGCGCCATACAATCGCAAATCTCGCAGGTAGTCGCCATGCAAAAACGCGTCATGCAGCTCCGCCAGGAAGCTGCGTTGCAGAGAATCACCGTCTCAGCGGCGTGTGACGAGTGAGTACGATGCCAATAAGTAGTCGATATCGCATGCTTTTCAGGTTTCAAAGAAAAAAGGTTTTCTTAGTGACTCTCAAATCTAATTTGGGCGACGCAATAGGATACCATGAGCTGACGATCCATCACAGACCTCAGGGCCATGTGAATGTGCGGAGCTGATCGAGAGGTGGAATGACCCTTTTACACGTAGTTTGGCACCCTCCCCGCAACGTATAACGAGCTTCTCGAGCGGAACAGTTGAGCTCTCGATTGGGGGGACGGCCCGTAGTTTTTGTGTCGTGTCGTGTCGTGCGAAAACGGGAACGCTCCCCCCGACCCCCTGGACGACGCTTCCGTCGACAGTGCTGTGGCCAATGACGCAGTCTAGATTTCCGCTCAACGATTCTGATGAGTCTTCGATGCTGATTGACCATATATATAAGTCACAAGCCCAAATGATGAGAAAGTTTTCCTGTTGGCGATTGATGAAGAGGCGCTCTTCATCGACTTCATTCAACAAACAAAGCGCATAACGCAAACTCGCAGGGCTCCGGGTGATGAGATGCATTTTCCTCGCCAAAAGGAACTCTTGATACCCACTCTTCACACTACACGGCAGCAGTTATACTCTAGATCCGACACCGGTCTGTTAGCACCTCTGCCTCATCCGACTGCTGCCCAGAGCATCAGCGGAACCTAGCTGAGCTCTGTCGAATGTTCTGGGTTCGTGTGGAAAGAATGCTCCGACGAGTTTATAGTTGATGCTCGCACGGCAGAAGCGCGTCACTCTCCGAAGCTTCGTCTGTAGGGAGTCGTCCGTGCCGTCGGGGATGCGCCCGAAAACAAAACATGTTTCAGTTGTATACTTGGCGGCTTTCCGCTCCTGGGGTTCCGCGGCGAGACGGAAAGTTTCTGAATCGCTGCTCTCGCGAGGGCGGGCACCCAACTCGTGGGAAACATCTCGCTATAAGTGATTCCATGAGTGCCGCCCTCGCCGGAGCTAGACTGAAATGAGCCAGACGCCTTTAAAGCTCCTTCATGACGACAGATCGCTATCTCAACTCCGAAGGACTGAGCCTTGTGAGGTTCCGCTTGAACCTAAATCATGATTGAAGAGCTCAAGGGTTCATTATCTTAACACCCGAGGGATTCTCCTCGGACGTCAGGACCGCTATTCGGCCCTTTGCTGGTGCTTGTTGCGCCGGACCGGAAAATTTGTCCTCCAGTCTCCCTCGCTCGTTTATGGAGATCAGGGTGAGAGAAGAAGAGAAACAGAGACGGGAAATGCATTGTCATTGTCCAGCAGGCGTCAAGGGAGGGAGACTGACGGAGCCAAATCAGTATCTGAATGCTCAAATGGGTCGGAGGGCTGTGGCGGCTTTGTGATTGGTTCGTGTATATTTTCAAATGTGGAGACTCTATTCCGACGTAAAGGAGCCGAAGTTTTCACCATTTCCGGATGCATCAGGAGACGATTCTTCCTCCGGTCACGATGAAGGAGGGGAAGTATCAGATACGAATAACGCAAGATGTTGGAGGGAGCTCGAAAACCAATGAGAGCTGAATCGGCAATTATACTTGATCAGGCTTCGAACGCGAGCGGCTCCTCGGAGCAGGGTATAACACAGGAAATCCGTGCGAAGCGATGATGAAAGTGGGACAAATATGATCTGGGAGGAAATATTTGCTCTGGAGAAGATGAAACAGCTGTAGCCGTACAGCCAGCTTGCCCGGAGGCCGCTTCCTCGTCGGCACTGGTTTTCCCGCTGAATGTTTGATTTCTCTGATTCGAAGCGATTCGAATTCAATCAAAAACCGGAGCTGGGAACTCTGAAACGAGAATCGTACTTGTTTGCACACCAAGTGGCATCGTTTTCCCGTCTCTCCAACAAAAGGACCCCATGTCATGACGGAAAGCGAACCTGTCAGACCCAAAACTCGACAAAATCTATTGTCGTGATGCCCTGTGATTACATCCTGACGGAATATTTGGGAGGAAGCTCGGTGACACCTTCCATTGAACACTGACGAGATTCCACCAAAGCTCTCCGATGTTGTAAAAACCTGGCTGCGGTTGAATTATTGACGGGACAATGTGATGAAGAGTTCACGACGGATGAGACGCGCGAAGTGGCGCTGCTTCCGAAGCGGCTGTATGAAGAAGAATCTCATTTTTGCGGGCTACGAGTTTTGTCTCGGGAAAATTAATGACGGCCAGCGCAGGAGAGAGATTAGTTTGGAGCTTCATTTTGTTCTTAGGCCCACGCCAAGGATTATCACAGAATTGGCCGGACTGACCGAGGCCACAGTTCGGTGACTTCGAGCCGGGATTCTCGCCTGTCAAACCTGTCTCCTGCTCAGCGTCGTATTTGGAATCTCCTTCGGACACTTTTGACTGCCATTTTGAGGAGTCAAGAGGTTTGTTTGAGATGTTCGGAGGCGTTCCATGCGATCCGTCGTTGTGCGACTGTTTCATAGCAAGATAAATTAGTTATCTCGTAACTTTTCAAACTTCTTGGACTACGAAGCTGCTCTTGGTGCGAGTAGGGAGCCTAGGTCCGCGGTTTTCCATGCACCTGGAGACGTCTTTGAGAAAACCAGAGAGGTTCGGACGATTGAGTATTCTGTGAATCGGATCTTCGCGAGGACCGATTATTCTGAGAAATTTTGCAAGAGGGGATGCAAGAAGCCACGCGGTACGATTCGGATGCCTTTTGCATGTGAAATGTGTTCCGAACACGACGCTCTTTAAGCTCTCCCACAGACGGCGCTCGATTTGTTCTCTCGGTCACAGCCCCGATTGTTCCTGGTGTTACTTCCCTCGCGGCGCTCCGGCTCCCGACTACCCATGAGCTGAAGTCGAGCCGAATGGGGAATGACGCGACGAAAGAAAACAACGCCTCGACCAGCAAACGAGCTCCACTAAAAATTAGGCTCCTGATTAGTCATGGTCGAAACAAACTACTAACTACCTTAATGAATTAGCGACCACACTTGCAGACCGGAAGACGAGGAACGATAAAAACGTGCTCGGAAGCAAACGAAAGTAGCGTCGCGAACAGACTTCCGAGCGAAGGTGGGAATGGAAATCACTTAGCCTTCTTGTGTTCATAATTTGATGCAGAGCATAGCTGATAGGCGAGCTTTGTTGGCGACTCAGGGAACCGGTCGCCAGATTACAACGCGATCGCCATTGAGGTCGCGAAGGACTTCAATTCCGTGCGAAGCCAGAAAGGAAAAGCGCCTGCTCTCATCGTTCTCGCTTGAAATAATCTGCGAGAATGACTTTTTGAAAAATAAACCTTCCGAGTTCTCCTGAGACAAAGGAGGTGGTAGAAAAGAGGAATTAAAAGATTTTCCGCATGGGGCATCCCGAGTGCGAGAAGCGTTGCCACTGCTTCGCTCGGGGGAAAGACAGCTGGCGCTTTTCAGGACGAAGATTCACTTCTGAAGGCTGCGACGAAAACTTTCACACAACTCCTGAAAGATTCTGAACTCCACCAGGGATTGGAGGGGGAACGGAAGGGATCGAGTGGCATTCTTAATACCGATCCAACTTTGACGAGTATCATTTCTGATGGCGGGGAATTGCTTTGGGGGAGGACGACGCGTTAATTCAATCGCAACATAATCATGAACCCGAGGACTTTCAGCTAGTGTCCCGAAAGACAACGCGGGTTTTGACACCGGAATGACAGCATTATTGACGCACGGATCGCGATCGTGGAGATTATTTGGGAGAGTTTGTTCTTCCGGAGTGCGGGGCTCGCTATCGAAACACCTGAGTGGGAAATCCGAGAGGGTAATTAGAGTTTGGAACAGTTTTTGGCTGAGCCACACGGATTACCACAGGCCGCCATTAGCCGTCAACAGGCTCACTAATGCCTAACTGTACTCCCTGTGACTCACAAATCAGGGCGTTCGTCTTTCGAGAGGAGCGAATGCGAAAGATCCCTGCGCGGGCGCCGAGAGAATGCTTGGATTCTAAGGTTGGGCAGATTGAAGAGCCCAATTCCAAAACGTAACATCACCACTTTTTCGGTTTCCGACGACGCTATCATAACAACGAGAAACCGTCGACGTCAATCATTTCGGCGAAGTTGGCTTTGATACTGATGCCAGCTCATATAGTGGCATCGTGCACATGGCAATCCAGATTCGCGTGAGGAATCGGTCGTGACCAAGATCAGCGAGATAGAGATGTGAAGTCTTGAAACTGGTGACGGGATGGAGATGTGCCGCTTTGGAACTCGACCCGATTTCTGAATGAAAGAAAAAGATACAAAAAAAGGTGATTCCAAAATTTTCGTCTGCACCATAAAGTAATCCATGTCGGATCCTACGAGATCCTACAAGAATCTGAAAATCGGAAATTTCGGAGATGTCACGTTGTGGAACTGGGCTCTTCAATTGATCGCATCTTTTTGCGGCACGCGGAAGAGTGGGAAACACGAACGAACGATGCAAACCGGGCACAAGCCGCAGGAAAGTTTCGGAGTTCGTTTCGCTGTCCACACGCTTCGAGGATCGTGCCTGGTCTGCTCCGAACATTCGCTGCAATCCAACTCCCCGAGACACTCCCTGCTTTCAAAAAACAAATCAGTGGTTACGAAGAGTGGAACCCGTGAGTCCAGGTCTACCTTTCGATTTCCCGGATGTTGAGAGGAGAACCCTGCGATTACGATGCCGCCTCAGCATCGATCTGCCCTGGACCTCGAACCAAGGCTCCGCATCCGGCCTCTAACGGTGAGCACGCTGGAAATTCAGGCGTCACAGTTTGAGCGAAGCCATGCGCGACCTCCTATTTTCGCAACTCTTTTGAAACTTTTCCGAGACGTTTCCTGTCAAAAATAGCAATTGTCGCGTCAGGGATAGCAAGCTCTGTCAACACTTCCCGGAAATTCAATTTTGCCTCAGCCCGCATTGGATCACCTGGAGTGTCGGTCTCGGCGTCGGTCTCGTGTACGTCTCCCACGGAGATTCGACAGTCGAAGAGAATTCACGCCCGTTCCGGGAACACAACGGAATAAGAGAACGGTGATGGGCGAGTTGGGTTGGTTGACTTTGATCGCCAACTTTTCCGGATTCTGCCGCCGGAAGTACAGACCGACGAACTCGTGTACCAAGCCTTTGACGACGCCGACGCGACGTCGAAAGGCAGGACCGTCAGAATAAGCACGGAGCAGACGGGCGCTCTCTAGGGACTTGACATGAAAACGAAATCCAATTTGAATTGTAACAAGGTCTCCGACCGCCAAAAAGTTGTTCACGAAATTGTGGAACCCTTCTGATGCTATGTACCACCGTTCGACGGAATAACCGGTGTGACCCCGAAAATCGAATTATTCCCCGAACCCGGTGTGGCTGACTGACAGCTTTCAATATGTCCTCCGACCGATGGAGCAACTCAACTTCGCTGCTCGCTAGTTTCGTCAACCGCCTGTATGAGTGATACTCCTCCTACCGCGGTTTCAGTGACGCTACACCCAAGCCGATAGAGTGTATCGTTCAGAGTAACCTGAGCAGGGGCAGCTTGAGATGACGTTTTCGCAGAGCCTGGAACTAAACTTGTAAGTATTCATTTGCAGTCTCATCAAATACTGCGCAGAGCATCAAACGAACGATGTTTTGGTCAACGGAGTGCCTCAGTCGGAGAATCCATTCAAGGAGAGCAAATCCTGTGCTATTTTCTGAGGCTTTTATAGCATCAGCCACAGGTCATCAAAAGAGAAGCCAAGGTGAGCTCAGGCCGAGTGCGTTTGATTGCCCCCAGATCCATGCGATGGTCTTTTATGGGACATGGCCACTAACACGGGCAACTCCGCTTCGTTTCCACCTACGGCGTCAATGGTGCCCCATCAGAGCCCGATAATACGATCGAGACTAATCTCCTATAGTGCTGGAGCATCTCTTCCAATTTCTAGAGCAAACAAGCCTGAACCCACCACTATATTTAGATGGACTCCAAATGTTATACAAGAAGTGCACGGCTGTTCACCGTTGCCATGCCATTCCTTTGCAGGGCTTACCTTCTCAGACGCGGAATGCAAACCCAACGCATCCCTGAAACCTGCAATTCTATGAGTAGGGGAACGAAATGAGTTCTTCGGTAGGGCGACCGCCAGGTATACAGGGCCCCTACCAAGGGATGCACCGAAAAGCACATTGAATAAACTCGGAACGGAAGACTATGCCATCGTCATAACTCGAGATTCTCCCTTTGTGACTTGTTCCGCCTTCCTCGAAGCCATCGCTGGATTCAGCAGCACTTCCACATGGGGAAAATATCTCGAAATTATGCGTTCCACACCACCAATGCGTAGGAAGTGAATCAGAGTAGTACTACTATAGTCTGTTACCTTAGTTTCAACGTGATGACGTCAGGACTGGTTTTGGGAAAACCCACACTCGGGAAGCTTATCTTGCCTGATGTGTTTTCCTCGGAAACGTCAGATTTCTCGACTTCCCTCTCCAAAGTTCCAACCTGATTGTGGAAGCAAATTCCTCAACCTGCCCTCCCGGCTGGTTGGATGATTTCGAAACCGAAACCCATCTTTTGCGAACGATTCAATCGACAGCGATTGGATGATGGTATCAAATCGGGAAATGTCACTACCGGAAGAAGTGATGGGAGACTGTGAAAAAGAATTCTGTATCCCGACTCGAGGAGAAGCAGAGAATCGACTGTCAACACGTATTGGAGCAAACATGGCGAAAAGGAAATCGATTGAAACATCCTCCCGGTTTGATTGCTGCACAGGAAGAGTCGCACATAGTGGTTTCCTCCTGAAGAAGGACCCTGCCGGACGATATCGCCGCGATCTCCGTGGACGCGGGAGTCGAATCGCGACCTCACAATACAGCCGCCTACCTCCCCGGTCGTATGCGATGGCTCGTGATCCCGCTGCCGCCCCAATCGTAACCGTAGCTCAATACTGTACTTTTCTTAACGTGGACTGCAAATCGCAATTCATACAGGGCCCGTGGCGGGGAACTTGCTCGTGGCCTATGCTACCCCATAGCCATTCTCTATGAACGACCATAAGATTCTCAAAGGTCTTGCGAAGAGGGTTCGACACGTACTCGAGCCAGCACTGGAAAGAGTCTAAGGCATCTCACGGGTGTCAGATAGGAACAAAACTCATCTTCAAAATGCGAGGTCCAGAGATAGTTCCGTGTGATACGAGCACCCGTTCTGGTTGTGGTTCAGTTTCCCGAACATGAGACAATCTCCTCGAAATCCCACCGCTCCGAGCCACAGCTGACGCCGCTCAGCAGCTGGCAAGTATCCTCGCGAGCCAGCTCTCACGTCTCCGAGCCGAGAGGCGAACTCCCTCCGTCTTTCGGCTTTTCTACTGAAAACACGGACTCCTGGGGGACAGCTCATTCCTAAACGTGGAGCATCGCCAAACGCAGGTCGAGTCCAATGCAGGGATCCCTGTATATCGATTACAAGAAAGGTCCACGATCGGCGAAGAGCCAAGGCGACTCAGATCATTATTCCGTTGGATGCCGAGTAGCTTCTGTGAGCTCTTTCTTGGCTTCATTTCAGCTGCGTAAGAGAACTAGTTGGCTGTCGCAAGTTCGGACTCGCCAGAGGGCTCGCGCGACTTGCTTTCTGTTGGGGAGCAAACAAGCTCAGGATAGGGTGTATCGTCGGGTCTGTTCCGGGTGCACATGTTGCGGGGCCCGTCTTTCGGAATTAATCCGTTTGATGCTTCAAACTTTGCTTAATTTGGTATTCCACCTGAACTGACCATGAGAGTCGCAACATTTGTGGGCCGTGAAACCGAAATTCAGAGCTCGCCGTTCGAATTTGAGACCCGAATGCTGATTGAGAGCAGATACAAATTCAATACAAGTCACTTCGAACTTCCTCGGGAGCGGATTTCAATTTCCGGTGCGCAGGGCAACAAAGTTGAATGGCAACAGCCGGCTAGCGGACCGCAGCCTTTTTCTATTAGTTTGGGTTGGACGTTTTCGCGTCCTCGATTCGAACGACTATTCCTCCCATGCCCAACGACGGGTTGTGGAAAACCGTCAATCAATCGAAAGCTTCTCTTCCGGCTCACGCATTCTCTGAAGCTTCGCAGCAGTACCTGTCAAATTACTTTTGAGCCGCAAGCGCCAGCTTCGCGTTCGAGCACATCACATATCGTATCCGAGAATAAGCTGCGAGGGTTCGCTCAGCATCGACCCACCTCGGGAGACGTCCGGAACCGGACTCACTTGCGTCTTTGTCGAACTGTCGTTGTGTATACACAATTCTCCGCTCGAGGTTGCCCCAACATGTGGTTTGAAGAGACCTCTCTCTAGCGGCGGGACGCCAGCTGCTACCGGTGATTCTCCGTATGGACGTGGTGGCTCGGAGAAGGATGAAATACCCCGCATTGAATTGTCGAGGAAATATTCCTAACAGGCGCAGTACCGATGAGAGGGCCAAATCGCATTTGCGGGATTGGGTCCTCTCCGGCGGGAATCATTCTTCTGATGTCGAGGCTACTAAAGTCAATTTCCGGAGAATTCCCGAGGCGTCGTACAAATGCGGGAAACGTTCCATTAGATCTAGCAATCTATCACGGAAGAGTCTCCGCGATGGTCGAGTTTCGGGAACGATTCTTGGAAAACGGGAACCGTTTCATTGCTCCTCGGGACATTTTGACGGAAGGTACGTCCTACCGGGCGCTAGCCATTGATCCTCACCGGAAGTCGCAGTAACGCAAGCCAGTCAATACTCAGTCAAGTGAAAAGCTATGATTCGTGCTTCCGACCCAAACTGACCCCAGCTTCCCAACTTTGTTTCGTACCTTACAGTCAAACTTTCGATTTCTCATTCCTTCTATGGTGATTCGGAGCGAACGCGCTCCGTTCTCTTCCATGAAATACTCGGACAAAATCCCGCGTTTCGAAATCGTTCCAGACGCCCCTCTCAATGCAATGCATCCCTCATCGTTATCTTTCACATTTTGAATCATCCTTTATTGCGATCTGTCTCGTATTTCTGACTTCTCTCGATTTAGTATGGATGAACAGACAACAGATGTGGCATTGAGTGCCACCGAGAGGAAGAGGCTTTATGATCTACGACGAAGGCATGTATTCTTCTAACCAGCAAGCCGAATACATACACCATTCCGAGCTCTGACTCGCCGTTTGCATCCGACACTGATCCATGCCATTGCATTAACCAGCGACGATAAACGTGCTCACGCCCTACGTCGAGTCCAACGATTTTTGGATACACTCCGCGACGTACCTCACGTCAGAAAGCCTACGGTCTCTGACCGAAACGGCCCCGGTTTTTTTTAGACAGCTTGTGCTCGGTTGAAACTACAGTAATCAACATATTTCTGGAATTGTTTCCTCCTGAGTCAACATTTCGGAAGAGCGGACTTCAATGCCCTCAAACTGGCTTCTCAAACAGGTTGACCGTGTTCTGCTGCGATTCAACTGCATGTATCACATTGGACGGTGCCTCATCCTCACCAGGTCACAAATCTGAAATTCTTCCTCGACTGCACTCTTGGTGTGAGAAAACCTACGCACCTCTGCACATCACTGAGTGTATGCGCCAACTGTAACATGTAACACGCCATCATCCACTCCTCGCGTTTTCAGCTAACCAGGGCCGCCGATCATCTCTCTAGTCGTCTCGTCACTTGATTGGATCTTACTTGATAGTAGATCCTCGAATTTCATTCCGATTCTTGGATCAGTAGCAACGGTATAACATTTCGGAGGGGATCACAGGCTTCATCTACACTATCCAGGCACATTCACGTTCCGGCTGTCCCGCATCGCGGCTGTCTGTTTTTGAAAACAGCTCCAGACATGAACGGAGCCGCTTGCTCCATGAATATTCCCACCCAAAACGGCTGCATCATTCACTGGATATGAGTTTCTCCGTGGATTCGGTGAGACGACTCTCTCAAATTGACCGCAGGTGGAAATTAACAGAACACAGGGACGACAGGGATCCGATCGCCCTGACTGCAAGTGAGCGAAGGAACGAAACATGAACTCGGGAACTCAGAAAAGCTCCAGTACGAGAGTCAAGATATCGACGTTGTAAAATACGTAAGGAACAAACGCAAGGCTCCTCTGTTTATGGATCACACGAGATGAGAGGTGTTTGCTGTTTGCCCAACAGGGGCGGCTGCGGCCCGATAAGCGTATCGAAGTAGCGCTTCCTCAGAACTGGACGAAGGTTTCTCTCTCGAGCTCGTGTGCGTACTTGGTGGGGATGTTCTCAAACTACGAACGATCGTAGCCTCGAGTGATCGGAACTGACGGAGCCAGTGTTACATTCAGTGTCATGAATTCATATAGAGCGAACATGATGTTTGCCTGAATCCATAGCTGGGGAGGCGGAGCTTCGCCAAGTTTTTCCTGCTTCATGAGAGACCCGATCAGGCCGAATATTCAACACCACGTTGAGAGCAAGCATCGCAGAGTAATAGAACCGCGGAGAAGAACCGACGCCTGCACGTTTGGGTGCCCCTCTACACTCAGTGACGATTCTCATTCATCTTTATTGTGTGGATTACGTCGATGAAATGCACTGCAAAACTATGAAAGACTTAGATTGATGCGCTGAGCCGATGTTACCGCGGACGTCCGGAGAGTTCCCGCAAGGGTGTTTGAAGACCGATCGCGAAGGTTGCCTCCAGTGCTACGCATATCTGAGCCGCTATTCGCAGAGTTCTCGTGCAAAATGTGAGTCACGAAGTGTCTCAAAGATATTAGAGGCAGTTAAGGAAAATAGTGCGATCGGAAATAGTGATGAATGTAACGCTCTCATGTGATATCAGAACTTGAAAACTCGAAATCGGGCGTGAGGTCAAGATGCAAGTTAGGTCCGTGGGGAGATGATGACTTGAAGTTATGGCGTTGAGCAATGAGGCCTAAGGGACCTCTCTGACTTGAGGCTTCCATCTACGGTGATGTTGAACGAGTGGAAGAAGTATAATTTGAGTGATTTGTAATTTGAGGCTATATACGCAAAAATCAGTGTACCCTGAAATCCAACATCCTACGAACCCTTTTCCCCGAGCATGAAAAGTTTCAGAATTCTGCCCTATGAAAACATGTGTTCTGGGAATTTTGCGTCTTAGATCTTCAGCCCATACACCACAGAAAATTATCAGAACATATATTCCCGATCATCGACGCTGAAACTTGAATCCTATTACGTCGGAAAAAAGATTCCTCATCTGCGGGATTTGGGCGTACTCTTCGAAAGGTCTTTCCGGTAGGAGATCTCTGATGGCTAACCACACGTTCAGCGTCTGCGGATGATTGACTCGGGGCTTCCTGATGAGACGGTGAAACCTTGGAAAAAGCAACTCTGTCTTTGAAACTCCATTGCAAGAAAAATCATAGAACTTTTACTTCCGAAAGATGCCAGAAAGAATTTTTGAGTTCTCCGAGTTGGAGCGGGTCGAGATGGTGCGCAGAGGGTCGCGCGGTCGGGAGACTGCGTCAATGATCTCGTGGGATTCCCTCGACGAGGAAACACCTGGGGCACAGGTTAGCGCACTTGCGCAAGGGAGTTACAAGACAGGATGCAGTCAGGTTCTGCACCCGCAGACTCGAACTCTCATTGGAAAAACACCAGCCTTCTCAATATGCCTGTAGGCAAAAGCGTGAAAGACAGCCTTCTCAATTGTCTAACAATTTCAGGGGTTGTTCAGTTGATTATACCGCCCTGAAAAGTTTGCTCAACTCGCTCTCATCGACTGAGAAAACAAATACTCCGACGGCTGATTGGACTGAGACTCTGCAGTCTATGGGAGGTGGAGAGGCAAACGAGCGTCCTTTAGAAAACTCGCGTTCATCTCAGACCAGTGAAAACTCTGTTTGTTCCACCTTGAGTTCCGGAGCCTGCACGAATCTCCGAAACCTGCTGGGTCATAAGGAAGTAAAGCTTGGGATGTTATTTGTACATGTTCACGAAGCCTCGAATCACTCATTCCAGCTGGGCTGGCAAGAGACTGCGGTTGGAGTCGAGTACGAGAGTCTCGGTATTCCTATCCCTACGTTCTTCGTGAGCAATGAGAGTATTTCGCTCGCGGCGGTCTTGGTGGAAATTCTGGCAAAGGTTCTGCTCCTAAGCTGTCTCCTGCTGCTCGGTGTCTCGCTGGTGGGCGGGTACGCGGTGCGACAGCAATCAGTCCGCAATATCATTCTTCTACCTCGTCGCCCATTTCTTGGCGCGCCTACGGCCCGGGGCTAGCCTGATGCAATCTCATCCCTTCCTTTCCGACCAATTGATTCGAACACATTTTCTCCCTCTTACGGCCTCCAAAAGTCGTGTCCTCTTCTCTCTCGGCTCGGCCCGAAATAAAATAGATAACAAGATCAGATTTGAGGCGTTACGGATCCAGATCTCGGAATTCAGCGTCCCATGCTGAACTCTCTCTCTCTCTCTCTCTCTCTGCAGAGAAGGCGATCCAGTCCACACTACGTCTAAAGTCAATTTCCAGGTGACGTGACATCACCGTCAGGCGAAAATCGGTTGCGTTTGTTCGAGATCCGACTTCAATCTTTCTTGCTCTTAGAAACTGATTATACTTCGCTTCGGCGTACTGACTGACTAAGTCCAAGCTCTCGAAGATCGCCACAGCCCGTCCGTTGAGCCCCTGATCGCACGGCTCACTAGAGGAACCAGAGAACGAGGTCAGACGAGCCTATTTTCCACTTCCATCATGATGGGGGCATCTTGGTGCGTGTGCAGAGATGGCTCCCCCTCCCACAACGAATTCTGCATTTTGACTGGGGACGTTGCGAACGCTCATTCTATAAATTGGCAGGTGAAGAGTTTAATGCGATTTCACCTCGGGACAAAAAACTCGTCCGTTTCACGGTTGCAAGGCACAGCGACGCGACCAGACAGGCAATCCCAGCTTCCAGGTTTCCCTCTCACCTGACTGCAGTGATAGCTCGAGCTGCCTCCCTGAATATCTTTTTGAACGCTCCTCTTGGAGCATGATACATTTACAAAAATTCAGGAAGCCATGAATTTTCACGTTTATCGATCGGGATCCGCGACGGAAAAATAACTGGACTGTCTTCGCTCTGAATGCTAGTAGCACCCTGGAGTCGCCTCGCCCTCATCTGCACTCATGGAAGCTCAATTCACTGCCTGCCTCAGATTCGGATCAAGCTCAGCGATTGATGATCATACCTGCATTCCCAACTCTGCAAGAACTTGCCGTATAAGCCGGGCTGGAAAAGTTTGTGAACCTTGAACTGGATGCGGTTGCGGAAGAAAATATGATTTTATGAGGTCAAGTTCAATGGCCGCAGACCTACTCGCACAAGTGATCGCTTCAGAGCCCTACCTTTCACGATCTCGGGGTACGTTTCTCAAGAACGAGGGGCACAACTTGTCCCCGACTCTTGGGTGCATCTAAAATCCAAGATGAAGAGATCTAAATAGCCGTATTCACAGAGCCTCAACTTGATGACTTTTAATGCTCCTCTCCGGAAACTTTGCCCAAGGTGTGGGATGTGAGCCTCGGGATTTTCATTCTAACCCTCGTCAAACGCAGTGGACGAATTTCGCTCGCGGCGCGCCGAGTGTATATCCCGGCGGCGCTGCTGCTCCTGCTTCTACTCCCGCTTAGGGGTGTGTAGGCGGTGCGGCAGCAATTAGTTGGCCATATCGTTTGCCCACCTAGTCGCCTATTTCTTGGCAAGCCTACGGCCCGGAGCTATCCCGATGCAATTCTATCCCTCCTTCCCAACCAGTTTAGCCAAACACATTTCATTTTTCGTATCGCTGTCGGAAACCCTGTCTTCTTCACTCTTGACGTGGTCTGCTCCTGCTAGACACGAATAGATAACAAGATCGGAGTCGAAGCGTTTCGAATCCGGAGCGGTCAGCTCAGAACGCTGCTCTTCTTGTTGAAATTTCCTAAGGCAGCTTCTCCTCGGTCGTTGTGCGGAACGATTTGATTTCTGATTGACATGGCATAAGCCTTCGGGTGAGAATCGACGAGGCCTACACTCAAACCTGACTACAGTTTCTGCGGGTTGGGCAGCAGATGACACTGCGCCAGATTGTTCATACCGAGTCAATCTTTTCAAGTACATTCTTCCAGAGAAATCCTGAACGCCAAGAATACGCTTACGAGGCATTTCCAGAATCAATAGATTGAGATGCTCGAGCGCCGGGACTCTTTCTCTAACTCCGTTTACACCGGCCGGGGGCGGACGGGATGACCATCCTTCCGAAGTGTCGATCACCTCCGATGAGCCTATTTGTGGGCAACTAGTTCTGCATAGCCTTCCCCGGTACAGATCATCGATCGATGTTTTGAGCTGACACGACCATTGTTCTCCTGCGATAAATGACATCAGGCATATAGCTCTGATTTTGCATCACTTCTATGGAAGGGGGCTTCGAGTTCCGACGGTTATTTGATCACGATCGCCCGAGTGGAGGATGGCGGGCAACGATTTCAAGAGGGTGGTGTTTTAGCGATTCTTGGGGCGGTATCGGCCGACAGGAGGATGTTATTTCCTGGGATCAGGGACGTTGGAGGGGCGTCTTGTTCAGGAATTTCCGGGATCTGCCCCAAGAGGCACACCCCTATGAGGCAAAAAGATGCGACGAGGGCGTTCAACTCATATTTATGCGGCACCGGTTTCGCACCTTGGGCATCGGGAATCATCAGAGGACGACTAATCATAACTCGCACTCCGAAAATAGGGCATCAAAAATGGGGACAAAACTCATGGCTGGCAGCAGGGAATGGCACGGGAGCGCCAAAGCGCGCCCATGATACTGCGCGGTGTATGGGAGCGGAAAGTTATTCAATTCATCAGGCAGCAACTCACGTGATGTGAGCCAAATGTGATTCGAGGTATGTAGGAGATCATTCAACGTCTCGATACTCCCTTCTGTCGGAATCATCGACCAAGCGGGGCTAGCTGAGACCTCGAGAACACGTTGGAAAGACTCGCAAGCCTCGCGTATGAGGATGAGACCATGAGCACATCCACAACTCTGCGGACTGACCGAATGCGTATGCACGAGCATCTTCGCATAGCAGATGTCTCTCCGCAGAATTTCATGTATGGGAGGTGGATTTACCATGGGGAGCTGTTGGAACAGACGACCTCGGTCATCATGAGAGGCTCTGGATGACTCTTTGGCTTGCATACGAGTATCTCATTCGCTCGAGAGGTTGAACTTGCCGGCGTTCTCGTCCGAACAACGCGTTTCTAGAAAGCCACGACCTGTGTCGTTGTTTTGAGTTCGGGAAGAACTTTTTGCGACAAGAATCGGGACACCCCTGCGTCCTATGTGATGGCTTCCGGCGCCGACGAGATTTTCACGAGGTTCGTCCGCTTCACTTCGAAACCCTCCGGCTAACGGGCTGTGAAAACCAGTGCGGTGATCTGTGTTTGTCTTGTCACGTCACCTTGAACTCCGAGAGAATACCGCAATCATCGGTGTGCAATGGTTTTTCTTACTCGCGAATCCCCAGTTCATCTACCTGACTTGAATGCCAGAATCAGGCGTCAGCCCCCGAGTACCAATGAACTTCACCGCCCGGCTTGCGAATTGTTTGAACACATCGGGCGGATTCTGTCGCAGGTGAACTACATCACAATCAGTATCATTACGATCGCGCTCACGCCGTAACATCAGATACGGGATCCCTCGCTCGCAATACCGAGCTTCCCATTCCAAACGGAATGGCAGTCCCCTTCAGCGATGATCTTGAGATCCTTACATCAGGTGGCACAATTTCTGGATGCTATAGAACATCGCTGTTCCCGACCCGCGTTTTATCCCACATCTTCCATACGAGAACGCCTCCTACGTCTCTTGTTTCAATCGCAAGATTGAACTGATGACAACTTTGCTCTTATATCGCCAACCCCCTCTTGCGCGCCTCTCCGATTAATCAGCATGACCCCCAAATCGTCAACGACTTTCGGCCGAAGCCAGCCCTCCGTGAGCCGGTCCTCACTGAGCTGCTCTATGATGAGAACGCAAGGTGAGGAACGCTCACAAAGGAAAATAGTCGGACAGAAACGGACCGGACAGCGAAGCTCTGAAGCCTCTATTGTTTCCCTTCAACGCGGGCGATAGATGCCCTGCTGCGGCAATTTCGCAGTGCAACACGTCGTGCTTTGTTCCAGCTTTCCAGACTATTTTGAGATTCTTTACTTCTTCTCTTTCCCTCCAATTTTCAAACAAGCATCCCGATGGATCCCGCTGTCTGCCGCTCAATGTGGCGACTTGCTGCGCCGCGCCTCGTTCGCTTGGCCGCGCTCTTTCAGGTCTCGCCCTTGACTCGAGACAACCTCAGAAGGCAAGACTTGAAATCGAATCCTGGGCATAAGCTCGGTCATACGCTTCTACGATGTTCCCGGCGGAATGGTTCAGAGCCTCCAGATGTGTTGCACAATATTTATTGTCAGATGCTGCTCGGACGAAGTCGAACTGAATCGAGTCTGTGGGACTTCGCTCTGAATATGTGACCACGGTCCTGGGAACGGTGGCTACTAAGCCTCCCAATCGGCTGTCATCCGCAGGTTTTCCGCAATCGGAGCACCTGATTGAGCCCACCGTTTGCGTATCGAGCCAGTGGAGGAACTCTCATGGAATCAGATCGCCCTGGATATGCCGAGTTCAATCAAAAGTGTAATCACGAAGTAGCCCAGGGTTGGTTCCATGAAGGAGTGACGTGTCTTAATTATTTACACGTCCTTGTCTTCAGCCCCCCAGGGGGCACTCCTGCCCCGTGGCGGCATATCTGAACATTCTCCTTCCTCAACAAAAAGGAACTTCCCATGTACAGTAGATCGACGGCAAAGCCACAAAATGCCGTGACCCGGGACCGCTTTGGAGGATTGCTGCGGTTGCTGAGAGGGACGAAGTGCAACAATGATGTGGGCTTTCAGAAGTCTTTTCTTTGTAAAGAATGATCGATCACTGAGTTTTGTTTCCAATTGTATCCGAGCGTTTCCGGCGTGGTCGTATGCGATCTCGCAATCCCCGAAACTCTTTTCAAACGATTCCTGAGCTCCCTTCGGAAAGTTTCAAACACTTGGGAGCAGCGCGCTCGAACTACAGCTTTTGCAGGCTGCGCTCGAGCAGCATAGCCGCGAGATTATTGTTGCCCGCCACCGGCTAGTTTGGTTATTACTAGCTGCAGAAGCGTGACAACAGGGTGGGGATAGTGGAAGAGTAGGGGGAGTGGAGGGAGCGAGCGAGGAAGCAACGATCCCCGCTCGCCGATCATGACTGCTACTAAACACCGTGTACGCTAGGCTTGCTTCCTTTCGTTGGTGATGTCGCACTTTAGGACGGAGAGTTCGGGCTCCTCAGACTCTCAGAGTTTCTGCGCGATCTGTGTCAATGGCGAAAACCTCGATCGGATGAAACGAGGAGCACAAGCGCACATCTTAGCGCGTGGGAGTCATCAGCAGCAGCGTCGGTTTTTTTCTCTTGCGGAAGAGTTTCTATCTGGAAAAAAACCTCACCATAATTGAGTCGCTTGTTGATTCGGCTGCAGTTGTTGACTCGCTGAACATCACTCTCTCCGATTCCATTCGCCTTCGTGACTTCAATATGTGGTCTGTGCGGACAGAGAGAAGACGAGATAGAAACGAGATGGCATCAGTATTCGACGTTCAAGTACCCTACGGGCTCGACAAACACACCTTCCGCGCTTATAGAGTACGGTCTCGACGAGAGTGAAGCTGATCGTGTTTGGATGCAGCTCGAGAAGAGGACGCCCGGTTAGTGGAGCATTCGAATACAAATAACTCCGCTGCGAGGGAAAGAGATGGAAAAGCCTTTGAAGCCGAGCTTGTTAGTCTGTCCCTCCACAATCTGGCAGTTGCAGCGAAGGCGAACCAGGAAGCGGTGAGAGCTTGAATCAATAGCAAACAGCGCGGTAGCCTTCTTGGTTTGGTCGAGCTTCTTGAGTTCCGCAACGTCAAATGAGCAAGCGGAAAAGAGTCGGCCAGGAGTCTTGATCGTGAACGTTGCAAACTCGGTGGTGGCTTTAGAGACCGATTTGCATTTGAAAGTCTTCCTAGTTCTCTAGGAAATCTCATCACAACATTGATGTGTGTCGAGAACGCGAAATTGCGCTTCCCCGACACACGGGAAATTCTTTGACGTTGACTGCTGGCCCGTAGAACATTTGTAGAAATTTTTATGGGGATCTTTTCGATGTGACCGATCACTCATCCGAGTGATTTGAAATTCGAGCAGGAGATTTGTTCGACGCAAGTCGATCGATTGTGAGTGTTTGAGATCGCAGCCGCTTCGAAATCAGCAGAAGCGGAGTCTGAGCTTTTGAGCTTGTAGCCAACGCTGCTCGACAAAGAACGTTGGCGAGGTGTGATGTGTCGCGTCCACATCGCTGAGCCGATCTGAATGATACGACTGGACATTCGAGTCAGGGCGACGGTGTCGGCAGCACTGTCGGCCCGGCGGCGGTCCGACGATCGGTCGCTGGGAACCTCCTTCGTGTACTCGTTCGTTGGTCGTCCGCCTGCTTTGCGGCAGGATGAGTTGCCCGCCTGCCTGCCTGCCGTCCTGACTGCTGGCGAGCTTCTTCCAGTCAGGATCTCAAAGTCAGAGTCACTTGATTATACCAAGCTGAGTCGGCCAAAGCTCCCCTGGGGCTAGTGTGGTCGGCAACCAACAGTGTCCCTTCGACTGACCGCTCGAGCGACTGACCGACCATCCGCTGACTCTCCGCCGTCACGGGCATTGCAGCTTCGGCAGCAATATATTGTCCTTTGGGAAGGAAGGGCAGATAACTAACAACGCCGAGGAAGCGCGATCGAGCATCGAACTCTGCAGGACCATACGGAATCGTTCACAAACCCACACGAATATTGATTCGGGAGGGAAAAGACATTTTGGAAATATAGAAGGGTCCTCTCCCCCTATACCGAGATGGAAGTGATCTTCACATCCTGTCCCTCGCTCCGCAAGCCCGATTATCCAAGAACGATCGGAGATGTAGAGTTTAGGTTTCCACGGCAAAACATCGCTCTCAATGTGAGCACGTGCCCTTCCAAACGAGTAACCTTCCACAACTTCAGGGTTCTCATCCAGGGCGTGAGCCCTGGCCTTTCGCCGACGCGGCGAATTCCCCAACGGTTGTTTTGTGGAGCAGAGCTATCGCACGCGCGTGGCCTACGAGTTGCGCGGATTTGAGCGCCGAACAAGCAGAGCCATATTGTTTTTCCTCTCTTGCTCTTTTTCGTTGCACTCCCTCCCCTCTGGAGTCGACCCACAGCCTGACGGCTTTCAGCTCGTTTTGCCTCTGCCGGAGGATGGTGATGGATCGAAAAATGCTTTTCTTAGGCCTCGTCTTGTTTTCTGCCGGCGGTTGGCGGCGGCGGCGGCGGTGGCGTCGTCGATCTCCTCTCATCTCGGTGAGCTCTTCCCGTCTGGCTCGTCGTTCGTTGTTGGCTGGCTGGCTGGCTGGCTGGCTGGCTAGACGATCTCGAGGCTTTTCCGCTTGCTCGCTAACAGCGTATCATACTACACACAGGAACGATGTTCACGTTGTATGTAGGGCGGCTTGAAGAGCAGTCGGTCGGTTCCATTGTCGAATACATCATCGATTCAACTGTCAACCCGATGCCGAGTGGCTTGAAGGATGTTTTCCATCATTTTCCACTTTCAATCACTGACCTGCTGTCGTGGCTAGATGCATTCAAGTTGAGAAGTTGTTGTAGCCCGTTGAACAGGCTTGCTGGGCGGCTGGCATTTAGCTGACCGAGTGGTCGCGCGACCTTGGGTCGAAGCCGTTGCGGAGAAGCTCGAGGTGCAAACATGGCGAAGGTACTCAAAGCATGTCGCTCGCTCCGACATCTTACCAGCCGCTGTTCTCGGAAATTTTCCACGCTGCCGTCGTCGCCGGCATGAACTTAGGTTCGCAAGATTCGCTGAGAAGCAGATTTTGAGAAACTTTGACCTGCTCGACGGAAATGGAGGAAGCTCAAAAAAACATGCGTCGCTGCGTCGTCGGAAACATCCGTAGATTGAGATTAACATGGGCATATTCGAGGTCTCCTCCCAAGCTCTTCCGCTCGAGCAGATTGCGACGAGTATGTGCGAAACATCAATTGTTGACGATATCCCGCCCCGCGCGCCGTCATGTCGCCCTGCTGCTCCGAGCCTCGTCCGTCGAATCAGACCCATTGGTCTGCAGGAGCTCCGGCGGACCCTACGCGACCGTAAACACGATAATGAGAATTATGGACCGCAATTTGTTCGAACGATTGCATACTTGATAGATCGAAGCAGAGGGGTCGTCAGGAAGGGACGTCGAGGCGGCTGAGAATACGTCCTCGATCACCGGCAGCGGCTTCACAGCTCGAAGTTGGTGGAGGACTGACATTCTCGACATTCCGTTTCGAAGTCGCATTTTATCCCACCGAGATTGAGTCTGTTATTTGAAAATAGAGTTCGGAAATCCTCCTTCAGCAAATGCTGATCCAGATGAAGTTCTCGCGATCGCAGGGCTACGTCAAGAACCCGGCTCGGAGCACGTGACGCCGAGTTCAGAGAGTTTCGAATCGGAAGGTTTCGAGGGCTCTCATCGTTAAAATGATTGAAACGGCGAGCACATTTTTTCTTTTAACCTTTTCCAAGATTTAGAGAGATGTGGTTTCAAAGAGCACTCCAGCTACTCATGCCGCTCGTTAGGCAGAAGAAAGGTCTGCAGTCGGCTCTATGTACGGATCCGCTGTACAGGCCCTAACCTCCTTCAGCCCCCCTCAAAAGGACGCATTGGAGAGAAGGAGCAAAGCTGGGCTTCGGCATCATGCGCTCTGACGACGAAATGCCTAGAGGAGAACGGTGGCGAGTCGCACAACGAAGGAGCGGCCGGTCGGGGGAGCAACAGTGCTCCCCGGGTCGATTTTCGAACTTCTGAAGAGGCCGGGAGAAAAGGCCGGATTGGACAAATAAGATAAAAGCTGGAGAAATCTATCGTTCCGACAAAGGAGAGCGAGCTGGCCAGCCAGAGGACGGACGAAAGACGGTCGTTCGAAACGAAATGGGGGAGACAGGACCGGATCGGAGAGTGCTAGTGGAGCAGGACGAACCAAAAGAACAAGTTGGTTGCTGTTGCCAGCAGCAGCAGTAACAGCCGTGCTATCGGAGTTGAAGCGTTTCGTGGGATGAAGAAGAGGAGGACGAGGAAGAAGGGATATCCTCTTGGGCAATTCCAAACAAAGATAACACGGCTCAAGCGTGTCGGCTGAACGAGGAAGATGAACGAATTTCAGGGGCTTATTTTGCTTGATGAAAAAAATTGAGACGACGCTGTCACCTGAACAGTAGCTCTGCGCGCGGAAAGTTTCTCCGCGCCCGCGCTTCGTTTCGCGCGATTTTTCTCCCTCTTGTAGTATGCGATCATAGTGAACCTCACCCTCGAGGATGCAACATTCCAGACTGACCGCAGGCTGAGCATTCGTCTTCAGAAATACTCGAAAGTTTGTCCGAGAACGAGCGTTTTGAAGAAAAATGTTCGAGCGGTTCGAACATCCACACTGGATCTCATCGCCCGAGACCTCCGTCGGACATTTGACGAGCACGAGAACATGGATAGCTCCTCGGTACACGTAGGTACAGTAGAAATGTCATGAGACGTCGCCCATGGATTGTTACTTCGTCAAATGCCTCACTGCCCCTAGACAACCCAAAATCCTAGAACCACACTACAGCGACTCACTCTGAGCTCGGACAAATTGGACGAGCATACCGGGACGTGCTTGAGTATGTTTGTTAGAGGCTCGGTGATTATCCCAGAATCATGTATCGAAATGTCATGGCGGAACACAAAAGATCTCTATTCATCTATTGAACTACAGCCTCTCAATGACCGGAAAGACAGGAGTTCGTTCGGGACCTGATGAGTAGCACGCACCACCCAACCAACCGGGGCTTTGTCGGGACTGTCGACCAGAGGACAAAGCCAAAGCGGAAAATCGAGAAGATCGCCAGCGGGACCCCATGAGCTTCATGTTGAGGAATAGCCCCGGCTCGACGAGCGTTGGTTGAGGTGCTCTGCTGAAAGAGAGAATGAGGAAAAAAACGCACGCGGCAGTCGATATCCACAGTCCGGAAGTGTCTACCTGAGAATGATTGAGTATGAGTATGAAAGACCTTTGATGATCGAGTACTATACGGCTTCGCACCACCGCCATGATGAATATTGCTATTGCGCATGAACAAACTGTCTTTCGGTCGCCTTAATTACGTACTTCCCGCTCGGTTCAGGGAGTTCCTGCTCTGGCTCTTTGAAATTTGACAGCTAGCCCCCATTCAGATAGGTTTGTGACGCTTGATGGGAGGCGGCGTCTCATTAGATCGTGAACACTGCTGCCAGACAGGGATTTGCAATGGCAGCAGATGAGTGAGAAGCTGTGCACGGTAGGAGCAAACCCGAGTGACAGACAGAGGAAGAGAAAGAGAGATGTAGAAAAGAGAGAGAGAGAGACAGTGAGAAAGAGATGTAGGGAGAAACGAATGAGGACGACAACGAGAAGAGCGTCGTCGACGACGACGACGACGACGACGAGAAGGAGAACAAGGAGGAGGGAAGCAGCAGGGGCACTGTTGCCGGGCAACTGCATCGATCGCTCTGGCCTTGGGCTGTTGCTAACCGCTCACCTGCCACTCCCTTCCCTCTATTGAAACGCGTATAGCCGACCATTAAAAGCCGAGAAATAATCGTTCACAGCAATTATGATCCTATGGTCCTGCGTCCTGATACCGATACAGTGGGACGGATTGAATGCGAGGGACGCGGCTCCACATTTCGACCGACGACGGGGTTCCGTCCTATGTTGGTGCAAATCGAACTCGGACAACCGCCCCTTCGAAGCCGAGGGACGGGATTTGTGCGGATGCAGACCAGCGAAACCGAATTACACGGATTGCGAGCGAATGGATCGAATTTCTCGCGGTCAGCTTCGGGAATCAGAAAGTTTTTCGAGAAGACGCCAGTGTCGGACCCTCTAAGTCCCCATCCGCATTGCTTAGGATATGAAAACTCGTCGGACTTGAACTTCTTAACCCCGTCGAACACGGATAACGGATTCTGGTTCCCATAGCATACAATGAGCACAATGGAGTAAACTCCTAAGTGGAACTCCTGAGCCGGAAGGCCCGAGGGAAAATGAGATTCTCGAGGAGAGCACCCTCATGTGATTTCTCGACTTGGTTTTCGCGCGCGCTGAGAATTGGCCACGAATTCTTCTTCAAAGATTCGGTCCTGCTCTGTACAGCATCTTTTCCAATTGCTACCCCCGCCATTCTTCGCACTCTACGGAGATTGGGTCGATTCCCACAACCTGGCAGTCTTCCGATCCGTCGTCGTTCGTCGGGAGGGGCTGGGGACACGCATACGGCTCGATGGTTGCCTAATCTACGTGTTCTTCAGAGTTGTGAATAAGAGCGTGTCGAAATTTTTGCATAGCAACAGTCTTGCGAGGGAGCCGATGCATCGTCCCTCCCCCACTCCGGCTAGATCGGGAGAGAGACAAGTTCCAAGGCCGGGCTATGACCTCTTTCAATCGTATGTTCTAGTCCTCTCCGACACTCAAGGATATTGTGCTGTTCTCCAAATGGAGGGAATTCCACTGCTGGTTGGAGAAGGACAATAAAGATTACATCGGATGATGCGACTGCAAGCCAATTCTAAATTTCATGCGGACAGAACAGAGAGAAACCCAAACAGGGAACTCCGGACAGGCGAGGGGAGTCCTCGTTGTTCGGCTGGCCGGCCGGCCGTCGGGGTTTGGCCGCGGCTAGCGGAGAGATTTGCCGAAGGATAATCTCCAATGCGTTCGGTGATAATTTGTGCTCGTTCGAAGCTCGGTCGATGACTGCACACGTGTAACGAGTTTTACCCGAGCCGGAACTCCCGATAGCGGCGCCAAACGAGGCTCCCTATTCCAGTGGAACCCCATCGGGGAATAAAGACCAGTTGCGCCGCCGTCGCGATGCGGCAAGATCCTCATTCCTAAATAATTTCAACAGCCACCCTCGGAGCCAGTGGCGCGGGAGAGCAAGAGAGAAATGAAATCACCACGAAGAGCTGAAGGAATCACGTCCCAGACCACGAGTGCGACTCCGCTCTGCTTGCTAGTCTGGAGTACATCCTGCGCGCTCTCCTAATTGCAGAGGGTTTCTCACATCGGTCGGATAAACTCCGTTGGGAATCAAACTCGGAAGTTTCCTCTTCTCAGTGAAGCCTGCCGTCTGAATATCTTATTTTGCTTTGTTCGTCTACCACGGTATGCATTTTGAGTTTTTGCTCTCGTTCTGCGCCGTAAAAGAGTACGGAGCGTGCGTTTTGAATTTCGAATGGATTCTTCGTTGATCTCGCGGATTCCGCATGGTACGTTGACCGCCTGCGAAAGTCGAGATGCATCCCGAGGCTGTCGCGGCAGACATCGTGACCTTACTTACAGCAATCAGCGAGGCATTCGGGCTAAAATATATCAATTAGAGTACAGCGATCGAACCTTGGGAAACTTTGAAATTCTCGCGAACACCGATTTAGACCCCTGATAATCGTGGACTCCGTACATCCAAGGTCCAGGGTCTTGCGAAGTGTAATAATGAGCGCGGCCGATGACGGCTCGGTATCAAGAAATGCATGCCAGTGGAATCAAAATCAGCGCAGGAATTCATCTCTCTCCTTGAGATCCTCGATCACCGTTAATATCCACCGACTAACCGGAAGCCCCTGTGTTTCGCCACTGCGAGCTCATCGTGGATTCGCGGCCCCCACTGGCAGCACCACGTTCTGAAGATAACGATGATGTTCCCTCCCCATGCACGCGATAATTCCGTAAACAAAAACGTCGGATAGCCGGAATTTATGGCGATCTTTATAGCCGGGAATTTTTAAGGGTTGCAGGGCTCACGCGGCGGAGGTGCTCACTGGAGATGATATACATACTGCTCTCAGAGCTTCCGGTTTGATCATTCATAGGGCTTTCCTGCAGTCTCGAGTTTTCGAGCCGGGAACAATTTACGACAAGCTCCTCATTCTTATGGATGAGTCAATGACTGGAAATTAAGCTGAAAATAGACTTATGAGGGAGACGGCTGGAGTTTGCGTAACCACGCTCTGTTTCTTTCACTTGTGCCGGGGACTGGTGTTCGAGTTTTGACTACAATAGCCCTCGTCGTCGACATTCAGCCAACTCATACTCGTCTGCGACCCCCTTCAATCGACGCAGCTCCGCTGGCTCGCTCACTGTCTACGTGTTTTTCGTTTCTACCGGTCGCAAGCCGTTGATTGAGTGTTTGAGCGAACGGGCAAGATCAAAGCAATAATGCTGGGCCGTTGGGGACGCTCTGTGATCTTCTGCGTTGAGTGAGGTTCTTACCTCCGCTTCTCTGAGCTGCCACGGGAAGAAATCTTGATGCATCAGCCATCCGTAGGCTCCCACTCTCTCGCTTGCTCCTTCCCTCGGCAGTTCGCTTCCCTTCCCCTGGATATTGCGTGCCCCTGTCACTCGGTCTTTGCTTTCTTCTTGCTTCCCCTGCGTGTCCTCGTCACTCAGTCGGGCCGATATCTATAAAGAACGAATATGCACACATCAGGAAATAATCAACTAGTTTTCTTCTGTTTGTTCCCAGTGGACTGCAGGGCGCCACGCTCGCGAGGCATTCATCGCGTCCTCATTCTATTCATCCTCGAGCTCCTCTCCATGTCAGGCACTCCGCTCGGGACTCCGGCGACGTCCGACTCCTCGAGCAGCTGAAGCTCCCGAAGCTCATTTACAACATCCCAAAGGGAAGCATAGGCTGTTCGGCCTGATTCACGAAATCCAATGATTCTCAGTAGTTCGCGCGCTCTCCGCAACGGAAGACCTGGAGCCGTCTAGGATCGGAACATGGTATTCAACGCCAGAGCATGATTCAAAAGCGACTAGTCCCCTGAACTCGCACGCTCGATCTGCTGTCGTGGGAATGCCGTCGATGCCTCGTTGTCATCTGCGCCGCTTGTTCGGTCGCGATCCCCAAATCCTCCCTTGATGGTCCCCCGGAGCGCCCCTGAGGCACCCTGAGAAGACTCCTCGTGCCCAGGCCTTCCATTTGCCCCCGATTGTCGTGGTCGTCGTCGTGTTTCCCCTCTTTTCCTTCATCGTCTCTTTCGTCTCCTTTTTTTTCTACAATATAAAAGCACGCCATCCGACAATTTTCGTCGAGCGAGGAAATTCTTCCTGTCGACAACAAAAACCTACTTTGACGACAAGTCGGAAACTCCGTCAGCACCCTCGCCTCGCTCGCTACTTCGCTCCTCTGCGTCTCACGCGGTCGCAATGAGGTTCAACATTGCGTTTTCCAAAACGCCCAACGAATTTTTGGAAACGGCTCGAAACCCGCTCACGATGCTTGAGTGCATCAGGAGATCATTCCTCAGGTCCGAGGAATTTCAGGATACGAGGGCCGCTATCTAGCTGATTGGCAGGCGGGAAATTTCGCAATCTCGCCACTGCGAGTCTTGAAAACTCAGTTGGGCGATGTCTACCGCCTCCGTCAGCCCAGTCGCGGACAGGAGAACGCCGAAGACAGATGGGGACTTCAAGATTCGGCGGCCAGGATGGCCTCGCGGAAGCCGGAGGAAACGCTTCGTCCTGTCCGCGGGAGGGAGCCTATCGGATACGCCACGACGCTTCGTGCGTTCCCAAGCAACTGGTCGAATCTCCTGGGCTTCGGGTCGTCTGCGCGCCAGCTCATGATAAAACCTAACAATCAGGAGAATATCGTTATCGGATCGATCGTAAACAGAACTCGAATTCCCCGAGGTGCCATGGGGCGCAAACCCACTTTATATAGGTGGAGGATGGAAGACAGAGGAAGGAAGGAGCTTGCGAAAGCTAATCATACACAAGATTGTTCTGGCCGACTTGAAACGGTCCCCGGCGTTGCGAGCTTACATCGACGTTTACGTTCGACGAAGGAGGAAATTGACTCTGCCGCTGCCGCCGCTGGTATTAATTGGTTTTCCTAATCCGTAATGAACACGCTCGCTGGCAAGATGTTGCCAGCCAGGAGGTTCGGTAGTCAGGTTTCAGATCACGAAGGTCGTCTTCATGTTCTAGTTCTCGAGTTTCTGGCTCTCTTCTCAGCGGAGTTCCAGACATGCGAAACGGACTTCTCCCCGAATGATTTTGCTTCGAAACGCTCAAGTAAGAAGGTTGTTTGGAAGTATCTACACTCCTCGCCAAGAAGAGTTTCCATTATACAGTACACGATGTCGCTTTCGTACAGAGTCGACAGTCGAACACCGTCGTTCAACGGATTCGAGAGCATATTGCTCGTGCGCTGTGAAGATTTCTTCTTCGAGAGAGTTCCGATCCTCCTACAAGCAGATCCTCCGCGATTCGAACCGAAAGAGGAATTCCTTGTCGTCCTAGCTCGATGGAATTGATTTTAGGGCGGGATCCAGTTCGCAGAGGGACAAATTACACGATTCTCTTTCTACCTCTCCGATTGCCGATAGACTGACTGTCCGGACAAAAGCAAGCCCGAGGCGTTGGAGCTGTGTTTGACGAAAATGGTTCCGAACCTGGGCTGGATAAGCTCTCCCCACACTCGGCAAAACGGTGAGGAATTCCTATTCAGTCGTAGACGCATGTAATGGTTCCCCACGAGAGATATAACCGCATTCGTCTACTTTTTTTTTCTTTCTGAGAGCTATTCTTCCCGAATGGGAAGCGCTCTTATAATGCGCTTCCTACGAATCTGTTCTCAACTGCGCGTTTATGAGCGCCCTCCGCGTCGCATCTGAACGCGGACTGAAAACGATCCCCCATACCCCCTTTACCCCTGTATTAGAGGCGGGTTCCCCTTCCCCCCCATCCTACCCCCAATACAGGGGTAGAGGGGGTATGGGGAGAGGTTGGCGCATAGTGGGCTCCGGAATCAGTTGAGCGCGATTCTCCCCGCTTGCTCTAGGCGAATCGGTGCTGGAGTCGCGAGCGGAGCGGTGCTGGCATCTCGATCGTTGTTGTCCTTGGAAGTGTGTCACATTAGCGCTGTCCGAGGAGTGAGTCGTTTCCTCCGAGAAAGCGAACTGAGAGGCCGGACAGTTGACTAGCTGGCGGAGAAGACACATTGCTGTTTTCACTACATTAGGCGGTAATGAACCCAACGGATCCTTGAGGAGGCAACTTTCTTATTCTCCGCTATTTATTCTCCTCTTACTAGAGCTCCTCGACGTGCACTTCAGTTCGCTTCGTTCGCAGAACGAGTCGAAACGAAGTGCCGCTATAATCATATTCGCCATTCGTTTCGCTCTTCCCGCTCGCGAGACTCGTTCTCTCATTCTGTTTTATGATTTCCTCATGAAGCGGAAGCTGTCGCAATGTCCGAAGCTGAGTCCTACAGTAATTGTTTCTGTCGGCTCGCGACGCGGCCGTCATTTTCTTCAGCGATTAAGAATGACAGCCCACGGAAGCTGATAAGTTCGTGACTTATCAGTCGTTGTGCACGTCATCAAAATCGTCGTCCTCGTCGCCATTATCGTCATCGTCGAGCCCGCTTGCCCGCCTGCAGATCGTACCTATTAATTTACAGTTCATTTCCTCACAGTTTTTATGCATCGATCCAACACGCAGCGGAAGTCTCTGCCTACGTCGCGTCGTCGTAGCCGTACTAATCATCATCATCATAATAATAAAGACGGGAGGCACTCGACGAGTTGTCAAAAAACAGGGATTTCAATGAAATTTCGGTGCTTCGTTCATTTCCGAATGTACCCGACAAGTGAACGGAAGTCCTCCGAGAGTCGTTTCGCCCTCATTCCGTAGCATCTCGGAACGAGCTCAATCGTCATGCTGATGGGGATCCATGGTCCCGATCCGATCGAACCTTGTGTCGTAGTTTTGTCGCGAGGTCAGAGCACGTGCCGCACGCGCTGAGCGACGCCGACGTAGATATGTACATAGAAGTTTTCATTCGCGTTCCGGCATATCGCGATGAATGAATCTCGAAAAAGAAACCGATTCCCTCTTCGGAGCCGATCACACCAGAGAGCACAATATCTCCCGTCCTCCGGCTATGCTGGTGACGAGGAACCGGACCGATGAACTGATACACCGAGTTCAAGTTGCAACTTCCTCAACAACTAGCCCTCGAGGAAACTTTGAGATCGAGCGTTCAAGTTTCTTCTCTGTATCCGTCGCCGAGCGACGACCGCTTCAGCATCATCATTTCACCCGCTCGCGTCCTGAGTTACTCGGCAAAGTTGGAGACGCTGGGGACTGGGCCAATGACTGTCAAGGCTACGCCAACGAAAAAGCTCGTGATGACCCGCTGGGCTCGGCCGGAAACGGAGGCAATTCGGAGTTTGCACAAGCACGGGAACACAGCCGCACACTCGTTCATAACTTCGTATGTTTAACGTGTGATGGACGGTCGATACAGGAAAGCCGTTCCGAGAAACTGCCCCCATAACAAGTGCAACTCCCGAAACGAATCGAAATTTACGATCGAGCCGAGGAAAAGTCAGGAGGAATCCGCCGAAGGAAACTCAGTGTGCCATCCGAGACCGCGATAGCTCGGACGCGTCCTTTCGTTTCGCGCCGACTAGCTGATGTAACAAATGCCATTTCTGTAATGTGGCAATTTGTACACTGTAACAGTTGCTAATATTGTAATGTCGCAATTCCCGTAATGAGTCATTTGCCATCTGCTGGGCGCTTGTTGAGCCGTGTTGGGCATGCAGCGTAAATGTTCCGCTGTATTTTGAGTGGTCACAGAGTAACGCGCGACGGGACAGCTCGAAATTAAACTCCCTCCCCCCTTATATAACTTGTGACAACCGCTGTTGCCCCAGTTTGAGCGAAGGAGCAAGCGAGTGAGCGAGCGAGCACGTCAGTGAGTGATCGCGGGTTTCCCATTTCTTTGCGGCTGCGATCGCCAGTGGAGAATCTCAACTAGTTGTATAAAACTTGAATGGAGAACGTGATTGAAAGATAAATTTCGACGCTCATCATTCGCAGCGCACTTCGCTGCTTGCTACCTAGACTTGCAGCTGTAAAACCCGCCCTCTACACGCAATACAAGCCCCCCATCATGCCGGCTTGTGCTTCCTCGAGGTGCTGCAGCTACTGACTGAGTTTCGCTCCCCGCTCGTCCGAGGCTTCGAAACCGTGTGCAATAAAATTTGACAGCCTCTCAGCTCCTCTTCTCGTTTGTCCGCTCGTTGCTCTCTCTCGTTTCACTCCATTTCCTGACTGACCTTTCTCGAGAGAAGAGAGATCCCGCTTCGTCCGAGCTCTCTTGGTGGGGGGCAAAAAAATGAAATTCGAGTTGTTCGACTAACCGTCAGCTTGTTCGTTTCTGAGAAACCTCGACGCTCGGTGCAAGCACAGTATCATTTCATCCGATTGATACTACAAGAAGGGATGAGTCAATCAGACTAATGAACGAGAGGTTCCGCCGACGAGAGTATACAGTCAGGCGGACACAATGGGCATGGGCCGATTCGGTCTATGGCAGACTCTCGAACATTGTTACACTGGTACCTCATGCAAGTATTGAAGAGATCGTCGTCTTCGTCGTCGTCGTCATCCGAAACAGGACCAAAACTACCTACTTCCACCACACAAAGGACAGCAGCACAATGGATGGAGGGAAGGAGCATAGAGCACCATCAGTCGCTGCAGAACTTCCAAAAAGTAGAACCACTCAGATGCCAGTCAGGAATGTCAGTCGCCAAGATGTCCACTGCAAGCCTGAGGGACGAAACTTGTAGACGGAAACTGGGGTCTTCCGGGCAGCCGCCACCAATGAGGCGGGACCCGCTGCGTCCACTCTAACGCTCCTCGGGGATCCGCGACGCAGTTACGCCGCGCTTGTTGGTGCACACCAATCTGAAATGTGTTGATGAACCTGAGGCTGTAACTTGAACGATATTGTCGTACAATAATATACCGCATCAGGAATGCGTTGATTTTGTCTCTCCAGCGAGAAAGCTGAACTTTAGTTTTCCGTGCAGAATCAGAAGAGAAGCAATAGATTGACTCCTACGACCTTTGAGTTTCTGATTTGTTATCGTATGCATCCCGTCGCAGCTATTTTGCGTCCGACGAGGCATCGCGTCGTTGGAGGAACCAGGCCGGGCGAGCCGCAGCTCGGCTTGGGCTCGGCTAATCGAGCAGACCCGCAGGCGTTTAATCGAGTTAGTTTCATCTTCTTTTCCCCCCTGGCCTTCTACGAACAAAGGACGAGTTGCCACCGTCCTCTTAGCGTGTCGATCTCCTCCTCTATCTCTCAAATCTGCCTCCATCTCTCTTCGGCGTTCTCGCCTGTCCGCCCGCCTGCCTGCTTGCCTGTCGGTTTGCCTGCCTGCGTGCCTTCCTTGGCGGGTGCCTGGCGGCGGCGTTCGGTTTGCCCGGTGCTCAGGCTCCAAAAGAGGAGAACAAGATGAAAAAACGCCCGACCCAACCAGGAGGGATACACGGAGCAAAAGCTTCATTAGGCCAATGTATTTGCAAATTGGCACCGTGGCTGACAAGCCTTATATCCAACAGGCGAGCGGGTGAATGAGGGCGCGGGCGAACGGTCGGACTCTCCGTTACCCACTCGCACTTGCAAAGCAAACGTAGCTTGAAACGAATTTGCTGCGAAGAGTAGGACGGCGAATTCGTATTCGTGTTCGCGGTATCCACTAGCCATCCTCTCAAATTCTGAGCCACGGCGG
Organism: Neoseiulus californicus; assembly: GCA_028455905.1. Taxonomy (NCBI): domain Eukaryota; kingdom Metazoa; phylum Arthropoda; class Arachnida; order Mesostigmata; family Phytoseiidae; genus Neoseiulus; species Neoseiulus californicus. Next base: position 15,065,083 of record JAMQGS010000005.1, on the reverse strand, counting down.
GCAAGCGGGCAACCTTCCCCAGGTGTTGTTCCTCCCGATCCCTTAATCTTGTAGGCGCAGCATTTCGAACCGGTTCCCGCTTACCCCGATTCCCGATTTTGTGAAGGTGTCGTTCGAGGATGATCTCTCCCTGCTCTTCGCAAGAGGGAATACATGATTGCGTTCCGCATGGCGGATGGCGAAAGTGAGTTCGGAGGGGCCGCTTTCGAATTCAGAATGCGAGTTATACTGAACCAGCCGGATTTTCATTTTTTTTTTTCAGTGCGGGGACTTTCGAGCGGGAGTTTGATTCTATCGAGATGAGTCACAAAAGTTGGCTTGCAATCAATTATTGACGGAGTTCGCTGAGCAAATAATTACAAACTGACTGACTACCAGTGCTCGCTCGTCATTTTGTCCGAGGTCGCGATGTGAATAATTCAACGCGAGGAGCATCAAGCCGGACTTGCCCTGGAGCGCGGTCTCCAGCGGCTGGAGTTCAATCAAAACTTCGATTGAAAGTTGGGAATTCGAAAGCGCTACGCTTTTGCGGCCATTCAAGAAATCATCTGAACTTTCGACGTGTGGTGAGCTGGAGCCCAGCGGACGTTAGAAATATTTGATATGAAATCGCGAACCCATTGGGTAGCCCGTGATCGGTCGTTTAACCAACTTCTTTCGGATCTGGGACCCTTCTCAGGTCGCGTTTCAGGTCCTCGGTAGAGGAACAGCGTTGAACATTTTGTGGAGTCTGACGAAATACCGTCGTCGAGAAGGCTCCGTTGGTCTTCTCGCCGCCTGCCGTCAGAGAACGTGCTTTTAGGACTCGATAGAGAAGGAAAAAAGGGGTGAGGGTAAGGTTTTTTCCGTAAAGAAATTTCTTATCAATCAAATATCGACAGCTGCCTGTCCCGGCCGTTCATTACAGTGAGGTGGGGTCTGGCGCACGAACGAGAAGTGAAATATGAAACTTGGGGAGCGAATTTTATTTTGGAGGCGCTGTGCGTAAAGGCTCGCTGCCAACGCCCGCGCAATCACTCGCATTGTGGTGCGTTGTAGCGTAATCTCCCTGTTGCAGTATGCGGGAGGATCTGTCGTCTGCTATGTGTGAACATGTGGAAAGTCTGTCAAACGCATACGTAGAGTCGTAGGTAGCGGACGTCGACGGAGATGGAAACCTGCAGTGGACATCTGCATTCCCTTGAATTATGTTTGCCTACCCCACTGTCGACGCATTCGCCTGCAGTCCATCCGCACCAGGTGTCTTAGCACCACCACCGTATAAGATGGCTGTTCCGAATCCCCGCCTCGGCCGATCACATTTCTCACAGACCCGTCATACCACGCACGTCCATGCCGACGGACACCGCGATTGGGATTCGGAGCCCGAATAAACCTCCCGATTAAGCCAGGTTCTTCCCAATTCTGAGTCCGCGTGAGATTCCACCTTCTCTACTGCAATTTCGTTCAAATTTCATACGCAGAGGACCTCAGGAGGTATTATTCGTAGGGATTCTGTTGAACAAAACGCTCAAACAAAACCATCTCCTTGTCAGAAGTTGCACCTTTCAAGTGAACTCATCCTGGAGCTGTTTCCCAACCGAACGTGCGAGCAAGCGACAGGTGAGAGCAGGAGCGAGTCTGACAGACCAAGATGGGAGAGTCAACTTGAATTACACGACGTCCGCCGCGCGTAGAAAAACACAGATAAGGCACGGCCCAACGCATCTCCGGACAAGAACAAAAGAAGAACGGTGGTGAAATAGAAGAATTCGCACTGCAAGGGGAAGGAGTGTAACACAGTTTCCGACGCGGTAAGGCCCCGAACCTCTCCGGACCAGTCGTTTTCATAGAACGGTCGCTCCGACTTCACCTCTCCTTCGGTCGACCTCTGATTTCCATGCTTCCCTGGGAGTCAGAAGGGGAGAATTTTCTGGATCTCAGTGATTCGATACCGCTATCTCTGCCTCGATGAGATCGTCACCAGATGAAGCGTTCACGTCAGCGGCAAATTATCTTCGCAGACGCCTTTGTATGCAAGCCAGGGATTCGAAGCAGGTGATCACCACAGGGACAGCGTCGGCTGATAGAAATGCGATATGCGTCTCGATCGATTCGCTCGTACATTCCATCGACACGTGGAGTCGCCAGTGCTCTCGAGCGCAGAATTTTGTCTCTGGCGCCGTATATCCGATATCCCTCCTGGAGATGATGAGCCTGAAGTGTTGAGCGGGGTCGCGATGCTCCAATTCATCATTCGCCTCGACTTCTCATCACTACTACATCGGAGAAGCTTGCAGCAGGAACTCTCATGGTGTTTTCATTTCCGACAAGGGAAGGGAGCCTCCGATCCTCTTTGTCATCACAGGAAACGTTACTTCCCGCTGCTGTCTTCACGAGCGCACTCGACGATGACGGCGTAAGTTTCACCTGTACTTCAGAGACCGGCGGCGACAGCTATACGGGATCGGACGACGACTTTAGCACCGGCAACCGTGCAAGCCGACCAGGTAACAACTGTTAGATAAGACGAAGGCTCGCCACGAAGAACAAAATATAAAGAGACACGAACATAAGGACACAGGAGATAAGCAGGGCGGCTGTCGGTTCGACTGTCCCAACCAAATGGGATGACTGGGACCGGAACAATAAACTGGTGGGAGTGCTTCAGCGAGAAGAAGGCTTTCCTTCATGGGTCCGACTTTGCTGGCTTGCTTGCCTGTCTGCCGCCCGCCAGAGCCTTGCCCCTCTTTATCCTCTTGCAACCCAGTGGCCCCCGGTCATGACCGCTGCTAGCATTTCCCATCTCCTTTCCTTCTTCTCCTGAAGTCTATTTCTTGTCGTCGAGAATTGCCTCGCAAACCGAGACCATCAATGAGGGTTGGATAAGATATACGAGTGTGGTCCCAGCAGGCCGTTCTTCACTGTGGATTTGTCTTTCCTTTTCCGATGCTAGTTTTGTGCTCGCTCCGCTCCAGGGGAAAGAATCCCGAGAAGCTAATGAGGACGAGTCTCAGGGCTTCTTCCTTTTCATCGAGGAAGGGCTGACTGAGTCTTCGCGTTGAGAAGAAACTCGAACAACCGAAATTTCGCGATCACGAGCGTCCACGAGGGAAGCTCGTGCACGATCTCCAAATGAGATGTTCACGTTGGTCGGGCTCGGGCCTTGATCCTTCTGGCGAGTCTCTGGGAAGGCGCTATAAAATGGCCGCCAGCCACGGATCCTATCCCCGTGCAGGGTAGTTGCACAGTGCCGACGGGTTTTTGTGTCATTTATCTCGTGCTAATATGTATACGTTGTTTGCGAGCATGCGTCTGTAAACGAAGCGAGGGAAAGACTTCCGTTGCCATTTCCTGCTCGGCTTCCGGAGCTGCTTGTAGCTTTTTCACGACTTGTCCAGGCGCTTTCCACTCAGTCTTGGTCGCGAGCAAGCTCAATACCTTCGCAGCGGCCAGTAATGAGCTCCGAAAACTCGAGTTCAGCTGCATCTAGGGAACCTCACGGCAGCGAAGACGGCCATTTCGGCCTAGACGATCTTCAATCTACTGCCAACACCGAGAACCAGAGCGGGGGAATCGGAACAACATCTCGGCCACTGGTTTGGCAACGTCTGTCAATGGCACACGTTTGCCGGATGCTCTCGCTCAGTCAGCGATGAGTGCCAGCGAGGGTCGCAAACAAGAGGCCCGCAAGCTCCATCGTCCTGTTCGTCGACGTCGTAGTCATTAAACGAGTCCTCAATGCATTCCGCCGATAGCCAGCCTCCTCCTCTTTTGCCGTTCCTTAAGCAGGCTCATTTGGAGGCTATTGTCTCGTTGAGACGTTGGACGGGTTCTTTGCTCTTTCGAGTCACAAATGGCTGCGTGGTCGGGGGACGCTCTCTTACTTTCTTTTCCCTCGCTGTATCAGTCGTTATCCACGACTCACTTTGTTCCTTGCGTCCTGTCGACGAACCAATAGTACCGCTTGTCGTCTGAGCATGTTCTCCGAGTTGAGTCGGAACACTTCGAGCCAGCAACTCCGAACGCCTAAGACACTACCAATGTGAGCGAAGCGAGGGGCATGCGGGGAATATGCTCAGTGTGAAGAAGAGCTGGGAGAAGCGTTCGTCTCACATGCACGCATTCTTGCAACTGCTATCACGCTAAACAGAAGATCATCGAGGAGCATAGCTCGAAGGAGTCTCACTTTGACAATTTCCTCCTTGGTGACAAGAGCGAAAATCATCGGCAAGGGACGTTCCGATCTTGCATTATCAATCTGATCCCTTAGCGGCCAACGGGAGGACGGAGGGTAATTTCGGGATCTAGTGGTTAGTTTGGCGGTTCCGCGGGATAGCGGCAGTGCTGATGGTGGTGGCAGCAGCAGCGGCTAGGGCGACTTCAGTGATCATAGAGAGCGGAGCGGGATTCCTTTCAGGCTCCATCGATCTTGTCTGAGATTGGCCACTTCAATCGTTCAGGCAAACCCGACCGACGACGCTCGCCGGACTTCCCGCTGCACTATTGGCCGATCGGCTCGACTCACTCGGACCGCACTGGTTCGCTTTGCCTCGAACGAGTGGAGTCCGCAGCGGACATTTTTACGCCAACTCTGCCCCACCCTGCAGGAGCTGGAGCAATACTGTCGCCACCGCGTACTTTATTTTATTGCCTTGGTCAATGCCGGCGTGGTCTGCCAAAATCTTTGGCTTTTTTTCTCCCAATATCGAATTCATGGCTGTGCTCTTGGGTAATGAAATCTCTCGGAGCGACGTGGGAGCTTTCGTTTCTCGAGGAACACACCACCGAAACCAACTTCTGGTGCTCGCTCAGCCAAATCTCTCCTTCGCTGAGCATAGGTGCTCCACGAAAGGTGGTCAAAGTATGGATGGCAACCCGCGTGGCTTTCCGCCTCAGGTCTGCATGAGAACCGTAGGAAACGAATTCCATAGTTCCTCGGCCCATTGGTTCCAAGCGTCACGGCCGCGGGGACAGAAGAGGCTTTAAGAATGACACAAGGCGCAACGGCACTCGATGTGAATAGCGGCGGTTTCAGACAAAAGGTACATCGAGGTACATAGTGGAAGATTCTGAGGCCAACGCATTTCTCGCTGAGGTCAGCTGGGCTTGAGATTCCGCCAGGTTGGCAAGAAGCTCTCTCTGAAAATATCTGTCGACCGATGGCGCTTCACTGGGAGAGAAACAGAAAAACCAAAACGTGGGTCAAGGGAGTCATGCCGAGCAAGCAGTTGACTAAGTAAGTGAGTAGGTGAGCGCGTCTTGCTTTCGGAGTCATCGACGGAACTCATCAATCACAGCAGCAGGACATCCGCGTCCACATCGATGTATAGACATCGACGCGCATGAGACGACCCCAAAAACTTCATCGTTGACGGAGCATGATTGGTTGGCCTCATCTCCGCGGACACGTCATACTTGGACAGTTGACACTCCGCGGTCATTAATGGATTCATTCTCTGTGAAACCAAAGTTTGAAGTCGATCTATCATCCGGCATGAATACCAGGACTGATTGATTCCCATCCATGCAGGACGCGCGAACCGAGAGTCTGATGACGACTCTCGTGCCAACGCCCATTGCAACCAAAGGGTGTCCTTGCCGCAAAACGTGCTCTCACAGCCAATGTCACCGAGTCGAGACTCGGGAACTTGCAGCGGTTGGGGAGAAGTCTTACTGATGGGGTTCTTACCAATCACTGGACAAAGGAGGCTTCATTCGGGGTGTTCTACTCTTCTCACTCCTGGTGCCCCTAGCTGTCGTCGGTGAAATCTAGCTTGGATCAACACAAGAGTGCAAGACAACGGAAGTCTGGCTCACAGCGCGTCCTGTTCGCCTTCACAAGACCCCCTCCAATACTGCTCGAGCCCCGAGGGCAGAAGAAAAATTGTTTTGAAATATGAACAGCATGCATCGGGGTGCACCTCCTCAAGGCAAAAAAAAACTACCTTCACCGTTGTGCATGATGCGTAATCCCGTCAAGAAAAAACTGTGAAACACGGCCCCGTGTATTGATGTTGAGCCTCGAACGATGTCATTAGTGTTGTCTTTGTTGCCCATGTTGTAGCTTCAACAGCAACAAACAACGCCGGATGTTGTTGCATAATGCAGCCAATGGAGCGACGGGTTTTGCTGCGAAAGCCAAAGCAGTGGAGTTCGCTGCTGATGTCTCCAACGCTCGTAAAGAGAGAACAAAATAGTAGTGATGTCATTGGGGACGAAGTGTCTGCGCTCCTTTCGCATTGCCACAGCTGAGGAGTCGCTCCGCTCTGACTTCGCCCCTGGCACAACCTTCACTGTATAGTGCACATCCCTCTCGTCCTCCCTTCGAACTTGCACCTTCTCCCTCGTACGCATTCGCGGAGCTGATAGAGATCCAGTCATAGATATTTCGTTGATCCGAAGAGACGTATGTTGCGAGCTCATGCCAACTCATCATAATGTCGCGACCTCGAAGATCTCGGAAGGAGAGAAAACATAGTTTATCCCGGATACTCGATGTATCGTCATGGGTTTGAACCACAGAGGGCTTTTGGGGATAGGAAGTGAGCTTCCAACTCTAAAATCGAATCGACGCAGTTCATCGTCGTATGAAGCGCTCAAGGTCGCACCGTCCCTTGAAGGCAGAGGGTCCCCTGGCGAGCGTGCATGCGGCAGTACAACATCGAAGTGTCTACTGCGCTCATGAATTTTTATCTCTTTTTGATGCGGCCCACATCGGTGTTGAATAATAGAAAACACAACTCAAATTCAGACAGACTGAGGACGGCTCCTGTTGAAGGTTCTGATAATGAATGTGTAGTTTGGAGAGGTTACACGATTGCGCATCTGGAATCGCACGAGCCAGGTTCGAGCGTCGGATCGCATCCAATCGATCAGCCTCATCACGTGAGCTGCACAAGCTGGTATTGAATCAACGACGGGGAAGGATGGAAATCAGCGGATCGGAGGAAACATATCGTCTTCATTTTCCACTCACAAACTGCATCGGTGGGAGCTGAACGCATTCGGACTTTGAGGCGAGGCGCCGCGAAGAAGGAAAGAAGTAGGAAAACACAGGACGAGGATACGAAAAGCTCTGAAGAGGAATTGAGGAGATTTTCAGGAAGATTTGCAGCAGAAAATCCTTCGTTGAGGGACGAGAGACGGACGGAAACCGAGGATGGTCATTTATCTATCGACGAAGGAAGAAAAGCTGCGAATCTTTTCGGCGAGTTCCGCAAGCCAGTCTCAGGGCGAAGAGAACTTTTTCACTGCGGGTGGTCGTGTTCGATCACAGCCCCTCAGGGCAGGGCGACTGCGATACTGTTGGATTGGGAGTCGCGAGCTTCCTTCTCCTCCCTCGCCGTCTTCCTCCTCTCCTTCCGAGTGGAATTAGAGCTTCGCTCTCATAGCGTTCTGAGCATACAAGTATCATCCTCAAGTTTGTCGAAGCGTTCCGATATCGTTCATTTTATTCAGTTGGGTCGTTCGTTCATTAGGACCGGCAGTGACAAATGGAGAACGCCGGAGAATCTATCGGAGAGATTCTCTGCCACAATTTATGTATACGGGAAAGAAATGCAGCATCCGTTTGAGCTGAGCCCCGAAAGGAACTCCGGAACGACCAACTCGCCGACAGGGATTTTTCCGATGTGGACGGCAGGCCATCTCAGTTCGCCTTCCTCTTTCAGGGTCGATTTTGATTGCGGTTCAGCGAGTGCTTCTTGAAGTGAAAACCTCGATCTTCGGTCCCGGGCTGACTTTTTGCTCGAACCGACATGGTATTGGAGGATATCCTCGCGGAAAAATCTCGTCCCTCCAACTCGTCCTTTTTACAACTCCTACCGAGAAGGGAACGCGAGCTGTGAGGACCCTCGAGCGCGAAAATAGTTTTTTGATCAGCAGATGTGGACATATCGCCCGCGGAGCTGCTCAGAGACCCACTCTCTGAAACTCCAAAATTTTTCGTCGAACGAGGCTTCCAATCACCAAGAAATCGACCGAACGAACGAACGAATTGATGAATGATCGATTCGTCGGGCCGAGGTGTGATGATCCAAGGTAGTACATTTGAGGTTAAATTCCAACACGCTTCTTCCCGTCCTTTCCGGAGGATCATTGACCTAGCGGGATATGGAAGGCGTTCGTGTGCATACCCAGAGAGTTCGCTTGTCGGTGTATAATGCGGAGGTGACGGTGTCCGATTTCCAACCAAGTCCAGCCTGAGCAGACGAAGTCTCCCCTGACTTTTTTCTCAACAGTCCAAAATAAGCGCCGAGCCAGCACATCGCCTTCAGCAATCATGAAGAAAGGATTAGAATTTCTCGCTCCTTTCTTTCCCGTTCTCCACTCTTGTGGCATTGGCGAACGAGTGGAATATTACGAAGTCGTAAGAGGATCAAATATCTGAATCCCCTCACAACCTCATTCACCGTGCGTCTCTTCGAGCCGCTGTTCCTCTCCTTAGAACTTTTTTCATTCGCTGTTTCTGTTCGTGCTGACGACGACGACAGCCACAACCAGGTACAGGGATACCGAGTGGAAAGTATGTTGAGCATCTGATTTTACGGCGTGCGGTTACGAGCTGCGTGACATTCGTCTCTGGAGCGAGAACTTATTTCCTGAGCCATCTCCAATTTGTTTCCCCACAAAAGAATGCACACGCGCACGGCAATGATACTTCAATTTCCTCGAGTGAAATCGCTACTCCACGGCTTGCGATAGATCGTACAAGTCAGAGAAACGATTACTCGAAACGACCTCGATCATACCACCTCACGTGCCCCTATAAGAATCACCAGGTTTCCGAGCATAGAGCCCGAACACATTCAGTTGTGTACTCTCCTTCGACGGTGACACAATCAGATTGGCCTCTCCAAACTCGAGCGGAGGCGAGCTAGCATGCATGCGGGCGGGCGGGGGCTGTCTTACCAGCGAGTGGTGGGTCGGATGCCAGGCCGAAGACTGAATGCGCACTGCTTACCCACAGGAAATTGGAATCTTATCCTTGAGCGGGAGGTTCTGTGACAAGGGCCAGTCTTATGCACTTGCGAGATAATTCCTCCCTCGGCTCGTTGATTGCGAAATGTGAGCCGGCTTGGACAAACAGTTGAAATCCGACCGAAATTAATTTGGCTTCGCCAGTGGCTCGGTAGTCGAACGATGACGAGGTCTCGGATGGTTATCCATCCGTAGGGGTTGTTCCCGCGCGAGAACATCGTGAAGTGTAACCGCCTTTCACTGGCTTGGCCTGCGTTGTCCACGGCTCAAGCGGAGGAGGGGAAAAATTCCCAATAGCAAAGTGGTTTTACCCCATCACGCGATCAGTGCGACAAAAAGTCTTGAAGAAGCATAGCAACGACGTACGTCGAAATATTTAGACTATGACTATTAGCCTCGTTGGGATCGCCTACGAGAATCACTTCCCGAGCTGAAACTTTGTTTCAGAAACCTCGGGACGTTGCTTGACCTCTTACTAGTCACGTGTTATTCATCTCACATAAGATCCCAAGTTGCTCTCTGGAGTGTGAAGTTCAGCTTGGCTTCAGACTTGACTCTCCCGAGAAGTTGTTTGCTCACCCGAGCCGGGGTGAGGCTTTGCCTCTTCGTCGATTCAACTTCTATTCAATACATTCAGGGAGCTCCCGGTGTTCGGGGTATTTGGTAAATCCAAGCCGAGTTTGGACTCGTTTCAGCGCCTCTCGGCCGCTGAGAATTTGCAATGGAGGAGTCTGAGCTCACAATTTTCGCCGCGGATTGAGGCCTTAGCATGACTGCTGGATTTGGTGGTTGGTTGGAGGAGTCAAGATGTAACAAGGATTGATATGGAATTTCTGGATGGACGACTTCCCCTCCTGAGCAAGTTCTCCTCTGCTGCACTGCATCTTACGTCCTACAAAATAGACGATGACTTATGAGCTCTGCTTCTCCGCCCGGGATTCCGAATCCTATGCTGACTCCGGCCGGGATCCTATGTCGACTCCTCGCCATGTGAGTGGAGATTCACCGGCCCGCAACCGGGAACGAGTGACTCAAAATTGGCCTTCAGGCCTCTTTTGAGAGCCGATGATCATGTTGTCGGAGCAAAATGGAAAAAGCTTCGGGAAACGCGAGCCTCTAACTTGCGGCCAGAGATATCGATACGGAGGAAGGTTTCGAGACTTCGCGAGCTTCGAATTCGTCCTCCTGGGCCGAGTGAGGGGAAACAAGGACAGAGCAACGGTTAAACCTTAGCCTCCAGTGGACTCCTCATGCAATGTGTATGTCCGACTTCTTCAAAGACTCGCGTTGAAACCATATCATATAACCTTGGAATCGTGCTGAGTGAGCGGGAGACTATGCGATGCTGTTGATAGTCATCGATTACATAGAAAGAGCAGGAAGCGAATGTAAAGGAGATAAGGAACGAGGGATGTTCTCCCGAAAGTCTCCTGAAACGAGCGTTCGAAACGCGGGCAGAGCCCCAAGAGTCCGTTCCGCAAAGCCACGAAGGATTTTTTCATTCCTTCCATATCTCCCAATTCTGCCTCGACGTTCTTGTAAGAGGGATTTCTTCGCCGTGATAGCGAGCAGGCGGGCAGGCAGGCAGGCCGACCGACCGGATGTCTGAATCTGAATTCGAGCCTTCGAATTGGAGACGGTTTTCGGGAACGATGTTTGGAGTGAATAAAATATCCATTTGCGCACGTCCCCTCTCACCCTCAGCCGGACTGGGGCCTTCTGAAGATTATCATCCTTTGAAACAGCGTCGCAGCGATCAGCTATTCCTTTTATTTGCACGTCGTTATGGGAGAGGACCTCCACCCAGAGGAATAAAAGCCCAGTCCGAGTTTTCGGCTTTGCCCCCACCGTGCGTCAGAGTGGACTCGAACCCCAGAGCGTTCATCAACGTGAAGGTCAGAGGATTCAAACCCTTCTTGTTATCAAAAGCCCGGTTCGCTCTTCCCCGGAGCGAAACGACCGCGTTTCCATTCTGTGTCAGCGGTTTGCGAAGCACGGCGACCGTTCCCGAGTTTTCAGGTTTAGAATTAAAACGTTAATCTCTACTCTCGACGGAGAGGTGGCGACTCCATGTCTTCGCGTTCGGAGACCGCGACCGACATGAAATGAAGGCTCGACGACCGTCAGGAGGATTCCGCTGTGTTCCGATGTCCTCTCGGTCGGTTTTGCGAGGGGGAAGAAATCGAGAGCATAGTTCAACGCTCGAGAAAACCGACGTCGAAGGTTTAAAACTATTCCTTCTCCTCGACTCTTCCCGTACCCTTCATTTCCTTGTCGAACTCGTCTTCGTGTCCTCGTCAGATCCTCCCGGTGCGAAGCGATTCCCAGAACTCGGGAAGAGATATTTAGGGGGAACGAAAGTAGTGATGGCGGCGCCCCATCCACCGACCTGGGATACGCTCTCGTTCACTGACTGAGAGGGAAGCGAAAGGCTGTACTCAGACCGCCGAATTTATTTTTCACCGAAATCAGCGCTATTGTATCGTGCCTCTCTCGTACGCACGGCTCTTGGGTTCCGGCTACGGGTCTCCTGAGGATAGTTCGGAGGGTATTCGATATTCTCACACCTCGGGATCACAATGGATGTGTTTGCAAACGAAGTTCCGATTCACGCAGAAGGTCTCATGCGGGGAGCACTTGATCGATGCGGGTCGGACAAAGTTTGCCGCGCAACGCAACGCAAACATTAACAGGATTCGAAGCGGCTACCGTCGTCGCTATTTCGGGAGGTCGTTTCAAATGAAAAATCCGCATTAGTTTCACCGCCATAGCCTCTGTGGAGCAGGACATCGATTTTCGGCAATGATCTCCTTTTCAGAGCGTGTTACGTTTGTTGAGCGACGATTCGGGGGCACAGGGGGCTGTTTTGGTTCCCCTCCTTATCCTCTACGGTTTGTTTACTTACGAGTATTTTATGGTTCCATTCGGACGCGGGATCGCCGGTCACAGCTCGCTGGCGTCTTCGGGCCCGACCGGCTCGAGACAGCGTCCACCACACCATTCAGAAGAAGCGGAGCCAGTACCATCATTCTTCGTTAAGTGCTCTTTTTCTTCTTAAGAACCGATCCTTGCTTGAACCACCCCCTCGAGAGCCGCTCCTGTACGGAACGACGGAGGTGTCGATTGTTCCTGTTTCAGCGCTGAAGTTTTCTCTCGCTTCCTCCATCTTCTCCCGTTTCTCTTCCTCCCGCGTTACCGCAGCCACCTCTAATCTCAATCCGTTTAGTCGGTAAGTCTGTTTCAAAGGCCGACGAGCGAGCGAGCGGACGATCCAGCCAGCGAACAAGCAGCATCAAACGAGCGGATCATGCCGAGCGTCATTCTTGAGGAACGAAATAATACCCGCACATTTCGATGCTTTCTCGGCAACGACCAACATCTTCTTCGTTGTTTTTGTGTCGTTCACGAGGAAGTGTTCCTTCCGTCCGCGTCTGCTAAGGGCTCGGGCCTTACTCGATGCCGACTCCCTCCCCGCATGTTCGTTGCCGGCCATGCTGACAACGACGACTGTGCGCCACCGGCCGCACCGCGCCGAAGCGCCGGAGGAACGGAGGGGCGCTGATGGGGCTATTTATGTTCCTTTATGTCTCTCTCCATTCACGGTGCCGGCTCATCCCGATCTTCTTCTTCTGCCGAGCAACTCGAACCCATCAGCGTCAACATTTCGGGGATGGCGAGGCAATTGCAAAGCAACGGACGAGGAGCTTGGCTCATTTCGTTCGTGCGTTGTCGTGCGTGCAAACTATACACAACAGTAGTCGGAGTCGGGACCTCACTGCACACAGCGCCTTCATGCCTAGTTCTCGTTTTCGGTCGAGGGCATGTCTGACTTTGCCGTAGAATCTTCGTCGGAGCCGAAAAGGACCGTGATGACGTGGCAGTAGTGCGCGTTGTGGTGTTCCAGCACGGCTACAGTTTCCCATATCCTTCATCCCATGTATCGCATGATCGCTGCTAGGATGAGTTTCGCGTAGATCCAGTTTCGGCAGCGGCGGAACATCGCTGCCGAAGCAGAGGTAACGAATGAAACTCGATACAACCATTCCGATGGCGTAGCTCATTAAAACTTCGGTGCCGCTACCGCTGCGACCTCGGCTCTCAACCTCCGGCTCTCGCTATCTCGGGTGCCTCTTGATGGAAGTACGGCAGCGGGCTTGTGGAGATGTTTCTTCTTTTCGTTCCTCCTTTTCCTTCTCCTCTTCTTTCTCTTCACATCACACACGCAGCCCGGCGGAGGAGCACGAATGGATCGAACGAGGCGAGGAAAAGCACTACCCGGCGCGCCCTTGCAATCGAACTGTATGGACCGACTGTTAGATTTTGCTTCGCATTGCGAAGTTTATTGGCTTTATCTCAGAACGCGACTTGAATGCTCCTTGTGGAGTTTCACTTCAATCTCAGAGAGCAATCACCGAAGTTGGGAGTTCGAGCGACCGCCGCCGTGGTATCGAGCAGCTCGATGAACTCAGCCGTCGCCTTGAGGCCTCGGAATAGTTCCCTACAATATATTTGTGTCACTCCCTCGATTGAGCCATAAAGCATTCGTGACTCTCGGAACCATCTGTTTCCATTTCAAATCGTGAATAGACTCATGCATAATCAACTCAACAGTGTGCGTGCGCCCTTCAATTTTACAGTCGAATAACACTTCAATTGATCTGCGTTAGAAGTTACCCGGCAACTCGGTGATATCGTAGGTTTTGAGCCGAGTGGAAAAAAAATTCCGTCCGCAGCCTACAAACGCTCCTTCTCTCCTCCTCTACTTTTTCCGGGTCTTGGAAACTCCTCCCGCTCCCTCGGAAAGAATGTTTTTCCGGCCATGAGCGATGCACTGCTGATCGACGTATTCGCTTTCATCCGATATGAAAACTCGCGTGTGCCACGATGTCCATGATGGAACTCTGTCGAAAAGCGGAAGGAAAACTTCGAGAACTTTGACGGTCCCTATGGAAACTAGGCGACCGAACTTCGACACTTTGTAGCTGGCCTCATCCATCGATCCATTCTTATCTTGAGAGCTATCTATTAGCGGCAAGATGGCTAAGATCAGTCGAACAAGTCAGAAGCTTCGCTCGGATGTACATGTTCGTATCACCCCAAGAGATTGATCCGATATCTGTCAGTCGGTTTAGAATGTGATCAATTCTCACACAGAAACCGCGAGCAACATTTTTTTTACGAATCCAGCCAAGCGCGAGCCGTATTCACGCCGCCAGTGATAGGTTGGTCCTCCCACGCTCTTCGTTTTTGATGTCAAGGCTGTCCAGCCACGGACTCGTCAGGTTTTCGAAAGTCAGCGCATGCATGCGGCTGCGCCCCTACTGGGGCTAGGGAACCGAGCACCTACCTATATTGAAAACTCCGGTTGCAGTGGAGCCGCGTTGTAGCTCCTGGCACGATAGAGTGTTTTGGCGAGTCCCTCGGAGTCTACTCCAGCTGACTTCAACCATACATCCCGCGAGAAAATTGCAAAAACGGATCGATTCAGCGATTGCCACGTGCGACTGCCGTGCCCTCGAGGGAAGATGTAATTCACCGCGACGTTCTGATCATAATAAAGTCCGATTGAAGATGATTCCAGCTGCCCGGCCGCGAAGAAGTCTCACGCTCTTACGAGAAAAAGTTCGCAGTGCTACCTTCGAGTCGCGCCCAGTGCTCCAATAGGCTTGCCCTCAAAACAAAAATTAGAAATTTCACTTCTCAGGGTACTGCTAGGAGAATGATGAGGAGAAATGTAGCAATGTCCCGGGCGCCGCTAACTTTTCTGCCGACGATTGCATCTCGTCCAAGTTAGGAGGGTCTTTCAGCGATTCGTGCTGTTCTGCTCGAATCGGTCGTTTCCGAAACCCGCGTTCACTTCCTTGGGAAGGAAGCGTGCGAGCGACCTGCGCGGACTCACGCATCGCATGCCTCGCTTCCAATGAAACTTTGGATCGCGTACGAATCACTCGGGTTCCACTCTCGGTACGGAGAGATGGTTTGGCTCCATCAAGTAAGAGAAAGCTAACTATTACGATGTCTTTGCGGAGTTCTTACTGTCTTGCATACTGACCTGTCAGTAACGTCAGCTTTCAGTGGAAGTATGGGATAATGATATTCTGCCGGAGGAAAAGATTCGAAAAATTGATTTTTCGACCTTTGGTGGGGCGGCCGGTCGTTGTGGACGGCAAAAAAAGGAAGAAGACCGTGTTCGGGCCCTTGGCGCACACTAATCGTTCATGAATACAAATATAGTTGTAAGGGCCCGCGGATATAAATCGTGTTTGTGAATGTTGGCAGCTCCACCTTCTACCCGGATCCTGAGATAGGTCGCGACCTTGGGGCGTAACAGGTGAGTCACACACGCAATCTCTCGATTTAACCGATGCCACTTGGGAACTCTATTCGGTTTCGAGCATCGTCAAAGCGTCTTTCCGTATTGAATTCTTTCTTCCTCGCCATCTGGGGAAACTCGAGAGGGGAGCAACTTTACTGAACTCCGTGGGACGTTTTTTTGCCGAAACGCTCGATCTCGTCGTCGACTTCATTCTGCTCCGAGCTCCGGAGCCGCCGGACAACATCGACCGTCGATCATTGGGATATCTGATCCGAAAATTGAGGTCGTATCGATTGATTCCGCCGCGTACATTGAATACAATCATTCCCTGGTTAGTGATTTCCGCGTAGACCGGGCGGATCGTGTTGGTTATGAGTTGGTCAGTCTGGCGGTTGATCGTAGCTTGCAGGTGCGTCAGCCGGCTACGTTCCTCATTCTTCATGCTCAAGTCCAATCGTGATGACCATTTGGAAGGCATGATGAAGTCCGGCCCATCTATCTGTTAATGCACACACAGCTTTCAGACAGAATTCGTTAGGCAACATTTGTGAGCGATGCGCAAACACAATAGACAATGATCGATATTCTCAGAAGACACGGGCACACCGTCGTTTACGAACCACGGAACTGGAATGGGACTGCTAGCTCTGCTGAGCGCCTGCGGGACGCGAAGCTTTGCGAAAGTATTCACGGGTCGAGGCCGCTCATTTTTGTCCAGTACTTGAGGGCTCCCTGTTAGATGCCACATCCAATGCGGACGCCCGTTTCAGCCTGTTTCCTGCATTGCGAAGAGCACGTGAAATGTCAGCATAACATTCAAAATCTCGGGAAGGAGGATGAAGTCTGAGGTTGACGCGGATTGTTGACGGAAGCGGAGCTGAATCCACGATGAGCTCAAAGAGTGGTACAAACCAATGGGGGGCAGATTGAGGCTCCCTTGGATAAATTTTGTCAGTCCTCGCTGGTTGAGGTGTTTGACGAGGCAGCCGAATCTACCCGTCAGTGTCATTCCACCGTTTAGAGATGCCGCGTTGTTCAAAATTGAAGTTAAGCGAAGTTTTCGGTGCTGCTATCGGATGGGGAAAACTTGTTGTCGGAATAAACTGAGGTCCACCTTCTCCGTTTTATAATCCATCGTTCGATCTCTAGATATGGACCTACACACTCTCGCTTGCGATCCTTGCAACGGAAGCTCAGCTTTCAGATGAACATTCTGGATGCTGTCGATCGGAGATATTCTAAGGCCTGAAACAGCTTCCAGCAATCCCAATCGTTTATTAGAGTCGTGGCTGTGACTCCCGGCGAACCGAAAGACGAACGGTCAAAGCAAGGTGAGGGGAAATCGACTCAGATCGGGACTTCCTGTCGAGGTCTAATCACATGATGTCTTCTCCCAGCTGTGTGAACAGCTAACTCTGAAATGGGAGGAACAAATGATGACATTTCGGATATGACCGTCACATTAGGGCTTCCCAAACTCTTCCGCTCTGGATATCGCGATATTTTGAGGTTCGCTGGAATAGAAATCGATCTGATGAGCATGGGAAGGGAAAATTCGGATTGAGCTCACGTAAACCAATACCTCCCCGGCAGAGAGCGACGCGAAGATCTTTCTCTTGCGACGATGGATCGCGCAGTTGATGCCCTCGATACGTCGCAACTAGAGTAGGAGGATGCCACGAGTTTTGCTCCGGATTCGGATTACAGCTGATAACTGGCAGCCGATGTGTGAGGGAGCGGGCTCTCCAATCAAGGTGCTTGAAGTCAGAACTTGATCTAAAACGAGGTTGAATTCTCCTGGGTGCCAAGCGTTCCATGGAGCGCGTAACACGTTTCAAGACCCCTAGGTCTTCTTTCGAAACCACGGTCGAGCACTCGGAATCAATCCTGAGTAGACCGGGGCTGCGCAAAGAGGAAGCCCTCGAGGAGTACGGAGCCCCTGGCCTCTTTCTTCCCCTCACTTGAATTCGAGCCTTCGACTCTCAGCTTGATGCAGACGCATATGAATCAGATCATCGAGCTATTCGTCGAAAAAAAAACCGGAAGCGAACGAGCACGGGCTCAAATTCATCCAATCAGAATGCGCGGTAGGGGCTGAGTTGTTCGGAAAAAAGAAAAACTCACCCTCTCAACCCGGCAACGGAGAGCTCTTTCAGATCCCCTCGCGATGCACACCAAGGCTCAACTTTCGGTTTTTATGCGGCGTAATCAGATGCCTGATGAGGCTCGCTTGAGGCTTTGCTCCTTGAATACCCAGTCAGAATGCTCGCCTCTGTTTGTTCTCGGCGAAATTAGTTTTGTGCCGCTATTAAACCTTCTCGTTACGCGCATATAACTGGAACTTTTCGTTTATGATGCAAAAACTGGCCCCTCGATGGCCCTCGACGCCGACGACAATGAATTTCCAATGACAAGAGTAACAGCAACCTCGTACTAAATGAACTTTATGTCACTAGCTAACGTTGTTCCAAACTCGGGCTCCGGGCACGGTTTGACGAACGTCTGATCTTGCAAGTACCTCGATGGAAGTTGTTTCGGAGTCGTGGGCGGGTGGAAACTTCGTGGACGATCCCGATCGTAGCGTTTCCCTCGCAAGGAATCGCTCGCAGCCGTGATTCGAAGGCTTCATGATCGCATTTATGGGCACGGGACTCAATCAGGTGACCGTCGAACACGTCCGCCGAAGCAGACCTGGTTCTTAATCGTAAAAGAAGAAAAAAAGATTGCGTAACCGAGTTCCCTTTGCAAAGGCTGCCGCAATGGGTACCGTTCCGCCTGACTCTCAGGTAATAACTCAGGCAAAGATCTGAGCTTGGGATTTCCCGATTCATTGAATTAGGGAGATTTCAAACTAATTTCGGTTCCCTTGTGGACTCCGCGGTATCTGCGGCAACCGCAACTGAAATCGCCATCGTGGCTTTCCCCTGAGCAGACGCTCCTCGAAATAGCTCTTTTGGTCGGTCGTTCATGGAAGGCTTCTCCGTGCACCTGAATTGGCCCTGCGGGCTCTGAAATATGAAAAGCTCCCGCGGATTCTTTTGAAAATCCGTGGGAGCGGAACGCACGTAACGTTCTTTGAGCAAGAGTTTGACCTCACTTGAAAGCAACGATGTCATCGGGAAGCAGCAATATTACAAGGCTTCCTTCTGAGCAAGGCAGAGCCGACTGTTTCTGGCTCATTAAGCGAACCGCCTACTGCGGGAGCCCACGCTTGGCATGATATTAACGTGTCAAGCGAGTGCAATTTCGCGAAAAAGCAAATTTCAGGTTACTCATGAACATTGCGCACATTAACATACTTCAAGCTAATATGACTTGTCGCCCTCCACCGAGCCCGGACGGGTTACGTTCGTTACGAGCTCGTTCCCCCCAGATTCAGAGGGTCGATGTTTAGTTTGCAACTTCGGACGTGCGGGTCTGTGCGACGCTTCATTTTGCTACACAGTTTAAGTGTGCTGTGCGCTACACATACTACGGCAAGCCTCGGCAACTGCACTCCTCGTTGAGAACTTTCTCCTTGACCCTTGTTGCGTCGGATGCGGATATTGTCGCGATAGTTTCACTTTCCACTTTCTTTAGACGCGTGCACTGGAGGAAGAAAAACAGATCACAGGAAAGCAAAGGTCCCGGAGCCTCGAGTGACCCAAGAACGCTCACAAGTAGCTCGGAGTACCGCTGCTACCCTCCGAGCACGGTTCATTCACGCGGGGTCCGCGGTAGACCCTCTCGGGGATTTCAGGCGTCGGATGATTCACCCTCTCGGAGTCTCGTCCGTACCGTACGGAGTGCGAGAATATTATAAGCGACGCCAACGGGGAAGGTGAACTGAATAGGAAGATGAGCCTCTGACTGGAGACGAGCGTCTGCGGATAATCACACTAAACTCACAACGTGATAAGCATTCAGGCGCTGTCTTATGTAACAGTCTCCTATCCTCAGCTTTTCTCGCCCGAACCGTATCCAGGTCCGCCGTCCACCCAGACTTCCTCACACCTTCTCGTAACATCGTCTCTATACAGGACTTTTGCGGGGTCCGATTCGAGATTCGTCGACAATGGTTTCCTGTTCGAACATCTATAAACGACGTTCTGAGGAACGCTCCGAGATTCACCCACAAAGGCGGAGGACCTTGGATGCTCCTGTGTGGATGCTCCCCGCGACCAAGAGGACTCAAAAGGGAAATGGGATGAGTTCTACCTCGTGAGTTCCACCTCGTGTCAACCCCGGTCGCGTAAGAACTTGCGTTTGAGAGGAGTCGAGAGTGGCAACCAGTTGCATTCCTTCGGTGTTCATGTCAGGAGGGAGCCGCCACGCTGTTGTGCCGTTTGACGATGCGGCGGGCTCCTCGTCGCAGCCACGCTCCCCGGAGGACGGAGTACGAAGGACGCTATATCGGCTTTTGCCCAACTCGAGCCGGGTGCAGCCTGCAGGCGTTGAGGGGGCCTCGAGGATAAAGAGGCAAAGGGGATATAAATGAGACTAGCTCACCGCTAACGAGCTTTCGATCGAGCACAGTTTCGAGCACCGAGATAAATTCGTTCGGCTTCTGTCGGAGTGGGACAATGTTTCACGTCGTTGGACGGAACGCCTTGACGGCCGAAATCTTGAGATCGTTCGCGGTCGCGGAACTCAGGAATCACCCCGTGAAGGTGGCCGGCGATAACGAGACCACAAGCAGGTGAAT
Organism: Neoseiulus californicus; assembly: GCA_028455905.1. Classification (NCBI taxonomy): domain Eukaryota; kingdom Metazoa; phylum Arthropoda; class Arachnida; order Mesostigmata; family Phytoseiidae; genus Neoseiulus; species Neoseiulus californicus. Next base: position 15,045,122 of record JAMQGS010000005.1, on the reverse strand, counting down.
CGGACGAACTACGATCCCCATGTCTGTGAAGCAGGGTAGTTCGTTGCGTTCGCCGATCATTGGCGTGAAACACTAGTGACTTGAGTTGAGGGTTCCCCGTCAGAGTTTTCCAGATTTCCATACGGGCATAAATATCCCGCGACCCGAGAGGAAAGAAAAAGAAATGTTGATGAATAACAGTGCCTGTGTTGTTCTTTGACTGTTTGTGTGCGTCGGGCAGGCGGGCAAGCAAGCAAGCTGGCGTTCTGGAAAGAGGTTCACATCGTACATCAAGGGAATGGACGCTGTGCTTCAGAAGTGGATAATGTCCAAAACGATTTTCGCTACTGACGTTGTTGCTATTGTTGATGTTCGTTTTCGAAATTTCGAAAACAATTCCGCTCTTTCTTATTCAACTTATTCGGCGGACTTCAATTGCTTACCTCGTAAAAGACACCGAGCATCGGATCGTTGGATCGTCCGCGGACTTCTTTCTAGTGGTAGTGGTTGCAGCCGATGTCCGGAACTTTGACTCGAATAGGAAACCTTCTGAAGTACCCCGGACTGGCGGCAGGAACCGAGTCAGCGCCGGTGCGCCGTTTGATTCGCGAGTTTGATTGATGGATTGATGAATTGATAGATGAATGAATTCGTGGCAGGACGCAGAGGAATGATTTCGTACGACTGATGGATAATGCAAGATGTTCAAATCACCCGACCGGTGGTGGCATCGTACGGTCAAGTTGCGATTGACTGCGTAAATGCGATTTCGCTGGATTCGGACCGAGGAAAATACATCCATCGATAATTTCGGGCCGAAATGAAAGCCTCAGGTTTGAGCTTGCTTCCCCTGCTCGTCTCAGGGAGGAATCTCTTTAATTTCAGCGAGAAATCATCAGCGAAGATGATATGTGACTAGAATAAGCTGCGTACGTGAAGCGAGAAGAATCCGAATCTGCGAATAAAGTCGAGAAGTTGAGCTCGCTTCTGCCAAAACCACCTCACGGAAGAATGATTCCGCCGCGAGTCTGAAAGCCGCTCGGAGACGTGTTGATGAGCTGTTTACATGAGTCAGCGAGAATTCAAGGAGAATATCTGCTAGCTCGTCGCGAAGTCGGTGTAAAATCGGGGGTTCCGACGACAGCCGGGTTGGCCGACAGCATCGGGTGGCTTAGGTGTTTTTTCTCCGTGCTTCCTAGGGGCACCACCCTGACGGACACTTGTGGGGCTACGGCACAGTGGGCCGAGCGGATCACGACACCGCGCCTCTCGGGGGTGTCGTAATCGTCCCTCCGACGAATCTTCGAAAAAGAGCCGTATTTTTTCGCTTCGAAGACTCAAACTCCCGCTGGCTATTCACACAACACTCCTTGTGTATATTTTACAGACTTCGAACTAGTACCGACGCGACGTTCCCATAGGGTTCGTAAAACTTCCGTCGGAAAGGAATCCCAATCACTCATTGATGACGATTTTGCATGAAAAGCTTCATTTCCGAATCGCTGCTATCGATACTGACGACGACGAAATCATTGGAAGCCGATTGAAAAATGTCGATTTTTGACCTCTTCTGCTGACCTTTCTTGGTTTTCGAGTCCACTTACACGTTCGAGACAAGAAAAAAATTTCAAAAGATATGGTCGACCCACGAGAAAGCTCGCTCCCAGATTCGCGAGCTTAGTGGAGCCAAAGTCTCCATTCCTAGCCAGTTCAGGCCAGTTTTAGCATGTCGTACCAACGATGAAAACTTTTCAGATCGAAATGAAATTCTGATTTCTCCGTGGATTGATCGAGCAATCGACCCCGTTCAACCCTTCACGCTGTATATGAATGCCACCCCGATGTATTGACTATTCTCCAATTCATTCCCTCGTCTGGTGTTCGCTTGACCTACGAGGCCTATTGGTTGTCGATGAGGAAAAACGCTGGCAGAAAGATGTTGAGGCACTCCACCGTTCCATGGCCTCGTTCCGCGTTCTGTGATAACTGAGATCAGACGGAGATATATTTTTCTGAGGCAACTTTCCATCAAAGTCGGTTGTCACAGTCTCCGACACTTCCGGCCGCGTATCGGTGGCTGACAGACAGTTAATTGAAACCCAGTTCGAGCGGTTTGGCTGGCTAGGGAAATTAATTGAGCTTTCAATTTTCGCATCTGGATAAGGACTCGCGGGATCGAACCCGCCCAGACGCGTCTGCACTCGAAACGCAAAACCGTCGAAGCGGAAGATATCACCTCTGTTTTCTTGGCTCATTCTGGAAATTCTGGCACGAATTTATTCAACTTGTGGAGCGGAGAAGAGTGAGTTTTTTTTCTCTCTTCGGAAGCCGTCCACCGTTGTAGGTGTTCGTTTTTCCAGCATATCCCATAAAACTGCGAACGTGCGTGTGTGTGTGTGTGTTTCCACAAAACATGTATTAATGAGCCCGTGAGCCAGCAGACTCTACGCGGGATGTCTCGGAGGAAAAGGCGAAAAAACATACAAGGGTCGTTAAAAACACGGTGGAAATTGAATGAAATAAACCCACGTCAGAGATGAAAGTGTAATTTCTCGTTGAATTGAAGAGTCCCAACAGCTACCAATGCAGCCTTCACGGATCATGAAGATCCCTCGCTAGAGTGACCTTGGTTCCACTACTGGCCGGACTACAACTGTACTATAACCAGTCGACGTCTACTGTTGCATGTAGCCCGTAAGTGAAAGAGAAAAAAAACGGAAGAAAAAAAACCATTCGCTTCACCAACACAGTCAGCCACGAGTACTAGTAAGCGAAGCACGACGGTAACCACTGCCGCGCGCCGCGCCGCCAGTACTGCGGAGCTTACGCAGAAGTCCGCGCGCGTTCGCGCTCCACTGTGTGTTCCTTGTTGCCAACTGATTACGAAACTTTGGAAAACTGCACTTCCTGACGGCATACAATCGAGGTGGACTGTTGTAGAGACTTTCTTCTATTATGTTTCATGCAGATCGCACAGAAAATTTCAAATTTCCGAAAGAACATCTGATTCATTATCGCACAATGAAGCCGCGGACATTTGACAACCACAGAATACCCCGGCGTTGTGGTCGCTGTGAGGCTTCGTTGTGATCGCTGTCCTAGCACGGAATTCGGTCCGATGAGTTGCTGGATCGGACTTCCTTGAATTCGCGGGAACGGTGTTGGCCACGTTTTCGATCAGGATACATGTGCGCGAGTTCAAATCGAACCGATATTCACAGTTCTCTCAAGGACAGACGCTTTCTGCGCAGCATTGTGATAGATACCACCGGCGTCGTTGTCGTCGTCGTTGCGGCTGCCGCCGCCGCCGCCGCCGCCACTACTACCACCAACACAACTACTACTGTGTTTGAGTGGCTGAATTTTGTTAAACACAACCAACTCCATTCCAGAGAGTCGCGACCGTCGACAGCGCATGTACCCAGATTGGAATTACTGACTGAGAATAGGGAGGGCTATTACGCAGCGCGGACATCCAGGAAGTGGACGTGAGAGCAATTAGTCCGTCAGACAGGACGTTCCGAGTAACGATTCCCCCCGAAATCGACATGAGCGCGAATTCTCGAATTCAGTCTATCGGGGAAGTTCCACGTGCAACTTCTCCCGGCTGAATCTAGACAGAAGACGTTACGAGTTCTTTTCCCTGTGATCCCGAGTTCCTGACTTCCAAATGCAAGAACCGAGACGACTCCGAAACGAAGACCATTGAAGCTCTGGCGCGGTGTTGCGTAGCTCCTCCGAGCCTCCTGGACAAACTATTAACGATCGATCAATGTTCGCGCCATCCAATTTTCCCAAGCTGATTGGAATCTTAATTGAATGCATCTCTCTGCCGTATTCAACCACTTGTCACGTGCTACAGGTAACCGTCGCCGAGGTAAAGGTAAACCAGAGCGGGACACAGCGCTGGTCGTTAATTCACGTTTACCAAGTTATTCTCATGGAAAAGGTTTAGCTTCTAACTGGGTCACGGTGGAGAGTTCATCTGGCGAGTTTGTCAGTCTGTCAGTTACTCCGTCACTGCGTCCGTCAGTCCGTCCGTCTGTCCGCCTTCGGAATCTCGGCCTTTTGGCAGATCGACAAAATCCCGCCGAACAGGCAAACTTAGGCCGCTTGTTGGTGATAGTTACCGTCTCGTGGCCTAGATCTAGTAGACATCGTCAAAACAGAGCACAAAGACGCAGAAAGAAAGCTCAAGGCACTGCCCTGCACCCAACACAGAGATGGCCTGTCAACGACGAACGTTTCGATCGCCGTTCGAGGACGGAGAGACGCGCTCCCGAAATTCAGGTTTCGGTCCGACGGTTCGTCGTTCCGTTACCTCGAACCCTTGCCAGCCAGCCAACTGGCTTGCTCGACGGTATTGCTCACTCATTTCCGCATTGTGACCTCGAGGAGCACATGTAGATATTCGACGCCTCGAGGCCGAAGGTTATTTAGCGCTTTAGTCGAGTCGTGGCAGCCGCAAGAACAGCAACACCGTACCGTTCGTTCTATCTATCACTACCGTCTGAGATAGCTTATCGCGGCGAAGCGCTCATTGCAACCTTTCAAGGCGTTAAACTGTGAGGGAAGAGTTATGATTATTACTACCTACTCGACTCGACTCTACTAGAGAGAGCGCCTAGACTCGACCCTCGTCGACGACGACGACGGCGACTCACTTGGACGGCCATTGAGCGAGAGAGACGTGTGTAAGCGTGAGTGAATGCGGTACGTTCTCCTTTTTCGGCAGAAACCTAACCACCGTCCACTCTCACGTTACCTAACGCGCTCAAAGCTAGCTGTGCGGTCGGTCTGTCGGCTCGTTCTTGCTTTTGAGTAGGCTCAGGAATCCTGAGGTCTCGAAACGAAAAAGTGACTCAATCATGTTTTCTCACTCGATACAACCGCCGCGTAGCCTTGGAGTGTGGCAGAACGATAACACGGGGAACTGTTATTCAGTATAGAGAACATTTCGAGTTCTTTCCATTAACCACGCGAACGGAGCCTTGCGTGATTTCTGCTCCTCGATTGCATACAGAAGTACTCGACGGAGCCGGGGCGTTGCAAATCGATAATCGAGACTCCGGTGTCTCGCTCCGGAGCGAAAAACCTTCGGGACGTGAGTCCGCCCGCTTGATGGCTTCATTACAACCTCATCGATCTACCGCCGTCGCTGCCGCCATTTGCCGATGGGTACGCTCGACATCGAGTCGCGATATTGAATCTCCGCCCGGACGGTTGAGTGGCGGTGATTAAATGTGACAATTACGTCCAGTTTTTACGTGGCCGGCCTTTACATTGTCACGGCGAAGTGACAGCCGACCGGACGCCTGAACGGACGCCCACAGGTCCAGCATGCCGGCAGCAAGATAGACGAAGAGCCGAACGTCTGGACGCGCGCGCATACTTTGGAACTTTGTGCTGATTTGCAATTTAAACGAAGATTGCCGAGGAAAACGGGAGGATGACAACCACGAATACGTCGCGCCCGCCGTCGAGCCCGAGCGAGTGAGCAAGCGAGAAAGAGAGGGAGGGAGCGAGGGGAGAAATAGGGAGACACGCCGCACCAAGCAACCGGTCGATGCGCTTGTTCCCTGTCCGAAGCTTCTCTCGAAAGTCGTGTGGAGATGATGCTGGTGTACGGGCGCGCCGGCGATTGACACCGACTGTCTGCAAATGACAAAACTCGCTTTTCATCTCCGAAACAGGTCGAAACCGTACCGTACCTGAGCTCGGATGCACTGACTGAGCTGCGAACGCTCAGTCTCGATTGTTTGGCCGGCCAGTGCGCGCGCAAGACGGGAGGTACAGAGTCAGAACAGATGGAAACAAAAAAAAGAGGTCTGACATTTGTTGAACTCTGAACTTCCGTTCCAATTGAGCGAAATGTCGTCTGGAAGCCGCAACTATTTTTCATAGGCGACAAATGGCGGGGCGATACAGGAGCCGGAAGCGGTTTCACTCAGACGAGTTCCTCCGAGTCCTGATGAAATGTTACGCAGCCCTGCTACGCGGCGGCAGGCTGTGGCCGACCGACGAATTGGCCTATTCATGACTCATGAAAACTTCCGCCGTTCAACCTTGCGCTTCGTTTTGCGCCAAGAACACTTGGCGAGCGACCACAGGCGCGAATACCATGTGCCGAGCTGCAACGACGGCAGTCAACCTGGGACGTACCAGTAACCTGGTAGGCAAAGTCCGTTGCTTTGAGGAATGTCTGCGGTTTTCTTCCCTGCAAGAGATGGTAATCCTTCCCTTGTTAGCGACTGACATCCAGTCACCGACAGGATCTTTCTCATGTTGCCAATTAGGCGGCTAACTAACTGACGACTCAACTCTCATGGGGCGAACCGGCTTTCCGATGGCAAAACTGCCATCTGTACTCGGCAGTCCGTTGAAGGACAGACGAGCGCTAGCAGTGAACTCCTGGGCTCTCGACCGCGGTCCGAGGAGAAGGCTAGTGCCCTCTTCTGGCACGGCCCGGGCATGGCTGCGCACGAAAACACGAAAACGAGTACGAAGGATGGTAAATAGCAACCCCAATGAGTTTTGAAAGGGAGGTAGGATGGAAGGTGAATGAAATGAGGACATGTCAAGCCAATTTGCATAGCGTATTCGTGAGAAACAGTCGTTTGAATCGCTCGAGAAGCGTTTGTGTGGATTTGTTTAATCATCATAACCATGCTCAGTGGAGTCTTCGAGGCTGCGAAAGCTTCGGACGTGAACTTTTGAAATTTCATTTTAATCTCTTGAAGACTCCTGGGGAGCTTTCCACATCTGAGTTGGTCTAGCTCAGTCCAAACCGAGTTGTCTCGAACCTAAGCTGCTCTCGCACGAGAAAGCCCGCAACCTTGAGCTACCACAAATTTTGATCCTTGATTCTGTTTTGGAGGAACATGATCTTTTGAAGTCGCATTCCTCCAAACCGAGACCAAAACCGAACCTCAGCCGACTATGAAGAGCAACGTTCGGAACGAGAACTTCCAGATTCGGCAATAAACCCTCTTAGAAGCTCGGAGGTGTACCGTGTCCAACGATGATGGTCAGGCCGCGTAACGCATGAGCTCAAAGTTTGTCGTAGAGGTCATCATCGTATGGGTGCGCATGAAGTTTCCTCAGGTGAGAGTGAGTTTCTGCCGTGAGAAGTACTGGTGGATTATTATGGACGATGATGATGAGGTGAGAGGACACTCCCTGACCCAACCTTCAACAACGAACTCAAATGAGTCTGGTCACGAAAAACGAGAGTTTAAAAGTTGAACAGTGCTTGACACGTCGCGAGCCTGCCTGCCTGCCAACCAACCAGCCAGCCAGCGATGCAGTTATGCGGCCCTATAAATAGACAAAGAAAAATGACGGAACTGCTCAGCGACTCCTTGTAAACTAGGTAGCTCGTGAAACCCCGCGCTGCCGGCCGCTTCTGAGCTAGGTAGTCAATCGGGCTCGAGGAATCCGCTCCGAACCCCAGCTCACTGTGCGTCGCACTCCGTGGCGCCACGGATTCCTCGACTTCGGTTAGCGGATCGTGATGTCGAGGTCTCTTATCGCGGGTTCAGCATTGCTTTGAGCGTGTTCAGTGTACGACGACTCGCGAGACCAGTACACTCTCGTAGCTTCGGGGGAAGGAGTGGAGGAAGAAGTGGAAATTCTCCCATCCGCCCGACAGTCAGCGATAAAAACAGAGCCGCAGTGGTAACGCAGACGCGGGCTGGCACTCGACGTCGTCCTTTTCGTCGTCGTCGTCGTCGTCCTCTTCTTCTCGAGGACGAGCGGCTTCGGCTGGCAGCGATGTCGAATTCTGTTTCACATAAAAGAAGCCCAAGACGTAGTGATACGGTTTATTAGACGCCGACGTGAGCTGAACTCTCTGTAGCGTTCACGTTTCCATTTAATTTATAGGACTGTCCTTCCGTGCGGCTTGCTCCCTCGGTCGGTGGGTCGCTCGCTCGCTCGCTCACCGCATTAGAGCAGTATCTACGGCCTCAGCCGACTGCAACGTACGACAGTGGCCGTCCACGACGACATCCAACGAGATGACCGCGAGGAGGTCAGATTTCAGCACGCGCGCGAACGGAGACTCTTTCATCCTGAGCGTGTTTATTTGCTCCGCGAGTCGTAAAATGAAACGAATGAAAGCGGTGCTTTTTGTGAGGAAATACACTTGGACATCTCCTGAAACCTAATCTTCGAATCGCGAAAGCCCTCTCTCCCGTTATTGCTTTTTCTTCCCGAATGAATCCTGGGTTTTTGCGTGGACGACCGCGAGTTTCAACTCACCTTCGATTCCAATATTTATCACTGGGAATATCGACGAGAAAAATACTGGCGCTTTCGCTCCTGCTGCATCCAAAGAGATTCGAATTCTCCCGTTGCTTGCCTGGGAGGGGGTCGAGCATTGTTTCTGATTCCCCGAATCGGTATGCATAGCTCACTGATTCCAGAACGTGTGGTCGCTTATGAGCATTCGAGAAATTGCCGCTCAAAGGTTACAGTAAAAAAACGCTTCCCTCAGGCTATGTTTGCTGGCACAGCATTCTATTTGTGTGAAGCTTTGCAAGCTAGACGTGCAATCAGCGTCGCCGCGCTAGCTCTGGCGCTCGTAATCTGCGATGAGCGGTTGACTTTTCTCTGTTTTAGGGAGAAATTGGGTCCGGTCAAGCATCCTCAGCTGCGATAAGGACTGACCCGATGGCGGATGTTACGACTTCTCGTTCATCGAAATCATGCGGACGTCAACCTCTCTGTCGCGTTCTGAGTGCGCCTCTTGAGCCGTCTGAAATGAGCCTTAGAGTCTCGACCTCAAGGATTCTGCGCCGGGAACACTTTGGGGGACCACCGCTGAAATTCTGCTGTTCAAGATGCATTAGGTCTAGAGACAAGTTTTGGAATTCCACCAACTTTGAAGTTTCGTTGCGAGGTGGAGCGAGCTGTGGAGCCGTTTGAGAGGCTTTCACTCACCGAAAGAAACGGCGGCGCTGACTACGAAAGGCACCCCGCGTGAATATAATTGATGAAAATCGTAAATGTATGGCACCTCGTCGACTCTCGTTGGCGAACAGCGGAGGAACGAGCCGGCGGGCGGGCGGTCGAGTGAGAGGACCAACAGTTCCAAGGCGGGCTTGCGACTCCCCGTGCATAGCAAAGGGTGGAATAACCGATGCATGGACGACGACGACCACCACCACCGCCACCATCGCCGTCAAAGCCTGCCGCCGCCGCCCCTTGCACCGGTCCCTTCGCCCGGTCTAAGCTTACCTTTCTTCTTTCCGTGCTGCCTGCCCGCTTTCTTCCTGGCTCCCTTCATTTTCTTGCTGCTTTAATGGTATTATCTCGATGCTTAGGCTCGCTCAAAGCGAGAATTAATTCCTCACTCGGGCGCTATTCGCAACGGCTGTGACGAATCGTCGGCTGGAATCGGAAAGTGGAAAAGCTTGGAGAGTTTGATAGACTGTTGGTCGCCACGGTCAATTCCGCCGCGCTGAACACGACTTCGACGACGACTGGCGATATTAATGGCGGCATTAGGTCGCTAATTACCACCCGGCGAGTAATTCGAGCGATCGTCGGTTTTTGAATGACTGTAAGCTTCGGAACAATCGGAGCAGGTGGAAAAGACACGGAATCAGATCCGGGCTGATCGAACATCATCGCGGTCAACGTAACATCTTCGATATTCCCCGAAAAACTCAACGGAACAAATTGCCTACTCAGAATGCAAGGGTTTGCATTCGTGGGGCCCTGGTTGAGAGTTCCTAAACCGACACTGGGACACCGCGGATCGCCGCCGCGGGATCGTAAAATGACGACTGGGGAAAAAGCCCACGCCGAGCATCGCCGCACCGCTTGCGATTCCGTCGCGGATGTTTCTCACAGTGGGATTACAGTGACAGAACCTTCCTGAATATTCAAACGGAGCCGACTCTTGTCAAAGGAGCTGATCTCAAACGCTTGATATTCAATCCAACCATCCGCCATATTTCCCACAAGTGGGTTTGCGAGATCGCAGATAAACGCGGTGCGCATACTTCCCAGGCCAGATGCTCACAACTGATCCCGCCAGCGGACATGGCTAGGAATTAGTATTCCGAAAGTGACTTAGGGATAGCTGAGCGAATCGGAAGCATCTTATCGCGGACTTTTTGAGCCCGTGATCGGAAAGCCCTGGAGCACAAGCAATTCACCGCTTCACAGACGCATTCCTCCATCATGCGCGGACTCTACTTAGTGTGGAATGGGGACAGATTTGGATCTCGTAAGGCTCGCGGAGCTGCTTCTCCTTCCCAGTATCCGTGCCGAAGGCTTGGGTGTGTCGGAAAATGACACAGAAGCTCGAGTATCATACGAATGTGTCACGAGGAATCGTGTGGAATAGCCGGTGACCCCAGGCCAGCTCTAGAAGTTTCAGAACACGAGGCAATCACTCCGGTCACCATTCTCATTAAGTTTATTGGAGTTACATATGAACATGCGTTTTTGCTTTGAAATCTGCTTGATTTGATCGTTCCTGATTGGCTGCGGCTGTTCCACTCAGGAACTAGATCAACTTATGCGATCTGAATCAATTCTGCACATGTACTCTGAACTACGGACTTTGTTCCCGGCCGAGCTGTCAGGAGGAGCTGTCTGAGGACATCTTCAATCATGGGGATCTCCTCTCAGGTCATTCCGTCTGCTATATCCAACGTCGGTCGCAGTGATGCGAAGCTGCTATTCAGCGTTGCGCTGAAACTCGCTAACGAGGGTTGTATGTAGACGCGCATGTAGACAGGGCAACTTTGCGGCTCCGTTGGAAGGAATCCGGTGTTTCTGAAGAGAATCTAAATCTGTGTTCAGGAACTGAAACATCGGGTTAACCGAATTTCCCCTCCCATCTTCTGCGTACCCTTCGCTCATGGCCACATCGAGATCTTCCCTCAAAGCGAAACCCTATCCGGAAATCACTTTTCACTCCATGGACGACTTGGAAACTGGATGGAAAACTTCTGAGGGACGGCAGATTGGATGCAGTTCTGGTATCCTCGAGAAAAAAGTTCCCTCAAGGGAAAATTCTCCTACAAAAGTTCCCTGGAGGAAAGAGGGTCAGCGAATTTATCACATTATACGTCCAGGAGGTTTTCCACGATCTCGACTTGGGAATATGACTATATGCCCATGGTTCGTCATTCCCGGACTTGTTATTTTTGAGACACACACTTGCTCGTATGCAGTCATCGCGGAGAGGAGCATGGTCTGCGCTCCCAATGATGAAGTACTCCCCCTCACGCATCCGCGGCAAAAACTTTGTCTTCTTATTCGCAGAAGAGGGAGAACACTTCGATCCAACCATCAACGGTGTTTCAAACGTTCTCGACCGAGGAGGTGCATGCAAGCGATTCTCGATGCCGCTCGAATCTTGCGTTTGCATTGAATCAATCCGAGTCGCCTGAGAGGATGGAATACGATCTCCATAATTTTGAGGCAAATTCGGTACCCTCGCGAACTGCCAGAATTCGGGAAGCTCGAGTTGTTTTTTTTTCATTGCCAAAATGTTCATACTCCGCGAGAAATCGACTCGAGAGTGCACTGGAGCGAGTGACTGCACGGATATTGTTTGCTCAAGAATGAAAGGAATAATCATGACGTCGTCAGAAGCGAAGAACAACCACTCTTTTTTGTCAAAGCTTTCTTTTTGGAATTCAGCTGCTTCCTTTTTTCGCTTGCGAAAATTGCGTGCGAGCTTGTGAAGTGCGTCGACTTCAAACGATTGACGTTGATTCGCAAAAGCCGATCTTTGCAAGTTTTTGTGTCGCATGTCAACGATTCGACAAAGCAAAGAGTTTCTTTTGGTGGCTCCCTTTTTCTTTCGCGCTGTTCGTCCTCCTCGATCCCCGTCAGCTCACCCGTTTGCCCACCCGTTCATCCGTACTCGGATCGCGGAACGGATTATCCTGTTTTGCATATGTTCTCCGCCTGCTTTTCTTGCTTCGATCTCAAGCGAGGGACCCGATCCCGTCGTCGGTAGATAGGAGGGCCGCCCGCTCGGTCGGTCGGTCGGTCGGTGGGTATGAGGGAGGTCTCGAGTGGAAATAGAGGCAAACAGAGCGTCAGGAAGGAGGTTCTGTGCAGGCTTTCCTCGCTTGCGTTCGCGTGCAGGTACAAGAATGTTAAAATCCTCTTCTGCGATCCGCTCAGGCGGGCGGGCGGGCGGGTGGCCGCGATAGCTCGCTGTTGCTTCCGCGCACTATCAATGCTTATTGAATCAACAATAACGAGAAGGGACTCGCAGCAGCAACAACAACGACAACAAAAGTTGGAGTCACGGTCGCGCAAACCGCAACATCGGAAAACACTCGGAGATATGGGGAACGCGTTTGGCGTTCGTAGATCTACGTACAGAGGTCCCGGTCCGAGTGCATCTGTGTTTTCGTTGTGTGCAATGGTCGGTGCAATGGAGTGTTTACAGGCTAGGCAAATATCTTTGGAAATGAGACCGAACTGCAGACGTGTATGTCCCCATCGATGCAATGAGTTTTGAAAACTCATTGTTCTCGATGAGCGATCCTCAGTGCGCACCGTATTCTCCCGAAAAGGTATTCACCTCAGGCCCCCCGGGCGCGGGAAGCATCCAATCATGATCGCCCTCGAGCTTTTTGAATAATCCAAGAACGCCACCGCCCGGTGGTGGTGGTGGTGGTGTGAAGCCACGTGAGCCGAATCAGAGAGATTGGAATTGTTTTTGGATCGCCTGGTACGGGAACTCTGCAAAGTTTCGAGGAAATTGGGCGAACGAGAAACATTGCTGCTTTGTTTTCATTGGCAGTCTTGCTCAAGGACAGTTTTTCCACGCGGGGGCTTGTTCACAATGTTTTAATTACATTGGACGGCGGAAACGATGACGACGACGGCAACAACGGCGACGACAAAGATGCCGTCGTTGAGTTCGTGCGGCCTCGGCAGAGCGAGTGATTGTCTAACAATAAGGTGAAACCACGGACACATGGCTTTCTCTTTCGAGGCGGCTCGAGGAAGAATTGGCAAGTTATCTTATGCGTTTCGCGATACCACAATTACTTTGAGTTTAAGTTGTGGATCTCAAGTCGTCAACAAAGCCCGTGAAGATGATGAATTGAAGGCAGGACGAGAGCCCGGGCTGTTATACGAAATTATGAAAAACAAACTTGATACAAAGTTACGAAAACCAGCTCGCGCAGTGTGTACATACTACACATCATTTAACATTTTCCATCCGGCAGCGGCCGACGAGTCGGCGGCCACAACAATTGCGAGAGTCATCGTTCAGAAATTCAGACGGAAAAATTAGCGACCATAAGCAAAACGAGTTGCAATTAAACAAATTTCCCTCCAGAACTGTTTGGTTTGGAAACCCATTCGAGGAAAGTGCACTTGTGGAATGGCCTCCGCGAATGTTTCTCCCCGATTGTCTGACCAGAACTTTGTGTTGTGCATGATTCTCGTGCTGAAGTGCGAAGTGAGCGCAGACGTGCTCAATTACGTCCGCTCGCTCGTGCGACGGAATTTTACTTGAACTTTTTTCGGTTCTCGCTTGACTGTCTCCTGCTACCTGGCATACTGGCTCACTGACAGAGGAACCGACCGACGGGCTCACTGACTGACTGACTGACTGACTGGTCTACACATTCTCTCCGACCATCAACGAATGGAATGAAACTGCAGCCAACCAACGAAGAAACCAACCAGCGAACGGACGAGCAAGCGAGCGAGCGCCGTCGCCGCCATGAAGACGACGACGGCGACGCCGGCCGCTGCCGTCGATGGCTGCGAAAAGTGGACGCCAAAAGCGTGGGTTGCTCGACTGTTCTTGCCGAGAAGCCAGCCATGGGCTTGTTCTCTTCTGCTTCATCTTCCCGTAGTTGTCGTCGTCGACTTCTTCTTTCGGCTTCGTCTGGTGTTCGAGTTATTGTCTAAAGAAAAAAAGTCTCAAGACCATAGAAACGAGCGAACAAGATTGCACTCCTCCTCGTTCACTGCTCGCGCCGGCATGGCTGACTTGCTTGCCCGCCCGCCCGTCCGCCCGCCTGACGGTGGCTGGCTGGCTGGTTGGATGGATGGCAATAGACTGCAGAATATCGGAAACAGCACAGAGTGGTGCAAAAAACTTACTTCACACCGAGTGACGCGGTATGGCCCTCCAGCGTCGTCGTCGTCGTCGTTTTTTCTTCGCGGCGAAGTCGCGCTCGTGAAGTTCGAGATCCCTGCTATCCGGGAGGAGAAAGTGTCCATCGAGCCGACTGATATTCCACTGGTACGGCATAACGCTCTTTTCCTGAACAAGCCCGACACAGTACGTCCACCACTTCCTGACACTGCCACATGTTTCCTACTCAATCCGTCTCTTGCTGAAGTTTATTCGTCAGGAAAAAGCTGTCGCTCGTACCGTGGAGGTGAAGAGCGTCTGGAATTAGAATTCGCAGAAGAATAGCCAGTCCTTGGAACTGTTTTTTCGGTCCCGTTAGGAACGGATCCGCACTGGATGAGTACGAAAGCGCTGAAGGATCCAGCCGTAATTCGCGGTAATCTATTCCTGCATCCATTTTCCATCCCGAACGTCGCAGTCAACGCTGCTGTGCGACTGCATTCGCGAAACACCTCTTATGAGAATTTCATCGCTCTGTAGGTTTTGTCGGAACGAATTCGGGACATTTGTTTGCGACAGCGAAATGCCATCGTAAAAAAACCTGCAGCTTGTCATTACATAACCTAAGGAATCCGCTCATCCGAAAACGACGGTCGGTCTGTGCCTTCCGACAGCGTACACCAGTATACAATCTGTGCGCTCACGTGGCCGATAGACTCAACGAGCTTTGAAACACAGGCAACATTCTTGGAGCCGATACTTTTGATTTGAACGAAGTCAAAAGTTTAGTCCGTACACGCACATTAGGGAAGGATTGGATATTCGAGGATGACTCCGGAAAGATCGGTCGGAGTCGATGACGAGTGGGCGATCGGGTCGATGAATGGCTTGGAAGAAAGCCTAGTTAACGGAACGACCGAGGAAACAACCTCACTAGCGCTTATCTGAGCCGCGGTAACAAAAAACGTGACGATTCCGTATTGCTGTCAAAAAATTTGTGACGTGAATACCGGATAAGCGGATCATCCTCCCGAGAGCGTGTAACAGGCCATGGCCGATTGGCCATATTCTCGGGACATATTGCTGAGTCACGCTTTCATTAGTTACACAGAAATAACTCTGATCGCAGCGAGCACAAGAAACCGAACACATGTCGGCGCATCGAACTCAAGAAGTTTCTGATCAATGGTCTCGGGTTACTACCTGAACGACACGACAGTCTGGTTTGCGGAACTGAAGATCAGCTGGCGTGTGTGAAATAATTCTCAGGAAACGAATCAAATCGTGGGGACGCGGAGAACGCGTTGCACGAGAATCGCGTCAAAATCATTTGATTTCTTTGAGAATTCCCCTGATTCTAAATGTGGAGTTATTAAACGTTTCTTGGAATTCCTCCGTAGATGACTCACGTTGATTCTACAGGGTGAACACTTGACTCAACTACGTCTCGGAGGCTAGCACCAGCTGTAGATATGTTCCGACGTCGTCGTCGTCAAGCTGACATGATTCCCGACTCGATTCTATCGTCGATGACTTTGCGAACGGTGTTCCGCTCAAGAACGTATCGGAAATTCCGAACTAATTAGGTGAGCTTGAGTCGTAAGAAGTTCTCGACAAAAGTTGAAGTTCCTTGAGCAGCTGAGGCCTGAGCTTAAACAGCGACGTCTTCGGCCAGTGATAGATTTTGTCAAGTTCTGATAATTTCATACATTGCTTCAAGGTATTATTTTCTTGGTCAATCTCAGAAATCTACAGGTTCTCGCCGGCACCTCTTCCACGGCTTAAACGAGTTGTTCCGCGCTCGTGTGAAACACGAAGAATGCTCTTACAGGAGAAAAGATGATCCCTTCGATGCTTATAAAAGTTTCTTTTTTCCTCTCTGGACAGCGTGGGTAACGTTGAAGGGTTTCGTTTTTGTATAATTACTCTGAAGACAGCCAACGTATAGGCTCATCGGAGTAGTAGTTGCGGCGACGCGCCGGTAGCGGTGGTATTGTCTCGACAAAGGATCCACAAATCATCAGCCGCTGTCTTCGCAGTGCAGATGTAACCCCACGTTCGAAACTATTTGTTTAAAAATTACCTCGCTCGCTCGGAAAATCGTCTCAAAGTGACCAGAATTGATGGCACTCGAGGAAATTATTAACTAACAACGAGCCAACGAAAAGATAAATAATTCCAGAAGAATGGATTTATTATCCAGAAAAAAAAAGAGAACCTAGACAGCCACCAGAGCAGCGTCAACTAGGACCAGCCTTCCTCTCAAGACGTCACAGAAATATTCTCAAGTCCGTACGGATCTTATCGGCATTGGAATCCTAATGAATTGAGACGCACCGTGAAGTCGAGTCATTTGGCGTTCCTACGAACGCACACCGAGTGAAGTCCGCAACCACAGTGGCGACTTCTTCTCAGTTTTCGATCAAACCAGTTTCGATTCGATGCGTTCCAGTGTAACCTTGGGGAATTTTCAACGCGGTTACACTGAGCAAATCCCAATCGAGTTCTCGCGCGGGCGAACAAGAGAGCCTGTGAGAATCCACAGATCAATCGTTGACCAGAGTTGGTTCATGGACCAAAGTTCGCTCGGGGATTTCCCTCATTGAATTCTATCCGGAGTTCGGTGTCATGGCAAGAACTCCGCGATCAAAATTATTTGCCAAGCGCCCAGGTGCCAATCTCCAGATTTGCGGAAGAGACGAACGAAAGAAAGAACGCGGAAGATTGGGAAATGGAAGCGAATCGCGTACAGATTCATCCAAATAGAAATGAAGGGCTCTCGCCGAGGAAGGAAAGTATGCATGCATGCATGCATGTACATATGGAAGTTTCGGTGAGACCGGCTTCCTCACTGAGCAGGCGAACATTCAGACAGGCAGGAATACACAGGCAAGCCGGTGTAACAAATTGATGGCGGCCGCGGCGGCGGCGATGGTGTTGGTGGTGGTGGTAATCGAGAAAAAGAAAGGGCAGGAGGGCCCTGTAGGAGAGGACGCGCATGCTCCTCGCGAGTTGTGGCCTTGGTGTTGGCGGCTGCTAGCACAGCGACTCCGGAGCGCCAGTAGCACCGCGGCACCCTGAACTGAAAGCACAACGCCAGCCAAGTTGAGCCAAGAGCCAAGTCGCTGTCGAAGCGAGTCGCCGCCACAGCAGCAGCCGTAGTCGTTGTCGTCGTTTTCGAGCCGAACAGCCGCCACAGCAAAAGAAGCAGCAGCAGCAGCAGTCAACATTAACAGAGTGAGGCCTCGAATGGCGGTAGTTCGAACGTTTGCCTCTGCTGCGTTCCAAACCAATGAGAATTGTTTTCATTTCTCGTGCTGCTGCCAACAACAACGCGACCGTCACCAACATCTTCAGCACGAAGACCAACAGCAGCAGCAGCAGCGGTCATTCGGCGACGACAAGCGTTCGCGGACCTCAGTGCAGCTACAGTCGTGTTAGTCCCCTCAGGATTCGTCATGTCCTTCTGCTGTCCTAATTCGATGTAGGCCGTTGGCCTCTCTTAGGATTTTCCAATCAATCTACCGGTGGACTACCCTGTCCACGGTTTGTCTGTCGTCCGTCTACCCGGTGTGTGTGTGCGTGTGTGTCACTCGATCTGCTCGCCGTGGAGTAGTTCTAGCAAGTTGTCTCACAAGTTGAACATCTTCCGGAACAAAGCAGCCACCAAGCCAACGGACAGTTTCCCCGCAAGACAGAATCACCGTAGACGCTGTCATCATCACTGAACAAGGGACAACCAGCAAATCCAACCTGCAGGTTGCCAATGGCCGAAAACTAGATACCAGTAGTTCTTCTAATTAATGCATGGCATCATTGTCGCCGTCACCCCAAGCGAAAGCGTCTTCGTCAAAAATCTTCCGGCATCAGCAGCTGCAGCAGCAGCGGCCGCAGGAGTTTTCTGTGTCGTGCAATTGTCATCTTCGTCACCGTTGTTGTTGTTAAACAGTGGATTTCAACGAGAATCAACGGACGGGGATCGAGTCTGTCAGACTCTCAAGTCAAGGACCATACATACGGAGTGATACATTTCCGCGGGATACGCATTGTTACCAAACTTACGAAGCGTAGGATCTTCAAATTGTTCTCGATTGTCTTGTTGCCTCAGTCGAATTCAGAAGCCGTCCCCCAACAAGACTCACTGTGTCTGTCGTTGTCGAAGCAAGAAACTTTATTTCCGAATCCATCGATCGACGACGTCGTCATCATCATCTCAACACATAACTCAACAACTCGACATGCGGCTCTAAACACTGTTATCAGGTACGTGAGTTCAAGTGTGCATGCGAAAGAGTATCCCTAGAACCCTCCAGCTGCCGTCGACGACGCTTTTAGAACATCTGATAGACGATTAGCAGAATTTTCCAGCGCACTGTGTCATCGACCGGAAGGTTTCAGGCATCGCCTCAGTAAGGCTTAGTGCTTGGCCCGGTGATTTTTGATGGCTGTCGCGGCTGAATCTCCGCAAGTATATGCTGTTGTGACTCCGAGGAGGAATCGGACAATATGCAGAGAGATTTATTGGTGGTGCTCGATCCATTTCCGAGGAAAAACGCGTTTTCTATGGTTTTTGATTGAAAACGAAACCACTCGAGCCGACACAAAGAGTAGCTTCCCTCCCTCTCCGACAGCAGCGGCCGCTGTAGTAGCTGCGGACTGGCTAGCTCCCCGTTGATCTTGCATTGGTTCAAGCCAAGCCGGCCGGCAGCCAGGCCGGCTGACTGAATGCTTGGCTGACTGGCTGGCTAAAAGTATGGCGGCTGTGGCAGTGTCCTCTCTTTCCCTCCCTATCCGCCGCCGCCGCCATCGTTGCTACAGCATCGGCGGCGACTGCAAACGTTCCATGGAACGAACTAGTACGATCGAGAAAACGTTCCATCAAACGAATTCGATCTCGGGCGGCCGGATCCCAGCCTATTCAGAAGCTGTATCCGGATATCACTACAAAGCAAAATGAAATCAAAACGTTCAGACAAGGGGCGGTCGCGGTCTGAAACTCGAAAGTCGGTTCCTCTCGAAGTCTACCTTCCTTCCTCAAACCTCGGAGGAGACGCAAGCAGCACGAATCCGTGATCCCTGTCATCAGGATGCTTTCATCCATCGGAATTCTAGGGGACGGACGAGTATAGGGATGTGATTACAGCACAGCTCTCGCTCGCTCAGTGACTTCGTCTTCAGAATGAGTTCAACTCGATGAGGAAACGAACCATCGTTCTGATGACAATGACGAATGTGAAGATGACTGCCCCGAACGATTACAATGTTTATTCAGATCATTATAATAATATTTATCATCGACGTCATCTCTGTAGTCATCCGGACTCCAACATGGAGACTATTTTTCTTGTGACTTGGAATTGTCGCTCCTAGCACGGCTCGTTCTGGCCGATCGTGCGCGTACTTTGACGCCGTTCTGTACTCTGCGATCCTGGGAGTCTTCTGTGCGATGACGGAGTTCGCTGCGTCGTGTAGATGACCAACGAAACCCTCCCGGGGGGGTACGCGACAAAAATCTTTCGGCTCTCGAACCGAAATCCTGTCTGAGGTTTTCTGCTGCGGACCGCGAAGACGGGTACGAAGTTCGTCGAAAAGAGAAGTCGGTCCTCTTGGTGCTTTCTCGGTGTCGGGGCTTATGGGTGCGCAGAGCCAGTGAGCGAAAGCGTCTTGACGTAGGGTCCCCTTTTCGCGATAAAGCCTGGTTCGTATCCGCTGTTTCTGCTGCTCTGCTTGGGTCAAAGGCCACCATCAGAGGCTGCCTTATGTTTGGCCGCTCACTCGACTGACTGACTGACTGACAGACCGCTTGTCTGCCTGCCTGCCTGCCTGCCAGCCAGCCTGCATGCCTAGCGTGTGCCTGGGCTTGGTACCCTGTTCCTATTTCACGGAAATCCATCTATGGTCGCCAGCACGAAGGAAAGAAACAAAGCCAGAAAACGCTATTCACGAGCCCGACAGTAGCAGCCAGCAGCGAGATGAAGAAAAAGCACGTCCTTTCATCAGCTCGCTATCAGATCTTCAAAAATCCGAGACAAACCGAATCGTTACAGTGGATAATCAAGGAAGCTTTGATGAGATCCATCAAGCATTTGCTTACGAGAGCTCCGTCGTTGAACTTTGCTCGAAACCCCAAACGATGGAGCGATGTCGGCCGCCCGTTGTTGCTGTTACGATTCAAAGATTTCAGACAGAGATGTCTGCGGCAAGCTGAACAAGATACGAAAACTTAACGCAACCTCACTTGCGACTTGGTCTTGGTAACTGCCAAAAGGTAACCGGGGGCCCGCGGAACGTTCTTAGCGAACAAGGGGGGATTACGAGAGTTTTCGACATATCGACTCACAACGTAGAGGGAAACTCGGCTCTATGAGTTTCTTAGCGACCGTGGTGTCTATCTGTTCTTGCAAGAGCTGCTTTTGTTGAGAAAAAAAAGTTCTCGGTTGGAACATTCATTCACATTTCCTCAAGTCTCATCGGCCCCGCGTGATGACTTTGTCTTGAAAGTCAGAACGAAAGATACCATCATCATCTTTTTGGGCGGAACAGCGGCTCAGTTTATATTCTAGCAAGCTAGCTAGAAGAGTGAGTGAGCCTTTGGTCGCTAAAGCTGGTGCTGTCTATGTAGCTTGGTCCCTGGTTTCTTTCGCTGCTGCTGCCGCCGCCGCCGCCGCCGCCAGAGGTAAGCTTGCCAGCCGAGCGGCCGTCTAGCTAGCTACGGGCTGCGGCGCATGCGCCGTAGCGTCGTGTCGTTGCTGGAACGTGGAGCTAGAACGCGAGTCGCTCGGACGCTCGGTTGGTCGGACAGACGGCCGGGCGGCCGGCCGCCGAGCTGGACGGCGTCGGCCACCAATCCCGCCGTTGGTGGCTGGACCCTTTCACATCAGTGAGGTGAACGCTCGGTGGTCAGTCAACTTCTTTTTGTCTCGCTGCTGCTGCTGCAAACTTTCGCTTTTCCACAGCCTCTGCGACTGCTGTTGTTGCTGCAACGAACGTTCTTTCTTTCTTCGCTCGCCCGGTGAATGCTCGAAGAAGTATCAAATTGAAACGACCAAGAGCAGTATTCCTCACATTGTTGCAAGTGGCCGCTCTGAGCACGGGAGCGGGTTAGCTCAGCGGCTTGCCAGCTACCAAGCGAGCTCAAAAGCTTGGCTTTCGCGGAAAGCATTGTCTGGAAAATAAATTAAGAACCGAAAGAAGGAAAGGGAGGAAAACCCACCCCTGGCTGCTCGGCAGCATGATCGGTGCGCTGTTGTTCGTTTGCTTGGTCTGGCAGGTCGCTCGCTGACTTGCTGGCTAGCTGGATGGCTGGCTGGCTGGCTGGCTGCATCAGGAGACCGACCCTTCACCTTCAACGAGAACTGACACGAAACACCTGCCAAGTGTCAGTTCTTGATTGAAGATTTACCCGAAACGAAACCATATCTGTGAGGAAGAGAAAGACGTCGACGACGCTTAAGAAGGTCACTCCGAACACTACCTGTTCGTCGGTTCCGTCGCCGATCGATGCTGAGCCATCGATGGTTGACAAGTTTGTTCAGATCGCTTCCTCCCTTCCTTCTTTCTATGTTGAAGAGTCAGCGCACGGAACAGCTAAGGGTCCATGCTTGAACATCGTAATCGTCGATGGCGGCTGCCAATGCTGCTACTTCCCTTCTTGGATCGCGGAACACCTCGCTCGCTCAGATACTCTGTTTCTAGATTCTTGGCTTTCAGTTCGTGGTCCAGGACCGCGGTGTCTTGACGAACGAAGAGCGACTGCGGGGCGTCAGCGATGAAGTGGAAGTGGTTTTATGAAATTCATGTCACATGGAGCCTCTATTATTCCGTTCACGAGTCGGCGACTGCAAATCCTTCGGCGCTGGCAGCCGACGGAACAGTGCGAGTTTCTCTGCGTGTGTTTGTCGTGCCGTGAAGCCAGCCGACACCACCGCATTGCACAAAGCCAACCAGTCCAAAATGATGGATCATTCGACCGGCCTTCCTAGCTTGGTCGGCCGCTCGGCCAGTCGGCCAGCCGGCTCGCTTCTTCTCTCGCTGGCTGGCTGGCTAGCTCGCCTGCTGCTCACTCACTCCTTCTTTCACACACCATGTCCATGGGGGAGGCGGTCGTTGACCTCAAAATAATCTTTAGGTCGAAAACAAGAGTAAAAAGGAGGAAGAAAGCTAGGAGAAAGATGCAAGAAACTAGAACTTCCAGTTGTGAATCGTTTTGAGCCTGTGACAAGGCGTCGCGACGTTCTCCGAAGCCGGAGTATGTCGGCCACTTCAGGTAGATGGAGTCGATCACTCCTTACCGATACAGATTCACTGTGGATCGAGCTTTGTCGATTTCCGCTCGGAACAGATTTACTTCGACGCTGACGGAGGTTCTCTCTTACACGGCGTGAGGGATCGACCCGCCCGAGTTTCTCGGCGTCGGAGAGTAGGAATATCCTCAAGAGGGATATCAGAGCAGAAAGTTTGACCGAGTTGAATTATTTCGCTCGGAGTTATCTTATTGAGGAGCGTACCATCGTACACGCAACCCAGCCGTGATAACTGATGAGGTATTGTCGTGCATCGAAAACTCATCCCTCTGTCTGCCCGCCCGCCCGCCCGCCTCCCGTCAAGTTCCAATGGCTCCTGGACTGGGTTTTTTCCAAACGGCAGCCAGAAGTCAGTGTTCAATGGCTTACTCCCGCGCCGCCATAACGAGATATCTTCGAGTAGAGACATCGGGTTCCACCGGGGAACTTTTCTACAGGCTGGCTGGTCGTCCGTCCGTTACTTTGGTTTCGAGCTCAGCACGTGACATGGTTATCGGCACTGGCACTGGCACTGGTAGCAAATCTGCGACCAAAGAATAGAACATCGACGACACTGGAAAACAGAGGCAAGAAAAGAAGAAGTGAAGCTTTGATGCCATTGTGGACAGTGTTGTTTACCTCGGCTCATTGAGGCAAGAAATGCAGATTTCCCCGATCGCTACCGACAACAACGACAACGGCTGCTGCATCGACTGAGAGCCAGTCGGGTCGGTCAGTCGTTTGGTTCGCAGTTCGCAGGCTATAGTTTCATAGTTGGAGCAGCGGCTGCGACGACTGCAACAGCAACAGCAGCAGCAACAAGTGTACTATGCTTCAGGGATTACAATGAGCTGCCGTCTGTGCGACGTCGTTCCAGAGCCAATGTTCCTTCAGAGCTATCTGGCTCTGGAGATAGTCCAGAGCCGAATTGGTTCTGCTGCTGTTGGTCGGAACTAAACGGTCACTTTTGCATCGGCATGCTTGCGGCAGCGATTTCAAAAACGCTCGCTATGAATGGGGTTGGCGACGGACTTGAGTGAATACGCACACCGCTGTCACGTTGTCTGTGTGTGAGCGTGAAAGCCGTTGTAGCAACAAGCCAAACAAATCTTATCTCTCAAAAACTCTGCTCTACTCTATTGAAAAACGTCAACATAAAACCAACTGGCGAAGAACAAATTCAGAACTTGTGGATGTTTATGCATACTCATCATTCCAGTGAATACCCCCTCGTTTCTCCCTCCTACCGAGCAATGTGTTGAGCGGAGAGATGAAGACAACCCGCACAGTCGTTGCTTATTCATAAAAGTGAAGGAACCGAGGCGAGAAGGACAGGATCGGAAAACGACACCCTGTTCTGAATCACGATCCAAGATCTCTGTCGGTGTCGCGATTGCGTCGTCGCTACGTTCCTTAGATCACTGCAGTTGACACAGCCAGTTGTTTCGGATACGTTCGAACGCACCGAAAGCTGAGACGATAACGACAGCAACGACAACTCCTCCGAGGGAAGACGACAATAGCGACTACGAGAACGTTAATCAGTCGTGTGAAATCGTTCTTGTGTCCCTCCAGGACAATGGTTGCTGCTGAAGTCGGCCAATCTGTGGGGCTCGTTTATGAATACACATGTCTGCCCGTCGGTCCAACCGTTCGTTGGACTGTTTGACGACGGAAGTGTGCGTAGATGAGCGCTATTTCCACGTTGTTGCCTCAAAACCCGACTGTCAATGACTTTGTTGTCGTTGTCGGACGACAAACGACGGCCCCTCATGACAAACCAGATGAGGGCGGGTGGGCGGCCGTCCGTCGAGGCATTGCCCCAGTCGCTCAGACTGCCAGTTGATCAACCAGACAGAAAGTGCCGGTCGCTTCTGCAGCTGCGAGACGGATCGACCAAGTGACTGACTGACTGACTGACTGACTAGTTGTCTTTTTATCTGTTGGCCCAACCGTCCGACCAGTCTGTGCGATTGGATGGTTGGCTAACCGCCGGCGGGGTCCGCTCCAGCGGCTCGGTCAGTGGATGCGACGGTGCTCAGCACTGACTGATGAGTTCTGTCGCAGTTTACGCACAATAGCCCCCTTCGTCCGTCTGTCCGTCGTTCTGTCAGTTCGTAAGGCCGTCAGTCGGTCGATCTTTTGGTCGCTCAGTTTTTCAGTCACTTCGTCTGTCTGTCGGTCTAGCACTTCATTTGTTCGTCGTCGTCGTCGCTGTTGTTCCAACGATGGGGTGAGGCTGGTCATCGCCGGTCGGCGCTGGCCGGACGCTAATAGTGACGATGGCTGGCGACTGGCGAAATGTGAAAGGCATAGTGAAGCACAGCGATGGCGAAGCCGGCAAAGTATTTAATTCAACGTAATTCGTCGCTCTTTTGTTACTTGCTGCCGCGGCCGGCTGTTGGAGCACCCGGTCCTCCAGCCGCTCGGTCGGCCGTCACTTCGTTCGTTGGCTGGTTCGTTCTTTCGGCCGTCTGTCGGTCCGTGTTCGCGCTCAGCTCGGAACCGTCCGGTCAACATCAAACTAGCCGAGCAGGCAGGGAGTCAGGAAGGCCAGAAAAGATTTGTATCATCGGACTTCGCGACACGACGGCGTTACAGCGCCACGTTCATTGTATTGTTGTTCAGTCAAAGCCACCAGAGCTGGGTAGACAACGACGACGACGACGGCAGTCGCGGCGGCGGCGGCGGCGACGTCCACGTCCGCAGCGATGACAACGGCAGCAGCTTCAGCAAAACCTGCTTTTGTGTGCCGTTCGCTATGTTCCATCCAAGTGCCGTCTTCGTGCACAGTAGAACACTCGACAACTATGTACTGCCATCGTAGGAAGATACAGAAAGGATGCGTCGGCGAGAATCTGAAGCAAATGATGCGAGTTCGGATCTCGCGAACGCTATGAGCTCAATGGGATCGAGAAAACAAAAGCCTAAACCGCCGCCGAATGCTGATCACGGCTTTCGATCAGCCCGAGGGCGGCAATTTAACTTTCTGCGTTCGGCTCCAGAAACACTTTCCCGATCAGTCATCAACGTTTGGTGTTGCGTTCAGAACAGTTTTCGCTCTACAAGTTGTTCCACATCCGTCATTAACCTTGAGAGAGCAAACACGTTCATAAATTCCCTCGCAATGTTTGTGATAAGTCGTGTCCGTTTTGCTTCACAGCTTCGGGCGAGATCTCGTTCTCATACGCTTTGTTAGGATTTACTGCATGGGACTCTTTTTCTCCTTTCATTCTCGCGCGTGGAAACAGAATAGAGTCGACTGACCGTGAATGAATTTATTATCATAAACATCATGGTAATTATTGTTTCAGAGTGGCCTCACGAGGTGCGCAGTACGCTTGAAAGCTCAAAAAAATTCGAACCGTCACGACGAACGTCCAACGTTCCACTCTTCGTCGCAAGGGAAAACCTCGAAGTCTCATCATAGAACTCCCAGTGATACTCGATACAAGCGTGGTAAGTGTTGCAAAGTTTGCTGTTTCCTATCTAGATTTTCCCGTCCACCAAGAGAACTATGGAGCGGGCAGGGGATCGAACATGTTCTCTGAGTCTGCCCCTGGTTGTAATACCTCGATCGAGAGTCTGTGTTGCAACTCCTGAAATTGCGGAACCGCGGCTCTAGAAACAGGTTTTGCTAAAAGCGAGCACCTAGTAGTGTGCTTCAACCCGACAGAGCCCGCGACTGGGAGGTCTTTAACCGGGCGCATGAATGACTAAGGTTTGTGCTGCCCGGGTTGTTGGTCATTTGCCGCCACTTCCGTCTTTTTTCCTCTACATTTTTCTGAAAGAGTGGGTAGAGCAGTTTCCCTGCAGCGACAGATGAGATCAAGGGATGTCAACAGAGGACAAAGTCCACCGACTACATCGGTGGACATTGTCCTCCTTGGACTACAAGCCTCGTAAGCTTGCGCGCTACTAAGCATTTTCTGTCAATGGAACAGAAAAATTCTCCCTCCATCAAAAGTGAGCGACGGAACGAGTCGTTCTGTGCGACAAACAAAAGAAGCAATTCCCGTTCTGAGCTGCGATATAGATCTTTGTGTCTCGGGTCGGCATAAGGCGTTGCCTATACATACTGGGCCGGCTGGAATGAATTCCGCAAAAATTGCGGAATCAAAGCGTCTAGAACGCGGATTATTTGACCTGTTCCTGGTACGCGACTTTTCCTCCCCGCGTTGTCAGGTAGCTCTCGATTTCTGCTACTGCATTGATCGGCGACTTTCTAGAGCGCACGCCAGTTCCGCAGGGAGGTTTCTGACTCGCCGTTGTTCTTTAGAGAGTCGATCCGTCTTGTGGGATGCAAATTACATTCGCTCAATTATAATTATTCACAGCCATGTTATTATAATATGATGCTTCGCTTGAGGGAAGCGTAAATTTCCGAGCCCTAACGCGACCAGATGAGCGCCGGGAGGGAGAAAGGGAACTTTTATTCTCTTCATTTTTGCGCGAGAAGAATGATCACTCGACGATGAGACAAATGTCAAGCAATGACAGAAAAATGTCTGGCCGCTGGCCGACTGCCGCATTTGACGAGCGAACGCGGTCGTCGTTGGCTCAATGCCATACTGTGCAAGAGTTTACACGAGAGTTTCTCTTTCGTTCGAGCGATATTTCTCGGCTTCGCGGGTGTGCCTTTCAGTGCAATGTTTGAGCGGGTTGCGTGCACGGCCTCACTCACACACAGGCACACATACACAGTGAGCTCCGTAGCGGCCTCGTTGAGTGTCCGCCACCGACGCCGCTTTTTTTTTGCTCGATTCGATTGCTGCTCTAGTTTGGTGTCAAGGTTGACCGCGAACAACCCGGTTCTCAGCTAAAGGCTTCAGGGCGACTTGCACTTGCGGCGACGAGTCAAACGACAACAAATTGAGGTTCCCGAGAAAACGTCACGAAATCTTACTCGTCTTTCATCTAAAAACGAAACTCATAAGCTTCGTGCGGAAAAGGAAGAACGGCGACCCTTTTTTCGGGATCGGGGAGTCGAATTCGAGAGCTTCGAGTTCGAGATGAAAGGGTCGATGATCGACGGAGGTCAATGTTTGTACACAATCGCTCCGGTGCGCGATGTCGCGGTCCTCGGAGGCCTGGAGAAAAATGAGCTTCCCTGAAATCAATTAATCAGATACTATTCGGAAAAGTGAGCCAAGCTCTCAGAATAGCCGTGCCTGCGGCTGCACTGCTGCCACAGCCGTCAGAATTTCCTGTGCACGAGTCAGCGCGAGCTGGCCGGCCGGCTCTAATGCTGTGCTGAGCGACGACGATTCAACCCACAGACAGATAGACGCGCGGACGCACTGGCGGACGGACCAAAAGCAAGGCCGCAAGGCGCTGCGTTGGTCTGTTGGCCATCGTCATCCATTTTGCTTTCACTCTTTCCGAGCGCCTGCCTTGCTCAGCCTGAGAAGCCGTCCTCGCGCATTACGGGCCAAATTGAACGAGCCTTTCGAAATGGCAGCGAGAAAATGCAGTCAGTCAGTCAGTCAAGAACTTGCTCGCTCTGTCTGTCTGTCTGTCTGTCATCCAGCAGAAACCTTCCTCGACTCCGATTCGAGGAATCCCGGTGGGTTCGTCCACGAGAATCAGAAGCCATTAGAATTGTGCACGACATTCAAATGTAAAAACTTGTCATGGCACATACAACTGAATCCGGTTCGTTCATGCCCGGCTTCCTCGACAAACCAGTTCAGTAACAGGGAAACACTAACAGGCTGCGACTCAGACGAGCGGGAGTCTGTCTAGACGCTTAAAAACAACTTAGAATCCATACAACGGTCCGATCGGCGACGAACCCCTTTCGTTCGGTAACTTACTACATCATACCTCACGAATCCGGTGCAAGCGGCCGAGTAGACTGGTCGCCGCTGGCTGCTCGCTCGCTCGCTTACTCGCTGTGCCGAGTTCTGCGAAGGAGGGAGCCACGAGCCGAGTTTTAATTGACAAAAAGCTCCAAAACTCGAAACTACGGGGCCGTGTGCTGCATTCAGACACGCTTCTAATCGTCACTCACACTCTCGCTCAGCCGGGCGGCTGTCTGGTTTGGGTTTGTCTGCGATTCCACACCCTTCTTTTACTGACGGGCGTTGCTTCTCCCCTCGTCTCTACTAGCTGCTGCTAGCTCTACACACAACGATCCATAGCAAGCCTCAAAACATTAACATAGAGAGCCATCAATCCAGTTGTTCCGACTGGCTCGCTCGTTTGACGAATTCTTGTTGACATTCGTTGTCGTCGTCGTCGCCGTCGCCGTCCTGGTCCTCGTAGTCTTTCGAAGGTCTGTCGCTGTAGTAGTCTTTCCGCGAGCAGTCTTCGCTAATACTGTGAAACGCGATTTTTTGTGTGGCCACAATCTGCCGTTCCTGTCGCCAGGTTGACTCAGTCAGTCAGTCAGTCACTCTTTCACTGCACATCCGAAGCCTGTTGGTGCAAGCGTGGCGAGGCTACCGAAAAAGGCCGACGGTGAATCGCGAAATTTCAAGCGGCAAACATCACTCTCAAACTCGGTTCGAGCGTGAGCACAGCTTCGATTTCGTCTGTTACGACGCACCTCAGCGGTTTCGAGCATTTTCGAGTGCCCAGGTCAATGATCATTACCCAGACGAGTTATGCGTCGACCGTATTGCGTCATTGAGCGCTCGAGTTTTCCGGAGGATGTACGGGACTATACTCCCGGAGGAATCGAATGTCGCTGACGATTTCGCCTCGAATGATCCAACGTCGATTCATGACATCAAAGTCCTCCACGCTCTCGGCCGGATCGAGAGCCTTCACTCGAATCGAGCTGAGTGAGTGTCATCAATGGAACGGCAGCCCATGAAAAGAGATGTTTTCAACGTTCGTATGAGATTCTCTTTCTTTCTTTCGTCTCTACAAAGATCCCAACGCTTTCGAATCGACAGCCTGAGGATCCACGAACCGTGAGCGTTGGTGGAAAGCGAGGTAGAGTTCGACATGAGCCCAGATAACGGAGCAAAGGGAGAAGCCGTCCGCGATAGTTTGCCCAACGCATCACCGGCGCTCCTGATCACATCGAGCCTCTATCGAACGATCCAGCTCTACTTGGAGAAAGACGTCTTGTGCGACAAATATGACTGTCCAGCAGATGGTGTGGCACGCGCTCGCACGTCAACGGTCGACAACCACGCATATCCGCGAGTCTAGGATCCCGATGAGGATAGGCATACCTATCGGCAGCCGTGTCCTGGGTCGTCCGACGAGTGAGCCGCGCCACAAGCATCGCCGAACGTTGCCTAGCATCCACTTAGCCGCTCTGTCTGTCCATCCATCCATCCATCCATCGACTGATCAGGTATCCCAATCCGTGTCGACGGATATAACCTGTCTATTGCGGCTTCGACGATCGCTGCATCAACGACGACGATGCTTCTAAGTGAATGGGCTAGCCCCTACGTCACGGGGTCAACAACCCCAGCAACCTATATATTGTTTGCATCGTTGTAGAAACTGTCGAGAATGTCATGATCGTTTCGGATGGTCTAAGATGCACGGGGATGCCGTCTGAACAATGCAAAACGTCCCACGGGGAGTGTATACAGCATGAGAGTTTGCTCTAGAATACGGTCCCGGATGCCTAATGATGCCAGCCGTAGTCACTGACCGAGCAAACGGACGCTCTGTTGCACGACTTTGATGAGACGTTTCTCGAAACTCTACCAGAGGTCCCGATCGAAAGTGACTCACTGAGTCACAAGACCACCGGGCAGTCATGCCACTACGCGACTCGCTCGCTCAGCTGATTTCCCTGGACTTCCCGAAGCGAGCTCTAGAACTAGCTCAGCCGGTCCCGGAATGCTGCTGCTACCGGTGCTGCTGATGACGACGACGACGACGATATTTCCAATCAGCGCTCACCCGCCTTGCTTCGAGTCGTCAGGTCCTACAGTTCGTCCTGACTCGAGTGCCCATTGCTTCAAGAACCGATTGCGTTTGGGTCGTTGTGATGGAGATATCGTCGTCGTCGTTAGAGCAAGGATTCGAGGGGTCCATATTGCGAGCAGACCCAACTTGGACTCTTCTAGACTCGATAGGCCAGCTACATCCTTGCCGCGTCCTGACTCCTGACTAGGCTCTATGAGCAATCGAACGATCTCACTTGACAGACCGCTCAACAACGAGTCGGCTGAGTGAGCATTTTTAGCGACTTACTGTTGTTACCTGCCAGCTGTGTTACGGCGACAATATAGACAGCCTGAGCTGTATCACCACCACCATCATCATCAGTGTCGTCGTCGTCGGCGCTGCCGCCACCGCCGTCCTCGTCAACGACATTACAAGAACGAACGAACGAACGAAAGCAAAAAAAGCGATTGAAAGAGCCGAACAAGCTAGCCAGCCAGGTAGTCTGTGCGTCCGTTAGTCCGTCCGTCTGTCAGTCTGTCCAATCATCATCAAGGCAGTCCGCAAGGCAAGGCGCTCTGTCCGTGAGTGTCGCGGTCGACGGTGCAGTTCAGCGCTAGGCGGCAGGTAGGCCTGCCTGCCTGCCTGGTCGACTCCCGGCCGGCCGACCGACCGAGCTGCCGGTCGCCCGGCTGGCAGGCGAACAGCCTCGCGGGAAGGTAGCGAACGACCAACCCCCGGTCATTGGCCTGGCCTACATTCTAAGAGCAACAGTCTGAATTTCCTCTAGTGAACGCTATGCAAGCACGCAGCCACAGCCCAAAAGATAGTGAAGGCAGGCAGACGTGTAGGCCAAGAGGTACTCACGCACGCAGTCACGCATAGAAAAATACATGCATGAGGTTATATTTATTATACATGCATCGCCGGCCCGCTGGCTGGTTGGGCGGATGAGCCACGGAAGGGACTGAAACAAAAACCAAAGAACAAAACCCCAAAAAACAAAACCCCCGATTTCTCGGATGAAATTTCCGAAGCGGCAAGCTTCCTCTGCTTCTTGCGCCTTCGAGCACCCTGTAAACATAGCCTTCCGCCCGTCAGCGAGGCGATCATCGATACGAAACTGTGGATTTGTAATATAGAGTCAACGCAGCTTTCTCCTTCGAATATAACGCGATCGCAGACAACTCGGAGGATACCGGACTTGCGCCAGAAACGCTAGCGTGCGATTTTTCTGAATGAGGTAGTGGCTGAATGACTGACGGACGGACGGACGGACGGACGGACGGGCTGTCTGGAAACTTCGGATACTATTTGCGAGGATGTGAACATGGAACTTTGCGTGATCTGTTTCAGCTCCCACACGGAGATGAACAGGTAGACGATCGGTCGACTTGTGAGCTGAGTTCGTGGTGGTGGGTCGGACAGAGGAAAGCCCTCGGATGGTGCCCAGTGGCTGCTGCCGTCGGCGTCGTCGTCGCGGTTGCGTACGAATCACGATGTCGACGGCCATGGCGTTGCCTTGAACGGCAGAAGATGCCGGAGAGGCAGAGAAGCTTCTCCGGTGCTAGTCGTTCCTCCGTTCGCTGCTGAGGGATTCCTGAACGGCTTACGGCTCACCGTCTCTTGCTAGGCTTGCCTAGCTGGTTGCCTGTTGAAGGGACGAATAGATGTTACTTGGTCATACTCGGCGCCGTCGCCGCCGCCGTCGCCGCCGCCGCTACAGTCAGTGTAGGCAGCTAGCAACAACCACTTTCTCCTACGGTTGCCGTCGCCGCCGCCGACGCTGTTGCTGCGGCCGCAGCTACTGGTACGTTTTAGTTGAGCAGGTGACCGCTATCTCGCCGTGGCGCGAGAGGCGCGCCGCCGGGGGGCGCTGTGTGCCGGAGCACCAGTGGCGTCTTCTCGCTCACTATCGCTCGGGCTCGTTCTCTCACTCTCTGCGCTAGCAAGCCAGCCAATGTGAACAAGGCTCTCGCTGTTGGAAAGCCGCTGCAACCGCCGCCGCTACCAACGCCGCCGCCGCTACCGGTGCTCGCTCGCTTGTTGCCGGCCGGCCGGCTCGCTAGCTACTAGCTCAGAGCATCTTGAGCAGTAGAAGGCCACGAACCTAGAGACGAAAGCAAAGCATAGGCAGTCGCCGTCCAGGGCAGCTTCCATCGTAGCGTTTGTCGTTGAAGCAGCGTTGTCGCCGACGTCGTCGTCGCCGCTACTGGATAGCCTCTACTGCTGCTTGCCTGACAAGTGATAGAAAACCGTACTGAATAAGTACGCGAACCGTGGACAGAGACCGTGTAGTGCGCCGGGCCTGGATGCCTTCCTGCCCCTGTCACCGTCGTCGTCGACGCTGCAACGGTGGCAGCTCGTTGCTAACGCAGTGACAGACTCCGGAGGGCTTTCAAGGTTCCTTTTCTCGAAGGTGCTTCCACGAAAATGAGCGAAAAACCCTGTTGTCGTTGTTGTTATCGCTTGCGGGTCTGATGTTCCGGCCACTGCCATCATTGTTGCTGCTGCCGTTGTTGTTGTTGCTGTTCTTGGTGCCGTCGTCGCTGTCGTAGACAGCCTCGACGTCGACGATCTCTTCGTCAAAGTTCGTTGTTTCCACCGTGAACCGAGAGTTTTCGGTCGATCGGTGAGTCAGTGAGCGGATGAGTGAGTGAACGCGAGTTCGTGAGTTCCTACTTCCACTGCAACCGAAGGAACAGGAACTAGGAATAGGCTGCCATTCCGCGGAGAAAAAGAGAGGAAAGCAGGAGTTCAGTCCCCTCAGTGCACTAGACTTCGTCGGAGGATTATTGGTGATGATGATGATGATGATTGGAGTGATCATCACGATCACACGGTGTGGAGAGACCCGTTGTCACTGTGATTGAGTTTCGAGTCGCTGTCATCGTCGTGCACTTCGTTGAAAATCAGTGAACCACAGTCAAAGCGACAGAAGTCAGCAAGCAGCTATATCGAGTGAGAAGAGAAGTCCACTGCACCGAGAAGCCAAAGAGGAGAAGGGGGACTACTGTGAAACGAGACGCCGTGCTCAAGTTTCCGGAGCTGTCTTAATCGATAGCATGTTTCGTTGAGTCGTCTATCGATCTGCCAATTAATTCGATTGAATGACACGCTCGAGTGAGGAACTTTTTGTGATCTTTAACGACAGGAACAGCAGTCCTGCGCCGTCGAACCGGAGAGGTTCCGTTAGTAAAGACTGGCCGGCTGACTGACTGACCGACCCCCAACTCAAACAGAGCTTCGACCGAACCAAATGGATCGATGATTTGCAAGGTAAGCTCAGCTCAAACCGATCGGAAATCAGCGCGGTGCGGCTCCATCCATTGCGAGTCCGCTCCGGCTCAGAGAAAGATTATAAACTCTGCACCCAAAGTTCCCGTCCAATCGGAAAATCGGCGCCGTCGCAAGTGTATCAAAAGGAAAAGAAGGGAGAAGGCAGGAGAGATTATGGAAAGCGATCGAACTTGTCGATGCTAGTTCCAGGTCAAGTGGTCCGGCTCTCAATTCCCCGTCAGTCTGTAGACACGTCTAGAGTTACGTAGTCTAAAGTAGGTATTGGAGTGTGTCGCACGCGCCGCAAGGTTGGAAGAGAGTTTCGTCTTTGGCGGCTCTTGATAAACTTTGCTGCGGATGCTGCTGCTGCTGCTATTCCTTCCTTTGAACGAAAGAAAATATTCAGCCGCGTTCTTCTGGATGAGCGTTCCTCTATCGAATGAAGGTCTTCTCGCGGCTGGCCGGCGGGCTGGCTGGCTTGCTCGCCGGCCCGCCGGCCGGCCGGCTAGCTAGCCCGATTGTATAAATATCGAAACTTCAACTCTGTGGTTCCTTGTTGGACGACGGAACCGAACGAGACTCGGCGGACTGGCCTTCAGAGAGTCGGGGTTAATGTGGTTCTTGACAAGATTCGTCCCCACTCGCCCCCTCTTTCGGGACGAAGATTTTTCGAAGGAGTTTCTGTGCGTTTTCCGTGCGAGAAGATTCTTGAAAACCTAATCCGCGGATCAGTTGATACTCCGAGAGATAGATAGATCGAGAGCGGACAAACTCCGAAGTGGCCGTTTTATAGCGCGCTATACAGCAGCTACCGATCGGAGGTCTCTAGAGAATCGTTCCTTGCTCTCGCTCGCACCATGGCGTACAAGAATACTGTATAGACGGCTGTATTTTCGCCGATGGTTGGTATTGCTTTACGGAATCATGATTTTTTTTTGCTACGGCGGACACGAAAGCCCGGCATGGCTTCCTTCTTTCGTCATCTCGGGTCGCCATCGCTAGCCGCTGTGTTTAACCTTGAGCAACAAGAGCTGCTGCTGCCGCTTGGGCGAGTGAGTGAGCGAGCGAGCCGGGCAGGCAACTACCACTCGTCGCTGATGTCGAGACTTACCACGGAGCGACACCAGCGAGCTGCTGCTGCTGCTGCAACCACCAGAAGCAGCACCAAGACGAATATGAACTGCAGCGTCGATTCGCAAAGCCAAAAGAACATGAACTAGATGTTAAAAATCGATGTTTTATAGAAGTTCCCACACAGACATCTGCGGGTGTCAGACATACTCGCTCGAGGGGGACGGACCGGCTCAGGAACATCCAAGATATCGAATATTCCCAAAGATCTAACTCCGGCAGTGCACGAAGCATTGCCTGTCTGGCTGAGGATTGCGGTTTTCTGTTGTTTCACCTCGCCTTTTCACAGACTGTCTGTGAATCAAGTGGTTGCTAGTCGACGATGTCTCGCGAGAAGGTTATTTCGAAAGCGGACGTGAAAAGTCGGATAACGAAAGTGGCTTTGCAAATGCAAGCAATGTTTGATCGAAGCTACTTAGCGACTACTGGCCTAATGAAATCCTCATCCCGGACGCATTAAGTTCGGCCAGGCCGATGGATATGATATCTAGCGAGCGAGCGAACGAGCGAGTGAAGAGCGGAGCGAGACAGCCACGCTGCTGAAAACCGCGAAGCCTCCGTAGTTCGGCGACGACTCCGGTTTTTTTCCGCATCTCGCGCAAGGTCTTTCGCTGTGTCGGGGCGAACTCTCGATCGTCGGAGTTTCGATTCGGAAGTTTCCGATCAAATAGTAGTTCATTGATTGGCCACCATGCCGACAAAGTCGACGAGACGGGGTACAAACAACATATCGTGCGTAACTTTTTCCATTCAACGCGAATGTTTGAACGTATGCTCGGCTCTCAGGTAGCTTGAGTCACCAGAGCGGCCATTTGTCCCGAAGCCGCCGCGTCGTTGATCCAATCTGAATCCATCGATTGCGATACCCCAGAAAGATGGAAACGGACGTCAGGCTATGGATGAGGCTATACCCGCATCGCGTCTAAGCGAGAGCGGACGCTCGGAAAGCTTCCCGAGGCGGTAGTTTTTTGAAACACTGAGAAATTTGTGTATGTGTGTCTATATCATCATATCGCGACTGGGTTCCTGGTGGAGGAGTTGGTTTTTCGCTGTAGCGGTTAGCGGCAGCAGTTCAGGAGATGCAATTGACTCACGAGGAAATGTAAATGTTGCAGCCGGTGTATGAGTGGACGACCCGCAACGTGCTGGAGTGGATGGCCTCCGTGAACATGATCTCGTACAGTGGACCCTTCGAGTCCACCGCCATTCAAGGCAGCGACCTCCCAGCGTTGGACAAGCACAAACTGGCTGGCATGGGCATCAAAGAAGACTACCCACAACAAACGATTCTGGTCTGCATCTCAGAACTGTGCAGAAATCGAGGCATCGTAAGTAACAATATTCACAGAATATGCTGGAAGCGCTGCAATTTCTTTTGTTTCGGTTTCACGGTTGTTGCCGTCGCCGCTGCTGCCAATGCTTGTTGAAAAATGCTCGTTGCCAGTTGTTACAATATTTTTCGAGGCAGGGTGTTTTCCCTTCCCTTTTTTGTTGGTGTTGTAGAGTTTTGTGTTTTAGAAGTGGCACACACTTTGATTTACAAGCACGCATTCAGTTCTCACGAGAGCTGATTCCTCTCGCGCCAATTCAATCAAACCTTTTTTCGGCGACTAGGTAGGTTTATCAGCACCAGCTTGTGTTTTGTTGGCGGTTTCGATGGTTCAGAGGTGTTGGATGATTGTGGTGTTGGCGGTAGGGGCGGCGGCGACGGCGTCGTTGTCGTCGTCGTCATCGCTGGTGGTAGTGTTGATGGTGGTGGTGGTGGTAAAAGCGTCAAGACTGCTATCCTGAATTTCGTGTCGCGCACTTGCTGTTTCTCTAGCAAATCCGATAGACGGCTCAATCAAATTCAATTTTGGCTCAACGTATCGATCCGAAATCTTTGCCATCTGCTCGACTGTATCCAGCTCGTTCAGGTTATTCGAATGTCTTCGAGTTTTTACTTCTCTCTGTGCGCGTTGCGGCTCGATGTTCTCGAAATCGGAATCAGTTGGCTTTATGCTTTTATATACTGCTCGCGATGTTCCCCCTCCCCCGCAAGCCGCGATTCTTGAGTTCGATGGGTACGATATTCAAGTTTGACCACTATACCAACCCAGAGTTTATTATTGGCAGAACCTGCCCTCGGAGGATGCTGCGTCACTGGCCGATGTGGGCGCGCTGCAGGACGACAAAAACGTATCTTCTGCGAAGTGTCAAAGCAAAAACTGCCACGGTGATCTCGAAAGTCACCATGGCAGCACGAGTTCGAGTACGATCAGCTCACGCGTGTCAACACCGGGCATCACCTCTGTTCCAGAAGACCAGCAGCCACAACTGCAGCCCAGTCATCAGCTGGAGCTCGTTGCTTTCCGATCGGCAGCCGATAAATGCGAACAGTGTCAAATGTCACTCTCTGGAAGACAAGGTGCGTCTGCGAGCAAGCGACCGACCGACCGAGCGGCGGAGCGAGCGCGTGCGTGCGTGCGACCTTCTTGACCGTTCCGTCCTTCCGTCCGTCCGTCCATCCATCCATCCACCCGTCCGTTCGTACGTCTGTCCGTCCGTGTGTCTACCTACCGGTTTCATTGTCGTCTCGATCTGTAATCCGTTCTCTTCCTTCTGACGGTCTCGCCAGCGATCCATTTGAGGGCCCAGCGCGAATCGCGCTTTATGCTTGGGAAGCGTTTTAGCTACAGATTTCAGACAGTTGCAGAATCTCTTCTTACTCTCGATTCGGCGATTACAACCGCTGGCCATAGACTCACGGACGACCAGAGGCTCGGGACGGGGTTTGGGTGGTTCGGATTCAAATGTCGGAGGATTATACCTAAATCGAGATCTCCCTCGAGCGACGAGGACTCCACTCCCTCGAACACGGTCTTTCGAGATGTTGCGGAATCGCGACTTCCGACCGCTACCTCACAACAAAAGAAAAACAAAAGTACTAAAGCCCTACTCCTATCCTGTACAGGTCTGTTATGCCGAGCTTGCGGAGCGGTGAGCCATCACGATTGTGTGTCGACCGAGTTGCCCCCTTGTTCTCCTGGCAGGATTTCGGCAGAGACTCTCCATCGTCGTCTTGTGGCCGTTTCCGAATCGCCCGAATCGATCGAGCTCTCCGAGCAATTCAGCGTGGCAGAACAAGCGGCCCCTAATTGCGTTCTTAGTTGCATCGAAAACATCGAGCTATTGGCACATCGGGATACCTCGATTGATCTGTACGCCGTCTACGGATCCCATAACGCGCCGTGCGACGTCAACGATCTCGTCCGAAAATTATCGCAGGGTGAGCAATACGTATTGTATAATAACCCACTACGACTACTACTACTACTCAAGCTAGCTTTCCTTGCCGGTGGTTGCGGTGGCGGCGGCAGCGGCAGCGACCGCCACCACAGTCAGTCAGTCAGTCGCTCAGATCGACGATGTAAGCGGTCCAAGCTCAGAACCGCCGGCCAAATCCGATAGCAGTTGGCATGTCGTAGACTTGCATGCAGCATCAGCTGGACTGGTCAGATCCTATGACTCATCGAACCATGGAAACTCTCCGTGGCCCAGGAGAGCATGATTTTGCGGTAGCCGCCGGCGTCGCTATTCAACGACCGCACTCTTCATAGAATAGTTCGCCGGTCTGGAGCTCTCGGATTTTTTCTTCCTCCTTGTTATCGGAGAGTGATAGGCCACAAGCACGACGGCCACGGCCAGTAGAAAGAAACTTTAGATAACGGTGGGATTCATAAACTCTGCAAAGACTTCGATAGAGCATACCAACTCTGCGTACGGCTCGGAATCAACATCATCGTCGTCATCATCGCAGTCGGTAGTTCGAGCAATGACGCGACATTGAGTCGCGACTTGCGATGATGGCAGAAACGAAATTGAATCCGCGAAGTGTTATCCGAGAGAATCTCTCGTCACACGTCCTGACGTCGACGGTCAACTGATGTCATTCTTCTGTTTCAGACGTTGGCATCGCTGCGAAACAATCTGAGCTTTCTAGCTATCCTGTTGAAAGCTTCGCGGCCGCTCTGAAACACTATATTTCAAAACTCAGTTCTCCATTGATACCATTTAACTTCTACGACCGTTTCCTCGAGGTTGCCGGTGAGTATTCCGATCGAAGCGTGCATTTTGCTGCTCACATGACCGAACTCGGTCTTCAGCTCTCGCACTTCAGCTCAGTTCTGTTCAGGAACGGACTCTCATCATGTTCGTTGGTTTTGCCGTTTTCAGGAGAGAAGAACGACGAAAATTGCGCTATTCGTCTCCGTCAACTGGTTCATCAACTACCAGCGACCCACGAGTCGACGTTACGAGCTTTACTGTCGCACCTGTGTCGTGTGTGTAAACTTCAATTCAACCGAGGACAAACGCAACCGCCATTCGATTTGGTGAACGCCTTCTGTTATCTCATCCTGAGGCCGAAGTTCGAAAATATCGTCTCGATTATTGGCAACACGCCCCTGCACGTCCGGATCTGCAGTTTACTCCTGTCGCGGGGCGAGTGGGGCGAAACTTTGCCGCAATTCGAGGTTCCATCGCTGCCTCCGGTGGTCCCTCCGCGAAAAATGTCCTCTCAGCAGCCGCCGCAGACACAGCAACTGCTTTCGCAAGCGGCCATGACTTCGTCAGGGGCGGCGTCGTCCTCGTCGTCGTCTTCAACGACGGCAAGTTCGTTAGCGACATCGGGGAACCGAGGACACACCGCAGGTGCCAGCGAAAGCGGCTTGGCAGGTGCCGAGTGGTACTGGGGTGAAATCAGCCGGGAGGAGTGCAATGAAAAGCTGAAAGATACTCCCGACGGGACGTTCATCGTCCGGGACGCCGCGTCAAAGACGAGCGGCGACTATACGTTGACGCTTCGTCAAGGTGGCTGCAACAAACTCATCAAAATCATTCACCGGGACGGCCACTACGGTTTCACGGATCCTCTCACGTTCAAATCTGTCGTCGATCTCGTCCAACACTTCAGGACGAACTCGCTGGCGCAATACAATCCTCTGCTAAACGTTCGGCTGCTGTATCCGGTATCGCGATTCCACGACGAGGAGTCTCGTCGATTTGACTCTGTTACGTTTCGTCAGATGCTGATGAAGAGCAACCGGGAATTCCTATCGTTTTCCCGAGAGCTCGATCGCCTCCACGACAGATACAGACAGCTGCGGCAGGAAGTGGATCTCAAAAATCACGCTCAGAAGTCGTTCGAACAGGCGACCGATATGTACGAACTGCAGACGAAGGCTGCGGAAGAAGCCATTCTGAAGTACCCGCAGTACCGCGCAGAACTTGAGGACAATCTGAAAACATTGAAGCAACGCAAAGACATGCTAGGAATCGAACACGCTTGCGTCAAGACTCAGATCGAGAAACATCTGAATATGCAGCGCGAAATCGAAACTGCAATGAACACTCTCAAAGTTGAAATCGCCCAACGAAGTAAGCAACGCAACTTCTGCCAGGTGAGCCTCATTCGGCACGGTGTTAGCAAAGACGAGATCAACAAATGGCTCCAAGAATCCTCACAGTTCGACGAACAAAGAGAAAAGGATTCCACGAGTCTCTGGACGAACCAACTTACGACCGGTGAGTACAATGAGCTCCGAGTTCCGTCCGGTTCTCGATTTGATTCGATTGTATTATTAGTATTGGATTCCGTTGTCGCTCAGTCCAAGTATTAGATTGATGCTGATGCCGACGACGACTAGGACTTAAGGACACAAACGGAGGACATTCTTACCCACTCGCGAGGCGAAACATACAGAGGTGAATCAATGTTCGAATTCCAAGCAGGTAACTACTACACGATGACCAACCCCACCGCTCGCGAGGATTCCAACTTGCCTCACAACATCGAGAGCACCTGGCTCATCAGCGAGTGCACCCGTCCAGAGGCCGAGCAAATGCTAGAAGGAAGGCAACACGGAACTTTCCTGATCCGAAAATCCAAAACCGGACAATTCGCTCTGTCGCTTATGTAAGTTCAAGCATTCCGCCTCTGTTTTACGTAACGTGCTCGGCGTCCTTTATGCAAACGCTTTTCATGAGACTTGCTCGACGACTATCATGACCACGACGTACACGCGCTGACGAAACCGCTGTCTGTGGAATGCCTATCGACCTTGTACCCACTCGTCTACCACGACGGCAGGATGGGACAGCACGTTGGTCGGGAGCAATTTTTAGACTAACTCGTTCTCTTCTCTGCTTGCAGCGTTATGGGAAAAGTCGAACATTGTCTGATTTTCGAAACGTCCCACGGATACGGTTTCTCGGAAAACCAGGCCTTCTTCCCAACCCTGAAAAGCTTGGTGCTGCATTACAACAGGGTCTCGCTAGAAGAGCATAACAAGGCACTTCGGAATACCACTCTGGCCATACCAGTCCATGCCAGTCAGTGAACACTAGCGCAGCATCAATATCAACATCATCGACAACAACAACGACGACGCCGGAAACGAGGACGGAATTCTGCAAAGGTGCCTCCCATCTGCGTTTTCACGGTCTCCTGTTGCTGATGCGTCATCTTCATTGTCGTTTTCGATATTTGACGACCATCCATACGATTGACAATTGAGCTACGTGAAACCGTAAATGAAATCACCTGAATTCAAGACGTCCATCACGGTCGACCGTCGAACGACCGCCGAGGAGGTCGTCCCAAGAAGGAATTTTGATCTCAAGCAGCCCTGATTGATTTCATCATCGATTGAACAAGAGCAACAAAGTGACAACAAAGCCAGCTAGGGCTCACAGATGCGTCCCGGACGAGGAGAACTAGGATGACAAGAAGCAGTGCTGCGAACCGAACCTTCGATCGTCACTCTTTTGAGATCGCACATGAAGCGGCATGCATGTGGAGCATCCATGCATCCATCCACCTGTCTAATCCATTCATCTATGATTTTCCCAAGTGGCAAGTTACTCGAGTAATGCGTGAGTGTAGTTAGCAATCGAAGAGAAGCCCCTAAATTTAGGTTATCCCAATTTTCGGAATCCGACTGATTCGTTGACGGAGTCTTTGCGGGACTTCGTGCAGTTGGACTCTTCCAATCAAAGAATCAGAGCACGGCTACCGACAGAACGGCGAAGGTTTGAACGGCGCCGGCTAAAACATTCTGCCAGGTGATCGGAACAAAGCGGTTCACTCTTCCTCCCGGTGATATATGTATGATGAGGATGCAACTTTCAATCTATTTGTATCCAACGAAGGAGGATGAGGAGGAAAATCGAAGAGAGCATCGTTCTCCTCAAGATCGAGAATGCTTATCGACCGTTGTTCATGGCAGAGAGATTCCAATTCGGAAATTGGCGAGCGACGCAAGCTCGACCAAATACTTAAGCCGCTATGATCTTCGAATGTTAATAATAAGTGATGATAGATCGATCAATTAATTAATTATGTCAACTCATTATCTTTGCAAAGGAAACTGTGCGATACCTGTGGATTGAATCTAGAATTTTGAGAACGAAGAAACCAACAAATGAGAGTTGATTTACCGGACGAGTTAGTGGATATTTCAAATTGAACCTAGAAACGCTCGAATCAATCAAAGATTCGAGCGATATGTCATCATCATCGCCGGAACTTTCACGAAACGAGCGATGGCAATCCACCAAATGGTGGAATTCGACGAATTGTCTTTTCCGTTATTGAACATTTGACTGATGGACGACAACGAGCTAGAAGAGGAGGAGACGCAGTTTATGTCGAGGAGAAGGAGTCGAATACCGAAGAAAAAACAGTGTATAAAGAAATCCCGTCTTTCTCGTTAAGTTGAACCGCGGTCTAGGGGGGGAGATTGAGCTTTGAATGGCTCCGCCCTCTAACGCACCTTTGAGAACCGACGACAATAGCTACCGCAATGGCTGTGATCCCCACCTCATCAAAGGGAAGAACGTGAATACAAGAACTGAGCAAAAACTATAAACAGGTAGAAAGTCGCCATTAGCTGAACGAACGTGAAACAGTTGGCACAAGGACCATCCGGGGACCGCTCACTCAAAACGGTCGCTGGATCGGTCTCTTTGGAATCGGCTTGGGCCAAGAGGCATCGCTGAACGACTCTTCACTCGAATCAAAGAGAGAACAAACTTTTTTTCCGCCACAAATAACTGTGTGTTTCCTCAGTGAAGTTTGTCCGTCCGTCCGCACGCAGTCTGTGGAGGCATGCGACGGGATGTCCCTTGGCTTTTCCTTTCGAAATTGATTCTGATCGATCGATAGATTGATTGATTGATACTTCATCGGTCGATTCTTCAATCGGTAGATATAGATTGATATATACTGACTAACTGTCGCGACGACAACAATATGTATTACCTTATCCATGATGATGACAATATACTGAACGAAGGTGTGATGAAGATGAAATCAACCACTAACGCATATATTCACTGATGATGACGACGATGCTGATATAAATACATATACATATTATACATGTGTAGCGGGACACAAGGAAGAGCGAAAGGTGATGAGAACATGTTGATGATCACATAGCAAAGCTACGGAACGGAAGGTGATGAAGTCGAAGAGCTTGATTTGAGTAACTATGATAACCAATTGATTCAAAACATTGCATGGATCAGTTCATTGAATTCATGGACGAATGTGTGACGGCTGGCGCGAGAGTAACTATTTGCTACGTCTGCAAAGTGAGCAGTTTATCGTCCCTACGCGTTCATTGGTAACAGACGACGATCGAGAGAGCTTCAGCTCCGAGAGTACGATGAACTGCTGCTGCGCAAGGAGATTCTACAAACTCTATCCAAATTGATTGCGCAAGTCGAGAACCTCGAGTGACTCGATGGGAAAATGGAAACGAATGACAGGACGATGATGAATACGACAGAGGCGGCTGAGAAAGAACGAGTCGATCCAGAAAATATGCCCAAAGGCTAAGACGGTGTACTGAGAATATTGGTTCCGGATCGTGAGGAAGATGATCACCTTGTTGGTGGAAGTGCGCATTCTGACAACATTTTTTTCGCCATCTTTTCTGATTGAATCCATCCGATTGGCGATACTTCAGTTGGTCATCGGAAACTCTCAGCTAATTTCTCCGCCAACAATT
Source organism: Neoseiulus californicus (assembly GCA_028455905.1). Lineage (NCBI taxonomy): Eukaryota > Metazoa > Arthropoda > Arachnida > Mesostigmata > Phytoseiidae > Neoseiulus > Neoseiulus californicus. The sequence continues at coordinate 15,001,455 of JAMQGS010000005.1, read as the reverse complement.
GTGGAAGACAGCGCACGAGAGCTAGGCAGAGAGCATCACGTTCTGAGAGTACAGGGTGATGATGACGCGATGTCCAGCCGGAACTCCTGAGAACAACAGTGGACGGCTGACTGTTTGGTGCAAAGAGTTTGGTTTCGGCAAGGAGAAAGAGAAAAAGTTGGCGCTCTTGCGATCGTTCACGTCCTTGAAATTTCGGTTGATTCGAATTTGGAATAGGGGCGTGAGCTTCTCAAATCCACGGTGTTCGAAATCCATGAGGAAACGGCTGAGTACAGAACGTCACATGAACGCTTGTCGTCCTTGTAGGGACGCCGCAGCGGGTGATCAACATGAACAGAGAGCGACATGTGTGGATCATTGTAGAATTGCAAAATTTAGAAATATTCCAATTGATGACGAAGATATAATGCTTGCATTTTTTGGCAACAATTTCATGAGTATGTATTTTGACCGGCGTCGTCGAGAAACGTGCCCGAAATTTATAGTTCTAAATTTTCAAAATGTTTCCAGCAAGAAAACGATCGAAATATGACTTGCGAAACGGCGGCTCGCAGTTTCTCGATGAGCTTCGGACACTTGTGACATTGATATTCTCATACAGACGAAGAAAAAAACAGTTACGTATTTCTTTTAGAATACCATGATCATAATTCTTATTACGATCACACCCACGACGAGAATGTAAACGATACCGGTGAAAGAACTGATGATGATGATATTAGGATTATCTAGGTTTTTCAATTGTAACGCGCGCGAGTGAGAAAGAGAGAGAGCGAGTGAAGGAGAGAGTAAGATGTGCAGGAGTAGGATTTGCCTAATCGTGTGACTCTTTTTATCAGACAATGTATCATTTGTTAGATATGACTTCACAACCGTGGAAACAAAATGACATTCATCTCAGTCATCTACCCTCCCAACTCCTCTCCCCATTTCTGCCCGTCTGGAGGCCGGTTCGCCGGCCGGCCCTCGGGCCGGCCGGTGATCCGGTGGCGGCCCGAAGACCGACCAAAAAAACCCTCAAGTCCTTCTATCACTCATTCTGGAACCTTTTTTTCCTATAACGGTAAACTATCCTTCCAAGCCGTAACTGGTTGTGTAAAGTTCTGGTTCTGTTTGCGAATGCCCGAGTTCGATCTGGTCACGGCAGGCATAGTTCGAACTTTTCTCCGGTTTTCTGATTTGCTTCAAAACCGATTCGACATGCGAGCTTGAATTATTACTAAAACTCTCAATCTGTATGCGGAATAGACGAAGTGCTTTCAAATCGGGCTTCGGTTCCATTCGATACGAATTCAAATGTTCGCGAAACTTTTCGTCTGCTGATCTAAAAGTTTATGAAATATCGATTATTGACGGTCTCAAGAGGTCGCAGCGCAAACAACATCAACAAAAGCAAGCAATGACTCTAATAACATACGATGGATGAAACTATGATAGCTAGTTATTTATTATTTTCTATTTTGTCTTCCTTTCTTATGTAATGTACTTTCGAATAGAGTCGGATACCGAATAATTAATTGATTCATGTTTACTGTATTGTTGTATATATATTATATATTAGAAAAAAATAAATGATTGTCGAATGAAAATGATCATATTTCCTCATTTCTGTCGCCGAGTACTGCAAACAACGGACACCCTAGGCTTCGTTGATTCACGGTTTGGGAAAGTTGAGTCTGAAGAGGGAGAATCGGCTTGAGCTGAGACCAGCTCTGCGCATTCATCATGCGGTGAATGGCCGTCTACGATGATATCCAGAGATATGCGACAAGTTTCTTGGGTCACTCTCGTCCAACTCGGGGTCTTCCAGCTTGGTCCTCCGGGTGGGCCCCAAAGCCAACCTTGCATTTAAGCATTCGTCGTCGAGGCGTCAAAGATCGATAAGCATTATCTTCTTCCCGCCAACGAATGAAGTTACGTCTAGGAAGGAATGCAGAAGACACTTCGTGGCGAAGCGAATGGCAGAACTCATTGATCAAAGTACTGGAGATGGGCCATCGAAATTTCTGTTCCTTTAGAATCGGACGCTTTCATTATTCGTCGTCATACGAAGTTTACTGGTCTGTTGCTGGATGGAGAGATTCGTAGAACCCTGATATAGCCAGTCATTATTCCGATATCGATTCACATCATGAATTCGTTCGAACGCAGCTCCCCGAGGAGAGTTTAGATTCTCCGGCTCTCCGAGACTCGGAGATGGTCCGAGGATGGACCGGGGATGGTCAACACCGGCAGTCTCAGGAGAAGTCTGCAATTGCGCTCGATCATTGATTCCAGGCTCATCATATTCGTGTGATTTCCCATGAACCAAGGTTATCCTCAGAATGTCGGGCACACGAGCGAGACGAATCCGTGGTACGGCATTCGCCGTCGTTGTTGCCATAGAAAAACTCCGCAATGACCATCACGATAATGTCAAATCTTTTCTGTTTATTTGAGAAATTGTGTGCAGAATATCACAACGCCCACATCTCAAAAAAAAAACATGATTTCTCATTCATCAACCCGCATTACCCGTTCCGTAAACATTTCAACTCTCAACGTGGCACCGGAACACTTCCCCGAATGTCTCCAAGTAAACTGGCTCTACATCTTCTATCGCAGTTTTTCGCTCAAGCTCTCGACTCAGTGAGGTTACGCCTTTCCCTTCCAATCCACAAGGCACGATGTGATCGAACCAGCTCAGGTCCGTATCGCAATTCAAAGCAAGCCCGTGAGTTGTGACATACCTGCAACCGGAAAAAGAAACGTTGCTGAAAATCGCAATCCGGCAAAACCGAGCGTGTCTAATGTGGATCGACTTGGCAATAGTATCTGCGATCAACTACCAACCTCGAGCAATGAATACCGATCGCAGCGATTTTGAGACTCTGTCCCTTGAGCCACACTCCCGTGTCTGCGGTGCGTTCGGTATCAACACCGAGTTTTCGACATGTATCTATAATCGACTGTTCGAGGCGGAATACGTAAGACCGCACTGACTTTGCGAGCTCGAATGAGTGCAGGTGGATGATCGGGTAGACCACGAGCTGACCGGGACCGTGGAACGTTATCAAGCCACCGCGATCCGACCGCACGAAAGTAGCTCCTGCAAATAGGGCTCCTTCTCAGATGGGCGTCCGCTTTGCCTATGATCCCAAGACGTCCCAGTCGGCAAGGGTTAGTGACAAGCTTGCGCTCCGAGACCGAGATCATGCTTGAAGGAGCAAGAGTCAGTTCATGCAGAGATACGGAACCTTGAGTGATTATATCGATGAGCATGCTTTCCAGAGGACGTTACCGAGTTTTTCCAGTTGTTTCTGTTGCTCGGAGTCATAGCTCTTTGTTCGGATGCCGATGGTGTAAACGGGATCATGCTCTACGAGGATTAAGGTGTTCTCCGGCGCAGATTTCGATTCAAGCTGGTTCTTTATTTTCGACGCGATCCCATTCTGAATCTTCAACGCATCGGCGTATGACTTCCTACCGAGGCGGAGGACCCTAACGCAGGGTTTGTCAATAACCATCTTGAAACGCTGTAGTTTGAATGCGATCAAACTTAAACAGCGCAGAGCGCTTCAATCCGGAGTCTCATCGACGATCTCTCTGCTTGCATTTCTCTGAGCAGAATTCCGCAACCGCTCGGTATCACAGGCCTGATGAGCTGAAAATCGTATGGAGATGATGGAAAAAGCCTCTGCATTCGCACAAACTTTCTCGCGGAAGGTTCACATCTCACAATGGCTTTGAAATGACTCTGAATCTCTCTAGTGAATGCGACAAGCCGCACTCCGTTTACCAGCTTCCGGGTCGGAACGTACCGCGCGAGCAAACGAGTTCGCGCAGCCCTGGCAGAACCACTTCCCGAGGCAACCAGTGAGACGAACACCAGCAACAGGTGTCCCGCGAAACTCACTCGTCATATTCGGCGCTTGGTCTTGGGTTCAGCGAGACCGGACGCGTTCCTCTGGAGGCCTAACTTCCAATTAGTTTGAGCTTGAGGTGCACGGTCCTTATCGATGGATGGGACAACTAGATGCAGCTTCCGAGACAGAAGCTTTCGCAGAGGCTCATATCAGTATCGGCAAACCTTATCTCGCGGAGTGTCTTCACAGGAAAGAACTGACGTAATGCATCACGAAATTGTGAAACTTCCCGAAGCTCACGGTGGAGCCCAAGATGGGAGATCACTATAACTTCCGACACAACGGTGGACTCCCGAATGAGTGGATTCTTCACCGCAGGAAGGAGCTGAAGGGAGAAGATCTTTCTCGACCTCAACGCTCTTCCTGATCAGAGAAAGGTGTCATTGGCGAGAACCTACCTAAGAGACCGTGCATCCGTGGAACGCACTGAAGCTTTTTGACGGGATCCCATTCCGACATCCAACCTTAGCCTCAACGCGGGCAAATCTGTAATACTGTGTCGCAACCAGCAGGCTCCACACACTCGCACAACTAACAATTCCAAACAGTCGTCTGCTCGTTAGGATACTACTTTCCTCCGGCTGCGGCGGTTCACAGACTCAGTGTGGTTTTCGTGGCCCTGCGCTCTTTCCGATCGTTGCCACTACGGCTGCTGTCAGTTTCAATTGCTGCTCAGAGCAGCCATAAACGAGGTGACTTCGGAAAATCGATCGGCACTTGCAAAGCAGCTTTGTTGTGATCGGCGTTCAACATTTTCATTCGAGGTTCTCAAGATTGTTGGACACCGAGAATCCGCGCGAGAGCCGTAAGTTTATCAATTCTTATCTTTTGCCGATTCGAAATAGGATTCAGCTGGAAGAAACGAGAAACATTCGGAATTTTCCTCCAATTGTATATCGCCTCTATTCATGTCGGCATGATCGGGAGGGACCCCGTCGGATCATATCGGAAATATCGTTCTCAGGACCTGTGCCATGGGAAATGAGCTCAAAACTTTCTGTTTCGACAGGGGCATGATGAGTTGGCACAGCTCGAGCATCTTCTTCGTGCTCCTTGGAGTGTTAACCATGGTTTCGGGCGTAGCCGCTGAAGATGTGAGCACTTTCGACGCTTTTTTGCTGTTTTCGGGGATCGCGATTTGCATCACGTTAAGCTGCGGATGCATTGGAGCCTACGCGAAGCGGAACTACGCCTTATGATGCTCGTTATTCTTTACGGTGATCACGAGGGACTTTCCGTGATTCGCGCGGAACCAAAGACTGTTGTGAACAAAGATATTGATTGTTGGAATAAAGCTCAAATTTTAAGTTTCGATACTTCGCGACCTAGCTATTCCCTTGCTGATGCTGTGAGTGAAGTCTGTTCCAGTTTCGCAGATGCGAGAGACGATTTGATGAGGATCTCTCAGGTGTTTCAGCCGACAGGATTGTGAATGAACGACCGAACATGGTGCTGGTCAAGGAGGAGTTCATCTCCATCGACAGAAGAGAAATCCCCCATCGCATTCAAGTCTCCGCAGCACCGTCCAAGAAGAAGTCCAGGCTTATGGTACATGCAGCGAATTTTTTTATTTCGTTCGTATCATCACTTGATTATAGGGTTGTTTTCAGCTGCTACGAACAAGTTTTTTTTTACATCTTGATATATACAGTATGTCCATGATTTATCTACAAATGTAGTTTAGAGAAATCTTCGTATTCTACTCCTCTAACAACGACCCCTGTTTTCAACTTGAGTGTCGCGCAGAAGCGCTCAACTTCAATATCCACCAATGTCGCCACTTGACCGACGTACGGGCCGTTAACAATTTTCACTTTCCGTCCAGCCGAAGGTATCACGGTTTCACAATGAACTTGATCCAGCTTAAGCGAGACACCGCTATCTAGGAGCCTTACGACAGCGGCATACCGATCGATGACCTCCTGGAAAATGATTTCGTGACTGAGTACGCGATGGAGAGTCACGGATTACGGGACTCCCGGGGAAATGTCTCTCTGTGTTTCACGGACCACATCCGATCCTAGCGGGGAAACGGCTTACTCACCTTGACAACCCCTTTCTTTTTGTAGTATTCCGCCCCAGCGTTTTTCGTGACAACTTTCACAACGATTCCTGGAGTGAGCCAATAATCGTTACGTTTCTTTTTACGCCGGGCCTCCTCCATCATGATCTCATCGAGCGCCGACTTCTTCGACGACGAGGGTCCCTCGCTCTTTTTTGAACGATCCGACTTCTTCTTCAACTGTGCCAGAGGGTTAGCGGACGTCGGCAGTTCCGTACTGAAAATTGATCGATCGAACTTTCAGCATCGATGCTTTCTAATCTCTCAAGGATGGTTAATCTCTTAAGGATGAGTGGTTCTTCGTCCTTACCTCTTGTCGCTCACCGGCTTCTTGCGACCAATCGCTATCACAACTTTCTCGTCTTCGTTTTCTCTTAGAAATGGTTTGTCCTCTTCCTTCTGATCCTCATTCCCTCGCGACGATTCCTTGAGACGATCAATCTGCTGTTGGATGAATTTCCTTTGCCTCTCTTCATCATCCATATCGAGCTTCGCTTTCTTCGATCTTCGCTCGTCCGCGAGGATGGCGTCCGAACTCCGGTCGATATAGGCCACGAACCAACCTTTCTCGGTCTCGTCAACGGTACAGATGCCTGAAAATGAGTAGGGAATGCATGATCAGCGTATCCAAGTACAATACTACCAAACCCGGATGACCCTCCGATACAGGCACACTACAAATTCGCGCGCACCCACCTTCTTGGCCAAGCCATTTCACGAACGCAGTCAAAGTCAGCCACTTCGTTGAGTTCATGTGGACGTGCTCTTTGAAGCGAATGTAATCCTGATAAATCTGGTTCGAGTGCACTCGTTTTCCTCCGTACTGCCGCTTCAGAATATCGAGGAATCCGTCTTTGAACTCCCTGCAAGGACAATAATGTGATCTCAGTTTGACAGAACAATGACAGGGCACAGCAAGGCTGATTGATCTGATGCTCCCAATATAGAAAATGCAGTTCAGGAAACTTTCTTACTCTGAGAAGGAGTCCAAGTATTTATCCGGGTTCTCCGCGAAAAGTAGCAGTTGACGCTGGTGGGATTCGGAGGTTGTGTGGCATTTGAATCCATTCTGTGGTGAAATGAGAAGTCAATACAGTTCCAGTTGAAATCCGTTGTATTCAGCGCAGCATTTCGTGATCTCGTCGTTGATGTTTGAGCCGTACACTCAACCTACCTCGTCGCGGCACTGCTTCTGACACATTTGACAGTACCATCGTAACTTCTGGAGACCTTTAGATTTGATCTTGTTTGCGATCGCCTTGGGAGTTCCTGCTTCCGCTTTTCCCATAGTGTTCAAACTCTGTCGTTCTTATGCCGGCGCAAGACCCACTTTTCGACAACTTTCGAATGCGCTACAGCGATGAACCCACGGCACCATTGTTTACATAATGAATGCATTTCTCCGAGGTTAGAATGGAACTTCGGCGAAGTACCGGAGAGCAATCGAAGAATATCTCACGCTCACAGAACGATTTCAAGCTCCACATATCAACCGATGGAACCTGTGCTAGCTTTCTCGGATTTTAAGCTTTTCGATCAAGAAACTGGTGACCATCAATCATCGGCACGGTACGCGGCCGCTGGGTTAACCGTCGGAACAACAAGGAGACAACAAAATTTCCAGCTGACTTCAAAAAGTGGAAGGGCAGAGATAGACACTGCGCTTGGCGAAAATCAGGATGTCCTTAAGATCCGGAGCGCTCCTCGTTGGGCGTCGATTTTTCAGTGACAATGGGCCGAAGAAGTTCAAAAATTTCTCCGAGATGGCGCAGGGAGTGGCCGAGGTACGTGAATACAAGTCCGAAACGGTTCCTTGGGGGACGTCGTTTCATGTGCTCCGTCTCTTCAAGCTTGCGGATATCGGGAAGGCCTTGCTCCGCTTTTGTTCTTCCTGGCGGGTCTTCGATGCTGAGGCCAAGACAAGGCATCGCAGGAAGTTTGAGATGATATTGTTCTGAGGGCTGAAATGCCCTGTGTTCATGAGAGAAAATGTCAACTACGGCAGGAGCTCGTTGGGGGGTTTTAGATGAGATTCAAACCGCGGGCCTCGCGAGTTCCAGGCGCCGCTCCTAGCGGGTCAAGTCTGGAAAATGGGGTATTTCCCCCCAATAAGTCCTTTGGTCCGAAGCTGGCACCGACGGTTTTTTTTGCCGGAGGAGAGTCCTCGCTCGCGACGGGAATCAGGATCTACGATGCTCATTTCTCTGACTAATGCACTGTCCGACTTTGCAGGAAGCAGCAGCACCAAAAGTAAAAAAAGCACCTACAGAAAAAGCCAAGCCATCTAGTCCGGTTGGCCCCCCTGCGCCGGAGCCAATAGTCAAATCTACGTCCGCGGCATCTTCATCATCCGCGAACCGGGCAGCAGGAGATGAGTATCTGGTCCCAGAGTACGCCGAACATACCGAATACTCGTTCTACGACCTCAATACCGACATGTCAGGCTCAAGAATAGGTCAACCCAGAGCCGAGCGGAAGCAATGAATCTGTTCTGTTTAAGTTTTTGGGAAGCATCGCTGTAGGCCCAGTTCAATAAATTATCGAGTAAAATGGGATATTGAGGACTCTTTTCCCAAGAATCCGGAGTCGGTTGAAGACGTAGGCATGACTCGAAGGTCTTGCAGTGCGGGGAACCCGCCACCCCCCCCCCCCTCCCCCGCCGCGTGAATCAGATGAAAAGCTATGAATCACTCTCGATGTTCTCTAGAAACAAAACAAAAAATGTCGACGAAATTGGGTTCGTCGAGTTTCAGATCTGGAAGCTCTAAGCGAGGAAATGTGCAGGGGAGGAGATCTAAGCACAGAATCGCCGTGCGATTTTTACGCTTCAGGTGTATACAAATATCTCCTTTTATTCTCAGGCCGATTCCATGATTTCATCATCATCACACTATGGGAAAAAAATTAATTCCTAGGCAACGACGCGTTATATTACAGTTTCCACGAGGAAATTGTCACACTTGAATCTCCTTCATTCAAAACACTTGTTCGCGTTCCCGACGCAGAGCAGGCATACTTGAACCGTTCTGTCAGCCTAAAACAAGTTTCCGACACCATTCCTCCCTCAATTGCTCCGTCTGTCCGCCATCTGCTCACATTGCGCTGTCATATTCCAACAGAAACAGTATCAGCCATCAACGGGGTTCTTTGTATGCGTGATCATCATAATCATCGTCATAAATCATAACCACCATTAAAATTTGGTGTTTCCTTACCATATTCTATCCTTCCTCTGTTCCTAGTAGCTTCCGTGAGGTCTATATGTACAATTTTACAAACGATGTGGTCACTCAGCCCGAAAAACTTGAGAGAAAGTGACACGGTCAACAGTGATCGACACAGTCGATCTCAGTTGAGATAACCTCGGCATTGAGGTGTTCCACAGAGACAAGTGATTTTGACTTCTTCGCGAGGGAATTTGTAGTCGTACGTGATTTCCTCGTTGACACTTATGTCTCTCTTAGAATATATGACGATTTTCTTCTGACCTTCTACGGTGATAACCCTCGCATAGCAGTTTGGATTGCAGCTGTGATTGATGAAACGAGCCAGATTTCCACACTTGGTAGCGTCGATGATGGTTTCGTGGTCGACACGGAACAGATATGACGATCCGATGCCAACCTTGGTGTACTGCACTTCTCGGCTGTCGGCAACACTACATCGCACACTCTGTCCAACGTATTCAATGACCATTTCGTCGGCGGCGATCGGCTCGAGGGCGAACAGACCCCAGTCGTGGATGGTGGACTTGGCGAACTTCAGTTGTTTCTTACGGAATTTGAGCTGATTGAACTTCAGGAGGTCTGAGACAACATCGGTTTCCTGGAAGATCGTGAGGAGGCGACGTTGGTTCGACCTTGCCTCCCGGGACATTTGCGAAGCGGCAACCACAGGCTTGTTGCTCTTGGCGTCCTGTGATTCTTGAGTTTGTACATGCGAAGCCTTGTACTGCTGTTTCTCTTGAGAATCGACTTTGTAGTAGCTGGAAAAAATGGTTCCGATTAGATGACTACTCAGGTCGGACGCATGAATATTCATGAAGAGCAGTAGATTCAGAGCGGCGAGGTCTTACCCCTCGGATCGCGCGCATCCGGTAGCGTGTACTCTTCGGATGTCCTTTTTACGTTTGACGAAATCTGGTATATTCGTGGGAACGTGATCGACCCAATGAGTGTCACTGAGCCACGCGCCGTTCTTCTCGTCCTGGAGCAGCATGTCGTATGTTCGCTTGAGGTATTGGACGTCTTCGGCATCGATACCTGCACAGAAATTGCATAAGAACCAGTCAGAGTTCGCTCGATACGGAATGAAGAAGGAGGACGAGATATATATTTGAAAAATCAGCAGGTTAGGCCCATTTTGCCAATATGTGGAGGAGGGGTACCTTTTCTGAGACATAAGCTGAGGATCTCATCTTCCTCTGCGTCGGTTCGATGACTGAAGCCACTGTCAGCGGTTTTTGCTGCTTTTCGAGGTTTGGGGGTTTCGTGGGCGGAGTCGAAAAGTGCCGTTAGTTCTCTCAACGACGCTTCTTGCTTGGTCTTCTTCTTGGGCTCGCGCTTCTTCTTCGTAGGTTCCGAATCTTTCGGAAGGCAATAACTATGGTCAATATACACAGGATCGTTCTCCTTTTGGGCATCCAGCACTTCTGAGTCCTCCGGCTGATCGACGACCACCTCGACTCCCTTCGGCAGCTCTTTGGGAGCCGTGGTTTTCTTGGCTTTCTTTTTAGGTATTGTCGGTTCTAAAGAATCCAACTTGGGTTCGGGAGCGGCGCCATCAGGGATGCCCGAATCCTTGCCCCTGTCGTCAGAGAATTTCACCTCCTTTTTGAGCTTGGAAACGCTATCTTCCGTCTCCATGCGCTCAATGTCGACAATCTTCTCAGAGTCCTCCGCTATCGACGAGCTTATGAGGTTCGCCGAAGGCAGAGTTGATTCAAAGTCGGAAGACGGCTCATCCTTCGGTTTTGTGGGCGAGGTCTTCACCGAGATTGTTTCGTCATCGGAATCCGAGTCCGTGAAGACGTTGTTGACAGAAAGGATTTCTTTCGTCTTGTGCGATGATTTCTCTCGATCCCCGATTATGTCGATTGAGTTTTCGTCGACGTTCAGGTCGCCATCTTCGTTCCTATTCGACTCGTCCTCATCATCAGAAGACGAAGACGAGTAGATTTCTACAAAAGGAAAGAAGGCGGTTAAATTTACAGCCAGCGAGAGGACTGAATGGGAAGGATTGCATGGAAGTGTCTACGTTGGAAGCCAACTCTCATACACAGTGAAGCATTTGGGGTAGAATGGGAATTCATCGCTCACCTTTGACGGACACCTTCTTCTTTGAGCGCTTTGTGACCTCACCGTCGCTGAGATCATCACTGGTTGAAATATCGCTGCAATTCTCATCGATTTGGGATGCATTCGGAACTTTTCGTGAGGCGTGGGATTCCTCATCAGCACTATCGCTGCTTTGACTACTTTCTTCTGAGCTAGTGTCGCTTCGTCGGCGCTTTTTACGCGACGTCAACTGACGCCTCGACGGTCGCGAGGTGGCGGAAACGTCTTGATCCGTTGACAACTCTCCTTCTGATATCGACTCGAGTCGATCGGAATCGTTTTGATTGTCATCCCGAATCGGAGGCGGAGGCCGAGCCCTCCGGAACGAGGGCATCTTCGGCAGGGCCATCCGCAGAGACCCGCGGCCACCTTCATCACTGTTGGGGTTAAAAAGTGTTGACAATGTCGGAGCGGCAACCTCGGCTGGTTTGCTCGCTGTCGCGACGAAATCTTTCGGTGTTTCAATGTTCTCTTTCTCTCGATTCGCGTTTTCATTCCACCACTGGTCGTAGGTAGCGAACGCGCTCATCTCGATCATTTTCTTGGTGATGTCGCGCCGCATTATTTGCTTCAGCTCAGCCAAGAGGATGTTGAGGACTTTGTTTATTGTCGGATCTTCATCGTCCAGGGACACGTTTGGTTGACCAGCTGGCCACATTGGAACGGCATATTGCTCATGATGAGTGGAGAGAGGGTGCGCAACTGCCGCATGATTGTATGGCGAAGGAGGTGGAGGACCTCCGGTGGGAGGGTATTGAACGTAACCCCCAGGGTAGCGCGTGTAAGCTGCGGCAGAAGCGGGTGTCCCACCAGACAGCGGCGGAGGAGGAATACTGAACGACGGCGTCCCAGCAGACGTTGTGGGCTGTGCATACATTTGGTAGTTGAGAACATATGGAGGCTGAGCGCCGGCGGGTACTGGGGCCACCGGGGGGGTCAAGACAGGGTTCTTGGGTTCGTCTGCTTCGCCTGAGCTCAGCGGACTGAGGCTCATCTGATCGTCGTCTGGAAGCGAGCTCTCGGACAACGACTCGGCTCCCGACAATTTCGGGAGCTTCTCGTCGTATACCGGTGTGGAGTCGCTCTCGGAACTGGTGATCTCTGATGCCGAGGAGGAACTATTCCACTGATCGAGACGATTCTCCTGCGCGACAAGAGAAACAATCCGCGATTAGAATCTCGAGGCAACTGCTGCTGCCTAAATTGGGAAATTTCCGCTCTGAGGGAACTCGAATGAACTGAGAAAACGCATACACACCTTCCGGAGACGCGTGTACCGCTGCCATTTGATATACATTCGTTTGTTCCTGAATGGTGACGGCGGTGGTGTGCTCGCAGGTACTTTCTTTGGCGGCGGGGGTGGAGGTGGTGCCTGTGGCGGTTGAGGCACCGAGAGCTTGCTACCCGATTTTTTGTTATTGAACAACATCTCCAATCGACTGTCGAGTGATTGTCGCTGATCGGTTGTGGGAGCTCGCGAATATTTCGTCGATCGCTCGTAGGGTCTGTAACATGTAAAATGTGAACATTCAGGTGTGGAAGTACCGCCAAGGATCGACATCCAGTCACGGAACAGCAAATTCGTCGACACCCAGACCCACGAAGATTTGCACGCAGATGACTTTTTCTCACCGTTCTGGAGAGCTGGATGGTGATCTCTTGAATCTCCCCGTGAGCAGGTCCTTACTCGCTGCGAAGGGGAGAGGTCTCTGCGCAGCCGTTGGCGTCGAAACGGTTGAAGCCTCGGGCACGACTGCAGCAACCGGCGTTTGCAGGTGTGGTTGCGTTGGTTGTTGCTGCTGTTGCTGAGTCGAAGCTGCTGTGACGGGAGGCACTCGACGTTCATTGGTCTGTTCATCGACCAGCTCCTTACAACGTTTTCGGAACGGATCGAAGAACACATTGAGCACTTTGCCCATGAGTGTGTTGTTGTGCATTCTATGCACGCAAAGGTGCGCGGCTTTGGGGTTGGAGAACATGACCCTCGCGATTCCAAGATGCTTCCGCGTCCTTGGATGGTAAAAAACTTCGAGTTCCTCAATTGTTCCATAGTGTTTGCGCAGATGGTCTTCGAGGAACTGAGTGTTCGCGTTGTCATTGAGGTTGGTCATCGTCACTTCGATCGCCGGTGGGGTTCCCACGTAGTGATCATCGATGATGAATCGGGTCGCCAGTAATTCCTTAGCCTGGCCACGAGCTGCAATCAAGAGCGGCCGGAGCGGTGAGCGAGGGATCGGTTAGCGCATCCATCCGTTGAGTCACGAATTTCATTTTCTCTAGGAGCACCACCATCTCCGTCGGCTCCACCATTGTCAGCAACAGATGTTCGTTCCCGTGGTTCGGAAACGTCGCTCATGAAACTTCGAGCAGCGGGAAACGCGGCTGAAACATTACACTCACCCCAGAAGAACGATTTCGTTCGAGGATCCCGGGGAATGATAGGGGACTCTGTGCTCGGAACGACTCCATCGTAACGAATCACTTTCTGAGGAACCTTTTCCAACGCGGGATCTTTCATCAATTTGAAGGCTGAGAAGTGCGATGGACCTCGTCCTCTGGCAGAGTCCATGATGGAGTGTCGAAGATCTGAAGACAAGTTCAGAGCATCTAGCAGATCTTTCGAACCGTCGCCTGTTCCGAGAGTTTCGGTTAATTCTATGCAGTAAGTCAAGGGCTTCCGGTGCTCTATCTTTCGATCGTCTGAGAAGCAGACTGGATCGTGCTGCTTTTACAGCGCTGCTTTGCAACGATTGAGATCCAAAAACGAAATTATTCGTTCTTCGAGTTGAGACATTCGAAAAAAATGCCATTTGGGCGGCAACTGAGCTCTGTGATGTTGCGCATCGTGCCGCTGCGCCAGTGCGACCGGGGGGCTGGAAAATGAAATACGGCTTAGTTTCCTCTCGATACTCACTCTGCTTCGGCTAATATTCACGTCATTTTCTGTTGAGAGAAGAATCGCGGAGCTTCGTGGTGGTAAACACACGCATACAAATAGAGAGATGCTGGCATCGGCCAGTTCGCTGCTGCACCCGGAAGTTCCTTTGTGTGTGTTGGTTAAGCTCGATCAGCCTCCCCGCAGAGCTGCAGCATGCGGTCATTGTCGCCAACACAGGGTTTAGGGTCATGTTTTGCGAAAGAAACATTCCTGTCGCGGTACGAGGAAGTTTTCCGACGCCCCAATCTTGAAGATCCGTTTCGCCGGAGTTAACGCAAACGGCAGGAGCGCAGACCCTCTCGGTAATCGATGGCCAAGACCATCGAGGTCTCATGTCGCGATGCGATTTGCAGGCCGCGCCGAATTCCGATCTCAAGATCCGAATGCGACCGCGGCCGTCATCGTCGGAGCCATCTGAATCGAAAGAATCGTAGAAACTCTCGGAAATCAATCCGAATATCCGGGTGCATTTGAAGTGTTTTGGCGTCACCATCAGAGTGCGCCCATCAACATCCAAGTGTGTGTTTGTGTACGGTCGTCTACTGCACAGCCTACTTGCTGCTGCTGCTGCTACTGCCGCCGACGACTTCCCGACACAACCGACCGAAAGCGGTATTCGTCTCATGTCAGTTTGATCGCGGATCTGAGCATACACTTCGGAACTGTCGGACCTCAACGATCCCTTCGAGCTCCGATCTGCTTTGGTTCAGCTGCGCATGCTTGTTGGAAACGATTGAGTGGAGCTATGGCGCTTAGTGATGAGGACCTCAGACACCGGCTCACCGAACTGGGTTGCGATGTCGGACCGATTGACGACACAACGCGGCCTCTATATGTCTCGCTTCTGAAGAGGTAGGTTTGAGTTTTTTCGCTTTCATTGGTTGTGATCAACATCTCTGCGGCTGGCCTGAGTCGCACGTCTCAACGGCAACGACGGCTGCGCCGCACCTTCGTCATCGCGTATTCTCTTGGTATGCGGCGGCGGTTGCGGCGGCGGCGACGACGATTGTTAAAACTCTTCAACCCTATTGTAGGCGTGAAAGCGATGCGAAGCCGGCGCGGCAAGGTCGCTCCTCTACCACGTTTGCATCGAAGCACCGAAACGTTCGAAACCGTTCTCTACCGTATTCGGAAGATGATGACCCCCCCGTCGCGGTAACTGCTCCCAAGAGAAACGTTTCTCCGAGAAAAAGTTCAGTGCAAACCACAAACCGCAAGAAACGAGACACTAGTCCCATGATGCCGAGCTGTAAGTTCCAACTCTGATTCGATATCTCATGAAGCCGATGGTCTGCAATGACTCTTCTGATTTTAATCGGCCACCGATTCTCGCGGCGAATGTTCCGATGTCGGAAGCGCACATTCAAAGCTCACGTGGGGCGGTTTCGAACACTCGTCAGATTCATAAATAATGTATCTTTGCGCGTTTCGCGCTCGGTGCACTCTTCAATTTATGCTCTTCTGATTGTGTGGAATGGTTCACAGCTTCGTCGACGATGTACAGCCCATCCCACGGTCCGTACTCGGAAGACCTGAGTCTGCTTTCAGCGGGCCTTTCGCCGGTCAGGCCGCAGCCCATGCCATCCCCGACGCTGACAACGAACAAGTACACGAGGAGGCCTCTACATCCACCGAATTACAACTATTCCGGATCGAATGGTTTCAGTGATGACGAATCAGAATATCGATACAGATCTTCTGCTTCGAGACACAACGGGAGTCCTTACGGTAAAGCATCTTCCGAGTATCAAGCTGCCAAGAATACGGTGTCGACTCGATGACTTTTCAACCCAAGATTCCACGCAGGATTGATGTTGCTCCTGAATGAACGCAACTCCTTCTCCACAGTTTCGCTCACAAACAGTGGCAATAGCAGTTCGCGCAGCAGACGTCACACTCCGTCAGCGGTCGCCAGCGCACCGTCGCATCCTATTTCGAAGCTCCTCGTTGGTATAACTGCTTTATTCTTCTGTGGCCTGGCGGTTCTCTACTTCCGTCAGGTCAGTTCCGCCGACCCTACCGAAATCCTCGATGACAGAGAGTCCTTCAAACACACGCTTTGCGCTCCGGATCGTCCAAGCAGTGGCGGCTACGATTGCATCGAAGAAGATATACTGCAAGAATCCCTCGACTCGGCGAAGAACATCCAAAGTTTCATCAGACAGGAGTACTATGAAAAACTTTGTGGCAACGGTGGCGAACACTTGGACGCGACCGGCGGTCTGCCATACCCGCAAGCGGCAAAAATCATCGGACAGAAAAATGTGAGTATCCTCATGATGATCCCAGGCGATTCCTTGTCCGAAACATGACTCAAACGCTAAAATCGATCTTGAGCTTCCCCAATCTCGAAGAACTTCCTCCCTCAAGGTCTTCGCGAAAGCTTTGATAGGTTCACGAACTGACAAATTCATCTTTTTCAGAACGTTTTCGATGGGATGTTGTATTTGGTTCAGGAGAACCCGGTTTGGGGTATGGAACTGGGAGAAGGAGAAACTCAAAGTTCAATCAAGCTTCCGGCTTACTCTCCGCCACTGATCTGCCAGTTGTACAGGACGACGATGCAAATCCTCTACCAGCTTTTGTTGTTGGTTTTCGTCCTGCTGCTTCTCGGTGCTTCGTTCTGGCTTCTCCAGAGGAGGAAGCAAAATCTGAAAGAGCGGAAAAGACAGATCAATGGTCTCGTTGAAGATATCACAGAAATGCTTACGAACAACGCCGCTGACAATCCTGAAACACCTTACCTCGCCGTCCGTAAGTGAATTCATCTCCGTACTCGATGCCATGGCTTTTAGCGGCTATGCGTGTTTTCAGTCGAAGTTGGCTGGCTAGCAAAAATGATTTTCTCGACGACTGACCAGCAACCTTCTAACATTTTCAGTGGAAATCCGCGACAAGCTCCTCCCCAGCGCTGTGCACAACAAGAAAGCGAGGCAGCTGTGGGCCGAGGTCGAAGAAAAGTTTGAGGCTACAGAGAGCGCACGAGTTGCGAAGGAGAAACAGAGGATCCACGGCGAGTGGTTCGTCGTTTGGCGTTGGTTGCGACCCCCAAACGCCAACGGCGGTGGTAAAGTTTGGCAAGGGAAGGCGTTTGATGGTAATAACAAAGTTCAACCACTTACCAACTGCCTCAAGATAAGGAATATGTTCAACAGAACTGAAGAACAGGGAGACGGTTGGGTGCATGATGTGAAGAGAGCCATTGTCAATAATTGTGGCCCTTCGCACGGCATCACACACGTTCATGTTGTACAGGACTCCGACGAAGGATTGGTCTTCGTGAAGACGAGTTCATTGCAAGCGGCGGGAGAAGTTTATCACAAGCTCCACGGCAGTTGGTTTGACGGAAGACTCGTTACGGCCAAGTACTTACGAGAGGAACGTTATCACGAAAAGTTTCCCGATTCTATCGAGTGCTTGAAACCGATACAAATCTCTTAGACCGTCGGCTCTGCTGCTGGGAAACGAACTCGCGAGAGTTCAAACGCGGTGTTCGACTACTCGCGAATAAAGCCTCGGCAACGTTGCAAATTCAAAAGTTTCTGCTGAGATCATATCACTAATTGCTGTAACGAAACCGCTCTTGAGAGATCGCCCTCATTACTGTAGTCTCGTTGTACATATGTAATTTACATCGCGCATTTTGTGGAGCTCGCGTCGTCTCTTCCATCAACACGACTCTTCGGGCAGAGGAAACTGCGGATGGAGCAAAACACTTCAAACAGGCAGGGAGAAGTATTGGTTGCAATTGTTGTATATGGAAGCAATGTTATTGAAACACAACACGTTCATGGTCGACGACCAAACCGAGCATATTGACCGCGGTGAATCGAGGAAAAAAAAGTTCATTTTTGTCGAAATAAAGGAAAGACTGAATCGTCGAAGAAGCTGTCTCCTCCTTGTCGAAGTGCGGCTCAAGTTCTTCCTGAACTGTTCTTGCAGAAGTCTTCTCTTCTTGGCGTCCATGTATGAGGTGAAATTATCTGGAGTCTGAAACTTTCAGTAAGGCTCCAGTTGAGGAGAGAATCAGTAATGCAGACGAGTTTTTGAATGAAGTGAGGTTGTGCAGGAACGTCAACCGATCCCCTCGTCCCGAGCCGTCACCACGCGGCAGACCCCCAGCAAGCCTCCGCGTAATCAATTGCAGATCCTGCTTTCCTTTTCGAATGGTTCAGACCTCATGAGATCCGTAGGAGCCTGGGAAAGAGTTTCAGACTATTTTCTGTGTGGAGAGGTCAAATGGATTCCCTCTCCCATGTAAACAAACCTCGCACGCTTGTTTCTCCATCAGTAAGCGCTTGCTTTCAGTGTTGAGATACCGTCCCCATTCCTTCCTTTCGAGAAGGAAGAACTGCATTGATGTCATTCTCGCTCCAAAAAACTCGATAGCTAGATATCCGAGTTGCCAAGGGTCGTCTGAGCGGTATACCTTCACTAGCATCATGGTCCGACTGCGGCAAAGGTATATGCTCTGCAAACTCGTTCATAAGAGCGGCAACAAGTTCTGTGTTTTCGGTCACACACAGACCGAAGTGGAAGAAGCGATTCGGCGGACGATTGAACGGATGTATGGCGTCTACGGTATGGCTCTATGCCGAGAAATCACAGTGAAATATTTTCACGCCTCTTCCGGTGAGCTGCTTTCTTGATTAGTCGTTCCAACCTACATGCAGATTTGAAAGTTATTCCAACAATGGCACGGTACTCTCTTGCGGCGCGAGAGCACGGTTTTTGTCGACAGATCGGCATTCACTTCGTCTTCGTTCGCTCGCTGCTAAGGATTCCGTAAATTTCCAGGAACGGTTATCCTCAGATTCGCTCCTCCCGGACAGCGTATCGTTGGCGGGGCTGTGGCGAACACAACTCTGGGAGATTTTCACTTCACCATATGCCAGGTCAGAAGTTTTCGATGCATCAGTATCATAATCATAGGACATTGAAAGAAGCCTCGTCATCAGCTCAGATCAGCTTCGAGTCGGCCGTTCTGTTACATGTCAAACGTCTTAATCGAACCACGCGTAACGTTTTTCCAGGTCGCTGGCACGGGTCGGACGGTGACGAAAAAGTTGATCCGGATGCTCAAAACTGACATCATGGAAGCCACCGCCCTCTACTCTGCTGCGGACCGAGAGGAGTCCGAGAAGTCTTTGTCCCACTTGATTGAGCAAATGGAATCCGGGGAGTCAGCGATCACCTATTGACCCCCCATTCTCAAATATCTGCAATTCCTGTTCAAATATATGTATCTTGATGATGTTAACTTTGTACACTCTATACCATGGAAATAAAGGGAGATCAGCCCAACAACCTGTTGACGTTCGTTCTCGGTCGGCAGCCTGAAAAACTTCCGCTCGGCTCTCTATACAGAGAATACCAGGATGTTTTTCCTTGGTTCGTGATAAGAATGAGCCTTTCAGAAGAATCATCGGGTTCGGGAGCTTCATCAGACGTCGCCGTCTATCGACCACGAGGCAGATGCCTGTTGGGAACTATTAGAATTGTGGCTCGGTTTTCGCTAGAAACGCGGTCATGACTGGGGAACCTTCGAGCTTTGTCCAATTTTCTACGCATTCTCATCCCATCTGCAACTCGAAGCGAACCCTCGCCCATCCATATGAACACGTCACAATGCCGTCGTGTCTGATTGAGGCGCGGGAATGCTAACCCGGTACCAAACTTTCATTTGCTGCATAATGGTCGTAGATACGCCGTAGTTGTGAATTGTGAAGCAGTGTGAGCCGCTCGAAACTTGGGGAAAGTTCTTGCCCGCCTCATCGTTCGATGAAGATTGAAGCCTATGTAATTGCTTGCAAAGAGGGGACATTTGCTGACTATCCCAAGGGTGCTACGCTCGGCCGATCGAGGATCCGATGAACGTCGCTGATCCCAATCTCATCGCTCTAATCAACTTCTTTGCAATGGCGTGAAACCGGGCTTCAGAATCCGATCGAAGCGTCTCCGGGCTCACAGTCACGACCATCAAGGTTCCCGAACTCCCCCTGCTGTCGAATTTCCCGACCCTGTAACCGATAACACCGCGGAGAAGTCCCGGAGTAGGGTGATCAGCCGTGTATCCTATGTTCCTCGTGCGACACTGAGTCGTCTTTCGAGCGAGAACTCGTCGAAAATCGTAATCGATGAAGTACGTTTTGTTTATTATGAGAGCTACAACTATTTTCAATGATCGCTGATACCTAGATGGCCCGAAAGGCGTCCATTACCTCACAAAGGGGCCCAGCAGAATGAGAATTCGAGGACCGCTGATTCCGACGACGTGCCAGTACAAACATAGTTGGACAGATGACAACTATTAGACAATTTTTACATTTCAGTATTTCAGATAACTATCGCTACCTTGTTGCTCCCTACGAATCAAATCAGTTTGGGTAGGTCAGCTTTCGGAGGATACATCGCTACCGAGGAGTACTTGGCGTGACAGTACTTCTCGGTCGTAGCTTTGTGTTGTGAGTTCGCAGCGTTCAACAAGAGTTTATGAAGAAAGCTCACGACTGTCTTGAGCGTCAATTTGTCGATGTCGGCGAATCGTTCGACCTCGTCAGTCCACAAGTCCAGACTGTTGTTCGTTTGATCCATGGCGAGCACCAATGCTCCGGCGGCGATTTCACTCTGCTTGTACATCAACGAAGAGTCCGTTATGAGGGACAGTTCGCAGATATACTGAGCCAAATGAGCGACCCTTCGGCTCACTTTCGCTTTCACGGCGAGACGACGCATGAATGCGAGCGAATGGGCTGCACCCAGCGAGAATCCCAGGGTATTCAGTAGGAGGGCTTCCATCCGTATGATCTGAGAGCCCGTGTAGGTGTCATCTGTTACGTAAACGTACTGGGCGAGCTCTGGTGGGTAGATTTCCTCCATTTTGGATGCCACAAGCATCGCTGCTGTTCCCACGAGTTGTAATTTGCTCCTGACCACCGACATCACGGAGAGGAACCTGAAAAAAACACGATAATATCAGGAGCCTGCACGATCACATCAATTTGGAGGCAGTTGTCGTATCTATACACAGCCCTGAGTACGTCGTCTCAGGCAACAGATGTCGAAGAACTACAGCACATCTCAGCTATGCGAAGAAAGCGAATTCAGAAGCAGCGGGAGAGAGAGGAGTGCAATCGCGGGACTCGAGAGGGCATGTCTTGAGCTTCAATCGCGCGCCAATTCCTTGCGATCCCAACCGAACAAATAGCGATATGGTTCAAGAATCGCGGATAAGTTCAATGAGCGAACATCTTCATCTGGAGCGGCCTGGCCAGCGTCATGAGCAGCATCTCTCTTCCAAAATCGCGTATATCCATCGTCCCATTGTCGAGTTTCGTATTCTAGTATCAACACTGAGAAGAAAATTCGAATTTACCTGTCGATGAACGACACCGCAAGGAAGAGAGTTTCGTCCGACATGTCATATTCTTCATTGACTTCCACCAACCAGTCCACTAGCACACTTCGCATCGTAGACGATATGTCTCTCTGACGGGACATGTACTCGGGGCGAGCTTTCAACTTCATCTCCAGTTGTTTCATGTAAGCAAAATGAGAGTCTCCGTATTGCTCTGTGAAAAACTCGTCGTCAAACAAATCCTCGTTTGTGGGGGCTTCTTCCCGTTCTTCTTGTTGCACGCTCTCGGGCATGGGGGATACGACCATTGGCGAGCCGATCGATGCTGGAGAAAACATAACTTCGTCGAGAACTTTGAGAGGCACTCTCTGATTGCGAGTTTCATCTTTGTCGTTCTCGGTTCGCTTCGGGTTTTCATCTTTCACAGTCAACTTGGGTCTCACTGCTTGATTCTCCTTGTCGTTCGAATTAGCTGGTGGCTTGTCAGTTTCGCTTTTGTGAACGGCAGTTTCCTGCGTGGCTTGATTCTCCTTGTCAGTCCCGGCGAGCGGTTTCAATGTTGCCCCAAGCTTGTTGCCTCGATTGGTCGCCGACAGAACCGAGAGAGGTGCCCGTTTGGTGGCGGCGTTCGTGTTGACAACCTTTTGGACGGCTTGGTTCTCATCACTAAACACCATGAAACGCCTTTGTGATGCCATGGCTCAGAACGGGAGCACGAACAGTTGATGCACTTCACAAACCAGCGAACGCAGCAAGCACTGAACACACTTGATCACGGCGCGGGAACCGTGTCCACTGAGAGAGCTGGCTGCATGAACTTTCCAACTCGGCGCTACGTCTCAAGAAAGCCCCCACAATCCGCTCAACGTCGAGAGCCTCTTCCGAAAAACCCAACGAGCGCCCGGGAGTTTCAAATTCGAAGGGGTGCTGCTGTCTCCTCCTCTCGCCGCCGCGGCTGTAGCACCAACGGTTCGGAGCAGACCGCGGTAACCGCGCCCGATTCGAAAAAGAGAGCCAAAATTTTTAAGGGCTTCCAGCAGCTGAAGAATTCCTCCGCTCCGGTTTCAAAACAACGTCTTGAGTCTTAAGCGTTCGATTCCGTCCCGACAACCCCTTCTATAGTGACGACTGAGGTTCGGACGCGAAAAATCGCGAATCGAATTCTCTCAATGAACACAGGAAGCGGTCAACGGCAGCACATGTCCACATGGAAACGAATGGCTGCTATAACATTTGTTCAAGATCGGGGGCGAAACAGTTGAGGTGGAAACGCTGTCGGAGCCAAAGATCTGATAATTAAGGCCGGATGCACTGCGTTCGGCCGAGCGTTGGCTGGTTACCGCTCCCAACACAAATCACGACCAATGCACACTAAAGAAGACCTAAGCCGAATCTTGCTCCGTGGGCCATACTCGCCCCTATCCAACCACTTCGGGCTGTACGCATACAATTAAGATTCTTTCACCGTGCCGTTGCGCACCAACTTCTCGAAGTTTCTCATCTTCTCATCATACTCGACTCAGCACTCCACAAAATCGAATAGCTTGACTCTCCGTGGAAGTTTGTGTCGCAGAGAGCCCTGAACTCGAACCGAAGTGAATCGTCTACCTTCGTCTGTTTGTCTGACCACGGAAGATTCCATTTGTCAGGCGAAAGTAATCATTCACGGACAGTCGGCGGTGGCATAGCAATTCAAGCGTCAAGCTGCCCCGGTGCTGCGGCATTCCACATATCTGTTGAAATTGTTTGAATAAAGAGAACTGGATGCTTTGCAAAATTTGTCGATTTACTTTTCTCGCTCAAGACTTTCTAGAGCTGCCATTCGAACACCAGAGACGTACAGTGTGTCCGGGTATCGTGTCAATACCCCTCATTCTTCCCAAGCTGATGACGGCCGTCACAAGGCCGTCTCCGATAATTAAGTTAAATCCAATCTCACCCGCAGTCGTAACAACAAGTTTCAATGCGTAGCTAGCGTTCCGCTCTCTCAGTCTCGACGGCAACTTCAGGCCAGCAGATCAAAGAGCTACTGATGCCCGCGCAAGATTAACTCCTCGAGGAGGATTTACGAGGCCGAGATCACAATTCACGTTTGGCAGGGGTTTATTGATCGATCACTAGCGCTTCTCGCGAGCGGGCTGCCGTGGGTGTCCTTTTTGTTACAAACATCTTCTTCGTTATATTTATGAACGAGAATCTTCGTTAAATACAATTATTTGCGTCACACGTCAATGCACAGACACAGATTCGTCGGGCGTATGAGCCTATGATCATTTCGTTCCAAGAGTATACAAGTCATGTATGGTGTGAGAGATCGTTATGAGGAGGTACAACAAAGTGGAACTCGCGCAGCAACACTGATTAGACGGGGCATTGCTCAACCTTCAATGCCAGAACAATTTCCAGCGTGCGTCGCCATTCCGATCGTTCGGCCTGCCGTGTTCAGCGATTCCATCCGCCGAACGATGTGAGCTTCAAAATTTGCGATTAATAACTTTGAATAAGAGCTATTCCCTAAAGCCATCGGACGTGAGGACCTGTCGGTCGAACAGGAAGCAATGAAACCGAAGAGTATTTCCGATGAGCGTACTTATTCCGAATGGCTTTGTGAGGTGAGCAGCTTGCCTCCAGGAGGCGAGCTTGGAGGAAGTCCACTGCGGCTTGCAACTGCACCGAGTCAATGCCGGAGAAATTGTGAATTTCTTTGGTCCAGCAGTCGATGTTGCCTTCAATGTGATGAAGCCCCAGAAGGATGCCAGCCGCAGC
Organism: Neoseiulus californicus; assembly: GCA_028455905.1. NCBI lineage: Eukaryota > Metazoa > Arthropoda > Arachnida > Mesostigmata > Phytoseiidae > Neoseiulus > Neoseiulus californicus. Next base: position 14,977,091 of record JAMQGS010000005.1, on the reverse strand, counting down.
TAATTCGCTCGGGAGGTAAGCTAGAGAATCGACTGTGAGGAGGGAAAGCTCGCATATATACTGCGCCATGTGAGCTACTTGCTTCTTGATTTGGGTCATGATCCCGAAATTCTGGATGAAGGTCAGTGGATGCGCATTTCCGATGAAGAACTCGAGGTTTTTGAGCAATAGAGCTTCCATGCGAATAATTTGGGAATCCGTGAAAGTGTCGTCTGTGATGTAGACGAGGTCTGAAAGTTGCGGCGGATAGATTTCCTCAAACTTTGCGGCAACCAGGATGGCAGCTGTACCGACCAACTGGAGCTTCCCGCGAACGACAGACATCAATGAGAGGAACCTGAAAAGAACATCGAGTTAGAGCCAAGTGTGATGGTTTCGCGGCGTCGAGGGGATACGGAACCCGGGATTTTCCAGCGAAGACACCCTCTCGGAGAAAATCTGCCGGATATCATGGGAGAAAGATTCGAACATCAACGGAACTTAACGCGGGATTCCGGATACCTATTCCGGTATCTACAAGTCCGAAGATTCTATCGACTCACCTGTCAATCAGAGCGACGGTTAGGAACAATGTTTCGTCGGATTGCTGGTACTCCTCATTAACTTCAACGAGCCAGTCCACGAGTACGCTGCGCATGTCGGAAGATATATCACGTTGTCGCCGCATGTAGTTGGGACGAGGCCTGAGCTGCACCTCTAACGATCTGAGGTGATTGTAATGCGTATCACCGTATAATGCCGTAAAGTAGCGATCGTCGAGAAGTTTGTTCTGATTCTCTCTGGTCGGTGTTTGCAGTTTGCTGATCTCATCGGTCAGAGGTGAAACTGCCATCGGCGACTCGGTCAGCGATGCGTTCGACTGAGGCTGCTCGAGCACGCTGCAAGTAGATCTCGCCGCACGCGTATCACACAGCAGGTAGTCCGATGACGATTGGAATTTCGGGAAAAGCTCTTCATTTTCCGAATGGGCTTTAAGCGGCTTTGATGGACCTCTGGCATATAGAGGCTTGCGATCGTAGAAACCGGGGATATTTTGATGCGGTAGAGCGACGCATGCATCTATCTGGTTGGCGCCCACCTCAGACAAAACACTGATTGGAGCTCGCTTGCCGCGTAGATCTGCAGTTGCAAAACCTCCGAAAGCGAGATTTTCGTCACTGAAAACGCTGATGCGGCTCTGGGTAGCCATTGCGTGCCGGTTCTGCTTGCTGGGCAGCTTGAGCGTTGCTTGCACGATGTTTCACAAACAGCCAGGTTTCCAGAGTTGCAGCAGAGAGATCCTTCTTCGTTGCTTCCTCACGACAGACTGATCTCTCAGGCCCTCTCAACAACGGACCACTGACCGCGGCATTCAAATTTGAAGCATTGTCTATGCCGGTGATCACCTGGCGCGCCAAATTTGAAACCCTCGCGGGGGCAGGGGTTCTTGATGGCGAGATACTCCGGCCAATGAGAAAATGCTCCCCGTGAGATTCGCGGAAAGATCCCTGATAAATTTGGTCTTACCTCGAAGATAGGAGAGCAAAGTTCAGAGTGGAACTCAGGTCTAGGTTCGAGCGCGGTTCGGTGGGCGGGGCATCGAGTCGTCTGCAGCATCGCGCACACATGGTCCACGATAAGCAAAGCAATCCGAAAGTTTGGGCTTCGGTTTTGAGATATTTCATCAATACGTTATCCGATTCTGTGAATTGTACGAGGCGACAGCTCGAGTAGCGGCGCAATCATGACCACCAAACATAGAACTTGTTTCGGAATCTCCTTCGGCAATACGAGTCTTTGCATTGCCGTGCACAAAGTGAGTTAAAGCCGGTGGAAGGCGCCAACTTCATTCAAGAGATCGAATTTATTCGCTAATGCCATACATGTTGTCGCGATCAGAGATTCGACGGCTGAAGCAGTCGTAACCTCCTCGTCGCGTAAGGGAACGTCATACTGTCAGTGGCGGGGAAGCCGTTGAATTATACATCATATACATATATCATGACATGGACGTCATGGGTAGTAGGATTCGAACGTTCCTTTCTGGAGTCCACCCTCCACAGGTGTGAATATAGAATTCACTCAAAGAGTTGAGAATACTTTTTCGTCGGCTCTGATAGACTTGCTTCATTGATTCGAATGGAATCGGGAAGATCACGTTCGATTCTGTGGCGTCTTTCCGATGTTTCCCGTGTTACCCGAACATCAGTGTTGGGGGAAGAGTTTCAAGTACTCACGAAGATTTAGTGATTTGAAGCTCAATCCTGAGTCTTCAGGGTAAAATTCAGAATTAATGCATATGTGAATCGGATCTTCTTTTTCAGGACGGTAAAACAGACGTGGTCGCCAATGATTCCGGAGAGCGCATAACGCCCGCTGTGGTCAACTTCTCTCAGCACGAAGTTGTAAGTTTGTTCTGAAATCCGTGGAATTCGGCATGTATTCGTTTCCGGTTTCCGAACTGTTTCCGGCGGTCCAGGATAGTGGTTCGCAGATTCTCGCTCTGAGCTCCTGTGAGTTTCCGCGAGCCCGAAGGACAGGATCCTTTTGCCTCAGTCGTCGTCACAGTGCGCGAGGGAAGATCTTGATGTTCTTCGCTAAGTAGAGTGATGCTTTCGATGTAGATCAAAGTTCCATTCGGTCTGTCTGCGCGAAAGGAGTCCATCGCTATCGCCGCTCACGAAAGCTCGGAGAGCAGCCACACACGGGGGCAGAGACTATGACGAGAAGCTTCCAATGGATTCTAGACAACGGTAGAAAGATCTCATGTTGTTCGTGCTATCTGGTCCAGCCATCTTTTTATGTGCGGACTGTCGCTGCCTCAGCACCAACTTGGTCAAGGTTCAGATCTATCATCATCACCGCGGATATGATTTCTGAGAAGTTACTTTTTGTTTCTCGTCGAAATATACAGAGATCTTGGTCAAGTGCCTTCAATGTTCGCTTCAGATGCCTCCTTTGGGTCCCGGGTTGAATGAAGAAATGTCGGTATAATCCCTTATGTGGCATCCTGAATAGGTCGAGTCTGGAAACGGATGGATGCAGAAAGACGAGAAACGTTCATCGGACTTGATTTATTTGACGGTTCCAGTGTGTCGGGGCGCTCTCGAAGAATCGCCTCCTACGTCAACCGCGCGCAACTATCCCCGGAGTTAAGAGGTTCCTGGGCTCGACGAATTCTTCTCTCTGGAAACACTCTGCACATATTCCATGTGAGGCCCATGAGCGAACTCTCCGATTCACCGTTACCTATGAGAACGACGATGGGGAACCCTGTGAGCAAAAGGTCACAACCGAGGAACTGATAACCTACCAATTGAAGAAACTTCACGGTAAGAAAACACGTTTTGAGAACAGTGGAGGCTCAGAGACGATTTCGATAAGATGCTGACACGCTCTATTGTTTGTATTACAGACATTGCCCAGAATCAGCGAAATGATGATCAGTACCCCTGTGTGATATCAGTACCAGCATCGTTTTCGGAGGCACTTCGAGCCGTGGTGAAGACTTGTGCCGAGAATGCAGGTTTCGATGTGTTGCGGGTCATTAACGAACCATCGGCTGCGGCTCTCGTGTACCTTAACCGGAAGGAACCCACCATCGAATCTCCGTGAGTTGCATAATCAGAACGGCACATTCTTTATCGTTAGGCGTAAACATCCTCATCCAGAACTCCCGATATACATATATCAATCGAAGATATAGGAATCGGAATTCGGCTGGAGGATCGTATCGAACAGCTCGCTTCCTGCGACAACATCAATTCCAATCCTAGCGCGAATACCTGTTTGTCCCGAGTCGATGAGATCGATCGGCTCTACTGACAGACCGATTGATGATCGGATCGCAGGGTTGATTTCATTATTTGAGGGTGGTTGCGAAAACGAAACCTCGAAGAGATGAGACCCTACGACCGATGTTGTCTGCGGAGACTCGAACTCGATCGGGAACCGATGATAAATTTATCTGCCGAGTCTTCGATCGGCTCCGTCGGAGAGATCATTGCAGCTGGCGGCAAATAGCAGCGACAGACCGAGGGCCGGCGATACGGATTCAGCCCGCACCGACTTTCCGTAGTGAAGCGTTTCAAAACAATGATCTATCAATTTAGAGTGTTCCTCGGCTCTCGACCGCTCTGCCTTAATGACAAGTCCATGATGTTCTTGCATCAGAGCCGTAAGAAACCATCGTTTGAGGTGTTCGAGGTTTCTACCCTGCCTAACCCATTTGCGCGTACGGAAAGCGGAATCTCAAGAGACGCATTTGAAATGCGTCAGACTGCAGCTGCTGTTTGCGGAGGGTTGAAACTTGCTCCGCGGGCATCCTATAGGAATGTAGGAAGTTGAGAATTCAGTTCCTCAAATGTGGAAGAATTCGGCTATTCAGTATCCGCTATCGATTGCAACGATGAAGCAGTACGGTACTCCGGAATCCCTTGCTCAAGGCAACACCGAGACTCGATCAAAGATGGGATGTCCATTTCTGACGAATAGAATAGCTACAAGAATGCGATTGGGATTTCTTCAAGCGGTCTTGTAGTTCCGTTTCACGTGGGCGATACAATGCCCGCTCAGGTCGATCGGAGCTTTTTTCGATGTTTTCCGGATCTCATTTGCTCAAGACTACATGATACGGAACGCGGGAGCTCTGATCGAAATTCGGGATAGCTTGCAAAGTGGAACCTCATGAGCCACAATCACACGATGATTTTGTTTCAGTTACGTGCTAGTCTACAGACTCGGCGGAGAATCAAGCGACGTCACAATCCTCAAGTACAACCGAGGTACCCAGCAAATCATATGCTCAAAGAGGATAACGGAAACTGGGGGACATCAATGGACTGTCGAGTGTGCCAAATACGCCGCCGAAGAATTCCAAAGGTCAGCTATATGGCATATTGTTTCGCTTCCCTGCTCTGAACAGCTATCAATGAACACGTTCACGATTTCGCGATTCAGATTGTATTCTCATTCGGGCAGTCTGTGAATAGTAGCTCAATCGTTTCTCCCCCCCCTCGGGAACGTTCGTATCCACAGGAAGACCAAGGTGTCGTGGGACGAGCTTTCGCAACGTTCGAAGGGCAAAGTGCTTGCCGCGGCCGAGGTAGCGAAACACATATTCTCAACCATGGAGAGCTGTCAGTGCAGTGCTGAAAGTATCCACGAGGGCATGGACATGAATGTGCAGCTGACGCGAGCGCGTTTCGAGAAATCCGCGCAGAACCATCTGCTTCGAGCCAAAGATAACATATTGGAGGTTCTACAAAGTGCGAAAATCACGCCGGATCAAGTAAACATGGTAGGTCCAGGTCTCTTCGTGCTCGCAATGTATTCGGTTGATCCCGAAAGACCGATCGATCAGCCAAGAGAAGCTGGTTGAATCGACGTCACTCAGGTTAAAGGACTCGTGCGCACCCTCGATCGACTGTTATTGAATGATTCGCACCGGGGTTACTCTAATCGTCAAGGCTGAATGCTGATCCGCGGTCCGAATCCTCAGTGGATCCCAACCAAGCTACTTCATTGCTGCCCCCATCAAACGATGGATGGGTAAACACTCGATGATGTTTAAAACACTATTCGCCCGAATGCTTGTGCCGAGTGGGCTGATGAATTGAGTTCACGTTCTTGCGCGAGTTGACGCCGAGGCTGCCTGCCTGAATGAATCCTCGCGCAGGGTCAAATTTGTACAAGCAGGGGCCCCGAAGAGTACGACTCACGTCAGGAACACGGGGTGGCTTCTCCGGAATGATGTTAGACGATGACCTCGGATCGATGAAATAAAGTGAATCGGTATTCCAGGTCGTCCTGAGTGGAGGAGGCTGCCGAATGGTTTCCATACAAAACATGATCGCAGCGGAGTTCAGTTCCGCGGAAATCTGCAAACGAATCTCTCCGGATGAAGCGATCGCCGTCGGATCGGCGATCGAAGCAGACATTTTGCATTCAAGGCAGATTGAATGCGACGAGAAGCATCTGAAACGAGCAATCAAGCTGCCTACGTTATCTAAAAACATCGGAATTCAGGTGAGAAGGAGGTGCTCTCCTACGGAGAGTCATTTCTTCCAGCGGGATGACGTCTCTCAGATCGGGAAGCTGTCAGAGCGACGCTGAAATATGGCGGAATGAGTCTTCCGGATGTTTCCGGGGTCGTCATGAATCGTGATGAGTACCCTACAACTATTTCCACCCTACTGCGGAAATCGCAAAGAAGTGGATTATTCATAATCACACGCAAATGAAACACGAAGGAGAACTGCAGGGATAGGGACAATTTGGCGCGGCCGTTTTGGCGCGGCCGTTTTGGCGCAGCCGTTTTGGCGCAGCCGATTGGGCGCAACCCATTCTGGCGCGGCCGATTGGGCGCGACCCACTTTGGCGCGAGCGTGGCGGTCTTGCCGTCTTGTCATAAAGTGGATGCTGTCTCATCCGAACGAGATCTGGGTGATCTGCGTATTCCAATCGTAGAATTACCCGAGGTTAGGTTGGGTTAGGTTAGGTTTCCTAGTTCGTCTCTTCTGACTTGCCTCTTTATGAAAATCTATCGAGGAGATAGGCTGCGCCAAAAAGGGTCGCGCCCAATCGGCTGCGCCAGAATGGGTTGCGCCCAATCGGCTGCGCCAGAATGGCCGCGCCAGAATGGCTGCGCCAAAACGGCTGCGCCAAAACGGCCGCGCCAAAACGGCCGCGCCAAATTGTCCTAGACCCGAACTGCACAAGCGCCCGTCTCACGTTGGGGGAATCCCTGCACTCCAAAAAAAGGGGAATCCCATGTAACTATAGTGAGTGTTGTGGTGTGCGGGAGCCTCCTTGAGTCCTAGATCGGGTTCCGAGCCGGTTTTTGTTTCAGCTGAGGGATGGTTCCGAGGAAACTCTTCTGGCGAAAGGCAGCGCGACTCCATGCAGATACGAGGGACCGATTCTGCTTGGTGACGAAGAGGTTTCAGTGAAAGTTGTTTTGTTACAAGAGGGTCAACCGCTGGCGAAGCTGGTCATGAGCGACCTCAACGACAACAGCGACCTTACACTATCTGTCGAAGTGAGTATGGTCCGATGAGCGACGAGCAATCAGTTGCGTTGAGTTCCAGGATATCCTCCCGTTCAAATGAACGCCCCCAGTTTGACCCTCACGCCGTCATCGATAGCGTGAACCCGGAAGGCTCCCTTAATATTTGATGGATACTTTGCAGGTTCTGGAAGACCGTACGCTGCGGTGCCAGTGTATCGACAAAACAACGAATCGGTCGGAGAGCGTCGTCGTTAAATAGTTCGCAATTCCGATTTGAAAAATAAATGGGTGCATGAATTTTCGACCTCAACGTTCCCTTCTCAATCGACCACTGTCGATGCGTTGGTCCACCTTTCGGCCTTTCAACAGAGCCAGACACGGTTCAAGAACTTTTCCGACACCTTTCGAAGATCCCCGGGACGTGATTGGGAGTTTCAGAATTATTACTCCCATCGAGTCAGAGGACTCGAGAAGTGGGAAAAATGCTAGCCCCGAAGCTACTCAATGTCTCCTCTTATTCTCAAACATGTTCTGCAATTTTTTCTCTGCATTTCTGAACCCTGGCGCTGTGATGAATTCCTTGAGATTCCCGAATCCTTCGATAGCATCCAATCTCACCTCTCATATTCGGGAATTGCGTCTGGGCCCCCTGAGAATCAATCTCGGGCCTCCTAGGGAGCCCGAGCCCACTCCAGGGACACCTAATCTATAAGCATTTCACTCTCGACTCGCTCATTCGTGACGATCACCTCGAAACCCTTAGTCCATGAATAGAGGTGTTTCGTGGTGCTCCTCCACGGGCAGCGTCAGTTCCTCCCTCGTCTCCCTTTGCCCCGGGAAAGGTCTGGGTGAGGACAGCAGCGCGGATGTACTGCTCCGTTCACGGATTTACTTCCGGCTAGCCGGCGCTTGGTCGACTGACTTGGCAAACTCATTCTGGCCTGCGCTCCTCCAGAGAATTATAGTGACAATGATGGTACCGTCAATCGCGCATCCGCAGGACCGTATTGGGACTCCGCAGTCGAGGCACCTTGGGTTCCACGGGACGGATGAGACAGCTCGCGACATCTATCAGATCACTGGATTACGTTATTTGAATCGGTTCTCAACTTGATCACGTTGATTTGGACTCCACCGGCAACTTGCACTTAGTTCCAAACCTTGGTTTTAATGCCCACCATTCCCGAGAACCCCGTAGATCATGTTGGCAGAGATCTACCGATCCCGGATAGAACGATCGGATTCTCCTCACAAAACATGCTATCCACCATACAGGATAGAGGTCATTTTGGGTCTCGATTTCTGTTCAACTAGTTTTCCTCATCTAGGTGTGGCAGTTTCAAATTACGCTCCAATCGGCCCTAACTCAGAGCGGTCAGTCGGAGACTTGGTCGTGAGATAGTTGGAAACAAGACATCCGGTTACGAATTGGTTAGCATGTACTTGGATCCTAATTCTGAGCCCCCTGAGAGCAGCTGCCTGGGTCCGTTCCTCCTCGGCTCGCCCTACCCATAGTTACGCGAGTGGCGCAACACCATTCTTGCGTCTTCTCGGGGGCATGAAGGAGGTCCACCTTGGGGCTCTGATTGATTGGCTCATTGGCTGGTGATGAGCAAGCGGGTGCGCAGTTAGCCTCGCGGCAATCGCCTCCAGGCCGATTGGAGCTGGCGGCCCGCGAGTCGCACAACCCCTGTGGTATGAGGAAAAACCAACACCTCTACGAATCAGGGACCGTCACTGGAACAGGGATTGAGTTTTTAGACGTCAAAAATCGCCTACAGTTGTTGGAATGCTGTTTCGAACTGCCTGACCTCAGGAGAATGATTGGAGCTCGCGCTCACTCAACTGCTGTTAGAAAGCTGTGATATTTGGAGAAATATCAGGCCCATAAAATGCCGAAACTGCACCACGTAGGAGCTTCACAAAAGATTTCACGGAGGAAAACAAACACACGTGAATAAACTGTCCCACAAACCGGCGAGTGTGGGTGGCAACCTGCAACCACGGGGTCGAAAGGAAACTATAGAATGCTAGAAGCCTCAATCTATTAATACACAGAGGCGGATCTGTGATTGGATCCCACTCGGTTTGGCTTCATCGTGAATCAATCCCCTTTGTTGTCGAAGTTCTGCTTCCCGTCTGGATAGGATATTATGTCTCTAGGTCCTCCCATATATTCTAGGTAGGCGTCTGATGCCTCATTTACCAGAGGCCGTTGCCAGAGACTTGTGGTGAAAAATTCTACAGCACTTTCTTGATGACAGATTTGCTGTTCCTTGAAAGCAGATATGAGCGCGAGACGCTGCGCCGCCGCCGCCGGAATCTCCTTGGCCGCCCAAGTTATTCGAGGTGGTCGCTCTTTCTCGCATGTATCCAAAAAGTTCCACCACGTTCGCGCGCTCAACATATTCATGAGATCACTTTCCACGGAGCGGCGTACTTTGTTTCGGTTAGGGAAGCAAACTACACAAAATGGAAACCACTCCCGAGATAAGATGTCGTTTCATGCGATAAGAAATCCAGACGCAGCGAGCTACGGATCATTGAGTAAGTACTGCCTCAGCTCAGGGATGGGAGCTGCGGCCATTGCTGCTGGCCATTCTACCGCTGCTGTGGCTTTCTTTCGGATCGGTTCTTACTCATTATCAGATGAATCAGTCACGCAGCGTAAATTTCCATATCGCCGCTCGGTCGGCCGCAGCTATGTGCCACCAGCTGCGATCATCTTTTGGAGGGACTTGCTCAGACTCGGTGGATATATTTATTATCGGCTTCCGATCACGTTTGAGTCTCCGTGGACAACATCGGCTGCGGCTTTTGGTCTCGCTGCCGTGCTCTTTTTCTACAGCCTGCATCGAAAACTGACAAAAATAACCTCGTGAAATGGTCATGATCTCCCAGGTAGGCGACCTGTTTCAGAATGCTCAGGTATTCGAGGCCAGCGATCGAAGACTTACTCTCAATCTTCCCAAATCGGTTCCTCCCTTCTTAGGAGGAGTTCTTCCACAAGTAAGCCGTTAAACATCCCCGACTCAGATTATTTGCGTGAGTCGTTTATGGACAATAGCTCACCGGTGACCGCCCCTCGGGAACATTTGTCTGTCCACAGGAAGACCACGGTTCCGTGGGACGAGCTTTCGCAGCGTTCAAAGGGTGAAGTTCTTGCCGCGGGAGTAGTAACGGGATTATTTTTGTGAACTATGAAGAGTTGTCAGTACGAGACAGACAGACAGTATCCACCATAGATCGGAAACGCATGAACGGCGAACGAGCATACGTTTCGAAGAGTCCGCACAGAACCATCAGTCCGGCGCTAAACAGAATATATTGGACGGCCTCCGGAACGCGAAAATCGCACGGGATCAAGTGAACATGGTGTGTCCACATCGATTCCGTCTTGCGGTGGACCTAGTTGTTCCCGAGAGATCGCTCTGAGATTATCGCTGGCAGAACTGGGAGCTATATGCGGTTGAATCCCACGTTTCCTCGGACCGTTGACCGGCTGGTTACCGGAGTTATTCGCACCCGGGTCGATTTGGGAATTTTCATCGATTCTTTGATCTCCTTCTCATCAAATCAATCGAAACGGTTTCCGGAAAACCAAGGTCACTGTGGATAATCGGAAAGCGATGCAAATCTTTCATATGGAGTGCTTTGATTTTTCGTTGGACGTGAACCGCTCTCGCTCGAGCTCCTTCAAAGCGGTTCTAATCAATGAGCGCCAAGGGGACAAACTCTTGATTGGATTGGAAGACTTTTTAAGTCACTTCGGTCACCGTTCCGGCACCAAGCGTTTCTTCTAGATGAACTTTGTATGCCGTTCCCTCACGTGAGCTGTATTCCTCCTCAGAGTGCTCGCTACGAATATGATTCAGGAATCGGGAGCGGAAAGCACGATCTCGCGAAAAGCTTTCCCGACGCTATCGCCTCGGTCTCAATAAATACTCCGGCATGATTGCGAGCCCCTCCTGCGTCCGTCGTCTCTGAAATCCAGCCCTCCCGCATGACCCAAAAACTTGTTCCTCGTGCAGCACTCATCGAGTTCCTGACATTGTTCCAAGCTTTTTAAGAAAGGACTTAATTTGAACGAACCTTGAACCTGTCTTCAACTCGGAACGAGGTCATACAGAGTCGCTGTTAGCAATGATGAAGAAATTATGCTCCTTCAGATATCAAACGGAAGGCATACTCCGGTGCGTTTTGCTCTAAACGCGATCTCTCGATAGAGCAACCCTTCGGACGAGGGAACGAGGATCATCTCGAAAAACGAATAATCTAAAAAGGCGGAAAGGCCTCTCCTCTGCCGGAGTCTCTTCTTTTCTAAACTTTTTTTCCGAAAAGGTTTCCAACACAGCCGTATTGTATCCATCTGACTCATGACTGGTACCACGTGAGGCCGAACATAGGCACCGGAAAACTGGAATTCCGTGAGCGGCAATTTCCCCCTGGATGAATCTGATTGACTCAGACTTTCCAAACGTCAATCCTTAAGTTGACTCTGCCTAACCTTTAGCTCCCTTAAAGAACTTCCAACAAAAAGGCGAGGCTTGGCTTGTCTGAGAACAAACACGTCATGCGCGACGGCTCCGGCGGACGTCTTCTCGGTCAGCTTGAAAATTTCAATCTACTTCTCTGAAGCAAAAGTCAGATAGGGTTTCGGATTTCCTAGAGCGTTTCCCGGAGGGCAGCTTCAAGTAACGTAAGATTTTTACTCCGAGTTAGAACCGGTTTTCGTTTCAGTTAAGAGTTTGAATTCCGTGAGGGCTCTTTCCGAGGTAGGTAGTGCGACATCATTCAAATACGGGCGATCAATCCTGCCTGGTGATCGAGATCCGTAACGGCTGTGTATCCGTAGGAGCTGTTCCGCTTTTCGAGGGCTAATCTCTCGCGGATGCTGTTATGAGTGACCTTTTCGATAGGAGAGATCTCGCGCTTTCTATCGAAGTGAGTGTGGCCTGATGAGCTTTGTGAGGTCATACAGAGTCGCTGTTAGCAATGATGACTCGAGTTTCGTGGCATTCCCGACGCTCCCTCCATCACTTTTCCGCATTCATCGAGAGCATTGACGCGGAAGGCTCATTTCAATATTTGATGAGCGTTTCACAGGTTTCAGGAGATCATACGCCGCGGTGCCAGAGCGCCGAAGGAGAAACGGAACGATCGGGGAGCCTCATCGTTGAACAATTCGCATACCAATGAGAGACAAATGATTGCATCAATCCCTGATATCAAATCCTCTTCCTTTGTTGGATGATAAACGCAAACAGTTCCGAGCGCATGCATGATCCTAATTTTGCGAATTCGGGGAACATCGGGCACACTCTTCGGGAGATTCGCTCGGAGTCTGACTTTCAAAAATAGACCGCATATTTGACGCCTTCACCCGCGACATCAGACGCCGAAGGGGCGACCGGAGAAAGGATCGCTCGTTGAGTTCGATCATCGACGCAGCTGGAAATGAGGGAATCAGTGACGAAGATCCTTGGCTGGGAATGAATCGTTGGGACGGGGTGACGAACTTGTATCTACGCCGTATCAAGAAGAGAAGGAACGGAATCTTTTCGATATTTCGGGTTCAAATCATACGTGGTATCCAACGAGGCGGAACTTCCCAAAACCGCAATAGTTACGCACGCGAGGAGTGAAATCCTTCCGAGGGCAGTCACACAGGCTCATCGAGAGACTGTTCGCTGCAACTTTTCGTCCATGAAGTCTCCCTTATCGCTCCTCCCATATTTGAATTCGGACCGGAAAGGTTGCGGTTTCCTCAAGATGACAACCACTACGGCTGGGAATGGCTGCCGGGAGACCTCTTGTCGCAGTAAACGAGGGTGTACTAGCGGGACATTGTTTGCGTGAATTCCGGGACAATAATTATCCCAGCACGCGAATTTCAACGAGGCACGGTAATGACAAAGACACAGAGGAGGAAGAGCAATAAAGAAATTTCATCCATCAAAAGCAACCACGCTGCCAGCACAAAGCGGTTAACAGTAACTGTTTGCGAGGTTCGAGTCCATCAGACGTCGGCGCAATGTTGGGACGACAGCATCTCTGCGACCTTGGTATTCTCTTTCCTCCGATGCTCTCTGAGGCGAAATAGGGAGCTGCGGAAGATCGAATCCTGAATTCGTCTATTCCGAAGAAAAAATTTCGACGGCATGCCTTGTCCGGCGAACCCCCCATAAATTCTCAAATCGGAAGCGTTGGAAATTCAAAGTTTACCAGATTGTCCAATACATCATCGCGCAATAGAACTCACGCCGACAGGAACGGGATTTCCACGGGCACGCAATCACAAGACCTGGCAACGGACATGGCGTGCATGAAAGTTGACATGGCGTGGCGAGAGTTCCAGCGGGAAAATAAGGCCGGCGACTGTCGTCTTAATTGTTCGTATTATCAGGTCGCGACGAGAGCTACTGGATCCCCAGGGAGTCCGAGTATTGCTCGCCAGCCCCTCTTCCCCGTCCCCCTTCCGCTTGCCCACTCGTCCGTCCGTCCATTCGTTCGCTTGCCTCGAGAACCACTTCCTAACCCATTTTCATGCACGAAGAACATTACCTCAAATGCTACCCGTGTCGATTAGCTCTTGTCCCTCACCCTCTGCGCCTCCGCATCCGACCGGAGGAGGGAACCAGAATAAAACGTTGGAGCGGGAACTTGCAGAGGAAACTCCGCTCAGAGCTTGGAACGTCGGCGAATATACGCAAGAAAGCAGGAATCCTAGTTCTTCAGACTCACAATGATGCAAAGCGTTGCGCTCGTTTTCCTGGTCGCCCTCGCGGGAGCTCTGGCGTCTCCGGCACCTCGCAGCGACGAAGCACTCCAATACTACTACTTCATGCAACATCCACCAAGGTTCGTACTTGCTTTCCATTGAGTATCCAATGATTTCCAGGCTCAGATATGAAGTCTTACATCGAAAAGGTGGCAACTGTGACTCCCTTCTCCGAGCTGTCGGGTCCCGTCATTATCGTATCCTTCTCGCAGTGGAACTTAGGAATCACGATCGAGCCGTGCTTCGCAATGCGGTCGCAACTCCCGCAATATTCGGCTCGGAATCCATATTCCGAGAGATTTTTTGAGATATGTGAAGTGATTTCTCAATCAGAACTTTCCGCGCTTCTGTGGATGGCCGTTATAGAGTTTGACTTCAATCTTTAATACTTTGGTTTTGCTAAGAAAATTCGAAAATTGTTCGCGTTCTGCCGGACTCTATCGATCACGTCCGACGTGTCATCCATCAAAGTTCACTTGTTTGATGTAGACCAGGCTAAGGCGCGCGAGAAAAGCCACCTCCAAACATTTCTCGGAACGAGGAATTCGAGGGGACTTTTCGGGGAGCCTGCTCGGTCAGCTTGGCCTAACTCGGAATTTCACGTTTCCGCTTGCAGCATGGAGTACATGTTGGGAGATAAGCGCTCGAACGGGATGATCGATTTCGGATTGGCGCGCGGCATGTCGGGAGTCGATGCGGCGAAGGCGCGACTCGGGCTGAAGTACGCGAACGATCCCTTCGGTCCCGGGAGAAGGTAGAATGATCAACACCAGGATTTCTTTTCTGTCAGTCGTGCAAAGCGACCAGGAGTAGCGAGCAGTTGATGCGTTTCAACGAAGAAAAGCAAGACATTCCAACATTAGATGGTGACTGGTGGACTTCAGAGGAGCTCAAATACCAACGACGACGACGATGATGACGACGACAGCATCGAAGCAGCGGCAATATGAGTTTTGTGAAATTCCGATTCTCCCTCGATCCAGTGCAGACTTAGACGCCAGCCTTTCCTCCGAGTCATTCGAATTTCGGTCAGTTGAGTCAGTTTGTTCGGTAGTTTATTAGCCACGCAGACAAACTAACAGCTAGTCAGTAAGCGAGTCGACGACTCAATCGAATAGTGAGTGAAAAAATCCAAGCGTCTCGATGGCGTAGGTTGAAGTAGGTGGGAACCCTCAGTGCGTTCGATTTGCTTACGTCTCATTAGACAAATAACATCAATCAGGATGAAGCGGAGGAGCAAGTCATGAAATAAACAAAACGTCATTTGCACCTAATAGGGCGTTCGCATTCATTCGCTGATTTCTTCAAAGGAGCGCATTATGCACTCGAAGCATTAAAGCAGCGCGCGGGAAGCCGCTCGGCCGCTTGACAAGGGATCCCCCGGGACCTAAAGACCTCACAACAGCAGAGTAACTAACCGAACGTGCGTTGCATCTTGCACGAGTCGGCTGGCCAAACCTGAACCGCCAGTATATGTATGTATGTAGATGCGCGACGAACGCAAGAACGGAGTCGGAGAAAACCCCTGGGGCATCATCTTAGAATTATTGAAGAGCGTTCAGAGATGATCGTGAGCTCCATGAATAAACTCTTTGTGGATGATCCGAGCCGCCTAAGCAGATGACCTTCGAGTTCGGCCGGACTCCCCACCCCGAGGGAGATGGTGGGCAAACAACGTCTGTTTCATCGAGAACACGATCGGTTCAGACAAACGCAGATGCAGACGCGCAGCAAGCCATTGTCCTACGTTTTTCCTGAGAGCCAGCGATGTGGCGGAAAACGCATCTGCTATGGAGTCGCGACGAATCTAAAGTCCAATCGCCAGTTTCGATGGCCGTCGACATCGTATGAACCAAGAGTGGCTTATGTTGTTGACAGCGGGAATGGAAAAAAAATGAAATTGCTGCTGCTGAAGCGGCGCTCGGACAAATTGAAAAGCTTGTTCCCACTCGAACGGAACTGAAAATAGCTGCGAGCCGTTGAAGAAACCGTTCATTGCTCGTTTCTTGTGGTCTGGTAAGTGTACGGCCTATGCTTTCCCCATGGGACTGACGCCACTGAAGGGAAAACGATGCACATCCAACATGGCATCATGGACTGCTCGGTGCATTCTCGATTCCATTCGCAACCGAGAACGTGATTCCAATGCCCGGTTTGCGGCTGCGATCGATCTGATTCGGATGTAAGCTGTGATGAGCCGGGGGAGTTCATCCTGTTCTCCAAATTAATCATTGAATGTCGGCCGCGAGGCAAACAGCGCCCTCAGTTACCCATTTCATTGAGTCCAATCGAATCCGAATCGACGACGGCCGGCCGGCCGGCCGGCGCGAGAGATTCTGAAATCGGACTTAGTTCGAGGTACAAAGAGGATCTCGCGGGAAAACATTTGCACTATTTGACGGTGACCGCTACCTACATCTTGTGCCAGCTTTGTGGAAGAGGGGAACGTGATCGAATTCAGTTGTTCGAGCGGCCTTCGAAACGAGGCACTCGAACTCCCGAACGAATACCTCTCATGAATAACTAAGCCTGGCTCTAATCACAATGCCTCCAGAAACATGTCTCCCAAGAGCAGGTACGCAGCCCAGCGCCACAGCATCTAATCTATTTGGCTTGCCAGGCCCGCACAAGGCCGACCGTTTTCCTCCTCCTTGATCATCATCAGAACCACGCAACAGCAACGTCTGCACACCCGACAGGTACAGTTGTCGGCGTCGAGTCAATGAACACGAGAAGTGTACGCGAACTGCTCATAATTTATTAGGTTGTGATCGGTATTCGGTGAAGAGAATTGGAAAATCGGAATCGGTTTGATCTGTCGTCTCAAAGTCGCAACATAAGGGAGAATTCCCGCCGATTTGTTCACTCGCCTCAATTCAGGGGACAATTTCAACAATGCCTTTCAATGAACACAATTCTCATAGCAAAAAAGAGCGCGCCCGGCTGCCCAAAAGATTTTCCCATCAGATTAAACGATTTGATCGAGGAAAAACAATCGGGACCCGCTCTGCTGGGCTCCGCATTAGTTGAATCTAGTGGAGGTTCAATCTTTTGGAGAAACTCACAGGCATCGGTCAACGCCAATGTCCAACATATTTCTTTTTGAATTTCAAAGGTTTCCCTCAGTTTTTATTCAATTCCTTAATCCTTTTATGAAGTTTTAGTCAACTAGTCCTATGTACAACGACTTGTGGTCCTCTTCTCCTGCGTTAGATCTCTTGCAGTATTTAACCTTTTCGATCCATGGAAGTAGTGCTTGCCAACATAGTGCTCGTTATTTCTCGTTCATTTGTCTCAGCTGTGGCATGCAAGCTTCCTTCCTCCAATTGAGAGAACGAAAAAGGAAAAAAAATAGGTCTTATCACCTGGAAGGGAATAGAATTCGCTCACGTTTCTCATTTCGCGGAGCAAAATAACAACTCGCTGCTCAAAATGAAGCAAACCCGGTCGAAGCCTAAACCAGTCCTCACGACACTCACTTCGAAATTGACTTCTTCCGGCTGCAACTCTATTGATGTTGCTTGATGGCTTCTTTTGCTGCGACGATCAGCGGATGTAAGCTATGGAGAGGCCTCGCCAGTTTCAGGAAAGGATGTTGGAGCATCTGCGACGCCGACGGCCTCAACGACGCATCGACAGTCAAGCTCGCGTCCAAGAATCCTTGCAACAACGGACTGAGTTTGTCTCGGTCCTTGATGACCGGTCGCCCCGTGGTCGCGATAAGGTATAAAGCCCGTAGTGGATTTTCGTTCAGATATGGAGGTTCTCCTTCGATCATCTCAATCGCCATTATGCCAAGCGACCAAATGTCAACCTGGAAACGTAGGTCATCGATAAGGCTAAGCTCGGCCGTCGACCAGCCGGATCGAGAAGACTCTCCGCTAATCGAAACCAAATTAAAAACTACCGGGATTACCTTGGGCCCGTATTGCTTCCGGGTGACGATCTCCGGACTCATCCAATATGGCGTTCCTACCATGGTGCTCCGTTTGTGTGCCTCTGAAGCACCTCCTAGTTGAGCACAGAAACCGAAATCTGTCAGCTTCACGCTTCCGTCCATACCTAAGAGGACGTTGTCACTCTTTATATCCCGGTGGATTATGCGTTTCGAATGGAGAAACTCGAGGGCGAGCAACACCTGCAACGGTTCGTTATAGATTACTCGGAGGCCTCTTTGCATCACCCAAAGAAAACAAACCAGAACGCAACGTAATCACTGTCAATCACGCGGGACTCTAGCACCTGGCCCCGGACATTTTGATCAATGGGTACGTGTAGCCGAGGAGATTCGGACAAATTGGCTGTCGAAAACCTTCCTCAACCTAAATGATGATGATGATGACGTCGTGTATGAATGCTTAACTAATGGACTGCAAAATGACATGACATGACTCAACCGCCCGATTTGTCGTGACGCGGGTCAAGCCAACCAAAAACCCCTCGTTTCAGTCTTACCTGTTGCAAAACAGCTGCAATCTGACCTTCTTCTAGTAGCGTTTCGGTAACAACATCGGTCAGAGATCCTCCGGCGAGATATTCCATGCAAACCCATAGCTCCATCGAGGTGACGGAGGGACCGGTTTGGACGAGGTAAGAGTCCAGATAATTCACAATATTAGGATGTCGGATCGCTTTCATCACCTGTGGGGAAGCATTCGTTTTGAATGCGATTTTTCTTTTTTTTTAACTACCAAAACCGACGGAAAAGTCAACAAGAGTAGCCAGAAAAAAAACGCAACGAAAATGCATCGACGGTCCTCGTTGGAACGATAACGATGCGAATACGCTACAATCCTTGGGAAGCCGAGCACCAGGGATGAACTGCCGCGACGCATGAGGCGAAAGTTTCAACCAAAAAATGACACCTTACATCGTCCATCTTATCCCGACGTAAACTGAAACCTGGCGTTCAATATCAGGGTGGGACGGAAATGCCTGGATAATTAGCTATTAAAACAGATTCCACACTGCTTAACTCGGAGCTACTGACTTCTTCCGAACTCTAATGACTCTGTGGACGGATCCATAAATTGCATCGAGATTGATGGATTGAAAGTTCCCATCTTTCTTGTAAAGTTCGAAGACGCGGTATATATCCCCTGATTCATAATCATTTGATTGATGACGCATTACTCTGGAGGTCAGCGGCACAGAGCTCGGGATTTGTGGGAAGCGGGCCGCAAAGCACGTAAAGAAGAGGCCACGAACCTGAATTTCATTTATGATGAGCTCTCTCTTGGGTTGTTGCGCTAGAACCATCTGCTTGATGGCGACTTCTGAACCCGTCGCAGTTTCGATCGCAGTGTACACCACACCGGAGGCACCTTGGCCGATTTTTTGGAGTCTCGTGTATTTAGAGTGGGGATCTCCGACAGATATTATTCCTTTTAACAATTCGATGACTTGCTCCTCCGACATCTTCTTCTTCTGACCCGACCGCGTTCTGACCTGGGCGTTGTTGTCCTGTTTCTCCTGGCCCGTATTCGCGGATTTCCGATCCTGTTGCGCTTCGGGCGCCTCTTCGGGCGACGTGTCAGCGACCCGGCTCTGATCGTTGTTGTTCGCCAAATCGATGTTGTCTTGACCGGGAACATTCCGATTGCGTTCCTCTTCTTTGGAGAGGAATATGGACGACACGGGACGTGTGTACAATGACTTGGTTCGTTCGGGACGAGGAGGAGGCGACGGTGCTTTCGGTCTTGCGGCCACCCCAAGCGGAGTTCCGGCCGCCGAGGCTTCCGAGCTGAGCGAGCGCTCTTCCGATGCTACAGAGGTTCGACTCCCGCACGAAACTTGACGGCTGTGCCCGCTTTCACTCGGTGTTGACACCTTATCACCGGACGCAACGCTCTCTTCGGATGTAGTCGAAAGTGGATATACCCCGCCTTGCATGAGATATTTGGCTTTGGCTTCGATGAGACCTTGACCACCATCTTTGTTGTTGTAAAAGTTCAACGCATCGATAACAGCCTGTGGATTATTCTCCTGCTCCTGTTTCGAGATATTCGAAGTTTGCAGTAGTTTGACCCATGCAGGTGGAAGGCCTGGAAAGCAATCAAAGTTTCACGATCATTCCACGGCGCGAACCGCCGCCAACGGAACTTAGAGTCGACGCAACGTCGATTCATTATGACGAAACGACCTGGTTGGCGGAAAGTACATGTGGAGGTTACTTCCGAAATTCGATGACACTCACCCGTAAATTCTCCCGTGTTCGGATCGAAACCAACGTGCATCGTGTGAGCAAAGTTTGTTGGCTTGGAAATCGTAATCGGTGAAGGTTCGGCATTTCTGTGCTTTTTCGACGGCTCTGGCGGCAAAGGTCTCAACTCGAGTGGCAGGGACGACGCCGGGTTCCTCGCCTGTGCCGAAGTCAGTCTAACGGGCGGAGGTGGCGGTTTCTCGTCCGACATTTTGTGTGCTATTCGGAACTGCAAAGAGAAAAAATGGACGTTAACATGGGGTGTTCCACAAGTAGAGCAGGCGTCGTCTGATTTCGGGACGCATCGACCGCATCGGCTTTCTTCTTCTGAGCTAGACTCCGTTTCTCCGGCGGTCGAAGTCCTAGCGTCTCTGATTCGAGCGTGTTGAGAGTCTCTCCGAGCATCATCAAGACAGAGCAGAAAAAATAGAGAACTCGCACTCCAGTACCATGTGTAGATGGTACCTCAGTACTGACCGACTCATTCTTAGCTCGGTGTCAGCCGTCGCTCCCTGTTCACGGGATGCAGCATTGTGTATTCGTCCAAATCGATCATCGAACTCAACTGAGAGTCCATTCCGTTTGAAGGCCACACGGCTAGAGGCCAACGCAACCGTGGCTGCCAAGTAGATAACCCGCTAAATAATAACCCGTCCGCACAGGGCATGCGACATGAGCATAAAGAACCAGCAAGCCAGCAGGTGCTCGGAGTTCGCCAGAAAAGGTTCCAATATAGAACATCACTAGGAGAGAGCGGCATCGTGAGCATATTGAAACAGCCTGACTATATGTTTCGGAAGCGGCAGGAAGATCGGTGTTGCCTGAACCGCATGCTGGCCTAGAATAAAAATCAAAACCTCTGCCTCATCACTTTGAACGGAAGGAACTGTTCTCACGAGCCACCAAGTATAGTAATGGAAACGACAAACGAGTATATCTCAAATATTTGACGCATTGAGGGACTCAATGACATTCAGTCGGCAGTTCTGGAACGCTATCAAAGGTACTATAGATGTGGCTCAAGTTTGGGGAAGGAAAGTATTCACTGGTAAAATTCGCAACGAACTCCGAGAGAAGTTAAGTCGCTCTCCTCCCTTCCCGCAGTTCCATACCAAGATTTGGAGGTAGGCACGAAATGAGAAAAAAACGCAAGGTACTGAGCGCAACTCTATCCTAAGAACTTAGTGCTTCACCTGGGTTCGACAAACGAGACCTGATGATGAATCGAACGCATCGCGCCTTGTCATCGTTAGGAGAACTGTAACGGTTGCGGACTGCATCGCGGACGCGCCTGATTGTCAAAACTAGTGGCAGTCGAGTTTTATAGCGGAATAAAACGCTTGTCAACCGCTCTACGGTGACCGACCGCAATGAGTACCGGTGCATGCGGCTGCTCACTTATTCACACTCGCACACTTTCGTCACTTCGGCTTTCAGCGTAGGCAACCTACAAACCGAGCGGATAGGTCCTCTCTAGTCGAGTAACCTCAGACTCATCGACGTCATACGAGTTCGATTCGCGCAAAGGCGATCAGAAATGGACATCCGATGGAAATCTGCAATCAGGAGTCAGACTACCACTACTCACATCGTCCTTCCGGAGGACTTTGGAGCCAGTGAAAGTTCACGATTCTCTATATTTCTCCCAGAGGCTGAATTCACTGTGAGCTCTGTATCGAGATGTTGGGCTCGCAATTTGTTTACAAGTAGAGAACGAACCTCGGGGAACGTATCATGTCAGACCAGTAGATCATGCAGCAAGGGTCGTTTCGTTGCACACCGATCCCTGCGATTGTGGGTGGCTGAACACCCACTCATCGTTCTGTACACTCAGTTCATTGTAAACAGAAGAAGAAACCCGAATGCTCGGAGACATCATTAGATACCTTGGGGCCCAGAGAGAAGCTTCGCAAGCTTTGTTCACTAGCTGCCGTAGCTGTGTCACATGGCTACGATCGGTTTTCACGAGTCCTCTGCAGTCTTCGTATCCTATTTAAATACAGTTTGCAACACTATTTGTAGCGCTTTTGGTGCGCTCTCACGAATGCGATGATTATAATCGGTCCTGGGAAAATGATGACGTGATCCCTGTTTCTGTAAACACTGCCGTGCGGGCCGTGACTGCGACAGGAAACTTGGCGCAGATTTCAAACTCGCTTCGAAATTTTGGGCACTGTGTAGGCTCCGTTGGTACATGATGATTCCGAAACGAGAGGAAGAGTGCTCGGCAATCACGAGTCTTTGAGGGCAAGGAAACTCGCTTCCATCAAGGGCTTCGTCGATCGCAAAGGGAAAATCTAGTCTTCCGTCATAGCGTCCGCTCCGGAGTGAGTCATCCTCTTGCAATGACTCGATACGGTCATCGAGTGATGCTCTCATCGGATGTTGCTCACCGGGTCGGTTTGGGGAATTTTCATCGCGTTCACTTCCGGAAACCCAAAGGCTGCCCCGCCGGCTAGCACCTCCTCTTATTTAATCGTCTCGCGGCGAGAGGATCTGATGACGGCTGTGCAATCGCAGGCTCACAATCAGTCATAGCGTATCAACTAGTCCGTCTTCGGGATCAGTAAAGCTAAACCGTGCTATTTTTCCGATTGCAGGACATCCAACCGTTCTCTCCAGTTGGGGAGACCTGAGTCCAGGCGCGTATGCAGGATTTTTTCTGGGAGGGGGCTAATTTTTTTCCAACAAGGGGTACCCTTGTGAAATTTGCAGGAAAAGTGTCCCTTAATGGGAAGTCCCATCTTAGATAGTATGAACTCAACAGGCCTGGGGGAGGGGGGGGGCTAAAGCCCGCTCAGCCCCCCCCTGCATACGCGCCTGCCTGAGTCCGTGCCGGTCCTGCCGCGACAGCTTCGCGGTTCAAACGGACGGGAGTTTCCACAATATTCTTCATGCGCCCGTGGTGTGTAGAGCATTGGGAAGAGGAACGTATGATATCATTTATTCGGAGGACCCTCATTTTCCTCGATCGGGGACGACCAGAGGTGACGGGAATGTTCTCATGCTGTACGAACGAATCAAAAGCATGTCTTAGGGCTCAGAACCTTGCTCGTGCTTCGCTTTCTATCATTAATTGATTGATTTGTGGTCGTTCGAGGCCTGTTTATTTCCGACTGCAAGCTCCTCAACAGATCGTCCTTGGAAACAAGTAGAAACACTCGAACTCTGGATCGGCGCTCCTAGACTTCGAAAGGCGGGATGAAACCGCCGAATTTTGTTTCCAGAAGCTTGGCAACGGCCAAAGTCAACCGATCGTTCCGCGGTCCCGCGATGATTTGCACTGACAGCGGAATCCCCTTCGACGAGAGACCCATGGGAACGAC
This sequence comes from Neoseiulus californicus, assembly GCA_028455905.1. Lineage (NCBI taxonomy): Eukaryota > Metazoa > Arthropoda > Arachnida > Mesostigmata > Phytoseiidae > Neoseiulus > Neoseiulus californicus. Next base: position 14,953,794 of record JAMQGS010000005.1, on the reverse strand, counting down.
GGTTGAAGGTAGCTGGAGAATATTTATCAGTCCGGCAAAACCAAAATACTGTGTCGGGCTGCACAATGTCTGCAAATATAATTCGAGATGTCAGAATCCGGTCCGGATGTCCGGTCTGGGAATTAGTTTTGAGAAGCCATCGCCTGTACGCAGAGTACTCCACACGTACCCCATGATGGAACGGAGCTGCGGTCAGACTGGCTGGTAGGAACAGCACGCCATTGTCGCCAAGAAGCTCGTAAATTCGCTGTTTGTATGTTTCGAACTCTTCGTAGGCACGCTGTATGGCTGCGGCATCTTTCCTGGCTCTCTCGTCAGAAATACTCAGAATGATTGCATATATTGTGCGCTGGGAGTAGCCAGCGGCGTGCTTGAGAAGCTCAAGCCACGGCTGCCACGATCCATCCGCGGAGAACGCTTTCTTGAGTTCGCCGAACTTTTTCGTCTGGGTATAGCTGAACCAATACTTCCCACCGTTCGCCAGCTGTTCTTCCTCGGGCAGTGGCTCGACCTGCAAGATTCGAATTGAAATACTCCAAGATCCCGACTCCAGCTCGTATGCATCGGCAGGATATACAGTGGCGGTCAAAAGTTTTGGGCCACTTCTTTTTTCGCAAATTTTTGGGAAAATACATGTGCCTGAGAACTAATTCTCACTATGATATTGAACAACGGTCCAAGGAACTCTACCGTGAGCAGGAATATGAATATTGACTACGAAACGGAAATTTCCTGATTTTTTCGAAAAACCGTGTTGGCAAAAGTTTCGGGCCAAATCAGTTCAAGCTCTCCAGAATGCTTCCATGAGCCACCATAACGCCCTGGAACCCTCCTGCGACCTCGTCTGATAGTGCTTACCCACACACGCCCTCGATTTCACGCTCAGAATGCTCTATTTTCGGAGGAAATTTCGTGAAACTCCAAGGAAAGTTGACTATGCGAGCCATTTGACGGTGGCGCTAGCCTGACGATGATAACAAAGTGTCATTCGCAAGAGAATCCACGGCGACTGTTCCTCGGGCTCAGAGATCTACTTGTTGCCTTGCAGGGGAGTTGCGGGATGAAAAATTTTCTCTCGGAAAGCGAAATTTCAGAACAGGGAAGATTCATCTTGGCTGTACGAGCTAATGGTTGTCGCTGAGATCTGAGTAAGCAATCCGTCCGCGCCGGAAATCACGCTCTGACCGTCGATTGAGCGTAGATCTGGGTATTTTTCGACGAAAAAAATATTTTCGTAGATCTCACAGTCGTTCCCGATGAGAGAAACAGCTTAACGAGAACAGCCGCGGACGATTCGATCGAAATCATTCGCATTATTGGATGGTAGAGCCCCTGAACGCTAACTGAGCCGCTCTAGGCGACGCATAGATTCATGTGCGTTCACGAGGAGTGTGGAACACACAGCTTTCTCACATTATTTCATGAGTTCCTCTTGTTCGAGTGATTTTTCGGCCTTGAAGTCATCCTAAGCTCGACCATATGTGTTCTTTTGGGTTGAGATTAGGGATTCAGAAGGCTTTCACATAATCTTCCTCCGCCCTGAGGCTTCGCAGAGTGTTCAACACGATGTTTACTGTGCGTTTAGAGGACTTCACCATCGCAGCGACAGCGTATGATTCCTCGCCGACTTGCGACCTTCGTCACGTCATTTCTCACACTTCCAAAGAAGGACGCTCGCCTATGATTACGGAGGTAGAACTTCGCGCGGGCTGTTGAGAACGATGTAACCAACAAAACATCGTCGTTTTCATGGCCAGGGTGCTGTTCTTCACTCAGGTGTCTGTCTTCCGTGCTGTAGTGCCGCCCATCGGCGAGGGAAGCCCTTACGAAGTTCGCCGTCTTCTACATTGATGAAAACTCGATCGGCAGAGTGGGTATCATTGATGCAGACTCCAGGAGAGCCTCCGCACACATCATTTCATTGAATCATAGCAGCTCCGGATGCCTGGTTCGCAAAAAAATCAAATTCCGTGTTCCGATGGTTTGGCCCAAAACTTTTGCTCATCGAATTTTCGAGAATTATTGAAAATTTTCTGTTTCGCGCTCAATCTTGACTCTGCCTCGGAGCACACAACTCCCCAGTGTTCACTCTATCATCAGTCTCGGTTTCAGCTCCGCGTTTCATGTATTTTCGAAATTATTCGCAAAATGTTCTCTGGCCCGAAACTTTTGACCGCCACTGTATATTGAGCTCTTACCGTAACCTGGAGTTCTGATCTAAGGTATTTCACTGCCCGAAGCACTTGTTCTCGGACTTCCGGTTCAACACTGGAAACGTGAGTTGTCCCATCATGGTCGCAGAAGAAATACCTCAGGTTCTTGGGCTCTACTTTCTCATCGAATCTGAAGTCAGCGGGGTTGTCAGCGACAACTCTCAGCATGGCCACCAGATCGTCCGCGGATCGCGCCATCGGCCCAACGACACCTATCGTCGACTTCAACTCTTGGCCTTCATGTGGCACGAGCTGAATGACGAGGGGGAAGGGGTTTAGGGTCGATTGGGCTCAAGTTTTTTTTGATACGCGATGCAAGGTTTGCGAGCTCTTAGAACTTTATCTTAGAATCGTCATACTTACACCTCGACGAGTTACGAGCTCTGGGGTGGGCTTGTGGCCGAATATTCCACACCAAGCTGAAGGCAATCGTATGCTACCAGCGATATCGCTCCCAACCCCCAGCACGCTGGCACACGAGCTCACATATGCGCCTTCACCTCCGCTACTCCCACCGCAAGTCCTGTCGAATAGAATCCGACGACACGGTGAATTCTCTGGGAGAAAAAACTCAAGTTTGAAATTTCGAATCGAATCTAACGTCCCCGTGGGGATCACCGGGTGAAAACTGTGGGAGAAATTCTGACCGATGGAGATCGAAGGGATTATTCGTTCTTCCGTGAAGATGGTTTGAACTTTCGATCCATAGACACATTTCAGGAACATTTGTGATTGCTATAGGAATAGCTCCTGCTTTTCTCAGTCGTTCAACGATAACGGCATCTTTATCAGCCCTGAACCCTCGGCGATTCTCGTTACCGATTTCGGCGAGCAGGCCTGAGGAAGGAGAAGATACCAATCAATCGTTCCGAATCTACACTAGGTCTCCACTTCGGGATAGTTATGCTGAGAAATTCAAGAGCTGATCGCCGAAAGTTCTACCAGTGACGCAGACGCAATCTTTGACGGTGAAAGGGAGGCCGAGAAATGGTTTCTCTTCAAAGAGTTGACTTTCTTCTGGAGAAGATTTTATGAGCTGGTCCACCATTCTCGCTTCTGCGAGGGCGTCTTCGAATCGTTGATCAACCAAAGCATTCACGAACGGTTCCACCTCCTTGATCCTTTCGATCGTGGCAAGCAGGAGAGTTTCTGAAGTAATCTACGGAACAAAACTAGAAATCAGTGGCTCCGCACTCGATGGTTCCAATGTTAGTATCCACCTGCTTGAGTTGAGCCGCGTGAGCCGGGAGCAGTGCATGTTACATACCTCTTTCTGGCGAATCATTTCAATGAGTTTCGTAGCTGGATATTGAAGGAAGTCGTGCTTAAGCGGAGGTATCTTTTTCCGGCCATCTCGATAGCCCTGATGGTAGAAGAATTTCACAGTCTCATATCCTCTTATGAGGAAAAATCTGATGAGCTCAGCGATAAATTGACAAAAGCTCGACCACATGATGTCCCGGCACCGTTCACTGTCGAAAATAGTTTCTCGAGAATGACGAGCTCGAAACGACCGCTTGTATCGCTTTACAACGGGGAGCCGGCAGAATGGAGAAAGGCAACGTTTAGATTTATATCTGTCCGTCTGTGCTTAAATCTCCACTTCCGGGACCCGTGTCAGTCCCCAGATTGGCACCACACAGTATTCGTATGCGAAACGGTTGACACAGTTGGTAATATCCACGTTCCTCTGTTATTATTTTCGAACAGAGCTCTCGGCGCCACTCAGGCTGATGATTGCCCGCCGCAACTCGAATCGAAGGGAGCCACGGTACGCTCTCAAGTGAGCAATTGCTCCTACTCTACTATTGTACGCGCTGCATTCAGCGCAGCATGTAATGAGCGTGACCGTTGTTGGAACGGTTTCTGTACGGAGCCAAATTTGGTTCATTCACCACTAGATGGCGTCGGAAGAGGCCCGGGAGGTGGGGCGGGCGCTTAGACACTCCTCACGATTTCTGCTGTGGGTCTTGTGGTGTCGGCGACGGTGGAGCAGCATCGCGCAAACGTCAACCTAACATTTCTCCGTGAGCCTGACCACCTCTATATCTAGCCAAACACGGACTTACTTTCGCTAAAAGTGTTCTGTTCGTGCTCCGAGGAAGCGTTGTCAAGACGCCTGAAAAACGCCGGTACATTGCCTCTTTACCCGGAGTCTTCGTGGGGGGTGTATGGTGAGTGACAAATCTGATGTACCTGTATCTCCAACGTTCATTGGTTCTTGACTGTGGTCACTGGGCCTTTGATTATCTCGAAGATAACGGGAATCTGGGGGATTCAGTCATTTTCGATCTTCCTTTTTGCGGACAAACAGAAAAATGCTCCTCCGATCGCGAGATCGCGAACAACGGATCAAGGAACAAAATTCTCGAAATATCTTCCTTTTCATCGACTTGTGTCTTGTGTCGCGGGAAGTGTTTCCTGTTTCTGGCTCAGATTCTAGGAAATTTTCACATGCAGATGGTCCCAGATATATCCCGAAGCCAAATGTGATCCGAATTCGTTCGGTGTCTTTCAATGAAGGCACCGTTGGAGAAGCGGCACAAGTGAGAATACTTGCCGTGAGTCGTTCAAAGGACAGCGGCCCCGGAGAAATTGCTGTTGCTGATGGTGTGCGGCTGCCGTCAAAGCGAATTTTCGGAGTGTTCGTCTCAGAAGATCCATCATGATAGTAGCGGTAGTTTCGGCTTTTGAACTTACATCCTGAGAAGTCGATCGAATGTACCCTAGAAAACAGCTCGCGACTCAGCGTGCTTCTTTCCAACTTACACGACAAGGAAGAAACGCACCATTCGAGCTTTGGATGACGGGAGCGGCCGAAGTTATTTGTCTCTTTGCTCTATTCGATCTATCCGATCTGCAGATGCTCATCTCTGTCGCCTTCGTTCCTACACATCAACCATGGGATGTCACCCGATCCGACACCGATCCACTCCCGATCGCATGAAGCATTGGCCGACGTCTTTATAGCCTTTCCGTCGGTATTCAGCTCGCGTCATCAACTATTTTGGCCCGAATAATATCGATCCGAAAGCATATGGCCACCACATGTGCGAACTTGAATAGTGAATTCAGGGGAGCGCGTGAGAGGACCTGACACTCTTCCTCGCCGGGGGACATGAAACCTCTTTCGGGGCGAAGGGTTCTCAAATCAAAACATATTTTCCGATCGGGCTACTCGCGGTTGAGGTCACCTATCTTGAGTTCAGTCTCTTGAGACACAATGCCGTTATCAAATTCGATGAGGTCCAATGCGACCGAGAATCGTCGACGCGTCGGAAGGCGTAACGACATGCTTAGCCTTAGCTGATGAAGAAACTGACGGTGCCGTGAAGTCGGAGCGTTGACGCGCTGCTGATGCTGCTGGGCCCCGTGAAGACCTTGAAGAAGATTATTCGGGCCGAGCTCACGAGAAAGCCAGAACTCGGAGCCTCGCGCAAACCACGAATCGTTCATCAGGATTGCTACTGCTACCAATCCTTTAGATTCGTGACAACGAGCCTAGAGAAAGATGTTTGACCAACGAGCATTCGCTTCAACTAGTTTTTTTGCAAGCCCTCTCAAAGCAGCGCTTGGATATCTCCTCCTCTCTGAATTTACGTCTCCCTAATCTCATCTGATCCTCATTGCGATCTGAGTTTACCGGTTGGCGGTTCTTAGGTTTTCTCGGCGAGACCTTCTCGAGAAGCTCCGAAAATTTGAACGGAAAGCCTTGAAACAATGCGGCAAGATTCTCAAGCCTAGTTCCATTGTGGGCTACGTCTAAGAGCTCGAAGGAGCGTTGAACCTTGAGACGAAGAACGCAGGGTCCTATCGTTTCACTGTCACCTTCCTCACCCCATGAATCCCGTAACGAACTAACCACACCCGCGTCGTAAGTCATGCGACGCCTACGGTTGCCAGGTCGTGCGTAGCTCGAACACGGCTCGCTTTATTTCAACAGATATCAGCAGGAAGAAAACAAAGGCTAGGCCAGTTTAGTACGAGGAATCGTGATTCTATTCTCAGCTCCAACAACCGACTTCTCGTTGCAGATGTCACACCCCTGGTTTGGTCAGCTGAAATAGTGGGAAATCAGAAGTCGGAGTATGGTCGCATTCGAACCGGATCTTCTTCTAGTTTTGATTTCTTTGGCTGCTTTGTTCCTCGTCCTGGGCATTATCGCCGCTGTACATTACCTGTGAGTGTCGAATATCAGCACGCACGGAGGCAAGGGTCTGCAAACAAGACCCCGGCGCGGCGTCGTCATGAAAGAAAATGGTCACCAAACTTTTGATTCCAGATGGAAAATACTTCGAAGAGACGCTCGATGGCCGGGGCTCCAGAATCCTTACGGCTGGCCAGCCGAGCTGCTCGGTGACATTGACGCTAACGTTGTTGATAAAAGTGTTTGTAAAAAAAGATTGCGACCAAGTCGAATCGAGAGAAATACCAAAAAATTCCACAAAGCGCTCGGAGATGTATTGCCTGAACCGTAAGTCGCTCGAAATATCGATCTGAAGGAGGGAGGTTATTGTATTCTGAGAAAGGTTCTGTAAACATCCGCTCAAAACTCTGTCTGTTTGTCTTCAACAGTGAGGCGCCTCCTGTCCCGATACGGATGGATTCGTTAACGAAAGCCGAACGCCAAATGTTGAATCCACTGCCCAAAGTTCCTTCAAAACGAACATCCACGTCTCACGTCCCAGGGGACGGTTCGTCTTCCAACAAATTCAAACACGGTCATGTCGATCGCAAAAGAGGCAGCGGTTACCGGGAAGAACGGAAGTTGAAGTCTTCAGCCCAGACTACCAACACCCAACGACGAGAACACATCGTAAACTTGAGTCAGGTAAGCACTTTCTATCGAGGTTTCCGGGACAAGGAGCCGCGTTGAAAATATCCCTGTAGCTGTTTGGAAGATCTCGTTTCATGTCACAAGCCCGAAAAACGCGAGAAGGGGCCTCAAACTACTCCAAACTTGATCAACGTCATATTTTCGCGTCTCCAGAACGATCGTGTCAAACCGAAGTCGCCTACTTTCAGGATTCGGAGCCACCGCCACCATACAGTGAAGTCCGCAGAGTTATTTGAGAACACGAGTGATCATGAGGCATTGGAGAAGATTGTCAGCCTCATCGCACGCGATGCTGACGCAGTTTTAAATTTAATCACAGGCTTTTACTCCGCTGCTGTGAGCGAACCGGCTCGCTTTCTTCGCTTCGTTTGTCGAGTCACAATACCAAACCAATGGAAATATATGATCTCTAGTCCAAGACGGAAGTATTTGCAAATAAATATTTTTAAGCTCTGCGCTTCGCGCCCATGTCCCTCGAAGTCCATTATAGGAAATCCTGGTTTCTGGCACCTTTCTTCGACCGCAGAGAAACCGGGGGCGGTATCTCGAGGAAAGACATCAATTTCAAGTTCGGAAACTCCATCAAAAAACTCGAAAGAGTTCGTATTTCAGAGAAAAACTGAACGGTGAGCTGCAGGTTTGGAGGACCGTGTTCCACCTTCCGCATTTCATTTATTCGCATTGAAGACAGCTTTCATGATATCTTCCTAGAAGTTTTGATCGTGTGGACAATTTGCATCGGTTTCCCTTTCGATGTCGACGCAAAATTGTCAGGACTGCAGACTAAGAGTTCCTTGACATCTTGTAAGGGTTGAGTTACCTGGAAGTTCAAGGAACGGGACGTCTAGAGCCGCGGTCGAAGGTTTTGAGTTTGAAGAGAATATTCTTATTGACTCCAAAGCTACTATCATTGCAAAGATTAACGTCACGGTCAGCGGGGCGGACCACTCACCTCCACCATGGAAAGATCGTCGAGTACATCACAAAGGTATCCCAAGTCGATTGCCAACTGGTGGCAGGTGGACTCTGGCAGTGACGCCAGCTGCATAACTTCGTTGATTGTGATGTTCGTCACCTCCCGGCACGCGTACTCGAGCACCGCATGGCTTCCACCCTCCGTTCCGGTTCCCTGTTCAGAATTCTACCGTTTCAGACAATATCCACGAAAAACTCCACTTGGGATTTCGGGATCATCCGGAAAAATTGGCAGTCGGGCTGAATATTCTTACTCTGAACTAAAGTTTCGTTGATCTTACCGAGGAAAGTTCTTCATCCGATGGTGTGTTCGTGATCTCCACGTATTGCGGTAGAGTCATGAGATATTGCCCGATCTGGGTGACGTACTCAAGGGGAGCGGAGGCGAAGTTCGGCGTTTTCTCAGCGGACCTCAGCGCGTTGGGCATCGCTTTCACGTGTTCACTGACTCGTGAGGTTATCACTTTGACTCCCATCCGGAGGGTATCCTGCTCTAGTTTATCCAGGAGCTGTACCCACTCCGACTGCGGTTTCGAAGTCAGGAGAGCTTTGTACCTGCAAAGGGAAACCATTGAGTATCAGAGGATTGAAAAGAGCGGGAACTTGACGAGAACGTCACAATAATACATGTCATTCTCACCGTTGACGAAGTGATGGGGTCAATAGATTGTTGACGAGATCTGAGAGAATTCCATACTTCTCCTTCATGTACGGAATCCGGCTAATCGTTACTTCGACCTGGGATAGAAAAGCTCTGTGAACACTCTCCTCCGACCGGAACGCCCGAATGATATTATCGTGGCTCAGATTTCGAGATTACCTTTGTGGACAATTCGCCGACAGTTTTTCGATAGCTCGCCGCACAGTTGACTCTCTGAAGCACCTCGTTGACGAGGTCCCAGTGGTCGAACGAGTCAGAATCATTGGATATCTGGACAAGTAGACTCAGGTCTTTTCGGCAGTTTTCAATGAACGATCGGAGAAGTTTAGATGTCGCGTCGAGGAAACCCGGATAACAGGAACTCTGTGTACGCTCATTGCATGTGGCCTCGGCTGCCAGGAGCAACGTGAAAAGCTTCTCTCCGTTCTTTTTCAACGTTGCGTGGAACTCCTGGAGCGAGCGCAAATCCACACTCCTATCCGGGGTTACCATGCTCTGCAGTTTCCTTTGAATTTGTTGTTCTTGATGTTGTGCGTACCGACTCACTGCTGAGCGCAAGAACGTGAACAGAGTTCCCGCGAGTTTCAAGATTTCAGGTATGCTTTTGTCGTTCTCATCGGAACAAACGACTCGCTCTAACGATATTGCGAGACGGAGCTGGATATCGAGGATTTCCAGAACTGACTCGAGCACGTCGCCCTGCTCAGTAAGCCAGTTTTCGAAAGTCTCCTGGAGAGGGGGCTCCATGGCGGTCAAAACGTCTGACGCCATTCCCGCACAAACGGCTCGAGCTCCCGAATCCACCAAAGTTAGATGACGATCAACGAAAACCAACTGCTTTTCGCATTCGGAGGTCAGCTCTCGATGGAAGACAGAGAGCGCTTGTTTGAGGTTCGAATGATTCTGCGAAGACCACAATTCTTGAAGACTGCAAAAACATGAAAACGCGGCTTCAGTACCATATAACGGAGATGACGTTTCGGTTCAGAGAATCGCTCCCAGAATTCCAGATGACGAATGGAAGGTACCCACCGTGTTTTGATACAGCCCTGATAATATGAGAACGCCTGCTTCTCCATGCCGATCTTCCCGAATAGAATGAACCATCTTGCGGCGTCTTCTTCCATCATAGAGTTCACTGCGGACACCAGTCGGGGAGCCATGTTTGCCTCGAGTCGGTTCTTTATACGTTCTAGGGTTTGATTTTTCTGCTGGAAATCCGGAGCGCTCTTCAATGTGTCCAAAGATCGTTCCAATTGGATGACTCGCTCGACCAGAAGCTCCAGGTTGTGTTGTTGAAAAAGCGACTCAACATCAGACACGAGAACCGACCACGAGTCGGCCTCCCTCAGAGCGGTTTGAGCTTCTTCCATCCTGCAATGTGGAATCTGAGTACTCCTGCCGCAGCCCCTGATTCTAAACTTCTCGATCCATGGGTCTACAAGATTGACTCTTGGAGCAATAAAAACCGCATTCAACTGACCGCGTCTTTATCGTGTCAAGTAGATCGAGGTACTGCGCACTTCGACTGCTCTCCAACTCCTGAAGAGTGACTCCATGTTTTACGATCACTTCGCTCCGCAGAGCCTCGAAATCCCTCTGTAGCTTCCCGAGCAAGCCCGCTCGTTGGTGAATCTGCAGGAATTGATTGTCGGGTCCGCACTGGGTCTTCTCAACAAATCCCACGATCGAACAAGATTCAATTGATGTCTACAGGCGTGTACTCACGTGGTATGCCGTATCATGGAGGGAAAGAGACAACTGATGGATAAAAAGTTGCAGTTTGAAAGACACTTCGTGAGCGGTCGATTCGATCACAGCTTCTGAGGGTTCCAGAGGGTCCAGGATTGAGTTGAGCCATTGCACAGCCGAGAACGAGGACTCAGCAAAGGATGAAAGCTCCATCTGTAGACAGGAGAATCATCGAGATGATCGAGATGAGAGACGAGAGGTTTGCTCGGCTCTCCGAACGTACATGAGATCGAATATGACTGAATGGAGTTTTCAATGAGGCAGACACATCTGACCCCTTCAAATGGGCCCGGAGGATATCGCCAGAACTACTGTCAAGTGGATCACGTGTTCTCACACGCCCCGATCTTAGATCTGCCTATACAATACTCAGAGAGCACATAAATTCAAAGTGTCCATGTGGCATTCGGAGTAAAGAAACGTTCGAATTGTGGACGGCGGCATGCGCGCTCCGTCTAACAAGTATTGTATCGAACCTTTGACGCAAAGCATGAGCTTCTTCCGAGAATCGGAAACTGTATTCCTCCAAAAGGCACAATTCAAACCGGGGAAACGAATATAGAAGATCAGCTGTTGCAGTTTGACGGGGCGCCTCGGATTGTTGTCTGTTGTTGATGTCTCCTCTTTTGGTGCTCGCTGAATGATGACGATGATCCGCGCGACATCAGCTGGGATAAAGTTCCGAGACTTCCAAAAGAAATGTTGTGAAGTGTACCGCGATTCTCCCGCCGATTTCACCGCGCTCAATAAGCTCCGGGATTTTCGATTGAGTTGAACAAACATATACCGCTGCCCGTTACCCGGAACCCGCAGTATTGGTTTCACCGAAAGATCTCGACCCGACCTATATGTTCTACGATTTTCATCGACTCCTCAACTCGAAGCTAATTTCCCGAGCGTAAGCAGAATTTTCCCAATTCTTTCCTTCATTGTGTTTGGATGGATCCGATCAAAGTGATTCACATCACGTTATACGAGAGAAGAGGTTCACGTACAAGATCAGAACTCATTAATGAGACCGAAAAGGCGGTCATTCGTTGTCCTCGATATTCCTCGACAATCGATGCTTCAATTCCAGCGTGCGAGTCGCGGTGTCCTCAGGGGTGAGAATGTCAACCACGGGCCGGAGCTCCATAATCGGAGTCAACGAGTATCAACGATACGTGTGCTCAATTGTCCCTCCACTCGATTTCAATCTGCACAAAGGTCAATGTGGGCGCATCGCTGTGATCGGGGGCTCCGACATTTACACCGGTGAGAAAAGATCGCGAATCCTGATCTCATAGCTTTCCCCAGGATCTCGAGTCTTCCTGGTTCTGATGAGTTCCTCGATTTCTAGGGGCTCCTTACTACGTCGGAATGTCAGCTCTCAGACTCGGCGCCGATTTGGTTTACGTTGTTACCACCAAGGTAAGCTTCACTGCCTTGTTCTCACGTGACAGATCCAGACACGACACATAAACGACGAGTGGTTTTTCGCATATCCGCTGTGAGGATATTCAAAATATTCTTCCCCAAAGGAAGCTGCTCCGATAATAAAATCCTACAGTCCGGAGTTGATGGTCCTACCTTACTTGAACGCCGGTGACTCGTCGAAAATCAGTGAGTTTCTTCTACCGCGCGTTCATGCTCTCGTCATCGGCCCCGGGCTGCGACTTGATGATGAGCTCGAGAAAGTTGTGACTGATCTTATTGAAAGGGTGAGGAAATGGGAATCATCTTTCAATCCATTTGAAAAAGTTTGAGCACCGAAGGAGCGAGCAACTGACCGAGGGCAACGTTTTGCAGGCGAAAGAGGCGGACAAACCAATAATTTTCGATGCAACAGTATTCCCGCTTATTCGGCACAATTTGAAACTCGTCAGCGGTTACAAGAAGGCCGTACTCACTCCAAACTACCCCGAGTTTAAAGAACTCCACGAAGCAGTCTGCAAGGTTCGTCAGATATAGGTACCTCGATTTGCACACCTTATCGTATCGATGATACAGGGAGTGGAGAAATGCGCCAGCCTGAGCTTCGCTAAAGATCCGTTATTTCATTAGACGGAGTGTTCTACCGTCACGCCTGAGGCTGTGGAGCAACTCGCTGTTAGGTTGGGAAATGTGACAATTCTCAGCAAGGGACCAACCGATATCATCAGCGACGGAATCACTCTGACGATGACTGACGAGCAAGGTAACGGCCATTGATCTCGATCACTCCACATCGGTCTCCTCCGATAGCCATTTGAATCGACTCCAATCCGAAATTGCGCGCATTCATACTATGCCGCCTCGTAGACGGTTCGCTGAAATATTTTTCGCAAAAAAATACATCCGACGTGAATCTGTTTTTTTAAGGTTGTCCAAGGAGATGTGGTGGACAAGGAGATATCTTGGCAGGTCTCCTGGGCACCTTTGCAGCGTGGGCAGCTGATACTGAAACACAGAAAATATTCAGCAAGAGCTGCCCCCACTCACCACTGATTGTCGCCGCTCTTGGCGCCTCGATGGTAATATACCGTCACCGTCACTGTTTGTTTTCAATCCTTGGACTGTTTTGACTCTGTAGTGCCAGGGATGAAACGTCTTACGTTCGAGCCGATATTACAGGTCACCAGACGGAGCGCCAGAACAGCGTTCAGAGACATGCGACGAAGTACACTGTCCACGGACATCCTGAGAGAGATCCGCGACAGTTTCTCTGCGCTCTTCCCCGTCGACTGATGACCGCCCGCGTTTCAAACCTGCCTCGCTCTAGTTTTTTGAGAAAGCGACGCGGGTTTTTGTAATCTAGAAGATGTTCGTTTTGCAATAAATGGCTACTTTACTCCAAACATGCACAGGGCTGCTTTCGTCTTCCTAGAGCTAAGCGTGATCAGTGATGGAATCTGTTCCTTAATGTCGGCAATTCAGAACTTGATCGCGCGATCACTAACAATGTTTAGAGGGTAGTCTGATACACTGAGCTCTTCGATCGATTCAGATTGGAGTGGGATGAGAGCATTTTATTCAGTAAGTTCCCGGTTGAGTCAATATCTCCCTGTCATCGAGTGAAAATCTCGACTCCGTTCGTTTGTCTGTCCGAGCGTTGGCCCTGATGCGGAAAATCCGTCCGGCTACTAACGGTCGAAATAGTCTACGTGAGCTCCTGATTCGTAATCAGCTTTCTCAATGATATCGCAAAGTTTCAGTGTTGTCTGCATGACGGTCAGGAGCTTGCCGGTTTCTTTCACTTCTTTCGCCATGGTGGCCACTGTGTCTTGAGCCGAGTTCCGGAGTTCGCCCATCATATCGGTTTCCAAGGGGCCAGGGGAGTATTGGAGGATTCGCACCGTTGGATTCTCCTGGATGAGGAATCGAAAATTTTGTGAGGTTCACGTCGTCAGTTTCTCTGATTCATATCTCGCTGAGGCGCGGACTGGAGATAAGTTTCGACGAAAACTGACCTCCGCCAAACATGTGAAATACATTTTCCTCGCCGCTTTCGCAGTGCAGTAAAGCCCTATGCCTTTCATGGCTTTGACCCCGCATAGTGAAGAGATATTGATCATGAACAGGGGGACCTGGAAAACAGATTCGAGGCTCAGAAGTTCAGGAGGGCCGTTCAGGAGATTCGATTCAGGGTACGGTCTCATTGATTGATAGAGCGGTCCATGAATTCATCAGACGGCGTCATGGAACTGAAACCCAGCATACGAGAGTACTCTCTTGATACAAAGTCAGGAGCCCCGTTCTATTCAATAGCCTGTCTGCGGACCTCAGTCTGACGTTGAGCGGTACTCACTCTCGCTTTCGAAATGGCAGCTGCCGACAGCAACATGGGGTGGCGAACGTTGGCCTCGAAGAACCGATCGATGGCTGCACCGTCAGTCTGATTGCTCAGAGGACAGTCGATGTTTCCTGTGAAACGTTGGGATTGACCTCAGATGTTTGAATGAAAGCCCCATCCGCGTTGCGCGACGGTTGCTAGTGTAGGAGGTAGGGATAGAACACCTCGTCCCGGGCGCCTACCCGAATCGGCTGTATTTTCATCGACATTCCCACCATGAACAATATTCTATCGCTTGCTTGATACCAATGAGGCACGGTAGCTAGGATCCGAATTCCGTTTAGATGTCAGCGGAAAAAATATTTGCTGAGGAAGACCTGGTTTCCAAATGCTCCCATATTTACCCAGAGAGCCGGCATTGTGAACAACCACGACTGCTTCGGGAGAAGATTTCAGGTGTTCATCGAGCAAATCTCCGTAATCAGCGAATTTCCCATCCTCATTTTTACCAGCGGAGGAATGGAATGCAATCTGAAAGCAGATGGTAAGAAACGAGAGATTTGGTCAAAACTGAACGGCGCTCAATGGAAATCTGATATCCGATGTCAAGGGCGTCGCTCTTGGATGTTACCTCCGGAAATTTCTCGGCCAAATCCTTGCAATTCTTTTGTAGCAGTTCTGAGTTTCTTGCCAAGAGGACCACAGTCGACCCGGCAGCCAATTTCGCTGAGAAAGCTCGAGATATCTCCAAACCAAGACCTCGCGAAGCTCCGGTCACGATCAGAAGACATCGCTTTCCGAAGAACGTTTTCATCTCTACGGTTTTTATTTGTCGGTTGAGAAAGCTTTTGATCTGAGAATAGGAAGAGTTCACGAGCTATTCGCCGTGACGGAGAAATATTCAATGCATACTTGAGTTTCGTCAATTCCGGCGCTCTACACAGACGACTCACTTTCTGTAACGTGCGAAACGTCAGAATGCCGCCCAAGAAGTAGGATCACTTGTTCGAAGCACTCGAGAACGGGTTCCTGAAAACAGTGGGATGCAACCAGTGGCAAGGACAGCCAACTGTTGCGCTCCCTTCTCGATCAGTCGCATCAAAGCTTCTCTGGCAAACATGGATTCAACTCTTCGAGCGAGCAGTTTTCTGAGAGAAGAAGGAACTCGCAACCTGCGCTCGAAGAGAAACATTGGTCAGGGTCACGAGCCTATGAGCTCAAAATAACGGAAGGATATTTCGAATGAACGGGATCCATCACCGGGAAACTGATGAAGTGAGAGACGAATACGCGTTTTCCAATTCAATATCGCCGGGAAAAACCCTGACCTCTCTGACGCGTTATCGCATGGAAGAAACATCGACGATTATTCTGATTTCGGGTGTTCGGCAAGAAGGACTTGAGGCTGCTTCTGGTGGGAGTTCATGGCTAAAACTTTGGGAATAAGCCACGGCACTGAGCTTTGAAGGAATGGCTGCCATTCTACTCGCATCGCCCCGTATGTAGGAACAATCTTTGCTCTCCATGATGGAAGCACCCTACTATGATGAAAGCCGATCGTCATGATAACATTGACAACTTTTGGGGGCTCGAAATCACGGAACATAAGCTCTTTTCTTGTCCTCAAATTTCGCTAGCCAGGCTCTCCTAGTGAATGAATCCTCATGGGTAACAACAAGGTTTTCTTGTACGTCCCGAATCCGAGACTCCTGATTGTAACGATGGGACATCTGCCCTCTAGTGACCCCATTCCCATGCGGGAGTGTATCGCGATGGAGTCAATGCAATTATTCCATCGGGATGCTCCCACGGGTGCACGTTCTTGCTTGAGAGACGCAGGAGCAAATCTGGTGGCCCAGAACGCAGGTTTCCGAAATGAATTCAATGGCAGTCTAGAGATATATGATTGGAAAAATTCAGTACCTTCGTGGTTTTTGAGCATATTTCAATTCGGAGTCAAGGACCAGATCCATAGTTGATTTAATATGTTGTTCGAAAGGCTCATTCCAGGCATAAGAACTCTTCGCAACAATGCCGCGTCGAGAACCGGAAACGACGCCGAACTGCAAAGTCTCTTTCATCCGCAAGTTATGGTCAAGGGCGCTGTCCTCGTTCCTACGTATCATACTATCGACCCGGTCTACCCCTTGCATGGCCGAAGATCAGACTTCATGAGCTCGACGAAAGATCTCTTCATTTGATCTTCCTCGCTGCTTGAAAGAGAGAGCCACGTTGAAGCCAAGGAAACGACAGCTTATGATGATCGCCCGCAAGGTACCGGCGAAGTTCCTCCTTTCCCACCCTGGTTAATCTCGAAATGCGCTGGAAACGCATGATCATTCCAACCTCCTCATGTCTCTCATCGAATACCGTACAAAAGCTTGCTCTCATTCTCCAGAGCTCTCCATCGCGAGGTTCTTCTTTGTTGGGAGCGCAGATCTGCGAATGATCGGCAACGCACGCTGGGTGAATCATGATTCCAATCACCTCTCTGTATTCAGCGTTCGTTCCCAAATCGAACATCTGGGAAAGTTCAACGCTGCGTACTGACGTACTCGGCTAGGAGGGCGCAAAATCCGATTCTGCGTCTTCGAGGAGTAATGGAATGATGGGGTGAAATTCGTCGAAGGCTGGAGAGATCGATGCTGCGCCGCCTGAAAAATACGCTCGAAACATAGTTTGGACATCTGGAGGCCCTAACCTGACTTTTTGAAATACCGTACCATAAAGAGAAACCGTACCATGAATAGAGCGCCTGCTCTGGGGGCTGAAATGTTCTGTTGGAGCTTCGGCTCGGAATGTTGTCAAAACCAGTGTCAAGGCCTTCGTTACACCGTATTCACTCGCCATGGACACGTACCATCATATCGCACCAAAGCACGAACTTACGTTTTCCGGATCCATTCGTGGCCGAATTAGGCTACGCCATAAGAAGATACCGATTTTGATGACTATTCGAGACACGTTATCAAAATCAATAGTCTTCCAGGAAGCGAGACCTTTTCATGTGACTCCCAAGATGTTGTCAGCAACATGATGATCCTAATCATGGCGATCAAAGCTGAATGACCTAGGAAAATATTGAACGTCCATCGATCGAACAAATCGTGAAGCGATAGCAATGCTCAGGCTCATCCTAAACTTCCGGGAAATATCTCCACGAAATCATGCGGCAAGACGATCGCGAGCGGGTGAGGAATTCTTCCGAGCATAGTTGGGTGCGCAAATGTCGATGCGTGGTACCCGCTTGATTCAAGTCCGGGTCGCACGTCGCACCAGACCAAGGAGGCGGATCAATGAATTATCTTCCCGAAACTGTCGCTTCTTTTCGCGACCTGAGATCCCACAGCCCCGAGGATCACAAGCAACGTTCTGTGGATCTTCTAAATTCATTTTCTTCCGTCCGTCTCTAGCAAATCATCTCCCGGCTTGGAAAGACATTTCTGACGATGCCGAAGAGTCTCCAGGAGCGGAACTTCGTCTGGAGACCTCGACGAAGAGACGATAGCCACCACGCGTGTGCATGCTCACGAACCTCAATGTGGAGAAATGGTTTTCCGGACATTTTGGAACTACCAGTGACTTCTAAAGAGGATCATGCAACCCGTGAGACGCCTCCAATGAATGATACCAATAACAGAAAAGCGGAAAATCATGGAAAGTTCCGAGAGGTTCCGGCAAAATCCCAGCTACACGCCGCGAGTAGTGACGAAAACATGTCAGAGAGAGAGCGAAATTGTCAACCTGAGCTTAGCGAGTTGAAGGAGCTCACCTCTGTTGTGAATTGAAAGAGCGGGATCCGAGCGGGAGAGCAACACAGAACGTCGAGGGCCTCTGATCCAGGTGCTACAACCTGGTCGGTGTCGTGCGTGCGGTGAGTTGTATCACAACCTTCGAGATCAAGAGCCGAAACAGAAATGAGTAGGGCAGATCGTTTTGAGCATTTTACGGAAGCCACTGTTTCAGCAACAGGTCTGTTTTCCTCTTCCCTCGTGAAGTCCTCTCCGCCGTCGAGACCAATCACGAAGCTTGTCGTGTCCTCAGGGAGAGTCCTCACTTCGTACTCTCTAGCCTGTTGCCATAGTCTCAGAAAAACATTCGACACCCCACCCCACGACGGGGAAGTGATTATGCCCTCCTTTTCACACCGCTCCTCAAGCGACACGGGAACGAGTAACGATGATTAAACGATTCCCTTTGCGCGTCGATGCAAATGAAGCGTTTCGTGCAATTCAACGCGTATCCTATTATATGACCGCTTTGTCGAAACCACTCCCAAGACGAGTTGTTCCTCTTGTAGAACCGGGCTCCCAACCCCAAAGCAGGAAAACTCCAACGATGCCTTCAAAATGGGAAAGAGCATTTATGTGACAGATTGATGATGTCAGCTCAAGGGCCATCCGATGCGTAGCATCGGTACATGGGAGATGAATTGAGAGCCTTCACGGTTTCAAAAAATCACGTCATTTTTTCTGCAGCACAGGAACAACATGATCATGGCGGATCCAGTGTAGTTCGGATCAGGATGAGCGCGTCAATGGTGACGGGACAGCCTCAAATTCCAAAAGAGAATCGAGTCCGAAGCGCACCGAGAGGCGCGGTCTCAATATTCGATCGAAAATGGGAGCGTCGTCATGAAAACTCGAAAATTGCGATTGTACTGAGTACATGGAGTTGTTGTTTGTGACGGCGACCAGCTCACGCCAGTTGTTCCCCATGGTTTGGAGCGACCGGCGACGAATAGCTCGCTCGGAGATTGACGGATACTCCGACAAGCAATCTCATTAAAATTCAACCAGTTTTAGGGAAGCACCTAGTCCAAGGCGTTGATGTCGGCCGCGTTTAATGTATGCACGGCGCGTGAATTCAAGATCAATAGTGTGAGATAAGATCTTCAGACATGCTTCGGTGCTTGCTTGGACCTGATAAGCAGGAATGCGTCGTAGGGGAGCACCAGACAATCGACCGATCATTCAGCAACAGCAGAGTCTCGTCTCAAAGACATCTCGAACCCAACCACTCAAAACGCAGCCCGCCTCGAACGCTAGTCAGGAGCCATACTCGTGTTTCTCTTTTTTTTTTCAGCTTTTGGGGCAGCTCCACACAATACGGATTTCGTTCAGCAAGAACACCTCCTAAAACATCTCGATAGCTTTTTCCGTCTATCTTGCGAGAGCGAGGGCGATGGCGGACCTTGATTCGGAGATGGGCAATCACGGCATCGCTCTCGGATTCTGACCTTTGGAGAAGACTCTGGGAAAACCATTGTTTCTCCCGATCATGATCAAGTCTTGTGAAGCCCGGACTCCGGCGTCTCCGAAGCTACGCGACAGGGAAAAACCGTAAAATGGATCATACAGGACTTTTCAGACTTGAGAGACATCTTGTACAATTCGGGGAAGGATGTCATCGATGCATGGCGATTTCGATTGAGCCCGTCGGCTCGATAAAATGGAAGCGATATTCTCTCGCAGGCGTTTCATTCTGTTCATTCGAAACAGCGGGTTGAAAGCGAGCGGCCGAGGAAGTTTTTCTTCACGAGCCGTAACGAACGGTCGATGAACAGCGTTCGGCGACAGTGCCTGGAAATGCTTGGGGCGATCGAAGTTCTCCCAACACCCCTCACCCCCATGGAAACGCTCTGCACGGTTCTTGATCTAAATACGTGATAAGCAACGTGGCACCACTCAGGCCAGAGTGGTTTTGCTGCTGTTTCTACTCGCTGCCGTCGCCATCGAAAGCCTGAGAGCTCGGTTTTTTTTATTATGCCATCTTCCTCTACTTTTTCATTCTAATCGCATTCTTCGATCCAGATGCGAGGCGAGAACTGCACGTGGCTGATGAGATCGAAATTTTCTGACTCACTCTTGAAGTTGGAAACCTCCATGACCAAGTAACATCGTGAAACCTACGAAAACAAAGTCATGAAAATCGGGCTCACTCAGACTTCTAATACCTGGATGCGAACCAAAAACCGGCGAGGGAGTGTCGCTCGCATTCGAATCTAAGCATTCTGTTCCCACCAAGTTGTCGAGCAAAGCGTCCAGTCGAATAAGCAATCGTACGGGTTCTTTCGCGTGAATACTCGAGACCGAGCTCTTGCGGAATACGCGCGTGACTAGCGTACGCGGGAAAAAATTCTCAGCTTTGTCATTCAAAATGAAGAAGAAGGTTTGAACATGGTCCCTTGTCAGCCTCAATGCAGGATCGTTGCATTTCTGAGGGTGTCACGCTTCAAACGTGGCGTTTTTCATCTCCAAGGACCACTCCGACCGAGTTTTTTATATTTCTCGCGCAGGGACGGAGGTCGTCGAGTTAACTGGACAACATGAGCTCAAAAATTGTCATTGAAGGTGGCGTGAACCATGAGTCTACATGGTTCTCAGGTATCGACGGGTTGTGAGAGGGTCGATTGGAAGGAACCATCGGTTGGAAGGATATGAAAGAAGACAACTCATAACAACCGCACTCAGACAGGAACGGTTCCTACAAGATTTCTGATACGTACTCGCTCTCACGCTCATTTCAGTGATCTACAGAGAAACTCGAGCTCGCGAGCGCTTCCCTCCGCTGCGGCGGAAGTCTCCGGTCGTCGCTTCCATGACATTAGAGCTAATGAATCCATAGGAAGCTGATTCTTCGCAAGGAGCCGCGCGTCTCTTCTTCGACTTCGGACTTCGGATCGCCCGATTCGAGCTCACGACTCCAGAAAAGTTTCCCACTGTCACTCTACTCCTTCCCCCCAGTATGAGCCTCCATTCTCAACTCTCTTTTCATCAACGACGTCGATTCCTCTCAAAACTGCAGATTGGATTTCGAAACGAACATTCAATCAGCAGATGGCTGGAGGAAGATCTTCGCCGGACTCCCAGTAAAAACCCGCTAATCGCTCAGAGTCACTCCAAGACCACATCAGATGGAAAAATGAGAATTCTGATTGGTTCACAGACCATGATGCAACAAGCGCACTCCTACAAGAGATATGAGGGACTGAGCAGAACGTATCTATCGAAAACCCATCCTGATTCACTCACGATTTACGATCCCTTCAATGTATCGTGTCGGCGATACCGACGACCGATGCAACCCCATAGCGCGCGAAGAATGCGAACATGCGTCGATTCTCAGTCATTCTTCCAAGGTTCCCAAGATGTTTGCTCCGGCCTCACAAACGAACACACCCACTCTGACAGCAAGCCTCAGAGAGCCCAGCGTTTCCACCCACAAGACGTCAGGAGTCGGGAGGCGGCCAAATTTTGAAGTGCGCGATCCTTACGCACCGCAGTGGTCCTCTAAAATCGTTCCGTGTGCGCCGGAAAGCGAGAACTCGCACCACTTGCGCACCGCTTCCACTTGATATGCTTTCGCGCCCCACCGATCCGACGAGCTTCTGAGCGCAATGGAGATGCTGGAACGCTCGAAATTCACCCCAAATCCACTACTCTGCTCACAGGTTCACCTCCAGATTCCATTCCAACCAGCTAAAAAATTCCCCATCTGATGAGGAATTTGTAGCTTGTTGAGAAATTTCAAGCATCCACAAAGCATATGACTCACCCGGTGCGCTCAGAACTTGAGCTCCAAGCTTCGCAGTGAGCGCTGATCCTCCGATCTCTGAATTCTCATGAACGGGTTCCAAACTCGGGAGAAGAGCTCCGATTAGCAGGCCACCAATCGAGACCTTCACGGCTGGATTGCAAACCGACCCAGAGCACTCCAACAAAGAATGAGTCAGATAAAAATTTTCCTTATCTTTACGCTCTGAGGTAAGCTGGACAGCGTCGGTGCTCTCTCCGAGCTCTCGAAGTGATGGTCAAATTTTTTCCAAACCTCAATCCGATTCCGCGGAATTTCTCACTCAGGATCTACTTTCCCGTCCTCGGATATCCTCGAAAATGAGTAAATCGGCGAGTACAGTCAAAAGATTTCATCTCAAAAGTCACTGAAATTTAGGCGCCAAATTCAAACACATGTCAGATGGAAAAATGTTTCGCTCGCCAGAAATCGGCGACATTTTCATCACACTACTTTCTGTCTGTTATCAGAAAACGATGTCTGAACATTCTCATGAGTATCCGACCCAATCATGCGGTCTCGGGGTGGAAAATCGACGTTGATTCCCTTCATCCAACGCGGTGGTACTTTTGTGGTGCTCTGGTTCAGATTGTGTGCATGAGTGTGCCAGCAGCAGTAAAGGAGGGGGAGACACCACCTTTCAGAACACCGCCCGTGGGATCATCATCATCATCGTCGGCCCTACCGTCATCTGTGTGTGGTAGTGTTGTGGAGGAGATAGCGGAGGTGGCGAGAAAATTGCCAAAATCCGTTAGTTAGTTAGGGATTTTTTGCCGACCGAGCTGAAGTGTTCTGTTATTTGGCTTCTCTCCCCGTCCGACGAGCTAGATTCTCTCCAAGATGTCGAACTCGAGCTATCGAAACGCAAAGGCTGACAAACAGCTGCAGGATAAAATGCAGGCCCTCCTAAGCCATCTGCTCCGTGAGGAAGATAACAAATACTGTGCCGACTGCGATGCCAAAGGCAAGTTTCCTGTGGTAGCAGCCCCGAAGATCCTATTCGTGAGAGAGCGGTGAATGGTTTTCATGGAAGACGATCGTGGAGCTGACGTTGTGAGATTATCATGAGCATGTTCGAATCGCATGCATCTTGGATGGACGATGGCGGCCTCTTGGTGAATGACCGAATTCGCTCGTGACAACCTCGAGTCCGGCAACTCGTTGTATGAGTTGACGTGACTCGGCCCGGCGCAGACGGAGCGTAACGATTTTTGCAACCCGTCCCGAACTATGGATTATAAGGCAGTCTATCCCGAGCTTAATTTTATTCCTTTGAACACTTTGTCCCCGTTCCGGATTTTTCTGAATGTTGTTCCGAATCCCGCCAGCGTTCAAAGTCTCTCGAACAATTAGATACTCTCGAGAGTTTCCGTTCATATCCTCAATCCAATGCGTCCGCCGTTCAAGCTAAATAGTGAATCATTCGTACGCTGCTCCTCTGTGTTCTAGTCATCACGATACGATTCAATATCTCGTGACGAGCTACTGTGCTATCACCTATTTTGAAGCAAACTAAATAACTAATTCTGATATAACCGTTCCGTAGGACCTCGCTGGGCATCGTGGAATCTAGGAATATTTGTTTGCATAAGATGTGCAGGCATTCACAGAAACCTAGGAGTCCATATTTCAAGAGTGAAATCAGTCAACTTGGATTCGTGGACTGACGAGCAGGTCGGCT
Organism: Neoseiulus californicus; assembly: GCA_028455905.1. Classification (NCBI taxonomy): domain Eukaryota; kingdom Metazoa; phylum Arthropoda; class Arachnida; order Mesostigmata; family Phytoseiidae; genus Neoseiulus; species Neoseiulus californicus. The sequence goes on along the minus strand of JAMQGS010000005.1, from coordinate 14,930,349 downwards.
CCATGCAGAATATGGGCAATAGCAAAGGTGAGTGAGTTTACGATCGTTTGAGATCCAACGGTAACGATCGATTCCGTTCGAGACGGGATGCAACAACGATTTCCTCCGGATGCCGCCAAAGTTAATAGAGACCTACCTTGCTTCGGAACAGGTCGGGCGGTTTACGAAGCTAATCTTCCCGATGGCTTTCGAAGACCTCAGAACGACTCGGCCTTGGAAACATTCATCCGCGCAAAGTACGAACACAAGAAGTACATCGCGAGGGAATGGGTTGCTCCCACAAAACCTTACAAGGCCGACTTCAGCGTGCTCGGAGGCAGTGCACCACCATCGAGAGCCGCCGAGAAGAAGCTTGAATTGAATTCAGTGGCAAGCTCAGTTCCCAGGCCCAATTCCTCGGGTAATATCAAAGATATCGCATCACCCAGCCCGCCGAGCCAAACTTCGCCGACGCCTGCGTTGCCTAGCGACGACATCTTCGCGGATTTCATCTCAGCACCTCTCCCGACTGCAGTCTCCGCAGCTCCAGCAAACGCATCGAGTGAAGAAAAAGATTTCTTCAATCAGGTCTCGGCAGGATCGGTGACGAATTCCGCGACTCCTCAGTCGAACACCGGCGCAGGTCCAAGAATAGACAAAGAAAGCATTCTGTCCTTGTATTCCAAAACCGCTCCAGGTGAATATGACGTTTCTTCCGATGAACATTTTTCTTTCGATCCGTCCGACCGCAGTGCGATACAATCTTCCCTTCGCAGTTCCCGAAGTTATGATTTGATGGGTATTCGTCGTCCGCAGCTCTGACAGAAACTCTCCACGCTTTTCAGGCCAGTCATCGATGCAGTTGCCGAATCAGCACACGGCTAACCCCCTCGTCAACACTGGCATGGGTATGCCGGTCAGTTCACAGATGGCAAACAATCCATTCTTGATGGGGGGCATGATCAACTCCCAACCCGCCTTTGGCGTTGGTCTTCCCGCTCATCAAGGCTTCCGGCCTCAAGTACCACAGCAGCAGCAGCAGCAACCTCAGCATCAACTGCAGAACTTGATGGGTAACAGTCTCCAAACAGCCAATTTCGGAGCGCCGTTCAACGGCATGGCTGCTCCTGCTCAGCCGGCGAATGCGGGAGGCCTGAACGCTAGATTCGCCGGACTACAAATGGGAGATCCCTCAAGGGGTGGGTTCCCGCAACCTCCACTGGGTTCGACTGCGAACGGGAACGGAACATTGGCGTCAAACCTTTGGAATTAGAAACTTCCACTGTCTCACTCCATGAAGTTGGGGACAAGGTCTTACAGGATCTGATGAGGTTGTTGATCTACTGACGAGCGTCACTTCACCGGAGTTCGACGGCCGTGAGCCAAACTGAGTAGATCGAGAGCCATATTTTGGAATTCTGGTCCTTGGTTCTCGGAGCCGTCACCTACGCTTTTGGATGACAACATTCGACATGTTGCTGTAAATAAACAAGTTATCAAATTAAGAACTACCTAATTGAACTGTGGACATCGATTAAGGACGAACGGAATCCTGTGTACATTCTAATATCTTGATATACAAAAGAAATATCCGTCTGCATCGGTCTCCATGGGTTGTTTCCAATGTGAGTCCATCCGCCGCGGGAGTATTTTCTTCCTCGAAATGTTGACGAGAGCGCGATTATCTTGGGTCCGGAAGCAAAGCCTTGCCACTGCGAGAGCGGGAATCGCGCATTCCGAGAGGCGCTCGAAAATGAGGAACAGGTTTATTAGTAACGGAATAAATAAATGGCATCGGCGTTGTTGACTGGTTACGACGGCGGATTCTCTTTCCTTGAGACTCTCATCCGCGGTGATGTGTTGGACATGCGATTGACGCTGACCATCAGATTTGATGCAGCGCGGCAGGACATGAATGTGAACGAAATGTGAACTCTGCCCTATTCGACGTTTGGAGCCTGAGATCACTGGAAAAGAAGTCCCCTATTCATCACAGGATCATTGCATAGGCAGTTTTGGCAAGCCCGGCAATACGTCGGTATTGGCAACCTCGTGACCTTTCGGAGACACGAGAGTCCTAAGCTGGTGAGGAAACTGACACGCTGATCGTAATTCACCCATCTCGTGGGACCCCGTTTTGCGTCGTGAAGACCGGAATCTTTGCAACCATGAGTTGTGCGGGCCCCCAGTGAGACCTTTGAGTCCTTATTTTGAAAATGAAATCAATTAAGTGAGGTCGAGTGGGGATCTTCCACAACCGATTGCTCCGTTCAAGGCAACCCTCAAAAACACAGATGACTCCTCCAAGAGACAAGATAGACGATGTATGACGAGTTGGACAGAAATTTCTGTTGGCGATACCGTAATAGCCAACAGCTGCTGGAAATCTGACACTTTTTTCGACGAACCGATGTCGTTTGCCCAGAGGGTGCGGCAACGACCAAATTGTACGTGCGGCGTCCTTAGATCGCACCAGAAGACAGTCGGGCAACAAGGTGATCTGGGCTCGGCCCGCGTACGATTCGGACTCAAGACACGCCGGTTTCGCGTTTCTTCAGATAGCAACACGGTTTGGGCAGAGAGTCTTTCATCGAGTTTGGAGGGTTCCGCTATCATCTTTCGAGACCCTTGAGTGTCATTGACTCATGGAGGAGTGACAGCCCGTGCTCGCTAATACAGTATAAGCAAGTTATCCCGATTTCGGAACAAGCAATTCAAGTCGAAGAAACGGGTTGACCGATTGTTTGGAGTCCCCTTCGCATCGAGTTCAAAATTGCAAAGAAAGATTCGATAATTTTCAGTCCAATAAGCGATGGGCCTTCTATCCGTTTGGCCTATTGGGCGCATTCGGCTGTTTTGTCGAGCAAAGATTCGGAAGTGGCCAAGTTGCCTATAAATTTCTCATTGAACTCACATCTGTATGTATTTCACAAACCACCGCGACATTGCAGGACTTATCGATGCTGAACTGAAACAAAATTCCATGCGTGCCAATCATAGCGAGGTCCTTAATGTTTGGAAGAGGCGGAAGGAGGAGAATAGCGGGCGAAAGCGGTCGGGACGCCAATTGTGTTGGAGCCATACGAACTCCCGTTCAGAGAACGAGTTGAGGCTTTTTGCACATTGCGATTCCCGTTTGTAGAGCAGTGTTTGCGGTCTTCCAACGCTCGCGGCCCGATCCTATGGATACTGAAGGGCCGGATTCCGACGGCGGCCGGAGTGGTCTTCATCGCTGACTGGTGAGCGACTCCACCACCTCTGCGGGGAGCTGCGCCATCCTCTCGAAGATCAAGACTGGACGTCTTATCGATCTCACATGATACTACTGTACACCTAAGATCGACGGAAGTCATTGTGACTGAGTTGTGAATGGGTCTAACGGTGACAAATTTTCGCGGGCCGATCCTCTATGCTCTCCATGACGGACTCTACAGGCGACAGACTGCATTGAAAGCGAAGGAAACGCATGTTCCGTGCAATCAGCCAGTTCATGTCGAGAGCTCGTACTGATCGAGCCTTCATTCACTTGATTGCCTGCGATGGTGATTGGATTCCGCCCTCGGTTACATGAGATGGGCGTCGATGCGAGTGTCATCAGCGCCTGCGAGTTAGCGAAGTTCAAACTCTCGGAGTGGCTATTGCAGATTTGTTAACAACGAGGATGTTAACCCGGAGGTTCTGAGGAGCAGGATGGAGCACGAGATGATGATCTCCCAATCAGAGGTCTCTGATCCTCATAGGGAGGTCGAAACGTTCGGTCTCATAGGTACGCGAGAGCGATTTTATAGGATTGAAAGTTATCCACAAGATCTCGACGACCTCCAAGTCGCTTTCGGACTCTGCAGCTGCCGCAGGTGGCTGACCGCATCAGCGGGTATGGCGACTCCGTGGAAATGTGATATCGGCATCGAGCTCGGTACCAGGGGCGTCTGGGTGGCCCGAGGCCAACAACTGAACAGTCCCTCCGATCCGGGTTGGACTTCCTCCGAGAGTGACGCTCGAGTTCCCTTAGTCTTCGCCGCTGGAGATCACGTTGCAGTCGACATCCGAAGTTAACAGGTGTCTGAGCCTCGTTAGAGAATATGGTCGACACCATTCGTTGCTCGCATACGGGCTGAGGTGTCCGATGAACTAACTATAGGGACGCGAATAGAGAACATCATGCGGAAACAGGCGGAAAAGCCTAGAGCTTTCTATCTGATGATATAGTGGACTCCCTGCGCCACCCACTCTACAAACATCAATACAAAAGGAGTGCGATAATTCATTTCCGAACACGAACGGGATCTATGGTAGCGAGCACGTGGTCTCTGATATTCCTCGTCCATCATTAACGGTTGTCCGTGGAAAGTGAAGCCCGATCAGCAATATTCGCTGATTGCGAGCTCCTGTTCGCCGCAAGTAACAAGTTGAGATATCTTCAGTATGATCGGAGTTCATACTCGAGGTGGATCGCGCGTACATCAATCGTTCAGGAGTTTTTCTCTTGGTCTAGTCGCTCAATGAGATTCTCCACGGGACGTGGGCCGGAGAACAGAGGCCGGAACAGAGCAAGACGCCAAAATCCTTCCTTTTTCAATGCTGCTGGGGCTCACTCGGCCGATCGTGACGACTGGCAACTCGCGAATCTCGTGATGAAGAATCAAAGAAGGTGAACGGAATTCCGATGTGACCTACCCAAAAATCATCAACCAAAGTTCGAACTTCTGGTCGAAACAATCAGAGAAATTGTGTTCACGTCATCTCTGGCAGCCCCTCAGCTACCTCATCGGCTATCAAACGGATTCAGAAGATTTTCTTCATGAAGGACGCCTTTGATTTCATGCGCATCTCGCGAAATGACCGTGTGCGGGCCGAAATTGAACGAAGCTTGAGTGAGTGAGTTTCGACAGAAGACTGATGGCACCCCAGTGAAATTGCTGGACCCAGCATTTGTTCGTTGCGCCATCCAGAAAATGATTCTGAAAACCTCTGATTTTGAGCGTTATTTCCGCATCGTACTGCGTGAACCGAGAACAGGCTTTCGCAAATAGAAGCCGTTCCCATTTACCAAATCCGCACGGGTTTGGCAGGTTCGAGTTTCCACTCGAATTTCGCCTTTGTGGAGTTTAGACAGCCTGGCCCACTATTCGAAAAGATGGTCCCGAAACCAGGGAGTCCAGAAACTATCCGATCGTATTAGATCGTACTCCGAGCTTCTGCGTCTTAGGAGGATGTATGTATTTGCATTTGTGAAACATGGTTTAGTTCCGTTATCAGCTAGACGCTGCAGCTGCAGCAGAAAAAAGTGCAGTACAGCTCCGAGTCTTGGCTGAGTGATGGATGGGCGGACGGACGGATGGACTGACGGCTCAGTATCGAGCGGGGCCGCCTTCAAGTGCTTGCCCAGCGCTGGCTCGGTCGGACACAGAAAAGCGTTCTTCGGCGACACGCGTTTCAGAACATGGAACGAAAGGACAATCATCGTCGCCCGCCGTGGACGTCTCAAATAGAAAAACAGACAGCTCACACTAATCTGAAGAGGCTCGACCTTGCTGTCATTGTCCTTAGCGGCCAGTTTTCCCCTCTCTCAACAACTCGGTCCGAGCTATAAAGCTGCGTACGTCGTTGGAGTTGGCACGGTTTCTTCAAGGAACAACTTCGGATAACTAATTATGCGTGCCTTCGTGAGTTCACCGTTCCCATTGGCTGTTCTCTGTCTCGATCAGGATCTCGTCATCGAACCATAATCTCTGGATTATTCCTCACTATGACTCGTTGTGCTCGTTTCAGTTCACCATCGCCTTTTTGGCTGTTGCCGCCCAGGCTGGTCACCTCGCCGCCCCGATCGCCGCTCCTGCTCTCTTCGCGGCTCCAGTGGCCAAGTACGCCGCTCCTGTTGTTGCTCACTCGTACTCTACCCACACCGTCCATGCCGCCCCCGTAGCGAAATACGCTGCCCCTGTTCTGGCCGCTCCAGTTGCGAAGATCGCTGCTGCTCCTCTTCTGACTGCTCACGCACCGGTCTTGGCTGCCCCCGTTGCTAAGTACGCTGCCCCTGCTCTCGCGTACGCTCACCCCGCTCCTCTCGCATACGCCCATCCCGCTCCTCTCGCCTACGCTCACCATGCTTACGGAGCTGCCTACGCTGCCCCAGCCCTTGCCTACGGTGGATTCCACTACGGCGCCCCTGCTTTCGCAAAGACCCTCTTGTAAACAGGCATTGACCCTTGATTTGAATAAAACTCCCCCGTTATACGGTGAATGATCCCCACATCTCGTAACTCTTCAGTACGGTGATACTTTATCGAGCGGAAGTTCCGCGGTTCCCCTCCTGTGAAACTCGATATGGACGCGAAATGGTTCGACGCCTACGAGAGACTTTTTTGAACGTGAATTCGGTAGTTCCGGAACTTCTTCCCGCAAGAGCCGAGAGCACAGGTTTTGCCAACATCCCGTCTGTCTCTAGTCCGGCACATATTTCGGCTGCTTGGGGCCCAAAAGATCCGTTAATGTGTTTTCGTTGTTGCATCAATAAGCTGAGTCACATCATCTCCGTCAACATTGAACGGCTTTTTGGACTGAACCGAATTGCGGAAACTATGTTGCAGGTTTTCCGAGCTCAGGTACATCGGTGCGCAAAGCGCACAAAGACCTCGAAACATACGATCGACGCTGGATGCTGCTAACCTCCACGCTTCCATTCGGGTCATGGTTCAATAACATCGAGGTCCAGCTGAGATCGACGAATTTGTGAAATAAAAGATCGGGGATTCGAAGCTCGTGGCTTGCGTGAAATGCTCTGAATGAGAGAACCGCATAAGGGACATCGTCTGCAATTCCGTCGATTGAGTAACAGGAGAGAGAGATCCACCATGTCGAAAGTTAAAGTCAGGTTCTCCGAGTTTATTCTTCTCGAAAGTCCCTGAATCCAGAGTTCTTCTCCAAGATTTGCATTTCGTTGCCCTCGGAGCCGTCACAGGCAGCACGGCCGCCCTCTTGGGGTCGTAGTTCCTCATGACGCGTTGCCGGTCAGCGCGAGACGCTGCGCTCGGAACTGCGTGATGGCATTCCCATTAGATGAGGGGGTTAGGGATCCGATGGCAAAAACATGCAAGTTCTGTGGTGCGGATTCCGTCTCGTGTGTTCGGAGCTATCCAGATAAATGATTGCGGGACGTCCGTAGCCGCTGTTCGGCGGCCTTTCCAGATGTTAATAGATTTTTCGGCTGTGGGCGATCGCGGTGCCGAGCGATTTATTCGCATTAAGGATCGTAGGACGCGTTTCCGTCATAAAGCGAGGTAAGTCGATTGTTTTTTCTCTTGCGCATATCGACGTTGATCTGTCTGGATTCGAAACCCTCTCAGATAAGAATTCAAAAGAGACCAATCGAATAATGAGCCCTTCATCCTCCGCTGTGTTTCTGTTAAAATATTCAGTATTCAATCTCCTGTATTTTCAACGGGCTCAGAAACCGAAAACGGCCAGACTTATTTCAGAATCGAATGTACAGTGTTCGCGCAGTAACGTAAGAAATCAAAGTCATCTTTTTCAGTGACTTCGTGACGTACCAAGGCTAAGTCTGACGGACAAGCGTCTTGAGAACACCGTGTCCTATTTGCTCGTGCAACTCAAGGGCGCAAGCTTCTGCGCAGAAGTGATGTTCTTACAGAATAATTTTGAGTAAAATTAGCGGCTCCATCATAAAGATCGGGACTTCGCCCAGGGATAGGCACCCAATCTAAGTGTCTGACCAGAAACCGCAGATCTTCTCGAGCATGAAAACGGGCGTTGCGTTGATCAGAAGATGTTGCCGTAAGCCATCCAAATGTTGAGCTTGAAATTCAGCTCCGCTGTACATCAATGGTAACGCTCGGAGCTATCGTCACGGAAAAAAGGACCCAAGTTCCGAGTGAATGGAATGCACCATGAAAACTGTTACACTACCATGATCAACCTGGAGCTGGAGGGATGATCTTTCGGTACCGTAACCGTCAGGGGGTCCATGTCTAAGCGTTGGAGACAGAAGAAACTTTCTTCTATTGAATAAATGGTCAAAAATGTCTATCAAATATCACGACGATTGTGTTGTGGGCTGGGAGCGCGGAAGTGTTCCGAAAAGTTTCCGCAGCCAATCGGGCTCGATTAGAATTTACAAGAAACGTGTGTAGATTTGCGCCAGAGCTCCGTGGGATCTGCGGTCGCCGTGATACCAGGGCGGACCCTTATCAATATGGCAGCATCCACCAAAATCAAGGAGCATTGTCCGGGCTCTCCAGCGGATCTACTTGAACGAGCATAATCCGGACTCGCAACAGGTTGCCCTTGGACGCCTAGTCTAGGCCGCCTAGGACTCCGTTGTGGGGAACAGCCGCACGATGGCGCCCGAGTGCAACGTTTGCAGTATAAAAGACCGGCGGAAAGAGCTCGCCGGTTCACTCGAAATCGGATCAGTGTGTTGAGTGTTTCGAAAGCACGAAAAAATATTCGTGATTGATAACAAAAGCATCTAACGAACCACCTTTGTCTGGAGAACTGACAACGCAACCGCGAGCAATTTCAGAACTTTCGCATCGATTGCCACCTGATCAGCGCTTCAACATAAGTGAGTTTGCCTTGCAATTGTTGTCTACGGGAGCCCAATTTTTACAGTACTTGGGTCGGCTTTAAAGAAAAATACGACCTGATGCGATTTCAAAACACGAGTGACTGCAATATTCAACGGTCGGCAGTTGTCGTTGAAGATGCACGAAGTCTCCGGCTCTGTTTCGAGCCGCGCCCCCGCTCAGACCCGCGCCTGAGGAAATGCGACCGGTGTTTCGCATCTGTATTGTCGCTGTAACGTAGGAAAAGCTAGGCCGTCATCCGGCCCAGGATCCATCATTGATTGACTGAGGCATCGGAGGGATTCTACGCTCGAGCTCCCAGCATGCAAGATAATTTTTCATCCGAACTTCCCTGTCTGGAAGTCGTTTGCAATCATCGCGGAGACGAGCTGTGAGACGCAGCTAATTTGATAATCCTCTCGGTGTTGGAAAAGCCTAACAAGATGATCCGGTTAGACGGCCCGTTGCTCTGGAAAGTATCAGGCTCATTTCCTCGGGCTTCGAGCAACGTCGGAAATTTGTCGCTCGTATAATTTAAGCTCTGTCCCTAGTTTCCTGCGAGCTTACGGGGTCTGCAAGACGTGAGAATCGCGATCGCTATCCTCCACCTGGTCATGAAGCACAAGAAAGACTCAAATGGAGCGGTGGCCTGATATCTCGAATCGCTCACGTTATAGGAAATCGATGGGTTTTATCGCATCTGACGCATTGGAAACTGTTTGATCCTTCCTCTGTGGGAGCTTTTACCAAAAAGTCAGTCTGTCGGTCGGTCGTTCGGTACACAAAGCAGTCCGGAATCGTGACTTATCTCGATCAGGGAACCCAACCTCCTCGAGGGGACGAATAACGCACTGCTGTCTGGCTGCTAACTGGCCTGCGATCCGTCCTCTAACACCAGCATCTGTTCCCGGACAGAATTGATGACCGCGGCTTCCAGAGGCAGACTTCGGACAAGATCCTCGATGACTGGCTTTGCCCATATGACAAGCCGTTTCTGCCCAGGTGCATGATCCCGAGTTTCGACGGAAAAAAACCCTGTCGAGGATCTAGACTCGTCCAAGCAGTCTGTTGCGAGCGCGACTTTTCGGGACGAACCTTCGTCCCTCCACCCTCGTGGACATCGTTTGCCGGGACGCAATTTACGAGCAGGTTGCTCTTATGAGAATGGGTTTTTGTGAATTCTCGATCGGACGCAGCTCGGGAGTAATCTCCAAACATGGGCGGAAGATGCGAGTTTGCTAGCATAATGTCGCGTTGGCGTCCTAGTGATGCGAAGGGAGTTTTCTCACTCAGTCTAGAGCGAGTGACTGCATGTGATTTCGGAGCTTCTGCGTCTCAGAACCGTTTCTAGAAAAACTGTACAGGCCCGCATCCGAAGTTTCCAGAGTTTTCGACGTTACACAGGAGCCAGGAAGAACTCGACAATCGATTAATTCATTGACACGGTGGATGTGGTGAATCCCTTGGCGGTTGGAAGGTTCACCCTCGGGGTTCCAGGCTAGACTGAGTGAGACGTTGTTGGCATTAGGAATGATTGCTGATGTGGAGATAAAAGGCAGGCATCTGCTGAGCAAGTCGAGTCTCCGTGTGATTGATTCCGCAGCTCGAGAAGGAGAACAACTTGCCGAGTCGGCATGGTGTAATCTGTGGTGGAAGCAGATATGATGAGCGAGAAAATTCGTGAGAAAGGTTGCGCCCTTTCTCCGAATGGTTTGCTCTTCTTCGGCAAAAAGTTCCAGCATCCCGCTGTGAACGCAGTCCTCGACAGAGCTCGGCGAACTGCGTCTTTGCGAAGACTTGTGTTCCCCGGGAGCTTTGGGAGTTGCAAGCATCAAGGGGGCGATTTCGGAATTCGGACTTCCGGAATTCGGAGAAAAGCGCGGGGCGAGATTGAATCGCTCGATTCCTTGTGGGCATGCCGCGACGAAAGAATGTTCCACGGTCAGTTTACTTTTTTGCTCCTCCGAAACCTCGTTCTTCTCCGCGCGCGAGTTTGCTGATAAACTTGGGGTAAAGCCATCATAGCACCTACTGCTCTTGACACACTTCGCTCTGGGCGGGCGCCAGTGATGAGAACCCTCTTATGAAACACTCTCGGCGCGTGATCACAGCGCGACGCTATCATCGAACGCAGGGAGTCCACAATCTGTGATTAGTTTTTCGAACTCGAAGAGCCCCCTAAATTACAGCGCCAGCGCAGCTGTATAGGAGCGCTAGAGCTTCCAGCGGAGATTTGTGTTCCCTCTTTTGTTCGGCGAATTCCGAGAGAAAACCCAATAGGGGTTGGTGCCCAGGGGCAGTTCCCGGAACGCAAAACATTTCTCTCACAACAGGGTTCCTCCCGTTTTGCTGGGAGGACCTTCATTTGGAAGGTCAGAGAGAGAGTTGCGGGGAGGGAGCTGATGTCCAAGCGGGATGAACGGTTTGCAATTATTCACCAAGAACAGAATTGGAAGTGCCGGAAGAGGAACTCTTGCATATTAGATTTCGGGTTCCGGTCCATGAATGGAGCGTCATCAGCTATTTCCATTTGTGTTATTTCTGATACATCCTCTCGACGTTCCTTATCCAACATAGAAAGTAGTCATCATCAGAAATCATTTCCGTTCGTAGGGTCCCACAACTGCTCTCCGTTTATGTCCGCCCAAGGCTACGGGGTCTCGCAAAGTGGAGGTCATAGCCAACGGAAAGTTTGCTTGCTTGCTTGCTTATCTCATTGTCTGTCCCCTATCAGTTTGCAAGTGGGCGCTCGCCCGGCTGCCCACAAATCTGCCCCCATCCACGGAGCGAGTCCCGGACGGTCCTCCCGTTCGACTATCAGGAACACATACTTTCGGAAACAAAGTAGACTTTTGTCCAGGCTCTGACAGGTCGTGCCCTCGAGCCTCTGTCCCCAAAGCTACCGAGCAGCGAGTCATATAAGCCACCAAGCAATCTCGTCGAGTTACCATTACTTCAACCAACAACCACTCAACTTCTGTTTGCTCTTTTCTTTTATACAGCCCGATACTGTGCCTCTTCGGGATATAGATGATGGGAGATTATTGAACCTCACATGAGTCTGAGCTTGTATTATATCACTTTCCTTGTTTTCTTCCGAAGCAGCAGAGTTGGGCATGACGACGCCTTCACCGCGCCGTGGGACTGCAGAGCGGAATCGCAGGAAGAGAAACATTCGGCATTGCTGCACCCACTCCTTTCTCTGACGTCGTGACGACTTTTGAAATGTTCAGCGAGAATTTTCCCGGTCGCAATCGCCCGCGTTGTTATCTCTAAGGATTAGAGGTTAATGGTGGTCCGTTCGATTTCCGCTTTGCTTTGAAAGTCGTTGGAAAACAAACTTCAGCTGATTAGAGATCAAAATGCTGAACCCAAAGGTCACTACGGATCACGTTACGCTCCGAATCTGAGACTCTCAGCCTCTTCAACAGAGTTTTCCCGCGGTACGCCCGAGAGAGATGTTCCCAAAGAAAACGTTGCTTCGGACGGGCCTGCGACGATTCTCTTTCATCGGAATGGAGAATATCTGCGCCGCGGCGGAAACTTTATCGAAGCGAAAGCATGTAAGCCGCTCAGGAACCCGGTGAGACTATCCGTATTCCTTTTCATGGCGCGGCGCAGGGCAGATCCCGAGAAAGACTCAGCACGACTGTCGGGATATTTCCTGTAAGGGGTCGGCGCTCGGACCGACTTTTCTGAGGAAGCGGAAGGGCGATTTCCTTGCACGACCAGGTCGCGTTCAAATCGAATCACCGAATCATATCAAGCGATCCAAGTCTTTGGGAAAGACTGCGATAGCAATCAATACAGCTTGGCACCTCCGTTGATTCGGCGCGAGGCTGATATCAGGCGCACATGTCAATCACGTTCTTCCGACTGCAATTTCCAATCCCGGCTTGGATGAGGCCCGAAATCACCCTCAATGCCAACTGGAGCGACTCTAACTAATACGATACCCGATGATACAATAACCGCAACCAAGCCGCACGTTCACTCGTCCCAACTCTGCTCCCCTCGGAGCCTTCCCGGTTTACCTACTCTGTCATGATCCGATACGCGTCAAAGTGTCTAACGGCGTTATCAGGCAACAAGTGGAAGGATGAAATTCTCATTTTCCGTCGTGTTTGCAATTTCTGGCGAACAAGGATGGAATCGATGGAAGGTGGGGAATTAAACTCTGCGGGAGGTTTCCACGGTACCTCGTCGTCTCCGACGGAGCAAGTTTTGCTCTAGAGGGCTATCTTCCGGTGTATGGGTGATCGAAACGCAAGTCACTATTCCAATGTCTCGACAAGACTCAGAGAGAACTACTGCTGGCTCGCATGAGACGAACTCGACTCCTATCCCATAAAGAAAACCTGCCTGGAGATCGATTCCTGCCGAATTGGAGTCTAGGAGTCCCTCAATCTTCTGCCAGGCCCTGAAGCAGTACATATTTTCCCGTCATCCGAAATATTACTCTCATGGGCAATCGCGTGCCTGACTGACTATTGGTTTACTCGACATCGCTCCAATTGAGCTTTTCACTTTTCTCGATTCCAGCAGATGACACAGTGAGGAGATTGAAGGAGAAATTAATGGAATGTGTTATCGAAAGAGCGAAAATGCCAGCTACCGGACGGTCAGAGGTTCTACCAACCATTGATGAGTGCTCGGCGAAGACGAAAGATCACTACAAACTCGTTGTTCTGGGTGACGCAAAAGTCGGGAAAACTTCGATAATTCATCGATTTCTATACGACAAAATGCCAGTCAAATACAGCGCAACAGTCGAAGAGTTCCATCAAGGTGAATTCGATCTAAACGGTGAGTTCCAACACATACATGAGGTAGGCCTTGTCTACAATACATGAGAGCGAGCTTTCGTCGAAGTGTGGTAGCGACCGTGAGCGGTTTGATGAGCCGCAATGCGTAGCGTGACGGAAGCTCATATCAGATTTCTGCATCCACTGGGAGAGTGATCAAAGTGATATGTAGATTGTTACTCGCGTAACAACGTTCCAAGTTTGTGATCACAGAGAGAATCTCAGCTGGGGGAAAGTACGAGGGAAACGCAGAGCTTCCAGCGGGTATTAAGCTCTCGGACTCCCGGAGGGTCGCTACCCGTTTCTATGCCAGATCCTCGGTGGGCTTCAGTGCAAAAGTGGACGAGAACACTTTTCCGTCACGAATGCTTCTCCTTGCTCTGATTACGCTGCTTTGTTTCCCTTCTACAATAAGCCGTGCAGACGGGGTTAACGTCCGCCCAATACCACATAGGGAGGTGTGGCTCGGCATACTACATACTGATTTTCTAACCAGGAAGAACAACTCACTTCCGCAGGCACTTCTCTGACATTAAACATCGTTGACACATCTGGGACTTACCCTTTCCCGGCCATGAGACGGTTGGCCATAACCACAGGTGACGCCTTCGTTCTTGTATACAGCATCGATAGTCAGGAATCTTTTGAGCAGGCAAGTACCTACTCGACGGTCAGGCAAACTTGTAGACTTCGTTACGGAGGAATATCATCATCATAAAGTACTTCATCTAGGTCCGGCTACTGCGAGACGAAGTTATGCAGTACTGCAACAAGCGAGCCCATATCATTGTTGTCGGGAACAAATCCGACCTGGAGGAACGACGTCAAATAAAGAAAGAAATTGCCGAAACCCTGGTAGAGATCGACTGGGAGCACGGATTCATCGAATCATCGGCAAAGGACGGTGTCAACATAGTTCAGGTATGACTCATGGAGGAGTGAGGAAACCAAAACTATGCTCGGGAACCTCGTGAGAATGAACCCTGATCATATAGTTCTTTTCCAGGCATTTAAGAAGCTCATGAACATATCAAAGATCCCTATGGAGTTGACCCCTAAAGCAATCGAGAAACAACGACGGAAGTCCTTGCCCGTTCATAATACTCAACCTTCGTTGAAAGACAAGACGCTCCTGAAACGAAACTCGTGCAACGTTTCTTAGATTCGATGCAGGACACCTGCGCTGCGCCAGGATCCTATGACTGTTAGAGAAAGATCCCATAGTTTCATTGTCAAATAAAGATGATATTTCTTTCTACCGGTACAGCGGTCGAATCATCATTCAGGCTCCACTAGCGCTCGCGATCGAAGGTCCTACTTGCGTCGTCGCGAACTTTTTGTAGGGAACTTTATCTCGAAATTGTTTCGTCATTTCTCCATTTCTTGCTTCCTGAGAAACCCAAGGGCGCGACCGTACTCGAATAGAGCGCTGTGACAAGTGAGCTGCCCTGATGACGAAAAAAGGAACTTCAAAGGAGACGGACGGAAACTCAGGCTTCCGGTGTGACGAAAAGGCCGGAAGCAGCGGGCGGGAAGAGTTTTCCAGCATGACCTTTCCTTCGGACGTGCTCGGAAGACGACATGATAGAGTCACTTAACAGCCACCCCTTGCAAATGCAAATTATTCGAGTTGCTGAGGTCTCTCTCGAATAATAGCTCCGGGCCAAGTGATGGGAATGCTCTCATACTTCACGCGCTCTGAGTGCCAAGGTCAAGTTGGAGTCCGAGCGGCAACGGTGTCAATCAGCAAGCGGTCGAATTCGGAACCTGCGGAATCTGGTTCGTAGTCAGATCGGTCGCATTCAGAAATTGAGGTCTCGTAAAAAAATTGTGGACGGCGACCGCCCAATATTACCAGCAGATCGAATCACAGCGATTCCGGAGCTGTATTTTTGTGATCGTTGACGTTTTGCTCAAGTGATTATGTACACTTAATTGGTCCTGCAGATAAGTTTATCTCCTGATACGGCTAGGCCTACCCTGTCGGGAGAAACGTTAGGGACGAAATGCAGCTGAACCGAACCTCGAGCACAATCCTGACCGTCATTTCCAGAAATCGGGTCAGCTCCCAGCTGGGGCGGAAGAAAGCTCCGGGGATAAGGAGGCCAATGCTCTTGAAGCCTCGGTCTGGCAGCGAGGACTTCGCAGTGCTGTCGTTTGGAAGATATTGGCTGTCAAGATGTCGGGATGTTGGCGAGAAAGGCCTGCAACAACCTTCAAGTACAGAAATCTGAAGACTTTGCATCTGCGCCAGTGATCGAAAGAAGCCTCGTCATCCGCACGGATTCCGCGTCGAACTACTTGGAAACGTATCTACATAGAGCTTTCAACGCTAATGCCGTCTGTCTTCCAATGGAGGAGCACCTCCTCAACTTGGGGGCACCTTCAGGCTTGATGTGCACCCCACGGAACCATCGAGAGTAGACAGGCATGCCGCTTAATTGCGAGGCGTACAGTAAAGTCGGTCCCATTATGAAAATTCCAGAGATAGACTCATTCCCGAGGAGCATTCAGGCCGCCTCGATCGCTATTCCAAAACGCTCTCAAGAGACAAATAGTCCGTTGGGATCTATTCCTGCGGCGCCGGCGGCGGTGATTTATGCAGTGTAGTGCAGCGCGGCGGTGGTGTGAGAGTTCCTCATTGTTCAAGTTCTGTTACGACTTGATCCGCGAGCTGATGAAGACCTCCAAGCCCTTGACGAGAGACAAATAGCGTCGACGACGATGAGCGCTACCCTGAATAGGAGAAATGTGAATAGAGACAGTCCCTGAGCCAAGATCACGAAAACTGCATTCATCGCTGGATTTGGAACTGATCCCTGACCATGATTTTTTCCGTCGACTGCGACGTTCGATAGATCGCTGTTCAGAAACTTGCTCGCAGAGTGAATCCTCTGTGCCGACCGGGAACCTCGATGCCAAGTAGCCCTTCGTGTATTGGCTTTACTCTGCTGAACTCATCTCTCCCTTCAAACTTTGGGGAGCTATGTCCCCGGGTTAGTCGATGTATTTGAGGTTGCCCGAGACCTATTGGTCACGCGAGGTCCTTGCCCGGAAATTTATCGGTTGACCCCGCTCTCCATATTCGGACAAAGGAGGTAGAGACAGGTGCACAAGAGAACCATTGTTTCGGCGGAAGTGTTCGGCGGGGGACCCAGAAGAGTGATCGATTCTGTTCGCAGCCTTCAGAGCGACGACAACAAGTGGAACGGACCCCGCCCGCTGCTGTCCTGTCTGCTCCCCGAATCTGGGAGACTGACCCTGATCGGATTCGGAGTGAGCGCATCTCGTCCGGTACTTGATCATGAGATGTCGCGATTGGAACCCCATATCATCGTATTCAAGGCTTTGATCCGTGGGAGGATCGATGAATAAGTTCCTGCGCCACGAGTGGAAGTATACAACGGTTCAGCAACATGTTCGCAATGTTCGTCAAAAGCAATAAGGCGGATTGCTGATATTCTCTGACGAAAGGCTGTCTCGTCGAGTCGTGTCGTTCGAAAAGAGCCCCTGCTCGATATTAATTCTGAATCAAAGGTCATGACCAATGTATCCACGAGAACTCGACCCACACGCTTGAAACCAAGAGCTCCGCAGTCTCGGGCGCGTCAAAGACAACGAATGCAAATATTCTTGAAGTTTCCACTTCGCCTTGCAATCTTCGCGCGCCTGGTGACGACGTTCGATTCCCTATATTGTTGACTTTAAGGGTAATCGGCCGAGGAGTTGCAGCGTTTGAAGTTCGGATTCATTGGTATTCTCAAGTTTTGATCCGCAGGAGACGGCTCTGTCACAACCGGCTCGGAGTTCATCAAAGAACGAATCTTGAAATTTCCATAGGATCCCAGGAGGCTCTTCGGGCGATCAGCCGGAAGCATGTGAGGAAAATTCGCGCTCGCAACCTTGCGTTAGAACCTTCCGCATTCAGAAGGTCGCAATATACGGAAACAGCCTCGGGAGCGCAGGAATGTCATCTGATGTGAATTCCGTTGTTCGTCAGACCCCTCGCTCAGTACAAATTGAAGCTCCTTTCCGCTCGTTGTGAATTCAATATCAGCGGAACAACAACGTCGAGCTTCTATCCGCCCTACTCCGAGATGAAACGCGACATGATCAAGTGAACATCCAATGCAATAAGAACAACCGTCAAGGGACGACCGTTCCCGAGCCAACGGGATTTGCTGCTTCAAAACCGACCGGATACCTGTCCGACACAGCTGTGTTAGCTGCGCAGGGGGCAAATGATTCTGTCATGCTGTTGATCCCACGCGTCAGACTGGGTCTCGTCGCGGGTCGCGGGATCGATCCCACAGGTTGCAGTGACGAGCTTCGGAAATTCCCGATGAACGCAGAAAAATTGAAAGCTCCGAAGCATAGAGGCAAGAACACGGCGTGCAGGACAAGGCGACACGCGGTTTCTTCAGATCTTCCCCGTCAAAAGAGAGTATGTGTACCCGCGGACAGGGAAGAATCAAAATGAGCTTCGAAAACGTCTCCGAGATCTCGATGAGGTTCCCTGGACAGCTTGGTTGAAGTGGGACCTGCCGGGGCAGCGGAAAATCGGATATTTGATCGAGACGACCAAGTTGGAGGGCACAGAGCCGTGCTCCGTAGGAGAGGTTTGGTATCCCGCGTTGCCTAACCTGAACAAAAAGCTCGGGGGACGGCAGATGACGGTTCAGATGCCTCTCAGACAACAACTCGAACGGAGTTGCTCGATGCCGGGCAGAGCTGTGCGCCGTCCAAGTTTAAGACGGCGGCGGCGGCGTGGTGAAAAAGTGACAGCGACGGCGGCGGAAGCGGCGCGCCGCCGCAGCGCGCTGCGCCGCGGCGGCCCTGACGTCGTGGATGAACCTGGGAAACTCTTGCTTCCTCTAGAATGGAACTCGAAACAGGACCCGAGGCCCAAAATTCATCAGTTGATGTGGACATGCGAACAAATCGTTTGTATACGTGCCTTCAGTGATTATCATCACCGTTTCTTTTATCCTCCGTTATCCACGGCTTTTCGGCCTGATCACAAATCTGAATCCGTGGGGAAGGAATCACTCTGCGACCGAACTTTTCGAATCTATTTTTGCGTATCTCAGATTAACGTGACGTAACGTGTTTCGCCAAAAATAAGACACTTTCTCATTTTCTCTTTTGGTTCAAAAAAGGGTTAGGCCGTATTTTCGGAAGATTATTCATTTTTCACCCACACGGAGAGGTCCCGAATGCGAACACTCCGATTCCGCTGAAACCTGGCCAGCGTGATGATCATGATCTACTGGAGAGAATCTCATCGGGATTTCGTACGGAAACATGTGGATCAGGAGATATGAGCATTCCAATGTTGAGCACCCTCCATGGGATGAACCACGTCGACACCCGCAACAAACGCTGCATATGGGGGAGCTGAAAGTAAACTGAAAGCAGCAACTGTATACCCGTGTGCTTGGCGTTCCTTCGTATTTTCTGACATGAATTAGGAACTGCGAATTTCCCGGTGAAGGGCATCCAAATGGGGCTTATATCCCAAGTAGGTCTCATTTTCAGAGGAGGTCTTACTTTCCTCCGAGGCCCGAAAATCATGCCGGGTCATATTTTCCGGCGGGTCTTATTCTTGGCGAAACACAAAAGCAGCGGCGTGAAGCGGCGCGCCGCGGCGGCTCGCTCTGTTGAAGAGACGGCGGCTGGCGGCGGACCACAGGCTTCGGCGGCGCGGCGCGCCGGCGAATCCACGGCGCGGCGCACAGCTCTGATGCCGGGTCGCGAGCCGCAGAATATCAAAGCGGTTGGCGATATCGATTTTTATCGGGGCGGTCCCGTGAATTTGCCGATCTACTTCCGCGTCAGGAGATTGATTGACCGAGTTCAACGAGGGCGATCAGGTTTGTTTATGGGTCAAAGGGAGACTCCACCATTTCTTCGGGTGCGCCGAGCTGCCTACCTGCCTGCTTCGGCAGGGCAATGATATCCTGAGATGACCGCAAGGGAGTTGTAGCCTCACTTCACACCATACCAGGTGAAACAACGGGTGAATTAGATACAAGGCTGCGAGGAGACATTAATGGAATACAAGCGCCCGACACGGCGGAAATGTCCCCATTCTGAGCTCACTCGGACAGGGAAACCTCATGTTGACGAAGTAAACAGCGGTTACAGGTCCGGGTGAGCCAGCGAGCCCGGATATCCAGGACTGCTCTCCACAGGCTCGAAGGACGCGGACCCCTTCGAAGGACTCTATGTTGCTCCGACAAAGTCCCAGTTTTTTGACGGAAGCTTACTTTCAGGCAAACGAAATGCACTTAGAGCGTCTGCGGGTAATTGACAGCAAGTATGCTCACTGTCAGACTAGTCTCTGTGGGACCTCGGGGGATTCAGCCGAATTCGTCGCCACCGTGTAACTACGGTCCTGCGACAGGACGATTTACTTCGCATCACATCAAGCCCGGGTCCGCTCTGTAGGGACTGAAGGAGTGAATCTGCGCCGCCGTCACAGCACCGGGCTCATTACACCTGCACTATTCGCTAATCGCGAAGACCTTCGCAAATTCAGGGAGTTTTGCGCAAAGCGACTGTAATGTTGGCTGGCTCGACGATCAGTTTCACTATCGAAGCTCGAAACCGAAGCTTCCAAAAAGCTGTAAACCCTTGAAACGCTTCTCCACCAGATAATTGAGAGGTGGGAAATAAGGAGAAGAATCGGATGGGAAACGAACATATTTTGAAAATTTGAACATCCAAGCTGTTGCTTTCGACACGGGCTCGATAGTTCAGAGATAGGCAGGGAAGTCGGCGATCTTATGTGGAAAAAATCATCAGTAGCGACGGTTCCTGTAGAAAGGGAACCTCAAACGGCGATTAATCCCCAGGGAGAAAGGGTCAAAGACCTCGAACGACCTAGCTGACAACGCAGGAGTGGCTTTTGGATCTTCCCTCGCTCGAGAGGTCGGCGCTGTTGGCAACAGGTAAGGATTTCCGTCTGGTGCGTTGGAGTGGCAGTTGCTGCGATGGAGCTCTCGGCGTCCAGCAACGGCTGAAGAGATCCTCGAAGAGCTCGGAAACCTGCGAGCAATTAAGAAAGAGAGATATACCTCGTTTCCGTTCCGATTGAGCAAGTTTAAACATCGATCTTGGCTAGCGTCGGATCGAAATGCGAAATATTTCGTTCTTACCCCGGAGTTCGTGAGAGCGGACACGAATCGAAACCCGTCGTCCCAGTCAACCGTCACAATCATCTCAGCGATCTCTCTCCCTACCTGGGAAGGAGTTCACGCCTCAGCAACTGTCGTTAGGCTCTGCCAAAAACTGCTTTCCATATCTACATATATGGAGAAGCTAGACAGTGTTTACGGATGATCGACTACGTGGAGAAAAACTCAACGAAAGTTCGAGACGCAGAGATATGCCCTGCGTTTGAGGATCTTTTTCTGACGTACTTGCCATTTTTCCTCGCAAATATCAGCTTTGCCTGCCGCAACGACGATGGGCGCCGCGGTGAATTTCTCTCGAATCTGAAAGACTTCTTCTTCTTTGGGCCGTTGCATGAGTTGAGGGTAAAATGAAGATTTCGTGAATCAATCAAGCCCCCGAGAAATTTGCTGCAGCCAAGAACTCGGCGGGGTAGAGCGCTTCAAATGATAAACTCGGGCCAAGTGAAGCGAAACGCAACATCGGATCAAGCTTTGGGAGCGATTCAAAGAGCAACGCTTCTTCGTTGTTTGAGTTTGTAATACCCCGGAAAACCCTCGTCTCGGAATCACTGGCTCCTTGACAAAGCGGATTCACTCAGACCGTCTCTTCCTGCTTGTTTGCATATGATCCCCCCCCCGGCCACGTGTCTCCCCAGCTCTTGAATGTTGACAAACGTTGGGTGCGGTGATACATCTTGATTATCTCGAATGAAGCTGCCAGGATCAAGGTTACCCTACCTGGTGTTTCAAGCGAATCGTTTCCTCGAAGGACTCTGCGTCGTTGACGGCAAACATTAGAACGAAACCTGTTGCTTGAGACATGACCAGTTCTCGCATGGCTGGAAACACCAGCGTACCCGACGTGTCCACAATTTCGAGGCTGAGCCGCTCACCTGCACGCGAAGAATGTACTTGTTATCAGTTCACTTATCCGTACAGGTGGATGAAGCGACTCCATGGGAGCCACAAGAGACTTCGGATCATGAGTCCCTGGAAAATATGCTCCGAGGCTTCGAGAAATTCTCTATTTGCTCAAGTATCATCTCGGGCCCTCGAGCGGGAGATTGAGCCTGAGTTTGTGGGACAGAATTCCCGCCAAACAGTAACCTTCGCGGTTGTGCGATAAGCTCTCTGAAATTATCTCAATGAAAGCTGCTGAGAACAGTTTCCACTCGACGAAATTGAGGGTCGAATTGAGGGACACATCCTGGGCGTTACACTATCTGCTCGAGCTGTAACAAAGGAACTCCCGACTTCAATTCGCCTTGAATAGTAATGAGTGCGTCCAATCTTAGGCGCCCGGTGAGGCATTTCTGGCATTTTAATCTCGACCGGTGTTCGTCTCGCTTGAATGTTTGAATCCCCTGTTACCCGGAGATACTTTAAACGCTTCTCTTGGTCCAGTTTGAACAGACTGCTCTGTACATCCCGCCCACACTTCGGCCGTGCCTAGGATAACGAGGTGGGAGAAAGGGCTCCTTTTTCCTAATCGTCTCACTAGGAATAATTGGCCAAATTTAAATTTTTCCCTCGCGCCCATGCTGCGGTCTCGAAAGTTCAGGTCAGGTTATATCGGCACCGCACGATAATTGATTCGCACCCATTAACGCTCATTCCAAGCCGAGCCTATGGAGTGCAGAAGGAGGCCGCTAGCTTTTCGCAGGAGGAGACCCGGAGCAGAAGAAATTCTGTATTCCTTAGCTCGTCTTCGTTCTTTATTCCTCTTCTGCTTCGAGTTCTCCTGTGGTCTTACCGTTGTGAACGATGTATTTGCGATAGAATTCCTCAACAGTGGGTCGGTAGCTCCGCAGGAATCGTCCACTGACAAATCTCTGTACAAGGCACGTTTTCCCAACGCGAGCAGAGCCGAGGATGACAATCTGTTAGGCGGAATTGAGAAGTGCTTATTTGATTTTCCGGCCGGTGAAAACGTCTGCGCGGAGGCTAACGATGATTTCTCACCCTGATTTGAGCGTCCGAGCAGCCAGAATTAGACTCTTCTACGTAGCGCATCTGAAACGTAATCACGGAGCTGAGTCTCAATTAATTGAAGAAGAAGTCGAGGATCTTCCGGGAGAAACCTCGACGAGGTCAATCAAGAATACCGAAATATCACAAATTCTCGCCGATTGATCCGTAGGCGGCGCGACGGTCCAACAGCGGAAACTTCTGGCCTTTTGGTTTAAAGTAGGAGACAGCTAAATATAGTCTGCACGGGGCGGTATTCGGGGTCAGCATTCGGCTCCGTGACAGATGAAGGATCTGATTTCCAGCAGCGTTCGATTCCGTTATCGAGCTTCGTTGAGGTCAGTAGACTCTCGCCCGCTACCTAGTTCTCTTGACCCATTGTTAAAATGAGAGTTTCTTCCCGAACATATTGGAAGGCGGCAGCTGAAAGCGCTCCGAAGCAGAATCTGGAACTCGCCGATGGGTTTTTTCTTTTTTTTTTCGCGTCGTTTCCGCATCTTGCCCGTTTCCTCTTCTGACTCTTCTGATTTCCCTTCTCAAAGTCTACGCCATTTTCCTCTTCACGTCGCTATACCTTCAAATGGCCACTGCTTTTTCTTCCGTATAGATGCTGAATAATGTATTCTAACGCTTCTCCTACAGAACGTCTCCACAAACGAACCTCGCTTCAAAGTCGGCCGCCGCAAACACCTGCCGCTTTAGATTGCCACTATTCGGTGTGCGGCGCGGCGTTTCCAGAAAGCATTCCTCGTCGCGATTCTTCTATTGGGCTCAGATCCGCAGTTGGCCCATCCAAACTTCGGAAGCCACATCCTCACTCCGATAGCCTAGCCCACATAGCGGGTGAAACATCTCCTCATTCTGTCCAGAACGACTCTCACGGATCGCTTACTCTGACTGAGATAGCGAGAACTTACGGTTTGCGATCCCTTAGATGGAACTCTCACAGAGAACGCAGCGGTGTCAAGAGCTCGATTGACAATCGTCGACTGCCGGCTGAAAGTTATTCAGAGAGCATGTGGTTCAACTCGAGAAGTAGGGCATGAGTGTGTTCTCGTACCACTTCTAGTGCCGATTCGAGATACGAGGGAGAAACAAAATCCGGCGCTTGCGCCAGTGTCGGACATGAGTCCGGGCGAAACTCATGCTCAGTGATGACGGTGTAGTCTTGATTTACAAGTGAGTTTTCGTCTTGAATAAAACAGAATTTCCAGAAAGTTCCCGTGACTTCCAAAATGCACAACAGGTGTTAGCGTTCTCGAGCCCACGGTGTTCCAATGATTTCGTTCTCCACGTGGAAACGGAGAAACGTTTGAAAAACCGATCGCCGCAATGCGAGGAGTGATCGCTCCAGGTCGACCTACGCCCCACGAGAAGAGCGAAAAGACCCCCGGTAGATAAACGAGGTCTAATGCACCGAATGATTTCTCTTACTCATATGATGCGGTGGTTGCTTTATTCGTCAGCCTGGCGAGGCTGGAGCTCGAGCGTCATGCGAAGCACAGTTACATGGATTCAGCGTAACTTGCTTAGGCGCTTCGTTCCTGGAGCGCGGAGGTGGTTGCTGCGCATCATCGATTTTCGTGAATTCTTCATCGGACACACAAAAGCTCATATCAAGCTTTTAGTCCTAGCTGTAGCCATTCCGAACGCCCACGGTCTACAGCCGTCTGGAAAATGCGTTCCATGGAAGTCTGTACGTAGAAAGGTCCGAAACTCAATTTCGGGTCCTTTCTCGAGACTGAGTGGGCGAGAGAAGAAGAAGAGGGAGTCCTGATAGGTGATCCATGCGGCATTTCGATTCTACAGCGGACGAGCAGACCATCCACGTACGGAAACGTCGTTTTCAACGTGATCAAATTTTCTCCGATGTCGACGTTCAGATGTCCCGTTCCTTAGCTCATGTCATGAGAACCCCGGCCGTCAGCGGGAACAGATGCTCACGTGATTGAGAACTGGAATTTTTCCGCATGTGTGATTTACAGTTCGGAGCTTGAGGAACTCCGAGCGATCTGCTCTCGCTGGACTCGAGCCGCCTAATTCAGATTCCTTCCTGGATAAACCTGATAGAGTGGACGGTATAGTAGCTGTACTAGCTAGACCTGGCTCGGGTCGTCGATCGTAATTAGACAGCCCCGTTTGATTGCAAACGAATGAGATCCTCGAACGTACCGCGTTTCTGCTCTCGCCATTGCGCGCCTCGTGGTGAACACATTCTCGAACCTGGAAAGCCCACTCGATGTTGAAACGTGCAGCAAGCGATTTGAGGCGTGAAAATTTCTGGCTATGGCAACGATCACTGAAATTTCGAAATGAAGACAGCAATCTTCTCCACTTGAGGACTTGAGGGACCGTCGTTTTTCGGTCGTGCATTGCGACTGATCGACCGAGTCGAACGTTCAAACCTCGGATTGGAACTCTAGAGGTCAGCTGTGAGAAGTTGGAAAAAGTCGTTGTGATTTTAGCGGAAGGCTGAACTGGAGACGTCACAACAGTTCTCAGGCGCAGACGGGGGATTTGCTTCACGGTCCGATTCGGAAAGCTCTAATGGAAGAAACTCTGCAGAGTCCACA
This sequence comes from Neoseiulus californicus, assembly GCA_028455905.1. NCBI lineage: Eukaryota > Metazoa > Arthropoda > Arachnida > Mesostigmata > Phytoseiidae > Neoseiulus > Neoseiulus californicus. The sequence goes on along the minus strand of JAMQGS010000005.1, from coordinate 14,905,261 downwards.
CAGTGACCACCTCAGCAACCGATTGAGTCGAGGGTCGTAAAGTCGCTCGTCTTGACACACTTCGAAAGCTTCCGTCCTCCAAGACCTCACCACTCCAGATTCTCAAGCGATTTTTCCCGATCCTTCCTTTCCAGCGATCAGCGTCAGATGCCGAACTCCCAAGCTACGCAGTCACCTCAAGCTCCGTCCAGGGTCGCCGGAGATGTAGCTTTCTAAAGATAAGTTTCACTCGATAGTTCAATGTCGGGTAATGATCGGGACGGCGGTGTCAGCTACTTTTGATCAAGTTTCCAGTCGTATACAGTACATAGTTTTTCTCGTATTTCCAACTTTTACTGAACATTGCTGCTCACCTGCGAGTTGCAGACGGGAGAAATGGCGGCGTCGGGGGCTCTCTATTCACCTGAACGACAACATCCATCGATTCCGAGACGCCAGTGTTCGTCGCACTTCGACCCCAACGGAGCTAGACAGTTTCCAATTAACAAGTCATTCTTTCCTGAGTGAGGCTTCTCTGATAATCCTGCCCAGACTACAGACGCAGATAATCCAGCGTGATTCGTTCCCTGTCGCACCTAATCACGTGTAACCTGACCACTTGAGGGGGAAAAACGATGAGTAGTTAGTAGAGGGAGACACGATAAGAAGACGCATGACAAACTGAAAAGCCAAAATTTGAAATCGGAGACGACACGTGAACTTCCGCGATCGGCCTTGAAAAACGCGTTTGTTGCTCGAGTGGCTGCGTACGTGCAACAAGACAAGGACCTGCTGCGTCATGGACCGCTACAAAGTTCGTTCGAGGGTTCTTCCCGGTTCAAAGCGAGCCTATGACAATGGATCGAATTTCAACGTTGTTGGAATTTCCGTGTTCCGATGTCCGCTCCTTCCAATAATATGAGCGCCGGGAGCTCGCCTTTGTCAGAATCCGCATCCATTTGATGATTTCTCACAGGAGGAAAAGCGAAGTTTCTGCACCGTCTGGGGTGCACAGCTCAAATTCACAAAATGGCCCTCGATGAACAAAAACAGCGCCCATCTCGCAGTCATGGCGTCCGAGATGGGATCCGGTAGCATTGTCATCTCCTGCCATTCGCGACACGATTCCAAAATGAATCCAAGCAAGATGAAAAGCTTGCTGTCATTTGATGAGAATCGATTTCCAGGAGCGGCATCGTTCCGGGGGAGCACCGTGTGAACGGAAGTCGAAGGAACGAAGTCGGGGTCTTGATGGGACCCGGAAGCGACGGAAACGTTTTTGCCTCTTCCGTTCTGCATCACATGCTAATATCACAAGGAGGAGACAAGCTCCTCTGAATGAGTTGCAACAAGGAAGAACAGCTGCGGCACCGGCGCAAACAAGTTTAGCATTCAGACACAAATCGCGTCAAACTGTAATTTAAGACGTCTCGGTGTGATTCCAGCTCGTCGGCACCCTTCGACGTTCTAGCGGAAGACATCGAGGATTGATTCCGAGCATTTATTCAGCTTTCTGAAGATTCCGTGCTCCCTCACACAAAAACGTCCCGAGTCCACCCCTAAATTGCCATTGGACGAGACTACGTTCAAAAACCAGAACTTATTCAGAGATTCCGTCTGAGCCTAGTGCAGCTTCAAAGTGAGATTTACACGTCAACTCTGAAGGCTCCCTTCGCGATCATTTCGTCCACGGCTTTCCAGTCCAACCCGAGATGTCCAGAACGTAGCGGGTCACACCTAACGGAAGAATAGAATGCAAGTTATTCGACGAAGCTTTCATCATGTCATGCAAGCAGACAAGCACAGCGGACGATTTCCTTCATTCCAAGGGTGACGATGCCCAAAGACATCGTCGAGAATCCAGGCCAGCCAGCCAGCCAGTGATCGAGGAAAAGAACGAATGGAATACAAAGACGTGGACAGTTGACCGGAAGAATGTTCGTCGAATACCCGAGGTCAATCGCCTCGCTGCGCTCTACCTACATTCGCTCCTTTCTCTTCCAGATTGCTTCAGGCCTCATGGGCGGAACGCCTTCAGGGGAAACGACGCACGCCTTCCCCTCGGGAGGTTCTGCCGAGTATGCCGCGGTACGGATGCGGAAAATGTTACATGAATCCACCGTTCATCGGGGAATAGCAAATATTCACGAGCGATCAATTGTAACGAGAACTGATGCGGGAGCGAGCAGGGCCGTCCGTGGCCGGGAAAGACTCACATCAGACCCGTGAGCCTTCCAGATGGCTCACCGTAGACGAAAGGTATATGTATGTATGTAGCTGACTCGAAGAACGATACGCTCGTCGCTGTTTGATATTCCAATATCAACAAAGTATTCGTCTCCCGTTCGGTGGGGCTGCATGCGACCGACGGAAGGACGAAGCCGAGTCGTTGTTTCAAACAAACTTTGCATGACTCGACAAGAGAACGGGCTCCCAACTGCGTTTGGCTCGCTTTATTTTCGCATTGCCGTGGGATACGGTCGCAAGCAACTGAGACTGAAGCCCTCGTCGTTGTCGGAAAGTTCGTGCGAGTTGGAAGTGAGTCCGAAGCACGCGTTTGTCAAGGCCCCCGAAAGTTTCTTCCCAGAACGCTTCGATGCCTAGCATACTCTCACAAAATTTCCAGACGTGAGTAATTGCCTCCAGAAACTGCGCACCCTGTTCCCATTTCCTCGGACGTCGGGCTCTCGACGCCACCTCACCTCAAGGAAGTTCTCCTCGTAAACGCGAATCCAAGCTGCGAACACGAAACGGAACTTTCCCTGTAAACAGCGGTCGTCCGGCTCGATCCGGAACAGAATCTCTATTTTGGCAGGCGGGTAGAGCCCTTCTGACGGTCAGAAGGTTGAATAGACTTCAGGTCCCTAGGCTCCCTTCGTTGCCTAAAACTAAATAATTCTCCTTTTATGCACAAAAAGGAGGACCGAGCCTCCTTCCTGTAATCCTGCAGTGCCAGGAGAGCAGCGAACAAGGAACAAAGACGAACTCGCGAGGGACCGCGCTAAGCCCATTGAGAATCGGTACTCATGAGAATCAGATGGGAGACACGCTGAGTGGCCGCATGGCTCAAAAAGGAAGGACCAAAATCATAGTCCGCGGAACCAACCGAAGTAATGTGCATCGCACCCCGAAAGAAGGGGGTGGTTTGCCGCGGATATCATGGTGTTGACGCATCAGCACGTCTTTTGACCACCTTTGGAATTCGTCCTCCAATTGCCTTGTCAAAGAAACTCTCGAATCTAGTCATGAGTCGTCATTCCAATCGGATTCTCCCCGCAGTCTAGTTTGGCGTCTTGCGTCTCAATCCAATGATTCAAAGTGGCTCATTCTCTTCAACCCAAATAGTCAGGGAACTTAATCTTGTCAGAGTCTCGTCAAGCGCCAGCCCAAGAGCGCGGAGGTGATTCTGAAATCAGTCTGACCGCGACGGTTCTCGAATTGCTCGATTCGCAATCGCAATCGACCTTATTTTCTTCACGATAATTATCAATTGGTAATTCTGATCATTTCTGGGAAGTATCTGCGCCCAACCCTGTCGGGGAACAATCTGAGATGAAAAGTACGAGTCAGCGTACATAGTTACTCCTGAATCTTGGGGATTGAACGCAACTTGAACCCGATTCCCATCAATATAGCTAGCGGCGACATCGGCGTCGATCGACAACAAATTAACCCGCGCATTCGGCACATTGAATGTCACACCCAACCATATTTTTTGTTTCCAACCTCGCGCGTAGGCCTGCTGGGCTAGGTAACGCGGATTGGGGAATGCTATCCATCCGGGGGATATCCGATGGGAGGTTCCGGAACGATTGCGCGCCCGAGGCGCACCTACTGCGGAAGGCGGGGAGTGGATCGATGTTCAGTCGGTTGGAGTAGGGGACTCTCGTTAACAGTCCCAACTTGAATCTCGGAGGGGCAGGAGCCCGGTAACGAGAGCGGAAATCCGAGTTTCCGACTCATTAAACAACGCTTCCAAAAGTTTCTGAAGCACTTCTGCATCCCAATTAATGCTTAAAGATCGGTAGAGACCGCGATATGCATTTGAACGCGGAGCATAGCTCGACACGGCGAACGCCGCATCAAACCACCGTGACCTCAGAGTCCTGTCCAGCCTGTATAGCTTCAGTCCTGTTAGGACTGACAATGTCTTCATACGAGGACTGAAACGTGGAGCGCTCGGAAGCTCGCGGAAGCTTCGCTTTCCTACGATTGGAAACGAAATGGAGCAACGCGTCGTCACAGATGAGGGATCTAGAGCTCGGTCAGAAGATTTCGTCGACGACCGGCAGAGTGAAAAGCTTCGTCCTCGATGAGATCTTCATCACCGACGATGCGTGGGTCCATGGCCCGTTTGCCGGCTGTTCTCAGGGCATAACTCCACGATAACGACCGGGCCGTGCGTGTAGCATCTGATGGGCTCCGAGTAGTTGCGGCCGTCCTTTTTGACATAGAGCTGAGCTCAGCGGTTGACACGGGAAACATGACGGACATGAGCTCGAGCTTCCATAACTTTGATGAGTCTGTTGACCTCAGCTATGAAACCAACCGCCTAAGTAAGGCCGAGCTCCAATGCAGCGTGATCGCTCGTGAAGACTCTTACCATAAAGGTCAACGAAGCCTGACGGAAACCAATGCGGTTCCCGGTCGCCAAACCTTTCGCTGAATCAGCTCTTTACGGGGACGCTGAATCCTCGCAAGACCGCATCGAATGAAAATTGTGAACGGTGACTTTCCGCCTGCGTTCACAATTCAGAGGAAAGTAGACCCGAATCGGGCGGAGATTTTCGGCGAGTAACTCCAGCTTCGGCGCCATCGCTGGCGTAATATGTCAACGAGTCTCAATGGAGTCAGGACGCGAGTTCTATTCCGCGGCTGTCTTGATCATTCAGACCTCATTCAGAAATAATGAAGCAGACCCTTTCAAATCGGGCTCAGCATTTCGTCGCGCAACGCAACCTATCGCAAGCCACACATGATCTTAACCGTAATTACTACTTCCATCGAGGCTGCATCGCATTACGGCTTGTAGCGGAAACGTGAATCGCTGAGGCTTCCCGATCTCTATCGGCTCAACAAGATATCTGAGGAGGTACACCGCCGACGGCGACGTCGAAAAGGACTCTGACGGTGTTCACTCTGGGACGGATTCAAAATCCTCAAATCCTTCCGGGATCCACTCCAAGTTCTCGTTCTGTTGTTCGAGCTGGGGGTTCGACGGTTGTCAATTCTGGTGCTGGCCTTCGAATTGAATTAGCAGAGGAGTGATTCAAACGAGACCCTCGGCTCTCGACTGGGATTCGGGCTCAAATTAGATTTCTTCGTCCTTTCCGGATCCATTCTCTGTCGCTCACGGCGAATTCGATCTCGATCCGACGAGCCGGATAGCCATCGACGATTGTGAAAACGACGGCAATGCTATGCAGCGGGTGACTGATCTCACGCTGCCCGCATCGATCGCGGGAATCATCTCCGTGCAAACGCACACTCCTTCAGGAAACCGATCATTAGTATGAGACGGACTATCTTCTCACCGGCGGTCCCAAATGGTCGGCGGGCTCGCTGGGGTTACAGGAAGTGGTTGCTCCTGTCTGAATAAACACATACACAGCCTCTTGAGGGAGCTTCCGTTCATCGCCTACAGAACGCGCCGATGCGCTCCGGCAAACCGAGCAGGTCCTGAGTCCAGAACGTGCAACAGCGTCATGTGCCGATGTGCAGCAGGCCCCTCGTCAATCAGAATTGCGTAGGACCAGAAATCCCCTAGGCTCATTGCTCAGGCATGGGTTCTCGGGTGTAATCCGGAGATCAACGGAAGAACGGTTCCTTGAATCATCTGGAATGCAGATAAATTTCTGTATACAACTGATATTCATCTCTTTCAGCTTCCAATCATGTATTCGCGAACGATCAATACCGCGAGAACTCACTACAAATACCCTCCTTTTTTCGGCGACAAGTGGTGTCAATTTTAAGGAACGCAACTCAAGAATACATTTTCCCAATCTTGTGTTCTCAAAGGCGAGCAAATAGGAACATGCCGTTCCTATCGAGCGAAAGGATCGGCTAGAAAAGATTGCAATTTCCCGACGGAGAGCGAGAAGTATAAGAGCCGATATCACGACGCGGCGTCCCAGGTGTCTCGCAGCGGTGATGGGATCAACAACGAGATCTGGACCTGTTTCGAAGTATCGCCAAGGCAAGATACAATTTTTATTGGTAGACATCGCCGATCAATACGGAACACCGTCGGGCGGTTGACGACCCGGCAGAAAATACACTGGGTCTTTACATACGACCTCATCCTTGCGCGGTTCCCTGTAAGGAGAGGAGTTCGCCGTGGCTGTGGATTCTTACGGAGTCGAAGGTCACGGGCATGCCCCCTGTCTCGGCATCTCAAGCCCACTACAGTGATCCGGCGCAGTGCTGAGAAGCAGCGTCTGACTTGATCGCCTGGCGGCTCGTCGATACCATTGCATCGCTCATGATCGAGCGGGATTCATCGGCATGAGATCTGAGATCGCGGTGATCACTTACATATCACAGTCGACCGGCTCTTGTTCAGGCGAGAAGCACAGCGATATCGACACAAGGACGGCAACAGGCGTATCAGCCCGGCAAAAAATCCCGGGTTTTCTGCCATGGAAACCCAACTGTGCCTCGAAATCAGACAGCGCTCGCGGCTTCGTATATGACCTTTGCAGAGTGATTTTACCTGATCGTACAACAGTAATGTGAGAATAGCCGATCGATAATCTCTCAATCTTCGGCGATGTGAAAAATCCCTACACGGGCCACTCAGATGATCCCGATCTGGCCAAGCCCCCAGCCATGCCCCGACCGCCCATGGAGAATAGCAGAGGAAGTTTTAAGATCCCGGAAATTCCTTGAAAGTCATTTAAGGTCCGCGACGCTCGACCATGACGTCCTGGCTGAAAGAATCGTCAGAAAGATGGAATTCTAGGACAGTGGTTCCCAAGTTGGGGTACGCGGAGCGATTGCTGGGGTACAACAATTTCTTGTTCGATGCCAACACACATTGAATATCTCTGGCGTTTCCGGCAGCTTAGATAAGAAACATGCTCGAAAAACCACCTCCTCCCGCTGTGGGTGGAGGATCTGGCGGTGCGCCGAAGGCCTGGATGCGGTCGAAAGGTTACGCGAGACTCGAAAGTTTGGGAAACACTGCTCTAGCAGATCGATGGATGACCTCGCTCACTTTCTATTTCCACGTGGTCGGCGAGATCGAAGGTGGCCTCCACAACTTCCTCGAAGCTCTTCACGTTCCTGTTTGAAGAGAAGAACTTGGTTAGAGTGGAATTTTGCGCGCCAAGAACGACTGAGGTCTTCAGACCACGACAAGGACCGCTCTCCACATTGAACCCGTCTCCTCAATCAACGGGTTCCGGGTGAAAAAGCCGCTCCCATTCGCGCACATTCTAGGGGTTCGCTGAGGAACATGGTCAGAGTCACCACCATCCAGACAATGAGAATCGGATGGTATCCAGTCCGTTGACTGATCCGTGTATTTCAAGGAATGCTCGGGCTTTTTCTCTCGGAAGCAGGGCGCTCCTGAGAGAGCGTTATCATGCGAACGATGGATGAGAAACAGACTCACGTATACCGGAACTTTGCTTCAAACTGCTGATACAGGTATACGGGGGGAGACCGTCTCTGTTTCCTCGTGGTCTTGAACCATTCGCTCCTCGCGCGCTCTCTATACTCCGCGAACCGTTTTTCGGAGAGCCCTGTCAGTTTTCTATCCGTGAGTGACTTCGCGACGATTGCAAGAGACTATGCTTCAATAATGATCGACAGAATACGACTCACACATTCTCGACAGTGCACCAATACTGAGGGTGCCTTTCTCGTGCTGCGGCTTCTCGGGTAACGGTCTCCCTTTGAATTGGGGATACAGGCCTCTTATGTTCCATCTGAAAGGAAAATTTCGAAACCTGCGCTGCTCCGAGACACTCCCGCTTACTCTGAATGTGGTTCTTGACGTACCTCTCATGCTCCCGTTTTTGTTGATTGCACTTATCACCGTTGGCCATATGGTTCCGCAGACAATGGCCATCCATATGCAAGATGCTCAACTCGAAGACATATTCCACTGAGCTGAGAAATAGATCATGAATTGTATCTCGAACAAACCCTCTAACTCAGAGTGACGAAACATCTATCAACATGCTCCCTGAGAGAACGCTTTTGAAATGAATCCTCCGGCCGCCGCCCACCAATGGACTGGCAAAATGTGAGGATCGGCAATATTCCTGAGGCTTCATCCATCCGCAGTCGTGTCGTGGAATAGCATCCGGTGGTCCAGTGCTCGCCGCATGGATTGCAATCGAGTCTCACCCGTACCCTCTGACGGACTTTGAAGGAACGCGCTATGAAACTAGGGCGCGGAACAAGATAACGGAAGTCTTGCTGAACATGTCCGCATCAGAGTCGAATGACCACCGATCGAGAAACCCCGGACCCAAACCCAGCTCTGTCGCAAATCGATCTCCAGGTTGAGCCCTGAATTTCCTGGTTTTGCCCCGGTCCCCTGAGAAAGACTTCGCCCCGCGAACTTTCATAACCGTAAGTCCACCCCACGATCCTCGATCAAATGCCATACTCAGTTTCATCCCGCGCATACTTGTGGGTATTCTAAAGCTTCTCGAATTGACATCTATGGACTTTTTGCGTCGAGTGCAATGACGGAAAAAAATCCTCACTCGTTTGTTGTGGCGGGAAGCTCAGTTTCGTTGGCACCGAGCTCGTCGGAGTCCGTCGCGACTCTCGGGCTTTGACGCAATCCGGGCTCCTGAGCCTCCTCTTGAGCCATTTGTTGGGACCCATCCTTGGGCGACGGTGGACAGATCGGTTTAGACCAATCAGAGGGCTTCGCTTGAGATCCGGGCGGGAGCGTGTATTGGGGCGTATCTGGAGCCGCTTGCGGTAACGGATTCTGTTGATTCATGGACTGGAGCATCGGCAGCTGGTTTAGGTACGGGAGGTTTTGAGCAAGTTCCGGCGGGAGCTGAGGGGCCCTAGGCTGTGGAGCCCAAGTCAGTACCTGGTATACTGGATACCAGAATACCGGCATGGGATTCTCATTGCCCGGCCCGGGTGCTGGAAGCTGATAGGTTCCTGGGTAGTTGAATTGGTACCAAACTTGGTTGACAGGGAAAAAGTAGGTATTCTCAGCTGGTTTTTGCTGATATTCTGCGGAAGGCTCATCTGACATGCGTTGAACGGCCTCCGGATCAATATCCTCGAAGTGATCCAAATCATCGTCGGCAGAGAATATACCGTCGTCGTCAGAATCGGGTTGGGGGGTATAGCTCGGACCATTCATACCACCCCCTCGCAGCACTGATGGGGGGCTGAGATCTCTCGCTGCTGCCAGGATGCTCGCAACGGCACCGACGAGGCCCAATATCTCAAGAATCCTCGATGAAGCCCGGGTACCCAGTCCACCGCCACGGAGGCCAGCGAGGCGGTTCAAACACAGTGCTCTCAAGAAGGCCCCCCATAGATATGCGGGCAGGAGAAGGGAAATCACGGTCATAGTTTGGGAAAGCTTTTTTTGGCGCGAATTTCGTTGTTGATCATCTACAACTAAGGAATCATTTGGTCCTGGTTGGGAGGTTCATCGGATCAGACTTGAGAGCTTGACTATGCATTTGCCCACTCATAAGTACAGTCGGGCGCCGCATAGCCTTTGCCTCGTATAACGAACGATGCGCATAACGAACTCCGAAATTTCTTTCCAATGGTCCGCAGTATGAACCCGTGATCCACGGTACGAACCCGTGATCCACAGTACGAACCGTTCCATCGAATCTCATGTGAGCTCAGGAATTCCATTTTTGTAGCCCATTTGTGGTTCTTAGACGGTTATCTCTCTCGGTCAATATTCCTTCAGGTCCGCAACGGAGGACGACATAGCGAGTGACCTTGAGGATATCCTGATCTCAGAAATCGTGACTTTTGCGAGAGATGCCGGGCCGGAAGTCGACATGTAGACGAGCTCTCAGAAAAGCATGACTTTCCAGAGGACCCGCGTGAAGCAGATCTGCAAGCCCTGTTAGATTTTGTCAACGCCTGAAATTCCCCCACAGCGCGAAAACCCACTAACATTTCCGAAAATTCTGTCGCAAGTCATTTCAAAGCTTCCTTGAAACTGCACAAAAAACGCCTCGGTGATTTTCCCGAAACTGTAATTTGTCAAAGGAAAGTCGATCCCAAACGAAATGAGAGGCAACAGTTGAGAACGTTAGACCGAAATGGTGATATTAACCTTCGTGCAACGGAAGTATTCTCAATCCCACCTTGGAACCGATTATTTCGATTTCCGTGCTACATATTGCTGAAGGGCGTTCCGCATAACGAGCACTCCGCACACCGAACCGTTTCGCGGAACGAATTAGGTAGGTTCACTGCGCGGGACCTCTCTGTAAAACACTCGTAAATGCGCTCGACCTCCCGCTAGACCCTGACCATCGGTACCATCGGTTTCGGTTTGTCAACGATTTTTCGCGGAATTTATGGGCTACGGCTCAAAATCTATTTTGACCTGCGAGATCTGCGACGGGAACGGGCGCACGTTAGACGCATGCGGCATCCCAGGCAGCAAGAAGCCGTGTGAAGCTGCGACATCTTGCTGTCTTGTCGACCGCTGCGTCTGGAGATAGGCGCGAAAGCAAAGTCGCTCAGGTAATTGTGGGTCGATGATATTCACAACTCACGTTGTGTCGATCGTTCACTCGCTCATATCAGGATCATATTCACAATCTTGGGGGTCATCACCGTCTTCAACCGTTCAGTTGCCCCGAGATGCCCATCCAAACCCCAATTATATCAATGTCGGCAAGCAAGTACTTGGAGCATTGCGAATCTCAGAGATCCCCGAACTAGCTTCCAAGAGCCCCCACCGGATGTTCCAGAATCGAAGGCAGTCTGCAGGCGTGCATTATGCATAGCTCAGGGGGAAGGGAACAATGCCTCCATCGCTCGAGTAATCATTTCTTCCCCTGTTCACTTCGTATACCGCTGCTTTTAGCGCTCATTGTGGCCGGTCGGGTTCGTTCAGCTCTATGGAGAAGTGTTCATTCGTGGTTTCCCATCTGACAGCTCCATCTGACAAGGGAAGTGTCAGACGCTAGGTTGGAGTTCCGCGACGAGAGTTGGAGGATGGATGCACGCGATCTTCTGGATTCACATGGCGTCATCATTTTTTTCCAAATACATACGGGAGAGAAAATATCTTGGTTGAATGAGTCTGACTCTCCATAGAAACCCCCATAGACAGAGCGCTCAAGCCGACGACGAAGTTAACCCATAGGAACTCTACGGCGCGCTCTATTTGGGATTCACTCATATCTTTTCTCCCGCATTCATTTTGAGAAAAATGATTGGATCATGAGAGTCTGAGAGATCGTACGAAGTCATCCTGAGAATTTCGTTCCGAAACTCCAACCCAGCGTCTGACCCCTCCCTTCTGAGTTGATATGACGCACATTTTCGGGGGATGAGAGTGACACAAGTTGTAGCGCACCTTCAGTGGAGCGCGATTTCAAAAAATGCGTTCATGCGCGATAGTCGGACCCAAACTTCCCATCACCGCGCGCCATTCGCCGAGCACACATGTTTACTCGGTGAGCGAAGTTTCACGTGCGCCGGTTGAACGTTGGAACTGCATATTAGTTGTGACTTGGAGAAGTGGTGATACCATACGGTGAGTTCTACTAGAGAAAGTTATTCATCCTAGTTTGCCTGCTCCCGGAAGAGCGAAACCTGGTGCCGTGTAGAGTCGCTCTCAGCGTTCACTTCTTGTTCTTCCAGACTGTCTTGGTATCGACATTAAGCTCGCAAGGGATGATGGAGACGGATGGACAGCTGACTGTCGACTTGACAAATGAAATGGATGCGGAAGACCGCGACGATGATGACACCGCCCTCGAGGCTCCTATCGCGAAGGGGTCTCCGCTGGACGAATACTCTTATACTCAACGTGATAACTTCACCTCGGAAATATACAAGATCGAGGTCGCAAATCTACCATTTCACATGTCGCCGAAGGATTTCAAGAAGCTCTTGGCTGGTCGATTGCGGCTTCAACCCCACAAAATCAAGATGTTCAACATAAGGAAAGCTCGATTCGCTTTCGTTACATTTAAAAATGAAGAACAGCGCGACGAAGGAATCAAAGCCCTGGATGGTTACAAGTACAAGCAGGTGACATTCCGGGCTGGATTGGCGAAACCGCGAGCGGACCCAGTACAACGAGCGAAAAAACAAGAACCTCCGCCATCATCGAACGATTCAACACAGTCTATACTGGATGTTATCATACCATGGCACGATGTGCCATATGATGAGCAGCTCCGGCGCAAACAAGCCTCCATGGTGGAACTTCTGGGTAGACTAGAGCGAGATCTCAGTCGTCAGCAGTCGAAAACATTCAACGACTTCGTTCGTACTTCCAAAGAACAGACGAAAAGGTCGACAATTTGTGAAGTGGTCGATATTTGCGGCAGTCCCCGAGAAAATTTCTATCGAAACAAGAATGAGTTCACGCCTGGCAAAGATTCGGACGGGAAGGTGGTTGTGGGATTCCGAAGAGCCAGCTACAAGAAAGGGTCGACCGAGGTTGGGGGAGTCACTGACGAAATGAAGCACATCCCCAAGCTGGCGGTGGAAGTTGCCAAGCTGCTTGAGGATTACTTCCAGCTATGCGCCGATTCCCGACCTCCGTACGATGCTCAGGACGAGCAAGGCTATTGGAGGCAAGTCACTGTTAGAACCTCTGAGACCGATCAGTGTATGGTGATTGTGTTGATGCATCCGCAGAATCTCTCGGAGGAGGAAATAAGAGAGGAAGTGAGAAAGCTGGGTGAGTTTTATAGCTCAACATTGAAAGCTGTCGTCTCTTCCTTCTACTTCCAGCGTTTCGACAAGAAGGGCAATGTCTATCCTCTGGAGCATGTGGCCGGCTCGCAAGTCATCGAAGAGAAATTGTTGGGTATCAGATTCGAGATTTCACCCCCTAGCTTTTTTCAAGTCAACACGATAGCTGCGGAAGTTCTATATAGGAGGATCTACGAATTGGCACAACTCACAACCGAGTCCACCGTGCTTGACCTTTTTTGCGGTACGGGTTCCATAGGACTCACCATGGCATCTAAAGTTAAAAAAGTCTTAGGAGCCGAAATAGTACCCGAGGCTGTTGAAAATGCTCGACGAGTTGCTGAAGAGCACGGTATTGCTAACTGCGAATTCATTGCTGGCAAAACAGAAGACGTGCTCTCCAACGCCCTCCGTAAAGTTTCAGAGGAACAGAATGTCGTCGCGATTCTGGATCCCCCGCGCCAAGGCGTGCACAAACGAGTGATAAAACTGCTCAGATCTTACGAGAACATTTCATGTGTGATATACGTTGCTTGTAATCCGGCCGCTGCGATGCCTAATATCGTGGATTTCTGCAAGCAGGCCAGCAATAACTATCGGGGCGAGCCATTCCTTCCTGTAGCGGCACAGCCTGTCGATATGTTCCCCCACACGCCTCACACGGAACTCATAGTTGTTCTCAGGAGATTTAGGGACGTAGTGCGTTCTCAAAACGACGCACAGTCGAAAGCGGCTGATTGAGCCGACTGGAACATTGGGAACATCGGAAGGGATCTCGGAAGCAGCCATGTTTTTTCCACGGGTTATTCGTTTTCGCGACTGCAATAAATGATAGGACTCCGTTGGATTTGAACTTGAACTTGTTTTCCATGAAGCAATCGTTGACTGACGAGAAATGGGACAACCATGAGGATGAAACTTTTCCCTATACCGACTGAAAGTTACTCTGACCTTCATCGTCCAGCACCTCGCTGTCTCGTTCCGCTCGATGTATCCCGGAAATAACACTAATTTCACCTAATATTCATTGTTGGTACGTAATAAGTGTCAACCATGGGAATTCTCCAAGGACGAATTCGAAACGAGTCCGCTCCGGAGTTCGTCACCGAGCTACTCATGGGTCTGATTACAAAAGAGTGATATTTTAGAGACCTCATCGGGCACCTCAGAGCGACATCGCGGTGCATGGTTTCGAATTCGTCTCTTTTCCGATCCTGCGGGATCCAGGTCCCCGGCAGCCGGGGCCCGGCTGTCTCGCCTCGTTTTTCTCTCGTCTCAGATTCTGACCCTCGATCTCTCGTTTCACGATAATGAAACGTCGAGATCCACCGGAACAACGAAATTGTGTCCATCAGACCCTTTCGAGTCCTGTCCACCAAGCAGTGAGGGAGCTGCGGAGCTGTTCGGTCCGCTTAGGGAAACTCGGCCGTTGCAACATTGGACTGTCGTCGATTGATTACTTAAAATACGATACCTTTGATGAAACGTATCTAATTCCCTCGGCCAAACTGGTCCACGATGGGAAAGTTCCCATCGTTATAGGATTCCGTAGATGGGGTAACATTCCCCTCTCTTAAACCGGCCGTGCTCAGCAACTCCGATTAGAATCACCGATTAAATGATTGTTGCAGCGCTTCTGGTGTTAAATATCGAAATGGAGACTGTGAGCAACTGGCCACCAAGTCGGCTCCTGGATATCCTTTTTGGAATTGCCTGGGACCCCTCAACTGCCCCCCCCCCCCATTACCCCTCCCGATGTTCTCCGTCGCACGAGCTCTTCGTTCATGTAGACACGCCCGAGGTGGCAAGGGCTTTGACGCTATCAATTTCTCTGACACGTCCACGGAAGGACCGCGGAGCTCCTGAAAATCCACATGACGACTGCAAGGGAATCACACCTGATGATTTCCTCCCTGAGATTCGCACGATCTTGGGATTATTGAATATGTATGTTTCGAATGACTCTGTAGGCTTTAAAGCGGGCCCTCACGACCTTGGCTGAAGGATTTCCGCAAGAGAGAAATCGAGGATCGTTTAGGTCTCGCCCGGGACACGCAAGATAAATTGGCTGACGATTGCTCACACCGAGCAGACGCTGTCGAAGCGAGCAGGAGTTTGCATCAAGCTCATGGCGGGACTAATATGGAAGATGTTCTAGCCATCGATTCGTGGTGGCGAAGTAAGCGCTTGTCACGGTGAATGATGCGCAACGCCAATCACCCGCAGTGCCAAGTCCGACCACGTTATTCCTAGAAACGAGCTGTGCACCCGTGTGTCCTTGATCTCATTTTCTGCGATGCCAGACAACGGGAACTCAGCTTGTTTCTCGCACTTTCACTCTAATGCGATGGCCTTCACGAACCCATTCCTCGGAGAGATTCTGTGCTTCATGGAACGGTTTCGTAGGGAATGGGAGGAGTTCTCACCATAGTGATCGCTTCAGCGAATGAGCTGGTCTTTTGAGACCGGCTACAGCAGATGCCAGGTCAACCTGATGCGTCCCGTGGACTCGCCTCATCCGATGCCCGCTTTGATATCTTCGCATAGGAGGGAGGAAGCTACAGCTTTGATGTGACTCCATGAGAACGATTCTCGCGGGGAATCTGCGGGATAACACAGCGGGACGTTCAAAACATCCGATTCAGTTTTTTTTTCGAAGCAATCTCACAAAGGGGAGACCTTCATGATTCTCAGAAAGAACTGTGAGTGCGAGAAGAAGGAAAGACAATGAGGAAAAGACAAAGACCCATAGGAGAAAAAATGCATTTACGCACGACCCAGGAGACCGGAAAATTCAACTGGAGCGTGGGGCTCATGTATATATACACTAAAAAAACCTGAGGCTCTTTATCTGAAAGATAGGAGCGGATGGTGGTTTTGAAGATTATACATAGGAGGGAAGACATTAGAGGGAAGGGCATTCCAAAGACGAGATATGCGAGGGAAAAAGGTGGAGCCAAAGTGGGCAGTACGATCAGTAAATATTTGGACAGTATAGGGGTGTTGGTTGGCTGTACGTCTGGTGACGCGAACGGGGACAGAAAGGGGAGGGACGAGGGAAGTGAGACGGAAGATTTCAGCTGAAGACTCCTTATGGAATTATCGATAGAATTGTGATAACCCGAAGGCTTATCCAGTCTAAAAAGTCCTTCCCTAATGTATGTATATATTAAAAGTGGACGTTAGTCCTTTCGCATTAGTTCGACATAACGAAGCTTGGTATCTGGCAATACTCTCCACGGTTAGGTCATCACAAGAATAGACAGAGTTCAGAGGTTCCGGGTTTCGGCACCGATAAGACGAACAGCACGATTTTGTATACAGGGTGTTTAGTTTCAGCTGCAACATCTTCGGCCCCTCCGTGTTTTGGGCCGTATCTCGGCCAATTCCTGTCCGATCGGGGGATTTTTTTTTTGATCGAAAGCTCTTTGCACGACGCGTCTTTTCGTTTTTAATTTTTTGAAATTGGTTGAGAATTGCGATCTCCAGAGCCGGTCAAAGCTAACCATTTCTTTCTCAATTCTCCCTGAAAGAACCCCTCGCCATATGGTCAATTCTCAACCGATTTTGGAAATCTTCGGAAAAAAAACGAAACGAATCCTCTCTCACCCAGCAACACCACGCTCGCGGCAGTTCGAGAATCGGTTACGAATTGGAGGAATGACAGCCAGTTCAAAAGACCCGTCTGAGCCCCGTTCCATGCAAGCTCTGCGTGAATCTTCAGGGGAACCGATTCAAAAACTCTCCAATGGCAGAGTTTCTTGTTTTCAGCCGAGCAATCCGAAAATCAAGCTGCCGGGTCGATCTGATGACTTCTTTTTAAATTGCATAATCACCCGACTCTGATCCCGTGTCCCCGCCTGCACACTCACCGACAACTTTGGTGTGATAATGACGGCTATGAAAAAGAACACCTCGATGCAGTGAGTTGAGATCGAAGTTTTCATTCAAACCCAGAACCGTTCGCCTCGATGACTCGCTCCAATCGCGGGCGGAACCTACGGCAAGCACGTTTCAAGTTATCCCTGGAAGTGCTGGCAAACGCTTCACGGATTGCCTCCTTCAATTCCTCCACGTTCCGTTGCGCGCGTTTGTTCGACCTCATAACGATGTCGTTCCAAACGTAGTAATCCAACGGGTTCAGGCTGTTGGGCGGCCGCAGACTCTTATTCCAGAACGAGTGGACATTTTCACGGAGCCAATTCTGCACAAGATTACTCGTGTGAGCTGGGGCTCCACCCTGTTGGAACACGCTGCGGAGGTTGAGCGAATCGCTCGAAAGTGACAAGAACGTCAGATACGGAAACAGATAAGAAAGGATCGGCTGGAAAAGATTGCAACGTCCGACGGAGAGCGAGAAGTATAAGAGCCGATATCACGACGCGGCGTCCCAGGTAACTTGCAGCCGTGATGGACAACAACGAGATCTGGACCTGTTTCGAAGTATCGCCAAGGCAAGATACAATTTTTATTGGTAGACATCGTCGATCAATACGGAACAAGTTCGGGCGGTTGACGACCCGGCAGAAAATACACTGGGTCTTTACATACGACCTCATCCTTATGCGGTTCCCTGAAAGGAGAGGAGTTCGCCGTGGCTGTGGATTCTTACGGAGTCGAAGGTCAGGGGCATGCCCCCTGTCTCGGCATCTCAAGCCCACTACAGTGATCCGGCGCAGTGATGAGAAGCAGCGTCTGACTTGATCGCGTAGCGGCTCGTCGATATCATTGCATCGCTCATGATCGAGCGGGATTCATCGGCATGAGATCTGAGATCGCGGTGATCACTTACATGTCACAGTCGACCGGCTCTCGTTCAGGCGAGAAACACAGCGATATCGACACAAGGACAGCAACAGGCTTATCAGCCCGGCAAAAAATGCCGGGTCTTCTGCCATGAAAACCCAACTGTGCCTCGAAATCAGACAGCGCTCGCGGCTTCGTGTATGACCTTTGCAGGGTGATTTTACCTGATTGTACAACAGTAATGTGAGAATAGCCGAAACTTCAGTGATGTGAAAAACTTGAAGCTGGTGGTGTCTCCGACACTACCGTTAGGGGTGACGGGAAACCCCGATCGGGAGAAGCGGTTGTGACACGAACGAGACGAACACTAGGAACGAAGTGGGAACAAACGGTTGGAGGGACAATGGTGAACGACGGACATGCACACGGACTCTGTAACAATTTCCACATAATCTAAACTGGGTTGTGTTCTCGTTCGGAAAAACGGTGCTATGCGTGCTGTGACCTGTGACACATTTCAAATCACGCCGAAACCATAACCGATCACACACGTTGCACTTGTAGCCAAAATCATTCGTCACGAATTGTTCCCTGGAATACTTTTCCGCTCGATCCCATACCTGACTGGGATGTTAGCGTCGTACCGGATTAGATACAAAAAAATCAGTTTCTACGATACGCATCGATCCTTGTCGTTCGTTGTCTCTTCCGTATGTTGCTCCAACCGGTGACCACACTGCCTCACGCCGCGCCGCCTCTTATATGCCTCAAGACTCACGACGCATTTTCAATAGTTCCTCACGCTCTTCGCTGGTTTCTGTCACTCTTCTCATACGTTTTGTGCTCCTTGTCAATGGCCCAATATCTCTTCGCTTACGAACCATACTTATGCCCCTCTTCACACCTACGACTTTATCCTCCTGAGACCAAGTTCTGAATTCCTTGTCCGGCCCGCTTCAACCGACCGTGACAAAACCCCCTGACCTGGACTTCGCTGTTGAAGTCGAATTCCTCAGTCTCCTAACCGTCCTGAATCCTTTTCCGAACAACGAAGTTCTTCGCTGATCGGTGTAATTGCCCGGAAACTTGAAATTACGACACAAGTACCAATGCCTTAAATTTCCTTCTTCCGTCTGTAGATTCCCCACCACGTCCTCGTCTTTACCTCCTGACCAGATTTTTATCCGCTTCACCGTCTCCGAGATTATCGCGAAACTAATCTACGATCCGCGTGTACCCCCGCCGAACTTAGAGGCGGTTCCCCGCCAGAATCCCTACACGGGCCACTCAGGTGATCCCGATCTCATCAAGCCCCCAGCCATGCCCCGGCCGCCCATGGAGATTAGCAGAGGAAGTTCCAACATTCCGGAAACTCCTTGAAAGTCATTCAAGGTCCCTGATAGTGCTGATGGGGCGACGTTTGACCATGACGTCGTGGCTAGACGAATCGTCAAAAAGATGGGATTTCAGGACACTGGTTCCCAAGTTGGGGTACGCTAAGCGATCGCTGGGTTACGCGGGAGAATTTTCGATTGTCCAGGTCAAGGAACGCAGTCCTGAATACTGGACCTCGAGTCCCGAGTTGACAACGTATCTCTGGCGTTTCCGGCAGCTTGGATAAGAAACATTTTTGAAAAACCACCTCCTCCCGCTGTGGGTGGATGATCTGGGGGGGGGGGCGAAGGCCTGGATGCGGTCGAAAAGGTACGCGAGACTCGAACGTTTGGGAAACAATGCTCTAGGGGATCGATGGATGATCTCGCTCACTTGCGATGTTCACCCGGTCGGCGAGATCGAAGGTGGCCTTCACAACTTCCTCGAAGCTCTTCACGTTCCTGTTTGAAGAGAAGAAGTTGGTTAGAGTGAAATCTTGCGCGCCGAGAGCGACTGAAGTCTTCAGACTACGACACGGGCCGCTCTTCACATTGAACCAGTCTCTTCAATCAACGGGTTCCGGGTGAAAAAGCCGCTCCCATTCGCGCACATTCTAGGGGTTCGCTGAGGAACGCGGTCAGAATCAACACCATCCAGACTATGAGAATTGGATGGTATGAAGTCCGTTGACTGATCCGTGTATTTCAAGGAATGCTCGGGCTTTTCCTCTCGGAGGCAGGGCGCTCATGAGAGAGCGTCGTTCCTGTGGACGATTGATGAGAAACAGACTCACGTATACTGAAAATCTGATCCAAAATGCTGATACAGGTATACGGGGGGAGGACGTCTCTCGTTCCACCTGGTCTTGAACCATTCGCTCCTCGCGCGGTCTCTATATTCCTTAAATCGTTCCTCGGAGAGCCCTATCCGTTTTCTATCCGTTAGTAACTTCGCGACGATTGCAAGAGACTATGCTTCAATAATGATTGGCGAATACGACTCACACATTCTCGACAGTCTACCAATCTCGCCGTCCTCGTGCTGCGGCTTCTCGGGTAACGGTCTCGCTCCGAGTTGGGGATACAGGCCTCTTATGTTCCAACTGGAAGGGAAATTTTGAAACCTGGGCTCCTCCGAGATACTCCCGCTTACACCGAATGTGGTTCTTGACGTACCTTCCCTGCATCCGTCTCTGTTGAAGGCACTCATCGCCGTTGGCCGTATGGTTCCGCAGACAATGACCATCCACATGCAAGACGCTCAACTCGAAGAAATATTCCGGAGAGCTAGGGAATAGATCATGAATTGTATCTCGAACAAACCCTCTAACTTGCAGTGACGAAACATCTATCAGCATGCTCCCTGAGGAAACGCTGTCGAAATGAATCCTCCGGCCGCTGCCCACCAATGGACTGGCAAAATGTGAGGATCGGCAATATTCCTGAGGCTTCATCCATCCGCAGTCGTGTCGTGGAATAGCATCCGGTGGTCCAGTGCTCGCAGCACAGATTGCAATCGAGTCCCACCCATACCCATTGACGGACTTTGAAGGGACGCGCTATGAAACTAGGGCGCGGGACAAGAGCACGGAACTATTGCCGAACATGACCGCATCAGAGTCGAATGACCACCGATCGAGGAACCTAGGACCCCAACCCAGCTCTGTCGCAAATCGATCTCCAGGTTGAGCCCTGAATTTCCTGATTTTACCCCGGTCCCCTGAGAGAAACATTTGCCCCGCGAACTTCCATCACCGTAAGTCCACCCCACAATCCTCGATCAAATCCCATACTCAGTTTCATACCGCGCATACTTGTGGGTATTCCGAAGCTCCTCGAGTTGACATCCATGGACTCTTTGCATCGAGTGCAATGACGGAAAAAAATCCTCACTCATTTGTTGTGGCGGGAAGCTCAGTTTTGTTGGTACCGAGCTCGTCGAAGTCCGTCGCGACTCTCGGGCTTTCTGACGCGATTCGGGTCCGGTATTCCGAATACCCGATATCCCGATCACCCGCAATCCCGACTCAAATACCCGATATCCCGACTGCCCTTTCTCTCGAAACGTAGTCTTGCTGGAAGCCAGCGAGGCTTCTATGCATGTCATGGCGAATAGGTATTCTTCTTGAGACTGCCGATTAAATAGACTGATCGGATGAGCGTTCTGGCGTTATCTACGAGGTTGGACATGACATTTCCCCCTGAACCGACGGGTTCGATAATCGTGATGAGTTGAAATCGGAGCATATTCTTCTCCCACTAATCATCAGCTGGAGGAGAGATCCTGACGTCCACGACTATCGGTCCCGTTCGAGAACTTGCGCATTGGATCCATTTGAATGCCGGTATAAATCCCGTTGCTGCTTCGTGAAGCAGGTCAGCACTCATCTACAGCGGCGCACCCCATTCCTCCATGTGCTACTTGAAATACAAGCGTTCTTTTGAAGCTCATCATAGCACATGTTGAATCTATACTTTCTATCTGTATAGCAGTCCTTCCCGGTGGGACTTCTCCATCTCTTCGCTGCGAGCCTGGCTGGCTTTCAGCAAGGCTACGTTTTGAATGAAAGGGTAGTCGGGATATCGGGTATTCGGGATGGTGGGTATTTGAGTCGGGATAGCGGGTAATCGGGATATCGGGTTTTCGGGATTCCGGGCACTGACCTTTGACGCAATCCGGGCTCTTGAGCCTCCTCTTGAGCCATTTGTTGGGACCCATCCTTGGGCGACGGTGGACAGGCCGGTTGGGACCATTCCGAGGGCATCGCTTGGGATGCGGGCGGGAAAGTGTATTGGGGTGCATCTGGAGCCGGTTGCGGAAACGGATTCTGTTGAGTCATGGACTGGAGCATCGGCAGTCGGTTTAGGTACGGGAGGTTTTCAGCAAGCTCCGGCGGGAGCTGAGGGTCCCTAGGTTGTGGAGCCCAATTCAGCATCTGGTATACTGGATACCATAATACCGGCATGGGATTCTCATTGCCTGGCCCGGGTGCTGGAAGCTGATAGGTTCCTGGGTAGTTGAATTGGTACCAAACTCGCTTGACAGGGAAGAAGTAGGGACTCTCAGCTGGCTTCTGCCGATATTCAGCGGGAAGCCCATCTGCCATGCGTCGAACGGCATCTGGGTGAGTATCCTCGAAGTGATCAAAATGATCGTCGGAAGTGAATATACCCTCGTCGTCGTCAGAATTGGGTGGGGGAATACGGCTCAGAGTATTACCACCCCCTCGCAGCACTGATTGGGGGCTGAGATCTCTCGCTGCTGCCAGGATGCTCGCAACGGCACCGACGAGGCCCAATATCTCAAGGATCCTCGATGAAGCCCGGGTATCCAGTCCACCGCCGCGGAGGCCAGCGAGGCGGTTCAAACACAGTGCTCTCAAGAAGGCCCCCCATAGATATGCGGGCAGGAGAAGGGAAATCACGGTCATAGTTTGGGAAAGCTTTTTTTGGCGCGAATTTCGTTGTTGATCATCTACCACTAAGGAATCATTAGGTCCTGGTTAGGAGGTTTATCGGATCAGACTTGAGAGCTTGACTATGCATTCGCCTACTCATAAGTACAGTCGGGCGCCGCATGGCCTTTGCCTCGTATAACGAACGATCCGCATAACGAACTCCGGAATTTCTTACCAATGGTCCGCAGTATGAACCCGTGATGCTTAGTACGAACCCGTGATCCGCATCACGAACCGTCCTATCGAATCTCATGTGCGCTCAGCAAATCCTTTTTTGTAGCCCATTTGTGGTTCTTAGACGGTTATCTCTCTCGGTCAATATTCCTTCAAGTCCGAAACGGAGGACGACATAGCGAGTGACCTTGAGGATATCCTGATCTCAGAAATCGTGACTTTTGCGAGAGATGCCGGGCTGGAGGTCGAGAAGTAGACGAGCTCTCAGAAGAGCATGACTTTCCAGAGGACCCGCATGCAGCAGATCTGCGAGCCCTGTTAGATTTCGTCAACGTCTGAAATTCCCTCAGAGCACGCAAAGCCACTGACATTTCCGAAAATTCTGTCGAAAGTCATTTCAAAGCTTCCCTGATATCGAAACTGCACCAAAAACCTCTCGGTGATTTTTCCGACACTATAATCTGTCAAAAAAAAGTCGATCCCAAACGAAATGAGAGGCAACAGTTGAGAACGTTGAAACGAAATGGTGATATTAACCTTCGTGCAACGGAAGTATTCTCAATCCTGCCTTGGAACCGATTATTCCGATTTCCGTACTACCTAATGCTGGAGAGCGTTCCGCATAACGAACACTCCGCACACCGAAGCGTTTCGTGAAACGAATTAGGTTCATTGTGCGGGACCTCTCTGTACAACCTGAATATTCCGGCATCATCAATTCCCGACTCTCCCTCGATCCATCTGGATCGATGTACATTTGGATGCTCGTTGATTCCAGCCTCCATCGTGGCCGGCCGAAACTCGTAAATGCGTTCGACCTCCCGCTAGACCCTGAAATTAATCGCGGTTTTTGTTACCGTCGGTTTTGGTTTGCCAAAGATTTGTAGCGGAATTCATGGGCTACGGCTCCGAATCCATTTTGACCTGCGAGATCTGCGACTGGAACGGGCGAACGTTAGACGCATGCGGCATCCCAGGACGCCGGGAGCCGTGTGAAGCTGCGACATCTTGCTGTCTTGTCGACCGCTGCGTGTGAAGATAGGTGCGGAAACAAAGTCGCTCAGGTAATTGTGGGCCGATTATGCTCACAACTCACGTTGTGTCGATCGATCACTCGCTCATATCAGGAGCATATTCATAATCTTGGGGGTCATCACCGTCTTCAACCTTTCAGGTGCCCCGAGATACCCATCCAAACCCAGATTTATACAGTCAACTCCGCTTAATAGGATCACCTCGGGACCGGGCCATTTTGATCCCAATAAGCGGAGTGATCCCAATAGGCGGAGAATAGGAAAATCATTATTTGGTGGAATACAACCGGCGGAATAAGCTGAGAAGTCATAGAATACCCGGAGCGTGCGCTGATTGAGTACGCCGAATGATTGTACACTACGGCAGCTTCAATCCCAGTGCTGCAAGCAAAGATTGCTGAGTCGTTCTGTCAATCGCGGATCCGACTCAACGTAGCTCATGAATTTTCGTCTTGATTCATTCTGTAACCGTACGTAGGACTCTACGATGCAGTGAGCGCGTCATGGTGGGTTGCATTCTCCTTGAGTTCGAACATCAATACGGATGAAGGAGTCCGTCCCGTTTAACCCCCAACGAGCTCCGGGGCTCGTTCATTCACCTCTCGAGCGCTTTTTTTTTTTTTCTTATAGAGGTGTGGGAGAAATGCATTTACGCACTCCCCCGAGCCAGCGGGGATGTTAACACTCGCTGTGCTCGGGGTTGTGCGGGACTCGCACTCATTTCTGAGTGAATACCCACTAAAACCCGTATCCTCTGTTGACCCAGGTAAGGACTGGGTGGGGAGACCTGGCACCGCCTACTAGAGGCATTACTTCAGGTAACCCTCTTACCTCTCGAGCGCTGACGCCACCGAGTAGACCTGAGCGTGGTCATGAAATCCACAAAACTCGTTCGGGCTTCGGAACGAATCGACAAGACTTCGGAGGAACTATGAGTACCGTAAATCTTCCAATTGAAGCCCCCCTCTAATAGAAGCCCATCTCCAATAGTAGCCCCCCGACAAAGGCGTTTCCAGAAATGGAAACTTTTGTTCTTGCACCTTTCTAGTTTCCGTTTCCCTCCGCTCGCGTGTTCCTCTAGATTTGAGAGCCCGAAATGAATGAAAACCATCTCCAATAGGGGCGCATCTCCAATAGAGGCCCTCCGTCGACGGCATTTGAAAAAATAGAAGCCCGGGCTTCTATTGGAAGATTTACGGTATGCGACAAACTACCGTCGCAAACATCATCGAGCGAGCAATACAACTGAATTTCCGAGTTTTGGATAACAGGGTCACAGTCTCGAATGATCCGTTTAAGCGGAGTCATGATCCGATAAAGCGGAGTAAATTAGGCTTAAAAGATTCGGGACTTGGGATTTTGTACCGAATAAGCGGTTGATCCCATTAACCGGTGTTCCCATTAAGCGGAGTTGACTGTATCAATGTCGGCAAGCAAGTACTTGGAGCATAGCGAATCTCAGAGATCCTTGAACTAGCTTCAAAGAGCCCCCAGCGAATGGGGATGTTCCAGAATCGAAGGCAGTCTGCAGGCGTGCACCATGCATAGCTCAGGGGCAAGGGAAAAATGCCTCCATCGCTCGAATAATCATTTCTTCCTGTGTTCACCCCATATACTGCTGCTCTTGGCGCTCATTGTGGCCGGTTGGGTTCGCTCAGTACCACGGAGAAGTGTTCAATCGTGGTTTTCCATCTGACAGCTTTGATGCGACTCCATGAGAACGAGTGTCGCGGCGAATCTCCGGTAAAACACAGCGGGACGTTCCAGACATCCGATTCAGTTGTCATAGCTCCTGATCCGTCTATGAATCCAACAAGTAATGAGAGAGCACACAAAGCTCACGAGGGAGATCAAATCTAACTCAATTCTATCTCGAACAGAACTAGCTTCGATAAAAGCGGGAACCTCCCGTCGGCGATGTTGCGGATGATTCATGGAATTCAGAAGGAAGCCGAAGTACCGTCATCCTACACGGTGGTGGTTGAACTGTGGCGCAGCTCATGCCGTCAGAACGGCGAGGTCATGACTCTTGCTGCGGCTTTTTGAACCTAAGCCGTTCCAAACCCGCAATGCTGTGGTATGATCGACTGGAGGGATCGCAGGATCAAAAACCCCGACCACTCGAAGCTGCTTGTTAGAGCGCAAAACCAGGAAATTTCGGATTTGCTTTGGGTTCCTTCCTTCGCAATGAGATTCAAAAGCTGGCGGGCCTGCTTCAAGCTGTCAAGTTGCAAGAGACTTGGACCCGGATAGGACCCGGAACTCTCCCGAGTCAAAATATCACAATCTGTGGTCGCCGCCGAGGCGTCATTGAGAGATGCCTTACGAAGGCGAACTTCAGGTTCACGTGTGAATTTTTTCCGTCGTTTCCGTCAGTCCTCATTTGACCTGCATCACTTAGCGTCGTCTCAGAGAATATGGACTGCTCGACCTGGTGGTACGGCCAGTCCATCAGTTTCAACTTGACGACGATTCTCTTCTTCCCTCGAGTAGCGACGACGGGACGACGGAAAGCTTCTATCGGGACTCGACAGGTGAGCCCCAGGTTATGCCAGGGATCTACAACTCCGCGTCGTATAAAGACATTGAGAGCAAACGAACGTTCCTTCATTCGGGATCCCGGGCATTGAACGATCATACCATGCGATCGATCCTACGTGCTCGAGGTGGTAACTGTGTTCACGGCGACTCCTATGGAGGGCCAGAGCTAGACGAACACGATTTGCGGCGCCGGCGTGCATGCGGACAACCATGCATGGGATTGCGACCGTATTGGCGCTGTCTCCAGCTTGAGTTCGGGGAAAAGCGGTAGATTCGATTCCGGAGGCCTCCTCACCTGAGTACTCGTCAGGAGCATCTATCAGGAGTCCTACGCTTCCGGGATGCGAAGAGACATACACGGAGTAGGCATCAGAATGAAACTCCTCGGCTCCTCGGTTTCCAGACGAAACTGAGTTCCACCGGTGTCCGAGCACATGGCTCAAGGCTGGGGAAGCCTTCGTTGGCGACCACGAGTCGCGTGGCCAATTCGCAAACCCACCTCTTACAATAACGATACATTCTCCGACCTAATGCGGCGAACCCAGCAACGGCGCCGACCGCTCAAGCGGTTTCCTGCTCCTTTCGTCAGGACGAGCGATCGGGTCTTGTCTGGCCGTGTTGAACGCCAGTGAGATGTGACATGAAGGTTGGACAACAGCCACTTAGTGAGCTTGTCAAAGTGCTGCGATGTCGGTCGCGTTTTCCGGGTATCCCATTACGGTGTCTGCCGGAAGAGCCGCTAGTGATACCATAGTTGCGCCTGGATGTTCTCCTGGTTGAAGTGGCGTATCGGGATTCTCAATATCCTTGAAGGGTTCGAATCTCGAGCCTTTCTTAATTTCTTTTTCCGCTGCTCATCAGGGAACAAAACTTGGCTTCGCAGCGCCTAGATCGAGATCTCGCAAATCGCCGAAGTGGAACGAATCCATTCAATCGGCCACAGAGGCCTTCTGGAGGAGGTGAGGAAATCGGATGATATCCTATCTCCTATCGAATTAAATTATATTCCAAGACTTGGCCATTCAGGAACATCAAGCGTCGCGATCACGGCTGGGCAGAGCATGCAATGAGTCCCGTGAGTGCAGGAGTCCACTGACGAAACCCTTTTTTCGACAAAGTTTTCAGCCTCGCTCATCTTTCGGGCATCCGCTGGGAAAGAAGTGTTCATGGGGGCGATTCCTCCAGCAGTTTCTACGCCCCTCAGGCAGAGAGAATGACACAAGTTAGAGTTACACTTCAAGTTTCGCAATATTTGCGACTCTCGTCGCGTCCATTCTCTGGTCACAGTGCCAGGTTACGCGCTTCCCGCAAGGGGAGCCTTTCGGGCCTAGACAATTGGTTGCCGCGGGGTATATAGTTGTGATTACTTGCCGAAGATCTGCGCGAAAATATCAGGACATAAGCCCTTCAGGTCTCGTTGCGACGCGAGCTTGCACTCGAATCTTCTGAGTTCATTGCAAACAACGAAAGCGATTCCTTCCGAATATAACAGCTGATTCCTACCGCCAAGAAGTCATTACAAGTTAATATGTTCTCTTTTTTCTTCCGCCGCATCCGTCCGTGTTAGGATGTTTTCTTCGAGTCTTCTCCTAGAATAAGCCTCAGCAACATCGCTAATCATGGCCCGTCGCTACGATTCTCGGACCACCACGTTCAGTCCAGATGGTCGTTTGTTCCAAGTCGAGTACGCCATGGAAGCTGTTGGAAACGCGGGAACCTGTCTTGCCATATTAACGTCAGAAGGCGTGGTGCTGGGCTGTGAACGACAGAGCGCTAACAAGCTCCTTGACGATGTATTCGATACGGAAAAAGTATTTCGTGTCAGTGAGCACATGATTTGCGGTGTCGCCGGCCTCAGCTCGGATGCAAATGTACTCGTGTTGGAGTCTCGCTTGATAGCTCAACGTTATCTCATGCAGTATGGTTTTGACATCCCTTGCGAGCAGCTCGTTAAACATGTGAGCGACCTCAAGCAGCAGTACACTCAATATGGCGGTAAACGGCCTTTTGGAACATCTACGCTCTATGTTGGATGGGACGAGTTGGTAGGGTACCAGCTGTATCTTTCCGATCCCTCCGGCAATTACAGCGGATGGAAAGCAACCTGTATAGGTAAAGGTTCAGCAGCTTGCGTCCCCCTGTTGAAGCAAGAGTACAACGACTCCTTGACGCTAACGAGTGCGTTGTCCTTGGCCACGAAAGCGCTCGCGAAAAGCGTTTCGTCCACGAAGTTCCGAGCCGAGGGCATAGAACTCGTCACACTGGTCAGAGATGGTGAGCAGACCGAAGTCCACGTTCTAGGATCGCTACAAGTCCAAAAACTCGTCAGTGCACATAAAGCAGAGGAGGAGGGGGCGAAACAGGTTGAGAAAGCCAAAGCGGGAGGCACGGAACAGATGAAAGCAAAGCCCGCTGAGCCCGCACCCGGGAAGAAAGCCAAACCAGAAGCTCTCGAAGAAGTTGAATCAAAGACGGAAGGGAAAGGCAAAGGTAAACACCCGGAGAGAGCGAAGGCGAGACGCAAAGGAGATCAGAGGGGATCGCACGATGAGCAACACCAGGCGAAGCCGACTGGGAAGAAGGATGAGCCTAAAAAAACGGACAAGAAAGAACGGAGCGAAGATACTGCGAAAGTAGGGAAACCGGAGGAAACAAGCAAGAGCGAAGAAATAGCATGCGAACAGCCGAAGATCGCCGACGAAGCAGATGAGAAGGAGAGTGTTGGTAAGGATGGAAAGAAACCAGACAAGCGAAGTCAGCCTGATCAACAAAAAATGATCAAAAGTAGCGATACGGAGAACGAAGCTAAGGAAAAAACGGACAAGAAAGAACGGAGCGAAGGTACTGCGAAAGTAGGGAAACCGGAGGAAACGAGCAAGAGCGAAGAAAAAGTATGCGAACAGCCGAAGATCGCCGACGAAGCAGAGGAGAAGAAGAGTGTTGGTAAGGATGGAAAGAAACCAGACCAACAAGGTCAGCCTGGTCAGAAAAAAGCAAAAAGTAGCGATACGGAGAGCGTAGGTAAGAAAAAAACGGACAAGAAAGAACGGAGCGAAGATACTGCGAAAGCGGAGGAAACTAGCAAGAGCAAAGAAAAAGCCTGCGAACAGCCGAAGATCGCCGACGAAGCAGATGAGAAGAAGAGTGGTGGTAAGGATGGAAAGAAACCAGACAAGCAAGGTCCACCTGATCAAAAAAAGGCCAACGGTAGCGATACGGAGAACGAAGCTAAGAAATAAACCTTTTTTTTTTCATTTCTCCCCCCTCTGGTTATCAGGAATCTCACTTGAGACTCAGTGCGAGCTCAAATAGAGTTCGTGCGAAATCAGCGGTCGTATGCTCTGATAATGGTACCAGAAGTACCTTAATTGTTCGTTCGCCTGGTTCAATATGCTCAGGGTGAGGCACGAGGGAAAACACGGCTACTCTTCATGACGTTGGATGGTCGCAGTATTTATTATTAAGCGGTTGAGGTGACGAACAACTGAGGATATGTACATAAGATATTCGAACGGTTGCAGTAACAGGAAAGTCTCTCAGAACCGAGAACGTTCAACAGAAAAAAGATCGTTCAGAATCGCAGAATTCGGAGTTTCCTGGAGAAGACTTCAATGTGCTGGAGCATTCCGCTTTGGAATTCCGGTTTCACGCGGTGCGGTTGCAATCAAACTTGTAAGCGCGTCCCCTAGGCACAAAGCTAACAGAAAACACCTGATGTTGATTTTCTTCTACTCGATCGAATTCAATTCCACAATGATGATATAGGATCCGAGATAACATTTGAAAATTTCTGCTGTCGTAGAATATCGTAATTTTAGTGGCCAATTGAGCATAACAATATTCTGGAGAGGATGACGGATCTTGCATTTTAGGCGAACTCAATGAACACTTCTCAATCGGATTGTTTAGAATGAACGATTAGTCGATGACGAAATGTCGTCGACTGCCACAATTCAACTTGAACGTTGAAGTCGGGTCACCGGAATGTCGAGGTCCACACGGAGCTGAGTAAAGAGTTTCGGAACTGAGTATTCGAGGCCACGCGCCTCGGAATTTGGAAGAGAATAACATCAAGTCAAAAGCGTCTAGGCGAGTCTAGACCTTCGAGTCCAGAATTCAATCGGTCATTCGGAGAGTGCTGGATCTTGTTGTCATCGCCGACCCGGTCGAGCGTTTAGCGTTCCACACCGTGAGCGAATCGGCTTATACACAGCCAGACATGCAATCATGACGAATTCAAACTCCGATTTCCGCAGTGTATTGTTCTACTACGAGCTCTGCAACATGGCCTGCAAGGCCACCGAGAGCTCAGAACCTAGCTCATATATTCTCGCTGGTTTTCGAAGGAAGCGTATCGAGTAATCGAGGTTCAAAACCGAGCTCAAGAAGCTCATCTTCTAGAGTTGAGGCTTATGTGACAGTTATGAATAGTTCAGTTGTTGTCTCTAACCTGGAGATCTTCGTCTTCGCTGTCATCAGCTACTGATCAGTTGTATCCGACGTCTCGTAAGCGGTCGTTGCATTCGGACATTATTTCACGTTGTTTTCTTGCCAGATCGGTTTTCCACATCTCATTCAACAATCAGTCGCTTGGAATGTGAACAAACTAAACGAGAACCAAATTCCTTCGATCAACATGGAAACTCAATCGCTCACGAGCTACGATCCGTTCATTTCCCTCGTTTATTATAATCATCACGGCGACTTCGGTCATGAGCGAACAAAACTGCGCTTCTACGGCGTTTGTCAATACACACGGCTGCATAGGCTCTTTCAGATATCGATCGCTCAATTGAAAGTTGACGCCTTTGATACTAGCCTCTGGGGAGTGAGATCCCCGCTGTCCCCAAGATACTGCAGCCTCCGTTCATTTATACCCAATTGTTCCACTCCCGTTGCTTCCATTGACATTCGTACAAAACTAAAAAAAAATCTACAATCGAAGAGACTGAAATCATTCACTTGGAACACTGATCGGACTCTCCAATGACGGATTGCTGCTCAGGGAGCTCTTGTATGCGGTGTTCGCTAACTTTTCGGTGGTCATGACGCCGTGGCATTTCTCGTCATCTTCATCTGATTTTTCTCACTCATCAAAACAAAGAGTTTTAGACTCTCAATCGACGAACCAAGCACTCAAACTCAACCAAGAGACAACCGTGCGGTTTTTGTTGATGAGGCGATTCCCCAGAGTTGTAACCGAATGCATGACGCACGCGTCGGTCGCTCTGCTGGCTAACCTTCATTCTTCCTAAGTAACTTCTCGCTCTCGTCGCCAGTTTCCTCCCTGTGTCTTTTTTCTCCTCTCGTTTCACGGCTCCTCACGCTATGACTCTCATTTGCAGAGAACTGAAGTCAGCAATGGCTCACGAGGCAGCTGGGATCATTTCCCTTACTGATCCTAGTTACCCATGTAGTTAGGCTGACCGCCCTGGCTGTTAAGATTGGTAGTCTCGGATGGAGCTGGCATGGCAAACGGGTTGTTTGCAGGCTGTGTTGGATTACTGAACGCGTCACCTCCCGCGCCGGGCTGGGCTGTCACCGGGTTTTCACCTTCGCCTTCCTCCTAAAACGATGAAAACAGTCAATCTCTAACTCGAAACAATTCGCACCGCTATCCATATTCCATATTACTGCCACAGAATGACAGTCAATCGGCAGGCCCCAAGCTCTCTCTACATGTTCCAGGCAGTGAAACATGAACCCAACGGGCTGCATGGAGAGTTTCACAATATCACTTTCAAACAGCCGAACAAAAACATTGAGCGAGCGGAACTACACACAAGGCGGAAAGACAACAAACGGAACGCCGATCGTCTCCTCACGGACGAGTTTGGAGTACGACAAAGCGGGGTTCGACTCTTCAGCGCGAAAAGAACGAGTCCTATAGTAGCTTTCTCTTGATAAACTCGACGACGGGAATGAATCTTGCCTGAAGTTTTCTAACTCCACGGAAGACGGGGGTTCCGTCTACATCGACGCCGGAAAACAAAGGATCCGTCTCTCTCGGCTCTGTCGTGTACGCTCGTGCGCTCTTTGTTAATCGAAATTGAGCCAATCATGCGCATGCAAGAAGTCAGTTAGTTGATTCAAAAGAAGAAGACAGGCGGCAAAGTATCAGTCAATGATCAAGAGTCGGATTGATCAACGCTCAAAAGAGGTGGAGCGTCGATTCAGTTTCGGTTCAAACTATTCTCACCTCTCTTCTTCTACCTTCTTCGTTACCATCCCCTGACTGACCAGCAACCTAAAAGCGTTAACGGAAGCTGTTTGTATGCCCAACTATTCTGAAGCACTATCTGAAGCTAAGCCTTCTAACTCATGACGGATCCATTCAACCCGCTCAGACACTACGAAAAAAAAAACTCTCTGAAAAGGAAGTGTGCGAAACACAAATGCATGCAATAAGTGGGGTGCTTATTTATAGGAGAAACTTCATACTCACGTTCAGATTTGAATAATCGTTGTACTCCGGAGGCGGCTTCGGCTTACATTTGCCGCAACAGAAGTTGAAACAGCAGCAGAAACAGCAGCAGCCACAATAGCAGCCGGTGATGATACCACAACAAATGAAAATAGCTTTTGCCCATCCCGAGGTAAGAGCCTGAAATGAGAGACTCTTGTCAACAACGTGTCTACATCGAGCGTTCCAGATGGGTTGGCGAGAAGTCGAACTAATCCATGGCAGCTTCCATCGCGTATATGCGTAGGACAAAGTGAACGGACGGTGGATTTCTCGGTTTTCTCTTTTCTTGGGCCCCATGCCCGAAACCTGGGGCGCGTTATGCTACTTACGAAGTAAGCGTTCACGTTTTCCTCGCCCAGCTGCTCCGCAATGTAGAGACCCATTGAGCCGTAATTGTCGTAGATGTTCCTTTTGGACAAATCGCTGAGAATTGCGTTGGCTCGATTGATATCCTTGAATTTCTCAGCGGCCTCGGAATCGCCAGGGTTCTTGTCCGGATGGAAACGGAGCGCGAGCTACGGAACGAGGAATTATCCGACTTAGAGACAATCAAGATTAGCCGCCGACGCATCGCATTGATGATCGAGACGTATCACTTGATGATTCCAATGTCGCGGGGGTAGCACTGAGGGCTTCCCAGGAGTGAAAGTGTCGTGTAACTCACCCTTCGATAAGTTCTCTTGATATCCTCGGCAGTTGCGGTTTTTGGCAACCCCAAAGTTTCGTACAGGGAGTCCCCCGTTGCTCTGGAAAAGGAATACGGCTTGAGAAGTGACCCTACGAGGATCTCAATCCGAGAACTAAGTCCTGGCGGTTTCCACAACAGAAGCAGTAGCGTGATAACTGATATATGAGCCTCTGGCTTTTACTTTCGGTGCGCTTGTACCGCTACTCGCGCCACTGTGTTGGAATAACTGAATGCAACTCTTTTATTATCGAAAACGTTTCCCATGGGCGAACTCGGAGCGTATCACCTTCGTCGGAAAAGGAAATCCGATTCGGCTGAATCACCCAGAGCGCTCCGTCCACGAAAACAGTCGAGTTCCAGGTCACTACGGGAGCTTCGAGCTTATCAATAGAGAAACGCTCGTGAAAGATTGAACAAATGGGTTATAATCCCGCGCCTTGAGATCTTGTCAAAAACATTCGCAACAGCTGAGTCATTCGCAATGGTGAGCGAACAAGCTGTCAGAATCCAAGAAATAACGGCAATCTTAAGGAAACTACGAGAAGCAGGCTGGGAACATCCATTCCCACTCGGGTCCCGATAGGGCGAGTCGTTCCCCGATCCCCAACAGCTTTCGATCCGACGTGAGCGTTCCCAACTCAGCGCATCGGAGATCTTTGCGTTCGGAAATAGTCTTCAGTGTGCAGCGGGCCACTGGCATGTTACGAATGGCTGAGGAATGCTTCGCTGAAAAGGCGTGAGCCAGTCGTGTCTCGCTTTACGCTCCATACAATGGAACACCGAACTCACGAGCGCCTCCAATTTCGCTCAGTGTAGAGGGAGCATTCAACTGCTCCAACCCATATTGTCTCTCAAGCATGACCACCATTGCGATTTTCTAGACTCGGACGCTAAGCAACCGTTGGCGAATTCTCCGCGACTCAGAATTGATCCCAGCTCCGCAGAACATCTCCTGACCGCTTCGCGATTGGCAGTCGGCATTTTGAGCGAAAGTGTACACCGCTACTCACGATAGTTTCCTCCCGCCTATGTCCATTCTGGAGGTCGACGTGTGTCGGATTAAGCTTCAACTGTACTTCGAAGTAGACGCTCTAGCTTGCGCACGGAGTTCACTAGCGAGAGCTGTGATAAAGCGGTGGCGATTGCAACTTCGGTTCGTGGAACAGGCACTGGAGAAATTCGCGTTCGCTGCGATCCCTCACTGCATAAACATTCTTTCTCTCCTATTCTCTCACAGCAGTGGCAGCATTGACAACCGCAATGGCGCACAATGAGGATGATGATCCGCGCTCACGTCTGCAGCGGGCGCTGCTCCGAGCGTGGCCCCGATTTTCATGAGACAACTGAGAATCGCGTTCTCACGGCATTCGAACGCATTTTCCGCCTCGAAGTCATGAACATGTTTTCGGCGATTTGCACGAGGTTCACGGCCCGTCCGACCGCTGCAACCCACGCTGGAACGAGAGACGATCTCGCGTGCCTAGGATCTCGAAGATTGGTCGCGGAACTTCGCCGCCGTATCTTGTAGAATCCTCAAACCTCGCACGGTATTGAACCGTTACCAGCCGCTTTCCTCGATTCTTCCGTGTTTTCCAGCAGGTTTTGCAAGCCGTCTCATTTTTGTGCTCGCATTACTCTGAAATCGAGTTCTGAATTTCAAAATACGCGCCATCGAATGCCGCCGGCACTTTTCCGCCATTTTGAAACAAAATGATGGGGATGATCCTTTTTCGTGGTCGACTGTGAGCAAGGTACAGCATGTGCAAGAATATTTCATAATTTTGTTCATTTTCTCCAATTTTACGTGCCGAAAGTGCATAGGGGTGTCAGGCGCTCGATCTCGGTGAGCTCAGGGTGCTCAAAAAGGGCGGAAAAACGTATCGAGAAACTCTATTGATGGCAAATCATATTCGGCTTCTTTGATCCGCCGAAGCACCACGTTGCTGCCAGGGGAAACAAGTTTTTAAGAGAATATTGCTGATTCTCTCTTTGAAGACGCGTGTGTTCCGTGTGTACTCGAAATATTTCAATATCTGTAACCGAGGAGGTGCGCCTGACGTATGGAGAGTTCCCGATGATTGCTTGCTCCGGCGTTCGAT
Organism: Neoseiulus californicus; assembly: GCA_028455905.1. Taxonomy (NCBI): domain Eukaryota; kingdom Metazoa; phylum Arthropoda; class Arachnida; order Mesostigmata; family Phytoseiidae; genus Neoseiulus; species Neoseiulus californicus. The sequence goes on along the minus strand of JAMQGS010000005.1, from coordinate 14,869,803 downwards.
GACTGAACCCGGTCGTTTTGTGTTGCAGATGCCGTCGCTTACCGTGAAAGACGTGGACCAGCACGAATTCGTGGTTGGCATGGCTGCCTTCCTCAAGAAGTCTGGCAAGCTCAACGTACCTGACTGGACCGATATCGCGAAGACCGGTATCTACAAGGAGCTGTGCCCAAATAACGCCGACTGGTTCTACGTGCGGTGTGCTGCACTCCTGCGTCAACTCTACTACAGAGGCCAAATCGGTAAGCAGCTTTGAATCTCTATGACTGACGAGTTTCGAGCGAATTTCGATTGCGAACAGCTGCTCGTAGGATATCCGCTGATCAGAGACTCCTCCCCGCAGGTGTTGGCCGACTCACTCAAGTCTACGGAGGTCGGTACCGCCGTGGAGTTCGCCCCTCACACTTCTGCCGCGGGTCATCGTCAGTCATCAGGAAATCTCTCAGAGCTCTTGAGCAGATGAAACTCGTCGAGAAGGAGACCGAAAAGGGAGGACGCAAACTTTCCAAGCAAGGCCGAAGGGATTGTGATCGTATCGCAGCTCAGGTCCAGAAAAAGTCCACCATGCTCGCTGGAAAGTGAGAAAAACGTTCCAAGACCTTGGAATAAACTGTAAAAGTGAAGCTTTCCGTGTTTTTCCTATGCCGCGACTCCTCCGGGAAATCCTCCAGGCGATGCAGAGTCTCTGAACTCTGAACACACGATGCAGTTTTGGGAACTCGAGGCAGTCACTCATTCGCCCAAACCGGTATTTGTGTGTACAGGGAAACTGAGATGGTCTGATAACTTGTTTGTTGAATGGAAAACTCTCGACGATCCGCGAGGAAATCGCTGAGGGCTTCTTCAGCCGTGAAATCAATGCTCCATGCGCGGCGTTCGAGCTCATCGAAGTCTTGGGAAATTGATCGAATCCTAATCGGCATCTAGGGGCTGTATATTGCGAACAACTGGAGCGAATTCGATCGTGATTTCCTATGTTTGCCGAGTTGTCGCGAGAGAATGTTTCGAATACTCCGCGCTTCGCTTCGGGAACTCCGTGCAACTCCTCGGAGGTGCTCGTAAAGGTCAATGCTCGTAAAGACACTATTCTAGTTCCTTCCCCGGATTCCTGGCAGCTGATGTGGGTTTGCGTCGCCCCATTTTGACCCGTCGGATGTCGACGGTAATCAGAATCATCCTGAAGTGTAGTGGGAGTTTCCGCGGTTATATCCGCGCTCAGCCAGATCGGGAATGAGCTGTACCATAGCATTCGATGTGCATGCCTGTCAGGGCCTCTTCTCCGAGAGTTTTCAGGGTCCTACCCAATTCACTCGAGGTGCTGCCGAGGAACCTACACAGCTGCGTCCATTTCATCGCACTTGTCGAGGTTCTCGCCCGCCACGCGAAAACCTGGGTTGACCTGATCGTCGGAATGCGGAGTAGTTTAGCCGGAATCCCCTCCGTGTCCGCTTAACATGGACCCGTTCCCAATGCCAGTGATCCCCTCGAGACGTATGCCTGGGGTTTCGTACTTGTCGAGCACACCAATCTGTGTTTGATACTTGATCAGTATGTGCCTCGTAAATTGCCACGGTGGTCGGCGACCTTCCGAGGACAACTTCGCTAAATCGATCAATCGCTATAAGCATGCATGCCTTAAGGCTTGCCTGAGGGCTGCATCACGTAGTGATTCAAGCAGTGATGCAAACTGCTTGCGATCCGGATTATCGCGAAAATTGATGGAGGCAAGCCCAAGATGTGCTTGCGAGATATCTCTAACCCCCGTCTGGAAGAGTCTCGACAACGTGGCAGAGCGCATGAACTCTCCGCCGCGAGACCGCTCAAAGAGAATGGAAACACTACACATGAGAGGTGAACCGAAAACAGTCCTTTGTATTTGTACAAACAACATCAGGAACCGGGTTCCTGGCCAATAGATCAGACGTTGTACATCATATTTACAGGCTGCTTCCAAGGAACGGGTTTGCTCGAAGCTAACAACTTGCTTTAAAGGTAGATCCGGCGGAGGTCCTTGGGGCACGTGATCATGCTACACTGCGGACACAGCTTCTTACAACTCTGAAAGTTTCAAGAAAGCTCACTCCACCTGCCAGTGAACACAAGAGTCCAATAATATGCTTGAGGAAACAAGACGAAGTGAATTGTGAACTTACGAGGGTTTTGAGCCAGCAGTCTTTGCAATAAACGTGCCAACACGCCACACTGACCAGTGGGTTCAGGTAGGATTCCAGACACACAAGGCAGCGGGCAGACATTGGGTTTGTGCTTGGTTTGGCATTTTCTAAGTCGCGGATTCGACTTTTGAGAGCCTCAATCACCACGGAGGAAGCGCTCTTGGAGCTGAAGATCGAATCAATCGAGTGAGTTATCTGAGCCCAGCGTGACCACTGGATGCTTCACCATGTAAGTCTGCGCCTGATGACCGTGCGAGAAAAAACCTCACCTTGGAGTGTCTGACGAGGATTGGTCATCGTCTTGAAGACGTTGTGTCATGCTCAAATCTTCCAGAGTATCCCACTTTGAAGGCACTTCCGGGGGCGCTCCGTTGTTAGCAACGGCAGTTCGCATCATGGCCTCTCTGATTCGTTGACTCGAATTGTCTTGCGAAGCTGGAAATGACCAGAGGAGGGTCTGAGATTTCGTATGTGGGAGAACAAAATCCCACACGAAATTACGGCTGAATTTGGGACGAGACTCACTCGGTATCAGATCCGCTTCTGAAAATTGAGGCTCGCCAAACACGACCTCGTCATTCCCGTCAACGTCCAAGTCGCCTATGTCGTCCTCCTCACCGTTCCGATTTGATCTAAAGTTGAACTCGAGGTCATTTTCCAACTTTCTTCGATTAAATCAAGGTTCAGAATGCTAGTTGGGGAACCTCGCAATTATCTTTCGTCGATGCAGTAAGGTCAGTTTTCGTTATCCCACCTCGGCACAGCATCAGAGAGGAGAACGGCCCGGATCCTGGTTTGACCAGCCCACTCATACTCTTCGAGCTCGCTCTCGCTAGATCCACCGCCCTCGATATCGACTTCGTTGCTCGCTGTGTTCTGCTGCGAATTAAGAACGTGATCCATGAACGCGGACTCCGGATAAGGCAAAGGGTCGCTCACTGCGGAAATGATGTTTCCCATTTAAGATTCGGAAAGCGGAGCGGCCGATGAAATACTCACAGACTGAAGGCACTCATCAACATGGCTAATGCGTTCCGTCTCAGATAGGTGGTTGATCACTTGGCTGCATACGGGACAGTCGACCTGTCCGGGGATCCTACGTCTCCGGTGAGGGGGAGCTGTTTTGAGCGTAAGTCGTTTGCTTCGATTTTGACGGACGCCTTTCACGATCCGGCGTCGTTCTTCACGGATTGTTTCCATGCATTGTCGCTGTGAACAGGAGAGAATCGATCTTAGCATCGCAGCTGATGTCGAACTGAGTTTTCAGTGTGAAATGGGATACTACTGGTATGCTTCACTTACATCAGCATGGTTTCGCGCGCGCTTTCCGTTCCGGTTGGTGCTTATGTCCTCAAGCCTGGCAACCTCAGCGTCAAAGTGCGCTGATGCTTCGGATAATTTTATTGTGACTCCACAAACCGGACAACAGGTTGAACAGCTGATTTGACTGTGCGAGCGTCGGTTACCTTCGGTTGGAACGGAAGATTAGAGAGACGGAACACTGATGCATGAGCAAGGGTTGCGCTAAGCGATTGTTGTCACCGAAATTATACTTCGATATCGCTGTGCTGAGTATCCCAGGAAGCATATCTCACCTTTTTTAGCTGTCACAACGCCTGAGGGCCCCGGTTTGTCGAAGTTGTTCCCATCGCCAGCCTACAAGGAGGTTGGAATTGATTTATTTTCGTGGCTCAGAAGTGCACTTCAACATTCCTTGCTAAAATGACAGTTCCTTTCCAACGGTCGAGTGAACCTCAGATCGTTATCCTCAATCTTCAGTCATTTGAACTCACATAGGAAGTACTCGCTTTACTGTCCATCTCAATCCGAGTTCCTACGGCTGGTCAGTCCAAGTTTCAACCATAGCCCATCATCAGACTTCGACAACCGCTTTCCGTGCGTCAGGAGGCCGTTTTGTTCTCCGTCATTGAAGATTACCGCGGATTCCGCCACTATTCCGAATCGAAGCGTTCTCTAGACACTTTCAGTGGTTTCTCTCCACCTCTATCTCTCATCAGTCCTCCTCTAGTCGCTTGAGTATAGCTCGTCTGTGTTCACTGCGCTGGGAGCTCCTTCTCTCCCGCGCTGCGTCCGAGGTTTTGGAGAGCCCGGAGAGTCCTGAATTGAAATCTTTGCTCTCGGAATGTATGTCTCTGAAAATGAGTCACGCTTGTGCGGAACCGGAGCGAGGTCCGTGATGTGAGTCTATCGGAGTTCGGGGGCATCCGATAGATCTGTGGAGGCTCGCTCATGAGCGGTCACTCCGTTAAATCTCGGAACAATGTGTTTCGCGGTCCGCGATGGAGACGAGGCCATGAGCGCACTGGATTCGGACTGGGCGCTCAGAGCAATCGCCAATTTATTTGATTAAAGAACATCAATCAAAGCAACTTCATCGCATTTCGGGAGCAGAATTCATTTCAAATAGTCAGCTTAAAGGCGCTATCTGGTGTGGGGAGATAGTAGAAGACGTCGAGTGAAGAGAGTCGCCGGTCGTCGACGGGAGAGAGTACCTATCGTCGTCTCTATATTTTGGCTCAGTCAGGTCTGTGTGGATCCTGTCTCTAGGAAAGCGTTGACATTGACTGCGTGAATATGTCGCTCACCCGATTAGCATCCTTGCGTGTTCTGTTGCCCCGAGCCGGTCTGGTTAACCTCCCCTCGTCAGTGAGACTCCTGTCGACCACAAATTATGAAACTCTCCTCGTCGAAACTGTCGGAGACAAGAAAAACGTCGGTTTGATCCGTCTGAACAGACCGAAGGCCCTCAACGCGCTGAACTCGACCCTCATGGGCGAATTAGGCGACTGTCTCGATGACATGAACGGAGACTCGGCGATCGGATGCATCGTCATCACCGGCAGTGAAAAAAGTTTCGCCGCAGGGGCCGACATCAAGGAGATGGCTGATAACACATTTGTCGACTGCCTCAAGACGGGCTTCCTGGAAAGTTGGTCCCGGGTGTCCAAATCTCAAAAGCCGGTCATTGCCGCCGTCAACGGATACGCGCTTGGAGGTGGAAGTGAGCTCGCCATGATGTGCGACATAATTTACGCCGGCGAGAAAGCAGTATTCGGTCAACCAGAAATTTTGCTCGGCACGATTCCCGGCGCGGGAGGCACGCAGAGGTTGACTCACGCCATCGGCAAATCTCGGGCAATGGAAATTTGTCTCTCAGGAAAGCACTACAGCGCGCAGGAAGCGGACAAGTGGGGCCTTGTGGCCCGGGTTTTCCCCGTCGATCAGGTACTTGTTTGACATGAGTTGGAGAGATCCTTCGAAAATCGAGTGAATCGCATTCGCTGAAATTTGCGAATGACCCAGTGTCAGTTGTTATCACGAATTTCTGACTAACGATTATGCTCTTCCCAGCTCCTCCCGGAAACTCTCAAAATCGCTGACAAAATCGCCTCCATGTCTCAAGTGAGCGTTGCCATCTGCAAGGAATCAGTGAATCGAGCCTTCGAAACAACGCTTCAAGAAGGACTTGCGGCTGAGAAGAGAGCTTTCCACTCGACGTTCGCACTAGAAGACCGTCGTGAAGGCATGAAAGCTTTCGTCGAAAAACGACCGCCTAACTTCAAGCATCATTAAACTCAACATCATCCTAAATCTAGTCGTCGTTATGTAACAATCTCCTGTTTGAATGTTCGTCATATTTTATAAAATAAATTCGCATTCAATAAATATCGCACATCTATTTCGGAGAGAACCACTCGAGATACTGGGACCTTCGAAGTTCTTCCATCGCGACTGTCCAAAATTTTCATATGAGCCACGGTCCCGAACCATCAAGCTCCGTTCTGTCTACCTTGTTGAGAGAATGGAACAGAACACTGTGACCCGCACCATCCGGATGCCTTTCAGACAAATGGAGCTCGCATGTCTCAGCTAATAACTGATGAAGTGATAAAAGACTGGGCATTATCTCAAGAGTCATCGTTGATAGATTCCAGAGAATTTTCCAAGACGCTCCAAGGAGAAATGCCTCGTCATGATCAAGGTTCATGGATGACGCGGCAGTTTCGTTGTGTTACTGATTTCCCTGTTTAATACAAGCGACCGATAATAAGAGCATCAACGCCGATGTCTTGCACAACCCCAATCACTCTATCGAGGCGAGTCTCGGGGTGCATTGATGCGAGAGCTGCCGAGTTCGGGAACTACGACTGGTCTGCATGAGTCCGAGAGGGCGATACTCGGGATGAACGGCTTTATTCCACGGAAAACAGGTCCAAATGTACCGAAGTATGCCTGTCAAACCGCTGTTGACGCACGTGAGTGAACGGCCTCGAGGTCCAGTGGTTGAATCTACCAGGAACAATGTCGGACAGGGGGCGAGGGCCAGAGGCTGAAGCCTCAGGTCGTCCTCGATGCCCTAGATTCTGGACCCGGGCTTCTGCCCCGGACACAGCGCAGTGCACAGTGTTCGTCGCCTCCATGCCTAACTTGATTGTCTGGCTCGAAAGTCTTCTTGTTGATGTATCAAGACGTGGTGAGGGAATTGAACGAAATCGAGTGGCGTTTCCCTCCAACATGATGTCGCAAGAATCAGAAGCAGCAGGCACGGGGTCACTCATGGTGGATCAACCTTTTCAGCCTTCATCAGCTCGCATCGGGGATTTGCACACGATCGCAGACTCATGGTCAGTCTTTTCGCTGCAGCTCCATTCGTTTCAATGCTCAACGCAATGGGGCACGCTCAACGCAAACACCTGAGAGGAGGCGGAAACCAAAACTTTGATGTTGCGGTCCTTAGAGTCGGTAAAATCGGCCACCATTCTCAAATCTGAATAGCTTTTGAAAGGAGTCCGAAGCCGTTTGTTGAATTTCATCCGCGTGAGGTCAGGATGAAAAATGAGCCCACCTGCCAACTAGGGGTGGCATTAAACACCCGTATGGAAATGCTATGTAAATATGTTGGGCCTTATCGCGCAATGTTCGCAATGGGGTGGAGGTGGTCGCGATGGTGGCGGTGGAAGCGACGGTGTCAGTGCGATCCCCGGACGAGAAACCATCGAGAACGATGTGCTTTTGGAGAATTTGTCTTCATGATGTCCATGAAGCTCAGGTGCAGCCGGGTGAGATAGACAAGACAGACAGGATCCTCCTTAAATGGAGGGATCATTTAGTCGCACGCGCCACGGTTAGCTGTTTCCGAGCCGTGGGCTTGGACGAGTCTGTCGATCCGTGGAGCAGGATATAATAAACAGCATGTATTGCATGTCTTTCCGAGGAACCTCAGCGGGCTCCTGCGAAGACATTGTTGTCATAGAGGACAACAGCGTTCCAGAATCTATTCCGATGGAATCTTTGTTCCTGAAAATCATTTGTTAGAGCTCGTCGGGTGAACACGAGCTCAAAATCTACGCGTGTGTTATTCCGTACTGCATCCGCCACGGAGTCTCCAGGAAAACTTGAAGCAGATCGAGAAGGAGCAGATCGACGACAGATCCTGGACCGATTCATTAGTAGCGCGCTCAGGAGTGAAAATTCTTGATTCGGGAAAGCGGAACCTCAATTCGGTTTTTGTTGCTTCGATTGCGCCATCTGGTCTCCTTGACGATGTTGATGATTATGAAGAAGTTGTTGTTGGCGGCTAGAACAAGACTGGATCCTGAGATTTCGCCGCTGTTTCCGTCGCCCTGTTTGTTGTTCATTAGCTTGATTAATGTGCTGAGACTCGACACAGACTCACTCAGAGCAAACATAACGTGAGCTGTTGAGCGTGAACAGAGGCTGGCAAGGGGGGAAGTGTAGGGAGGTGTTCCCTGTCGAGACTGAAAACTACATTGACAACAGACGGCTCTTAATGAGGAGTCGTTCCAAGGGCCGGCCGGTCAAACGATATGACTCTTCCAACGAATCTGTTGCTGTAGATGTCAATGAAACTCAAGTCGCGGTTTCCGATCGGTAGCACTAATACGCAAGATTGTTCCATCCTGGCCGCGTTCGTTCTATTTTTCTTTACTTCCCACTCGAACCCCTCCTCAAGTTGGTCGATCGGTTTTGTCGGTTGGTCGGCCGCTTGTCCTATTTTCATCATCCATCATCCCTATGACGCGCCAAAGGGATCAGTGCTGCTTTCTCCGACTTGTCTTCGTCCGTGTTCTCGGTCCCGCTCGCTCTTACTCTCGATACTAGGTTTTGAAGCTTTAAGTTGAAAGTTGAAATCGAATGATTCAATCTGTCGTCGTCGGCTTCTTCTTCTCCGTTCGTTCGTTCGTTGTCGTCGAGTCGAGTGAAGTGGAGTGGCTGCCAGATCGCTTGCTCCGTCTCTCTGTTGGACAGGCGAATGGCTTCGGTATCCGATCGGCCGACAGACCGACCGAGTCGGTTCCTTCCTGCGTTCGGCGGGTGTTGTCGCATTTCCATAGTATTGCCTGTCGTGGCTTGCGCTACTCTGACTCCTTGCTCGCTTCCTCCCTAACTGAGGTCGACGACGACGACGACGACTCGTTTGAATCTCGACAACCTGAGTTCGCATTGAATTTGTTCATATCTGTTTCCCAGCTTTTTCTTTGGGCTGCGTCGCGGGGCCGTCCCGACTCTCTGACTGATGTCTCTCTGACTCGAGTCGGCTCTGAGAATGAGTGACATAAGTCAACTTTGAAATTGGCCGTCCAGATTAACGTCAACATGCTATGCTACTTTGTGAGTGTCTGTGTGTGTGCATTTGATCTCACATCCCATCAACGCGCCGATCGTCTTAGCTAGCCATATCGCTTTGAGGCTGCGAAATGTGTTCCAACTAAACAGGCTGACAACGATCTATCGGACACAAAGCCAATCGAAGTGAATGCGAAAGCAGAACCTGATTGTTGCGTCCCTGTGGTTCATGACCTCAAGACCGATCGAGGACTTCGTGCGCTGACCGTTTCGAAAGTTTTCCAAACCTCGCGGACTGTCGTCACAGCAGACCTAAGTCGGCTCGCGGTGGACACTAGCGTTTGAAATGGGAGTGTCCAGTGGCTCGACGATATTTCTCGGATCCCGGAGGTTTCAGGAGGAATCTTCTGTTCCGAGGTGAGTCCATGTTCCTGTGGTGGCGATGCTCTCGACAAACTGGTCGTACAGGATATCCCATTTTTCTGGATTTCACTCACGAGCTTTTCTCCTATGTCCCCTGTGTCGGGATTTGGCATATTGTTATTGAGGATGAGAGTCGCCCGGACTCCAGTGCATTCGCAAGTGCAGTTGTCCTAAGAGCAGGGGTTTGTTTCGTGTTGATCTTTGGGCTTACGGACACCCTGCTAGCCAAGCGAGCATCCAGCCAGACCGTAGGTCTGTTCATCCGCTACCCCGCCTTTCACCTCTGTTTCACTCTTGCGTATCAGCTAATGCTTGCCAAAGGTGGGGCTTACCACCGGAGTGGGGGACAAACACAAACAGATCTAATTGACGCGTACACCAAACACTTCACAGGTTCTCTGTTGTCTCGCTTGGGGACGACGTTAGAAGCTCTGCGCCACGGTCCCTCCTGACAATTGTAGCTTTCGCTCAAGATGATGCATGGAGTCTGTTCGAGTAGGCTCCACACAAACGCTCCTCAACTGCATTTCTTTCTCGAGGTTCCGAAAATCTTACATCGATCCCTCGATCTCTATGGGATGGTCGGATTTTCAATCGGAAGCTCAAATGTTGAGCGTTTTTTCTTCGCCAACGCAGCTCGCTTTCCTGACGGTCGCAAAACCAGCTCGAAATGCTCAACAAAGTGGAGTTCGAAACCCGAGCGAATGAAATCAAGGCATTGTGGGGCTCAAAACATTCCACTGACAGTTTGTAAGCACCCCGGAGCTAAAAAATGACATATGTGTCGCTCGCAAACCCTCAGCGAGCTCTTTAAGCTGAAAACACGGATTGGGTTTCTTGGGGGTGTTCCCTGGACGGCTGCTGCTCCCTTTGATTTTTTCCCCTTGAAGCAGCATGAAGAGTGGGTAAGTAGCTCCTTCCGCAGCTGCCATGATACTCGCCCGGGGCAATTCTCCAATTAAGAAGTTAATGGCCAAAGCCAAGCCAGCAGCTATTGCGGCTGAAACAGGCGATCGCCCGCTCACTCGCTTCGAGTGGGTGGGGGTCGCAAAGAGAAACGCCACCGAGTCAAAAGAGAGGGCACTGATAAGCTGATAATGAGATTATGCAGATCATATCCGCGGGTCCGTTGTCTCATCTCCGACAGCCAGGCTAGTTAGTTGGCGGGTTGCTTGCCCGTGCTTCGCTCGGGCGGGAGCGACGATCAGAGAAGCCGCGGGTCTCTCTCCTGATCGATCGGATCCATGGCCCTGTTTTGTGGTGTTTGCGGTGCGGACCTGTTTTCCTGACTGGCTGGGCGATCGCGGATTGGTCGGCCAGTTAGCAGGAAGTCGCCGTCCGATCGACTGGTCCGCCCGCCCGCCTCATCGAGTTCCCGATGAGACCACGGAGCCGACAACCGAGTTCAATGGAAGCAGAGGCAGTACCGGCATCGGCAGGAGCTGCGAACTTGGGACTGGCTCGAATCCACGCGAGGCTCGCCCTCTATGACACCCGCCGCCGCCGCCTCGATCCCTCGCATCATCTACCGCCTCCTCAATGCTCTCCTGATCCTGCGATCCATCAGATTTGTTATCTTCGACTTTCTTTTGTTTCAGAAGAGTTCGCCTCGCTGGTGGGAGCTCTGTCGTCCCAATTAGGTAACTTATGTTAGTGAGCTCCGTCTCCTGATCATGGAGGGATCTAAGCGCGTCACATCTCTAATTCTCAGGGTTCGCATCTTCCTGGAGTGGAATCGCTCATCAGCGAATAGACTCCAACAACTGAAGACCTCACATTTCAGCAAGCAGCTGGAACTCCGATGGGAACCCTCACGGAAAGTTCGGAATGCGAATCCCCACCATATGCAGTTCAGGAGTGTCACGGAAGCTAGACTCTCCGGTAACACAGAGTTCCTCTTTGAGTTTCGCTCCGAGCTCTTCATCGGGGGAAGTGGACTGGCGTGGCAAAATCCCCGAAATTTCGAAGATCATTCAGTGTCCTTCTCAACTCCAGTGACCCAAACCAGAGTTTGCGGAGTCAATTTTCGGACTGAATGCACCACTGTATGAGTGACTGGAGCTCCATTGAATGGTTATTGGCATGGGTTTTCGGTCAACCTTCTGTCGCCTTTCTTCCCTCGATATTTTGAAGTCTATCTCTCTCTTCCTCTCTCGTTAGCTTGTTCGATCCCGATGGTGTCGTGATCGTTGACGCGTGTAAGTGGCGCTTCGAGTGGTGCTGGTGGTGGTTGCTTGGTCGTTCGGTCGCTTCGCTCGTTGCCTGCCTGCCTGGGTATATGTATGGCCGGTTGGCGAGTTGCTTCGACTTTGTCTATGATCTCGACACTCGGAGAGGCTTGGTGACACAAAGCGATGCAAATCCATCCATGATAGTCGTAACACTCAGTGGCTCTTTCTCAGCTTTCTTCTTTCTCAGCAACAACCAGCCAGCCAGCGAGCCAGGTCCCGCTGTTGTCATCGTCGTCGTCGTCGTCGACGACCACGACCACCACTATCCGGTATCATGCATGGCCGTCACTCGGAGCAACGGAAGCACAGACCGACACCCCATTGGAAATCACTGATGCATAGATTATTAGCGACAAGCGTCCGATGCCGAGCTCGGAGAGAGAACAACCAGTTCGTTGATTGGCAACTGAGTTATGCTGGATCCTGTCGGCGGAGCTACATCGGCAGAGCTCTGTGGGAATAATCTGCTCCGTAGTCAAGAGCCGCAGCGGTCATAATAGCAGAATCGGAGACAATTGACCTTTTCGAGGTGATTTGTCTCCTTGCTTCAAGGAGGATCCGATGAATCCACGTAATTCAATGTTTCTCACAGGGCGAACAGAGGCGGTTTCCAGTCAGGCCTCTCAAGAAGGTGAGCAAAAGATTTCAAACTGGACAACCAGAGGCTCAAATGATACCCTCTGAGCTCATTAGGCGTTCTAGCTCAAAATCAGGAACAAGCATCTATCGCCGCCACTCCGCTAATTGAGACAGGATCCGACTCTTTTTTTTCCCGAGAACGGTCGTAAACTCTGTATCGTGTTTAGTTATGGAGTTCTAGGTAGGAAGCTAGCTAGCCAGCTAGTCGACTCCCTTCCCGAGCTGCGAGCGAGAGCCGTTCTTCGGGCGAGCTGATTTTCAACTAAGCACAATTATGTCAAGGAGAGATCAATCAGACAACCTTAGGTGTTTGGTGCTTGGCTTCAGCAATTTTGTGCTTGGCCGAGCGAGTGAATACAGGCTAGCGGAATAGAGTGAGAGCTGGCGAGTCGAGTCAAGTCGTCGCTGTCGTCGTCCTCTGCGATGCTGTGGCTGCTGTCGCTACCGGAGCTGTGGTGGCGGGAGCAGTCCAGAACAGTCACTGGTCGACGAGGTGCTCGAGATTTCACGCTCTCAACGAGCTTCAGTTGGAAGCGGCAGCGAAAGCGGCCAAACAAGCATGCAGACTCACAGACTGTTAGCCAGCCAGCCAGCCAGTCATTCAGTCAGTCGAGTTGGATACCGATGGGAACGAACAGCTTTTCGATGATTCGATACGGCAAGCAGATGGCTTGTGTCGACGACGACGACGATCTCGATGATGGTGACGACGAGGACAACAGCAATAACAAGGACTGCGCTTTTTGCAATGACTCGCCGCGATTTCATCCAAATTATCTGCCGCCCTGATCGCCGACGTTGCGCTGCATTCGAGAACCGCGTGTTGAGCGCCGCGAATCGGACAACACTTCTGTAGAATTCCAAAAGTTCGGAAATTCGGAAAATGGAACAGTTGCTCGTTCGAGGGATACCATCCCGAATATCGATCGTATTCGCACCATTTCGTAAAATTCTGACCACGTCGGCTCGCATGACGACGATTCCACTCAAGGACCAACAAGTTCATGTTGTTTCCGTCAAGTGCGAAAAGGAATCCACTTCCAAACTACGAAGTGTAAAGCTGCGTTTTGTGCGGCGGGTCCTGAGAATTCTTCGGAGTCAGATCGCCTCCATTGTTGGCGTTCAAACTTTGCGGGTTCTCTTTCGGTTGATCCCCTGGCGACTTATGGCTGAACGTGAACACGCGGATGGCGAGTTCAGTGAAACTATCTTCGAAGCTGTTCATCGGTCTGTGATAGCTGCAGCGGGGGCAGTTGGAATCATATACGCCCGCGAGCGTAGCGAGCGGCACCTACTTGCAGATGCCTGCAAGCCATTGCATCGAATGTTCGGTCAAGTCGCCACCTTGCCGTGTTGGCGCGGCACAGTTCAACTCGGCTGGGGATCAACCGAAAAAATTCCGCTTCGCGATATTCGATCGAAGTGGTTTCGAAGGATCCTGAAGTACTGAAACGCGGATGGTTCCAAAGCGCTGCTGCCGCCGCCGTGTCGGCCTTCTGAACTTATCAATTATGTCATGTCAATAAGTAAGCTCAGTTGCCACACCCCCTCGGGAAGGACGCGAGAAGTTTTTGAATGCAAGGAGTTGAATAGCTTTGGCAAGAAACTCTTTCAATAGAGATGCGGAGGGATCGAGCGTGGTCTGTCCTTAATGACTTAGTTAAGGTGGTTCCGAAAGAGTTCTTTCAAGTGTCGTTCCCAGTTGCTGCAGCTCCTTTGTGGCTGCGAGTGCTAGATGCAGGGAGTTTCAGCTCCTCAGAAAAAAATGGTCGAGAGGACGACGATGCTAGATTTGCAGTCTCCGAGATTTCGGGCAAAAAGTCGCCGTTGCCGCCGCACCGCAATCAGACGCGGAAAGCTGCGGAGGTCGCTTCGTTTTAAAAAGCGTCACGCTAATATGGAAGCGAGCGTTTTCATTAAAAGTGCTGAAAATTCAATTGTCCTCCCGTCGTCGAGATTGTCAGCAGTTGCTTCCTCGGCTGTTGATTTAATAAATGTTTTTCTTGTTCGTTTTTCCTCAGCGATCTCTCTCTCCTGCTCTTTTTCAACTCTTGGGTTCTGGCGGCATTGAGTGGCGTCGTTTTATTTACGATGCGCTATTTTTCTCTCGGTGAACAAGATGCGCCAAGATTCGATATTGGCCGTCGCCGCCTCCACTCCTTGCCAGCTCGCCCGCTAGCTCGCCGGCTCGTTCTCCTGATCAAATTATCACGAGACGGGAGCAAAAAGGGGCGGCTAGCTGTTCTCCTTTTTGCGGAGGCGATTAATTCGCTTGCTTTTCTCAGTTCCCCCCTTTTCCCCCTATCTTCCCACCCCCAGCCCGTTTCGAGCTCCGTTCAACATCCGGCTTGAACTCCGTTGTGTTCTCGGTCTGCACTTAGCTGATGAAAACTTTCGACCGGACACTCCCTTCGTCTTCGAGTACTCCTGGTCCGTTATTCCTCGGTCTTGTCGAGTCGACGACGTCAACTCCCGTCCTGCCTGTCCCTTCCGATTAAGGAGCGCGGACTTCCACAAATCAAGTTCTTCATCTTGCAGCACCCCCATGGGTTCCGATAGCAAGTTCGTGGCGCATCACCCGACTTTTCACCGCGACCGGCGGCGGGAGTTGAAACTCCAAAATCTCGTTTTCGCGCCACGTTGCACTCGGTCTTCGCTTCGCCGAGAGGCCGATGACCGGAGCTTCACAAGTTCTCCGAATTTCCCTCGTGGAAACCTGGAGCAAATGAGCGTATCTTATGTTTATTGATCGGATTCGACGACGACGGCGCGCGATGTTGACCGTGGAGGCAATCTGTCAGACACTGTGTTGCTCGCAACTCCCGAATGCAAATTACGGTTCTGCTATTGCTGACCCGTAGCTCGTTTCTATTTCTCGTTGTTGTCGACGCCGGTGCGACTGTCGCCAGTTCTTCGTCAGAAAGTTTCGTTCAGCTTCCCCCGCACCACTGCGAAACGAGGATGGATTCCGATGACATTTTTGCACCTGTGGCCACTTGTGACGAATTTGAAAAATAGCCACTGTGCTTTGGCTCGGCCACAATTTGCCGAGCATTTTGCCAACTGGCTGTCCGGTCGCTTGGTCAGTTGAACGGTCGCTCGGTTGGTCAGCGACCGTCTGCCCGTCCGCCCCCCACTCAGTGGGTTTGCTTCACCTAAGATCCCGATGGCCCCTGCTTCTGTTAAAGCAGCGACTCGGATCTCCTAACGAGGGGATAAGAGACGGGAATAAGCGAGCGTGGTAGCCAAAGGAAAGGACAACGCGCACACATACACAACGAGACGGATAGGCGGACAAACAGACCAACACACGGCTACACCCAACTAAACCCAGTTAACTTATGAGCCTCATAAGAGCTGTGGTCCCCAAACCAACCGACCGACCGACCAACCGTCCGGTTAGAAACATCCATGGGGCTCATGGCTACCGCGAAACAGTGTTCACAAATACTCGCAGCTTTCGCCACGCTCCTCCACAATTCTGTTCTTTTGCCCCCCCGGGGAGAAATCTCGTTTCTCGAGTTGACATTCCTTCGGTCTTTGATTCAGGCGCCGCGGTTTCATATTGTTGGACTTTTCCGGATTCCCACTCGGAGAGAAAACTCTTGACTCGACTCGACCTAACCGTGGTGGGTTCTACTCGGCTCCGACAGAAAGGCTACGGTGTCGCTTCGCTGCTCTACGTTGCTCTTTGTGCTCATCTTTTCCTCGCCTGATCCTTTTGAAGCCTTTCATGTTGTAAGTGTAATTAAATCTCTCAGTTGACTAACTCCACTTGCTCGTCGTTCCACTCGTCTCCATTCTGTCGTTGGTGCCGAATCGCTTCGCCATAGAACTAGTGTGCGCTCATTCTGTGGAAATGTCGGAAGGAGCACAAAATGGCGACGAGGTAGTGACGGACGAACATTTTTTTTTCGTTCTAATGCATTTTCTCTTTTCGTCATTCTCCTCTATGCGAGCTCCATCTCTATTTCCTCTCCGGTGCTCGCGTCGACATCCCGCGAGACAAAAAAAAAAGGAGACAACGAAAATGGCAAAAAGGTCTTTGTCTGTCGCTCGTACTCCTGGCCGTGCTCTCCAGCTCCAAGCCTTCCTCATATCTTTTCGTGTTCCTCGAGAGATGTTTTTAAACGAAGTTTAATTCTTTCCATTTTGTCCGAGCCGATGTTTCTTCCCGTCTCACTTGACTCGTCTAAAGACTTGTCGTAGCGTGAAACTTCGAAAGGGAACATCCAACTTTTCACCAAAAAGCTCTAGAGCTCAAGAACGCAGACATTCTTAGGGCGCGGTGGACTCGCGATACTTTCTCGAGACCGTACGTCCCTCGATGCGGGGATGAGGGGAGCAAAGATCATATTGTCTCACCTTTTCCATTCCTCGAGGTGAAAGGTTAGGAGTGAGGAATAACTCGTTACTGATTACGTTCACGAGGCATTTATTTTCGCTCGAATATTTTGTGGGAAGAAGTTCCATGCGATAACGTCATCAGCGTCCGAAACCTCCGAGTCCTCCGTACTGCTGACCGTAACTGCCGCCGGCCTGGCCAAAGCCTCCTTGCTGCTGGTTGTAGGCGCCAGAGTTGGTGTTGAAGCCACTTCCGTACTGGTTGTTGGCTTGCTTGTTGTAACCTTGTTGCTCACGGTATCCCTGAGTGTTCTTGAAGCCGGCCGCGTTGTTGTACTGATTCGCCGCGCCGTACTGGTTCGAGCCCTGCAAAAATCTCGAAGATGAATCGCTCGTTCACAACATTCACGGGAGATCAACAACTTCACGTCGGAGGCTCACGATTTCTGGGTGTTTGCCCTTAGCTTACCTGGTTGAAGCCGCCTGCTTGCGCCTGCGAACCGTAACGGTTGCCGCCGGAAGCGTAACCTCCACCGTAGCCACCACCCAAACCTCCACCGTAACCACCACCCAGGCCTCCGCCGTAACCACCGCCCAGACCGCCGTAACCGCCTCCTAGATAACCCCTCTCCTCGACTCCTTCTTTGCTTCCCTCCGCTGCCGCAGCTGCGGTTGCCTCGGTGGTCGCTGTCTCCTCAGCGAGAGCCGAGACGAGACAGCACAGAGCAACGCACACGAACTGGAATGAAGAGTATCACAGGTTTAACACTATCCGATCGAAGTCTCGAACTCGACACAACGTGGATCCCTTCACGAAGTCGGTTCGTAGAGTGGGATCGAAGCATTATTATTGAGGGCTCACTTTGTTCATGACTGAAGAGGTCGGGAAGTAACTCGAACGACTTGTGGAATCGATATCGAGAAATAAGTCCGATGCAACCTGTTTTATTTCCAGAGGACGATGACCGACAAGCCCTTTCTGCTTCCTACTCTTCCAATTTCCTGACCTTTGAATGTCAACCTGGTTCCTGTTGCGGTGTCGAACCGGAGGAAATGAAGTTCGCTGATGTCATTCAGCGGAAGCTCGCATGAGTTCTAGAATCGATCCGACAGCACTCTTTTGAGGCCAATCTGGGGTCAAACCATTATTTCAGTCTTCCAGCGGGAGGCTTTTCACCTCCTAGGTAAAAGGCCTTGGCACTATTTCCAATTTTGTTCGTTTCACTGCGGAGACAACAAATAGTGGAGGCAGAATATTTATGGAGAACGAGTCTCGAATAAATTCAAAATTCTCAAGATCCTCGGATTCCAATAAATTTCTCAAGATCTTCAAGTGCCAATCAAATCCTCAAGATCCGAAGCCAGTTGAATCGGAAATCTCAGATATAGTATGGGCGCGATGAAAAAGGCGTGAAATTCAGGTTCAGCAGACGCTGCCCACGAAGGCTTAATCAAGTGGAGCTGTTCTGAGCGAGCGCGAAAAGTCGAGCGCTCCTTGACCTTTTTTTCGAGGGAGCGATGTTTTGCGAAGCGAGATGAGAGGAGAATATTCATCGAAAGTTTTTTTCCGAGACGATGGCCGCCCTTAATCTCGGCTCGGGACTCACTCAGTCGGTGTTGGCGGCGGGTGTCTGCTGGACCGGTCTAAAAACATGGGTGCGCTGCTACACTCACGGCCGCTGTCAACGCTTGGCCTAACCGGTCCTACTTCTCTTCCCGCCGTCGGTCGTCGTCGTCGTCCACTTTCAAAAGCGAGCGAGATGTTTCACGCGCCACTGAATACCCCTTATGCGTGGAAGAGTCAAAGTGCCCGATGAATGAAAAGTAAAACGAATAAAATGCTGCTGCGATGAACTCTGATCCTCGCATTCGCATGACCTATATGCTATCGCCCGACCCCGTTCGAGCGACGGCCCCCGGGCAGACGGGGCGGGGTAGCGGCAGCGATTCCTTTCCATCTTGAGTTATTTCATCCAACTCCAACTCGTCATTGTCTACTCGGAAATTCTTTCGTCATTACTCAGGGTTTCCGTTCTTCGAACAGGAATACCGATTTTCGCCCGAAGCCCCATACTTCGAACGAGATGCTGGTCAGCTACGTTGGCATCAAGGAGTCAAAGAGGAGCATTTCGGCAAGGAGGTCAGATAATGTACGTTCGAGCGTAATCTCGCGTGAATGAGGCTCGAGCTCAGTTGAGCGTAACACATTACAGGACCGGGAATCGCACGGCTCATGGAGAGCCATCCGATGTTTGTTTATGATGTACGTTGGATATCTACAGGCGTCTCCTTCCTTCCTCCCCGCCACCCCTGGATGTTTCTCAAAGATGCATCAAAGAGCGCTTTCGGTCCATGCTGCCGCGAGTATTCGATGCGCAGCCTTCAATAGCCCGAATAGAGAAGCATTGAGGACGAATGATCCATCGGAAGGGCGTTGCCATTCAGTCCGTCGTCCATTGGCTCGGTCAGCTCAATTCAGCTGCAAACTCCTCGACGCTCCTCCGCCAAGTCAGGAAGGAGGCAAGCAAAGAGTCAGCCTGCTCGAAGGGAGCCAAGCCGAGAGATTTCCAACCTCAGCACTTCACAGGCTTCACAAAGTTTATGGTCCAAGCCGAGCCGTGCCTAGTCGGCGAACCAACGAGCCCGCAATGACCGAGCGTGCAAAGACGAGAGAGCGTGCGTGCGGTTGGGGGCAAGAAATGTCTCCACATGGCGACAACATCTTGATCAAACGACCAGCGATGTCAGCTATCCAAAGAAGATGAAGGGCGAATTGAGAACAACGAGTATTCGACTCAACATCTGCGTGGCTTCCTCATCCAAATTGAACAACGTTTCACTTGGCGGCGGCGACCTCGCTCCCAATCCGAATAAGGGTCAACCGAGTGACCAACACGACAAGCGTAGCAACAAAACTCCTAACCGATGACCAGCAGCTGTTTCCCGAATCTGTAATCCCCGAAAAACTTGCGTACAAGCCACGCTTCGAAACCCCTTCTCCTTCTCCTGAGATCCCTCGGCTTCGACATCCTTGGTTTGACCATCGGGATGGGATGGTCGTCCTGTGCGACATCGTTACCACCTGAGCAGATGTTTCGAATTCTTAAGTTTCGAATCAAACCCAACGGCAACCAAAGGGATGCTCGAGCAGTACTTTGAGTGAGTAACAGAACAGGCTCTCAAACAGGTCGTTCCGTGGATTTCTTCGATTCCACCGATGCGAACGGCTCGAAAAGAACATTCGACCCAATTCGAGGAGCATGCGATGAATGGGTTGGCAGGGCTGATGGCTGACTTGCCTGCAAACCAATCAAACCTCAAAAGGGCCGTATAGTTGGCCGTTCAGTAGGCACACTGGATAGAATTTTGTTTGAGGATCAGATATCATTTATTTGTGTGCGTGAGTGAGAGTGTGCTGTAGATGTATGGGAGGAAATGTGTCTACAGCACCTACGGGAGTGCTAGCGGGAGTGACGATAGTCGTCGAGGGAGCGATTCGTGTTGGAAGCAAGTAGCGCTTCTGATTTTTCCTCTCTTCTCTCAAACGGGCTTTAATGGCGCGATAAGAAACAATCTCAACAACTGTGAACAACCGCCCCGCCGGCCAGTGGTTCGGCAGGCTGCCAGCCTACATGGCCGTCGGGTCAATGCCTACAGGATTCGAAAATGATTGTTATGATTATTATCATCGATAACGAACAGATCCTCGAACTCCGATGCTGCCAAGTCCACCTTCCTTACCATGCTCGCTGTTCGTCCGTTCTCGAGAATTTGCAGGAAATGCAGGTGGTATGGCTAACCGATTGGAAACTTGGTTCAATATGAGTTGGGACTCAGGTAATTCCCGGGACGTTGGGAACTGTCTTCGACTCACTTAGAGTGAAGACTGAGCAGAGCCATCGCCATAGTTTAGAAGTCTGCTATTAGAAGTTTAGAAGGGATCCCACAATGACAGACGGCAGTTGTCCCGAAACTTATTACAGGAGGGTCGGGGGTGAGTACAATGAGATAGCGCACTCTCAAGCTTCAACCCTGGTGCCGGACGGACGGGTGAGCGGGACGCCGGCTGGGAAGAAGGGTCAGGGCTCGGGGAGCGTCCGGAAGTTTCCGCCTCCCGTTAGATTGGATTGCAATTGTTTTACAGCACGAGAAATATCCCCCGATTAGACGGGAGCTTTCGGCATTGCCGAGCGACCTATGATCGGCAAGAATACAACGGGAATGGCAGCGACTTGAGGGTTGAACGGGTTTCGAAAGGGTTCAACTATCTATTCTCAATAGCCATAGAAGATGCGAAAAGCCGCAGAATTACTTCATGGATCTTCTACGCTAGACCGGAAGCGAGGAGTCCGATGGAAGTGATCTACTTGCAAAGCTGACGCCGCGCCACTGTCCGAGTTATGAGCGGATTCTTGGTCATTGTTCATGGCACTCTCGTCGAACAATCGTTTATGAAGGCAGCGCAGAGGGACGAATCATTCGGAAATTGCCTTCCGTTGTCACCGCCGTTTTTGATCGTTGTATACCTCTGAAGGGATCGTGGATCGTGGCTTGACTCGGATGAATCAGAGGGCAAAATAAAAAGCGGAAGACATTTTTAGCCACGCTTGTCTGTATGCATGTAGGGTGCATGAGTGTGTCGATGGCTGACCGCGGTCGTCCCGGCGTGGAGGGAGATATGAACGAAACAACCAACCTACCGACGAACAATTAGATAAGAAAGTTTTGCTTTAACCTAATTAGCAGCGCGGCTGATTTGCACCACGATCTATTGTGGAGCCGGGAGTCGACTCCCCCATAGTGGTTAATATCCGGTCGATCGGGCAAAACTTTTCAGTAGAACAGACGGGTGAACTTTTCGATGACTGGATGGGAACGAAATCCGCTGATGCAAAGAGCGCACATGCTCCTGATGCCAAGCAGATGATCCCGACGCACAGTGGGCCGAAACGCCGAAATAGGGGGACAAAATTATTCTCTCACTTTTCTCGACTCTTTCGGGTAAAGAAAGTCTAGATCGGCAATGGAAAGGTCCCCTGAGCTCTTTCAAGCGGACCCCTCCCCACACACACGGAGCTCATTTGTAAGCTCTCGCCTCTGACGCGACGCACCTCAAGTACCGAGGCTATCGTGCCAGCGGCAGCGGACATCACGATGGAGACCTTCCAGACCATCAGTTCGGACGCCTAACAGTATCATTCCACGCGTGTTTCGAACCGGGAGCCTTCAAATCCAATGCAGAGTCTCGAGAGAAAGCTACTTATAGATTTTTGAAATTCGCTCGGTACCTTTTTTCCGCAAAAACCCGCAGAGGTCTGCAAGTTGTTTCATGAACTAGACATCATGGCCTATCTTAGGCGACATCTCCCGAGAAGAAGCCAGACCGATCCAGTGTATTTCCAAACTCGATTAGTTTGCCGTTTTTCGCTGGAAAGTCCATCATTCTCATAAGCTCACCATGTGTCGTCGGAATGGAAATTTTGCTCGAGTGAGTGATTCTGTGGCTTATTCCAAGAGTATAGAAGGTGAAGAAACTGATACTGTCCCAGGGAAGTCCCGAAGACTGAGTTAGTTTGAGCTGTGAAGATAGAGGACGAAGGAAGTCGGTTTCGCGGAGGTTTCTTCGTGCGTATCGCGTAGCCCTCAGACGAAACACGGGACGGGTTCAGTCGGTAAAAAGTCTGTCTCTCCGAGTTCTAGCCATCTGAGAACCGTTTCCAGCATGTTTTAGGGTCAATCTGCAGACTTGACTTTTGTCCCCCTATTTCGGCGTTTTGGCCCACTGTGCGACGTATGTATGTATAGTAGCAGTGGATGTCATCAAGGATATTGGCGACCTAAGATCATAGAACACAAGGTAAGCACATTTCCATGCAAGACACCGGGAATTTCCGTATACGCAAGACCAATACATAACTTGGCGGATTTCGTGCAGCTATCCATCGTTGAGCTGCGGGTCCGGGTTTCAATGGGGGTTCCGATGGAATCACTCCAAAGCGAATGCTCATTCCCACATTCTTCAAAAGTCATGTTGGGGCGCCATACCATGGCCTGCATCTTCATCTTACCCGAAAGAACTTTCATTCTCATCTTAAGAGGACGACCGAGGACCGTTGAACCAAACTTAGAAATCGTCGGCTGCGTCTCGTGAGGAAGTATTCCTCTGGATAGAGATGGCGTCGGAACCGACGTAAGAAGTTTGAACAAACGCTCATTGTCAGTTACATCACGCACTGCGAGGAAGATATTTGGTGGTCCAGTCATCAATTATGGCGGAAAGGGGAAAATGGACCTCGATAAGCATGAGAAAGACCCGGAAGTCTCACTATTCACAGCCATGATCCGGAAGCTGGATCCTTGTTTGTCGTCCTGGTCAATCTCGCCGCTGCGACCGACGCCGGCGGCTACGGTATGAGCGTCATTAGTGGCGGAGTCGTGCACTTTGGGCCCGATCTCAAATTGACACTTCCATCCTCAGCAATTGCATCAGGCTAACTGCACTACATCAACTGCAGAAGGAAGAACAATCACACACAGTAAAGAAATCCTGCAGCTGATGCCAAAGCCATCGGCCTGCCTGCCTGCCAGTCAGCTAGACAAGCAGGCCGGTCGACAGGATACTCGAGAGATCTGATACGATCGGATCCAATAGAGGCAGGCAATCTAGGTGCAGCAACTTCCCCAGTTTGCCACTTTTCTTTCAACTTCCGCTCGGCCTAATGCTATCCGAGCAAATTCAAAGAGCTTCTTACTCCTATCGCTCTCCCGCTTCACCGGTCGGTCGGTCGTTCGTTCGTTCGGTTTTCCGCGTACTTTATCACTCACTCTCAATACATAAGCCCACAAGGAAGGATGTGGTTGGTCAGAGTGTGGACGATGGCTTCCGGGAACCCTTACAGTACGCGTTCAACTGCTAAAGGTGGGCAACATCAAAACTTCGAGAAGCGAGCGGCAACAACGCAGCTCGCTCGCAAAGGTTCCTCGCAGGCTCCAGATGCGAACAAGTGCTCAGTTGTACCGTTGAGAGGATCAGACGCCATTAAACGAAACCCATTGAAGCAGCGCAGAAATTCTCTCCAAGTGTTCAGAGAATCCAACAGATTGCGGTGAACCCGACCCGACAGCGGAACGATGCCGCTCCTATCAGGACGTAGACGCCGAAACTGAGCTGCGCCCACTTTTTGCCAACAGGAGAACGGGCCGGAGCTATCGACAGTTCCGTCAACCAGCGAGCCGCGCGGCGTCCGATTCGATTTGTTCGTTGCTACATCTGCCGTTTCGCTAGTTCGCTTCAGCCGACTTCCTCTTCTCTTCCTCGCTCTCGACAGACAGACAGCCAGGCAGAGAGAGAGGGAAGCCAAGTCGTATTCCCTTCTTTCATTGGTGGTTGCATGCCTCCTCAAACGCCTGCTGTAGCAACACTTCAATGAAAATTAATAGAATCCACACCGCAGCCACACTGGCACGTGCCACGAGATGAGAGCGCTGGGAATCGGGCAGGGGCGACGAAAAGCCACAACTTGAATATATTAATTGCCCCACGACCCCGGAGCCCCGAGCTTCGCAGAGTCCCTTCTCGGCCCCTCGCTGGCGGCAGGCAGGCAGGCAGGCACGCTCTCACACACACACACACATTTTTCGACAGAGGAACAGGGCAATATGTTGTAATGTCGTTATTAACATTTACCACGGAGGGTGGGTGTCGTCGTCGGTGTCGACGACGACGACGACGACAACGACGATCGTACCAACCTGATAGATACCCTCGACCGGAGTCGAAATTACCGCTGATTCAAACAAGGAACTTTATCAGGGCCACTGGGGAAAAAATCGCCTGGCGGAAACAGGAGAAAACGGAATCTGTCACGCGACCATTTGAACTCTCTCGAAATTCCTGT
Source organism: Neoseiulus californicus (assembly GCA_028455905.1). Classification (NCBI taxonomy): domain Eukaryota; kingdom Metazoa; phylum Arthropoda; class Arachnida; order Mesostigmata; family Phytoseiidae; genus Neoseiulus; species Neoseiulus californicus. Next base: position 14,845,488 of record JAMQGS010000005.1, on the reverse strand, counting down.
CATTCACATCAGACCCGGTTTTGAGCATCGGGTGGGCGCGAACGTTTCAGGATTCCGTGTTTTCTCGTGAATCTTATGGTCTGACTAACAATAAGGTTGGGTTTACTAGGGTGACAATCTCGCACAGTTTGGCACAATGAGTCGAAACCCGCTGTCAGCGTCTGGATTCGGGAGGTCAAGCGCATGATCTCGATTTTGGCGACTCGGGTCACTGGGGCAGGCCACAAACAGCTGGCGTGAGCTGTTGAAGTCCTGACCATCTTTATCCGGTGTCTACCATCTTCTTCAGTTTAGCGGACGAACACGATCGCTAGCTTCTACTCACTCAGTGCTGTTTCTACTCCGTGTATGACAAATGGCCGCTCCGCCAAAAACCCTTGTCTTCTTTGCGAGCGGCGGCGGGCAGGCATTGCATAGATGGATCCGAACAGCCTCGCGCCCATCCCTAGATCTGTTCAGCTTTCGTCCATATCGTATATATCATCGTAGCAGTCATCGAGAAGGGAGCTGCTCCCGCAGCAGCTTCTTTATCCGTTGATGATGGCGTCCTGGGGAGAAAGATGGAACGAGAAAGAGAGCAGTCAGGCTAGGCGAGCCAAAGGCAAAAGCAGACAGGCAGGAAGGCAGGTCGGTCGGTCGCTCGCCGAGCTATGTAAAACGAGCGCGGTGTGGGTGTGCACCTGAGCCTTCGGGTTAATGGTTCCGACCCTTAGGGGACCACGAAGAAGGGGCTCGTTCACTGGCTGCTGCTGCTACCGCGAACTGACTGAAGGCTGATCGGGGCAGTTAAACGAAGCTCAACATGTGTTTAAGCCGAACCACTAGAGGACGAGCCGTGGGCTCTTGTCGTGTTCTCGCGAGAGCGACACCGAAAGAGACAGCTGATTCACAATTTTCGACGTGAGCGATTCCGTCAACGTTACCACAGGCGTGAAGTGCTCGAACATGTTCCGCCTACCAGGTTTGCGTAATACGGCAAGGCTCCAGAGGTTCACGAGTTCGTCTGAAGTCGCAACTCTCGTAGTCGTCCTCGAAGCCTCTGTGAGGATCGGCCAAAGCACGAAGAAGAACAGCTCGTTGCTCCTTGCTAAAACAAAGATGCATCTTCGGTATGAGAACGTGTTCGCTGGTTGTATGTTCATATCTTTGGTGCTGCCTGAAGCTCGCTGAACTCGTCATCGCCAGGAGCAGCACTCAACTTTTCGGCCTGAGGGTTCGAGTTGCTCCTGTGCTTTCCGCCGTGATCGTCGTCGTCACCACGCACTCACTTCCTATCTGCGACAGCATGACACCGACCGTCTCGATAAGCCCGATGCGAGCGCGTGCTTTGTGAATAGGGATGAGCGAGCGAGCGAGCGAGAGATCGCGAACGCTTGGCTTCGTGCATATTGCCTCTTCTCCTTATATAGCGAGCGTCCGTGCTGTAGGGTGGGCTGGTTGGTTGGTAAGTAAAACGCGACCCCGGGTAGCAACGGCGGCAACTATCTCAACTGATTTACGACTCATTCGGTTCGGAATAGTGGCGCAATTTGCCATACCACGAGGGCGGATACAAAGTTGCTGCACTTATGGTTTGATATGTGAAATCCTTTCTGGGGGTTTGACTCTTTCCCGGCAGCCGGTGGCGCGCGTAAGCCGCGTCGGGACCGCCACCAACAACGCCGATATCCATAGTGACATGTTTAGACGCCTATCAACAGAAGAACCTTTTGTAGACAAAGATCGTTCGTATAAAGAGATGTCAGAGGCTTTTACAGCTCTCGCTACCGCCAACACCGCGGCAACGACGAAGATCTCTCCCCGGTCGAGTATCGTTTCGTCGTCGACGGCTACCTACGCTACGAGCGAGTCTCCGTGTTATAAAAATTCTTTCCCCTGAAAGTGAAGAGTAGGCACGGATTAAAGCAAGAAAACGAGCAAGCCGACGGGAAGAAGAACAGGCGCTCTTTCTCGCCCGCGAAATTCTCCCAACAAACTCGACTTCTGTGCCCATCTTTCCTCGGCGGAGAAAATTAGCGAATTCTTCTTAAGTTGAGTTTGATGGAAGAACGAAACTCGCCTCATAGGCCTCTTCTTGTTCCTCAACCGCATAACGCGCTTTGAAGTGAACAGAGTCGGGGGACGCGTAGCCAACTCGCTGATTGAGGTTCGATCAGGAGGTCAAGCCTTTTCTTATGAAGAGCGCCATCTCGCAAGACCCCTCGAGAGCGCAGTAGCGAGCTCGGGTTTAGACAAGACATCCTCCGCAGATTTTCCTCTCTTCCGCGAATTCGAAGGAGTTGCCTCCTTGCGATGGTAATGTTATCTGCTCCGATCGTAGGGATCCGGCTCGGTGGGTCGATTTCTCGCTTGCCCGCCGCGAGGTTGTCTTCCATGGCATCAACCGCGGACTAATCTCAAAATCCTGCTAGCCAAAGATGTGTGTATTTAATTGCGTTCAAGACAAACGTCTTTTAAATCCCATACGCGATCCCGGCAAAGAGAGGTTGTGGGCTCCCCCATTCGGCTCTGTGATGTGTTTGTGTTGAGATAACCTTCCCCGATCTTTTTTCTCCTTCCCCGCCGTCTCCTCTGTTTTTACCACAGCATCTTTCTGCTCCTTGAGGGCTCGACCTGACCTGACGCTGAGGAATGAGTCGGGAGGCGGCTCTGGGGATGAAAAACATGCGGGAGAACCGCGAAGATTTCGACGAGAAAGTTCAAAACAGCAACAGCATCGCGCTTCATCACTCCTGTGTAGAACCTTCAGGTTTCCGAATTCAGAAAGAAAGGAAACACGCAAGAGGCTGTGACGACAGGGAATCATTAGAAACGTGGTCTCCCAATCGAGCGTCGAGCAACTTCACGTAGTTGATAGCGTTACCCCTGAAGAAATCCGTGGTAAGCCTAATCGGAATCGTTATTTTTTTGTCGAGGCGAGAAATTGCTTTCTCCATGATGAAACCAAATGGCTAAATATAACGAACGTGAGCAGCATCGATTTGGTAGAATTTTTAGTTTGTCAAAATAGTCAATTGAGCGGCAGCTGAGCTTTCTCTCGATCGAATTGTTTAACTTGAACTTCTCCCACTTTTACTGACTCCAAACATTTCCGCCGATCTTGCCAAGATTCGCTTCCTTCGGTGTTTCTAGGTGGCATGCCCAGTGATGCCAAACCGCCCCTTGACAAACCAACTGGGTCGAAGCTTAGAGTCGCCGAGTTAGACCTGCTCGGGCGACTCTCTGCGAGTCGACCGCGCAAAATGGATTCAAAATGGAAATATTTTCGGGTCTGCATGACTTTGCGCGTCAACGAGACGCGGGGGGAATGTGCAAGTGCTTGCGTGAGGGCTCGCACGGGTTTCTGATCGCTGAGTCCCTCTAGTCTCGGCGGCCCACAGCCGGCGGCTCCAGTCCACTGGTCAGCCGCCACGTCTCTCGGTCGCTGCTGCTGCCGCCACCTGCTTCACTTTACGGCCCATCTACTCCATCTATTTCGTGCGGTGGTTCATGGTCGGCGGTTTCGTTGGCAGATCTGTGTGGTTTGTTTCGTATTGGTTCCGATGATCGGATGGACGATTGATCACCGAGCTTGAGCAGCAATTTCACAGTCGCGCAGAGTTTCGCCTAGTCGGAGCCCTAGCAGACTGACGACGAGCCAAGTCGAATCTTTCATTCCCACCTGATCTGCTTCGATGACGAGATTCTCTGATGCTTTCTTTACGAGTCTCTAGCAATTCACACGGATGACAGACATTCTCGAATTTTTGCTCAGGCTTTGGCGAAGAAAAAAGAAAACCCCCAATCTGATCAATATGTTCGATCGATTCTTGCTTCCCGTATGATCTTAAGTAATTTTATGCAACGCATCACTTTTCTTTCGAAAACTACTGCGCGTCCGTCTTCCGGAAGTGCGTTGTGTGCCGGAATCCCGTCGTCGTGAAACGAAACCGGAACTCCGAAAGTTGCACGTGCACTCGATGCTACGGCCGCGTTTAGCTGGGACAAAGTATCCGTGATATTCAGCGAACGAAACTCGGATTCTGAGGCTGAGGCTCGAAAAGATTTACCGAGGGTAACAGCGTACGATGGGGCGAAGGGAAATCTGCGGCTTGGGGCCGGATGGAGCTCGGAGAGCCGGAGGTTGTGGAGGGGCCGCCGGGCTCAGACCCGGCCCGGGAGAAATGAAGGGAGCTGGGAGAAAACGTAGAAAGAGATGATGGCGTTGGGAAAACTCAGCTCTAACCTCGCAGCGGCGGCGATGGCAGCAGCAGCAGCAGCAGCAGTGGTGGTGGTGGTAGGCGGTACTCACACGACGACGATAGCGGCACTGGCGGTGGTGGTCCCTGTTCGCTGCCGCCGGAGCCGTCGTTGTCGTTGTTGTTGCAGCAGCCCCAGCCCCCGCCGCCGCCGACGACTATGGCACGCTCAGTTCGCGAGCCACTCACATCATTATGCATTCCGTGGGGAAGGGCCCCAGCGAGCGGCAGAAAGGCCACTCTCTTTTATAGTGTGTGTAGGAGCTGCCCGGGCTGCCATGTACAGGAGTAGGAGCCCCTGGAACAGCAGCGGCGGCGGCGGCAGCTGTGTCGGTAACGGCACCGGCGACGGCAGTGGGAGAAGATGGAGGAGGGCAGTTTTCGGTCGGAGCGAACCTTCCTGCTTCTCTTATAATGTTCCACCATCTCCTAGGTAGCAACCTCGGAACCGAGGACCGAGAGACCTACTGTCGGATTGAGCCGACTCGACGTCTTGAGGCCAGGGAAAAGTGAGCAGTGAATTCGTCGGCTCGTCTGATGGGAGCTCAAAGTCGACCGAACTCACTGTGGATAACTCCAACAAACCCTGGCGATCATACCCGCTCAATAGTATCACTATATCGCCTGTATTCCAACACGTGAAACGGTAGTGAATTGAATGTTCTCAGAAAGGTGGAATGAAATCTTAATCCCTCGGTGAAATCAGCTCGTTTGTCGATAAGGTCGCGGAGTTTCGGGAGAGCGCAATTTCAGGACAGTTCCGGCATCGAGACTTCAAGATGATCTGGACAATTATCTAGGTAGAGAATCTTCGTAGATGCCCTCCGAAAAGGTGGGGGTCGATTCACATGGAATTAGGCCACGCTGAATGTTACCGTCCAAAGCTGGGGAAAGAGAACGAGCTCGAAACGGCCCGCAACTGCTGTTACCGGGAGCCAAGTTCATATCACTAGGTGTTTGATTAGTTGCCAGCGTAACTGTCGAGTGTCGTGGGTTTGTTTCGTTTTGATAGGTCAGCGGTCCACGACGGTAAATCATGACTCGATTCAATTGTGAAGTGAGCCTTACAGAGAGCAGTTGGTCAACAAGCGAGACAACAACGCACTCGGGGTACTCTTGATCATAAATCACGGGAAAGATAGGAAATCTAAAATACAATCCCGGGCTTTCCAACTTTTTGCCTCTGTTCACTAGGAGTCTGAGCGTCTCTCGTGAGCATCGTAAATTAACAAGTGCAGTGTGCCGTGACCAACAGATACCAAGAACTTACTACTGCTTACCTCAATCACCTAGAGCTCGGGTTTATAACTTCAAGCCCAACTGGAAGATGAAGAAACGAAATACAGAATTCGACCATGACGGACTCGATGAGAAAAGTTGGCTCTTTACTCCGCACCTCGAAGCTTTTCCATTCATTCGACCCACGCCCATTGTGCTTGTACGAAATACAGCTTTGAGGGACCGACGTTCCTCGAAAGATGGACCGACGGACGAACCGACGGCCTGAGAGGCAGAGGGCCATGAGGACGGATGGACGAACGGACCGACGGAGGGACCGACCGACCGACTGACCGACGAACGGGTTCCAGGGGAGTCTCCAGGGGAGAAAGAAGTCGTCTCCGCTCCTCCGTCAGTGCTTCGACTCTTTCCCACACTCCCAGGGCTGAAGCTGCTCCAGGGCACTGGGTACCGCTACGTTCCTCAGAGGTCTCTGCACTGGCTGCATATCCAGCCGGCTCTCCCGGTTTCTCTCTCCCCATCCTCCACATAATATACCTGCAGGACTCCAGGCCCCGACTCTGAGCGAGCCTGGCGAAGGAAGTACAGAAGGCCCCGAGCGAAGTCCCCTTGATGCAGTGAGTGACTCCCCGCTTGAGGGGGACCGGAGCTCGGAGCGGATAGGCCGCCAGCACACGGGCCGCCTCCTGCTCAGCGGGCCGCGGAGTGCCGAGCGGGGGCGGATCTTCCGCCGGGGCCGACCGACCGACCGGCTGCCTTACTGCTGCCTGGCTACCAAGCTGTACGGGAGAAGGAAAGGAGTCTTTATGCTCTCCGGGATGGAGTCCCCACTCCCCGAAAGTAGCGGCTGCAGTGCGCTCTGCTCAACGAGAGACTCCCTCTTCCTCTTTTGCCGCCCCCCTCGGAGCCGGCACTCTGCCGGCTGTTCGTCCGTCGGTCGGTCTGTCCGTCCGGGCCCCCGTTGGGTTCCACTCACTACCAGAACGACGACGACGACGTGGCACGGAACTCTCCTCTCTCTGTAACCGACCGGCAGCACTAGTCCTGGCTGTTTCTTGCAGGAGGCGTCGGCGGCAGCAGCAGCGGCGGCTCCGAAAGCCGTAGCCAGTCGGAGTGGACTTTCGACTTGTCCGTTGCGCTTGCAGCTTCATTCGTGGTACATCATTTAGTGAACTACAGTTTGGAACTAACCTTTCTTCACCGTCATCTCAACGAGCTCTACTTGAGTCCGCCTAACAAGGCCCTCCATCGAGTTCTAAGCAGCCGAAAAGTACATCTTTGAGACCTTCGTAAGAACCTTCCTGGAGACATGGATCACCCTGGAGCAGCGGCAGCGGCGGCGACAGCAGCCATGGCAAGTACTTGAAATGAACTCGACATAGTTTTTGTGACGAAATGCTTGAATATAGCGGCAATTCCTCGTTCAAGAAGAGGTCCAAGAAACAGGAAATCGTCAAAAATCGTCTGATTCGTGAGGAAACTCTGCGAATCGCACGTTTCCCACTTCTCGATGCTTCTACTTGTACGTGTCTGTTTCCCTATTCCGTGGGAGGTGTTAACGCCTATTAGACTCGGTCATAATTCCTCGCCATGTAGTCCAATACTCGGAGAGGCACGGTTTGCATACGATTCGAAGAGGAAGCCCTGGTTTTATATGTATGTAGATATACCTACCGGAGGGGAAAGCGAACCGAAAAGGCACACATGCTCCAAGAAAGAGAAGAAAAAACAGTAGAATTCATCCGGACTGAGATAAACGAACGACTTAGATGCGCCAACTTGAAATAGCCTCGAGGGTGTGGGATGTGTACCTCGCTTCGATAAACCTTCGTACAATACGATGCGCACTACCACCGCAGCGGCCTGATCAGCTGAAGCCGCGCGGAGCGGGCTGACCTCAGGACCGATAGCTGCGGGATGCAGGACAAGCTCTCGACCAGTTGGTGTCCGTGTATCTTGAGGGTGGAGATTTCACGCTTGCTCATCTTTCGAGCTTGAGGCTCGCTCTTCAGGGCGATTGCTGTAACAGTTATGGCGGTGGTGGTACTCGGTGCTATGGAAGGCGACAGCGAAGGAGGAGGCGGCGGTGGCAGTGAAGTTTGACTGTTGGAACAACCGAACCGAATCTGCGCTTACATCGAAGTTGTTTCCTCACACTGAACCATATCCGGAGAGGGTAGGAAAAAAAAAACACCAGCTGCGAGGTCATCATCGAGTTAGACATAGATCACCGCGTGCCGGAGTCAACGGGTGCCACAATGCTGTTCAGGTGGACTTTCGACGCCGGATATCAGTTCCAACAACATCCGTCGGATAGCTAGGCTCCATGAGGAGTCGTTCGTGAATACTTTCCTCGCGATTCCAGTAAGAACTCGCGGGAAACGGATTGAGAAACTTCTTCGGAGCACTCGTAGATTGGAGAGCTTCCTCGTTCTCAACAACTATGCTCAAGCTGTGGAGTTTGTCGTCGTGAGCCGAGCGAGTTGAGAAAAGTTCTCAGTCGGACGCAGTCGGTCGTCCGTTTTGTATCAACAACGATCGTTCAATCGAACAATGATGAAGACATCGATTGCATCGGTAGAGGGTAGCAGGTTTTACAACCTAATGATGGTGACAGCTAGCTAGCTGGCCGACGGGCCGGTCGGCAGGAAAGGTATCAAGTCACCGGCGTGTCTCCGGCAGCTAAGCGACATGTTACTAGAACAGCATAATTTATATGCTAATGCTCACGTAGCTTGAACAATACCTTCGAGGTAACCTAGTACACCTTTGAAAAACGAGAGAGCTAATAGCACTTTGAATGCCGAGGGTGCTTGCTCAACGGTACCAACGAAGCTCAGTAACCGACCCGCAGATCATCCTCTGAAAATCTTTGATTGGTTTCCGCGACTCATTGCGCAGAAAACGGACTTCCGAGACGCATATCATACGCGCATCCATTCTGAGCACGGTGTCTTTGAATTATTGTGCGAAAACAGCGAGTACTGAGGACAAAAAGCCCCTAGCCCTGCCAACCAAGGCTCCTCCTCGAACCAACGCTCCTCGACAAATATCCATCCTCAACTCGAATTGACCGTTTTCGTCGGGAAACGGGAAGAAAGACAGAAAACAAGCACGGAAAGTGTCCTCAGAGTAGCGCTCCGTTACATCGAACGAGATAGCACCTCGATTTCAGTCTCTCACAGCCCGAATATGCGCTAGTTTGTCTTTCTGTAAGTCCGTGTCTGTCTGTCTGTCTGTTTGTCCCTGTCGGTAGGTTGGTGTCGCGGCTGCCATATAAGTCAGCGATCGCGAGCAACGTTGTAAAAATGTCAGGGAGGCTTCCGATTGGCTGTGGATTACAAGAGAACAAGCTAGCTAGGTAGCTTGCATACTAGTCCAGCAAGCGAGACAAGAATGTTTTAGCTTTTATGACACGACACTGCATGTCGATTACTGCAGCGTTTAGCTAAGAGTGACGAAAGAATTTTCGGCAGGGGTGGTGCAAGGTAACAGCGTATGAACTGCTACGAGGAGTCGTCAAGCCTCAAGGTTGACTCTGGAATTGGGGACGACGAGCTTGGCCGCGCTCGACGAGGAGAGAACACGAGTTGGGGTCTTCGCTCGATCACTTGTTGACCCCATCTCACTGAGCGATAACTCAACCTACACGGAAAAGTTTACCCAGGCTGAGGGTAAAGCTTTCGATTGTTGTGAAGAATCTGGGAGTCGCGTTTTGCGGAATTGATCTCCTTGGATCAGAGAACGGACCGGACGAGTTCGAGCGTGGCGAAAAGTACAACATTTCGCGGATACCTACCTGAATTTTTGTAACACGGTCTGCCCACTAATCCAGCTCAAAATCCAGTCTGTCGAGGTTGTAAAGATCTCAGTCGAAGGCGTGAGAAGGATATGGGCTCTGCGGCTTAGCGACTTTGAAACAAATCTCCCGGCTCATAATTAAGCGATCAACTGCAATCCGTGCTGTGGACCCGCGTACGCTCCAGCGGTTATGCTTGGTTTTCAACAAGCTACCGGGATAGATTTCCTACGGTCGGAAGCAACGTTCCGGCGGGATATTCGGACGAATCGGGAAGCAAGGGATCCGACTCGGACTCCTTCAACTTATCGGGCCAAGGTCTGGCTTGGGTGTTGTTGATAGACTACATGGCGACGCCGAATATCTGCTGATGAAGCGTCTAACGACCACCTCACGGTGACAAGCGGCAATCTTTTCGCTAATCTTTCAGAGCAGATTTAACCTCGCGGACCGATCTTCGTTTCGAGCCACCTCACCCATTGAGTCGGGCTTTGCAGCGCTCCCTCACGACACGTGCCGAGCTAAAAACGTCCAGAAATGTTTCCACTCCCACGGGTAGTTTTGAGTGAGTACTCCCGGATTGGGTTAACTAGGATACTTTGACTCGGGTGGCTGACTTCTCAGAGATTCACTCTTCCGCAGAGTCGGGTTTCGAGCATATTACTTACAAAACGAAATTCGACTCCTTTGAGAACCTCCCATCAACAGTGGTTGAGATCAGGAGGAAAGAACGACGGTTCCGTGCTCCTCGGAGGATTTGGCAGCCGCCACCTTTCGCACGAGATGGGTCTGCCACTGGAGGAACGGAGGAACCTGGATTTTTATTCCGGAAATCCCCGAAATCACGGCAAAATGGAAACTTCATCTCCGGTTTCGACTGTGGTCGATGAGCGCGACGAAACGGGCTTTCGGATCAGGGACCTGAGTTGTGATATTGGCTCAGGAAGTCATGCTCAATGACTCCTTATCAAAACCAATCAAAGAAGCCGTGTATCTGCGCACTCCCCCGATGGATTCAAATTGCGTGCTCCCCTCAATGAGCAAAGTGTTACGGATGAAAAATGTCCTCTGTAAATGTCTTCGAGATGAAAAGCGCAAGCTTGTCTGCGGTGATCGTAGTCGTGGGTTCTCGGAGTCGGCAGTGACCCATCTGCGGGGGACATCTCCTTCACAAAAAGCTGCTCCGAGCTCGGGAGAGCCGGGCTCGCTGTTTCGCTCGCCCCGTTGTCCTCCTATCTGCGTGGCTGTTTTTGTTACAAATTGTATTCGCGGTCCCCGTATTTATTTATTTATTTATTTCACTGCGACTTGTTGCCCCGGGCTCCAGAGCCGCCAGCTCTTGTCGTTGAAAAAATCACCGAGTAAGCTGGACGATTCTCTCCGTTTCACTTCGCCTAATCGCCTCAGAAAATCCTCTCAGAATACCACCCTATCCGCCGAAATTCTCAACTTTTTGTCAAAAAAAAAGTTTTCGAGAATAGAACCACAGCGTCGCTGTACGAGTACGAGTTCTGGAAAAAGCTCAGGCGTACCAAGCGACTTGTTCAGCAATATTTGAAGGGAAATGAGTATTCCCGAAGATTCTCGTGTGATCACATGGGTACACCTTTCCCCATTGGAGAGGAACGAAGTGTTCCGAAGCCACGATGGGAAAAATTTCGAACCGATCTCTTCCTCGTCATCGCCCCGCAACGAAATGGAAAGCTTCGGGGCCGAAGGTTAGGGTGAAGATCAACGTGACATGGTTTGACATCGCAGTTTGGTTGAAGCAAAAGAGTTTCAAGAGTGCTGTACGGAGGGAAAGAGGCAACAGCAAGAGACACGATGGCGAGGAGAAGGAGAACTGCACAGAGGGAAGGATGAGGTGGCGGGTTGTTCGCTCTTTGGCACTTCGACACCTGACCCCATGTCACGTTGTCCCGTCCCAGCCTATCTATCCGCAAGAGCCGCACTCGGCATGCCAACCGCCTTGTCTCTAGCCTCGTCTTCCTCCTTTGTATGACATATTACCCTGAATTCTTCCCTCCTCGGCAAACTCGGCCCGCACAAACTCGTTTTGTGGAGCAAGCCACTTGTGGAGGAGACAGCACAGCGAAGGATCGGAGAGGTGCCACTGCTGATGGCGTTGCCAGTATGCTTTGTGGGTTTACAGAGGAATTGAGAAGATGGCGAGGCAAGCTACCCTTTTTTTAACTCCTTCTTTTTCTCTATTCGTCTCTCACTCGCAACCGAAAAGATTTGTCGACCGAGCGGCTGTATGCTTTGCCTTCAATCTCGAAACGGCAGCAGAAGCAGGAGCGGCGGCGAAGACGACGACGACGACAAGGGAAGAAAGAAAAATGTCCTCGGGAAAAAGACCACTTGTGGAATAGCTTGGATGCACTTTCGTAGAAAAAAAAATCGGCTAAAAAGGAAAAGAGATGAATTGACGCGGAAGCCCCGAGGCTTTTAGGACAGGCAACATTTTAATGGTGCCTTCGACCGCGCTCATTCAACTCTCTGTTTGGACGCTTGGTTGGTTGGCTTGCAAGAACACTTTCTCATTTTGCCACGGTCTATCCTCGATAGTTTTTTCTCCGAAATTCATCCATATCTCCGTCCTCTTGAGAGCATGTTGAATGCCGAGAGCGAATCGAAGAACCTCGCTTGTCCCATTGGCCCATCGGGCAAGGACGATTTCCTTCTGTGGAGGAGCATGGAAAGTTCCGTTGGAAATTTTGTTCAATCTGGAAAACGGAGTTCGTCGACGTCCTGTGCGTCCTGGAGCGTGTATTCAGAATTTCCGAACAAAGATGGGAGCGAAAGTCCGCCGGCGCCCTCAGCAAGGTCGGAAGCGCCGCCGGCTGCACGAGTGCAGTCACGCAAACGGAGCGAATGATTTTCAGCTAATCTATCACATTTGGCCGTTCACAGACTCGAATGCCGACTTGATGCAGTCTCGCATTCGCCGATGTTGCAGCGCTCGCGGTGGCAGCGATGGTAGTGGTGGTTGTAGTTGTGCTAGCACAGTTAGTAGTATCGGCAGTTGTGGTGGAGGTTGTTCGCTCGCTCGCCCGCTCGCTCCGTCTCATTAGAGTTTCGGTTAGGATGGGCGGAACGCCGTGTCCAACCGGGCGCAATTGAAAAATGATCCCATTTGGCTTGGCTATTCGCGTCGATGAGAAAACTGTGGACGAACTTCTCGTATTCATTGTGCGCTTCGCGAGACTGACTGAATCTGTTTATACTCTGTCCCAGTATCGGAGTCTACTTCAGACCTAGCGTTAATTGCCTCCACTGGAAGTCTGGAGTCAGCAAGAAGGAATATCAGCTTACAGTTTAGGGAGACGCTCCCTCCGATCGATGTAGGATGGCATGCGAATTTTCGAGAATCGTCTGATATGTGAACCGACGAAAATCGCCCGATTGGGTGGATAGGCCACAGTGAATCGAGTTTCGACTGTGCATCTGGCCTTCAGAGAAAACGCTCGCAAACCACAACTCCAAGATGTGTTTCTCCGGCAACATCCGAGTTTCTGACACGGAGTGTTTTAAAACGTTTCAACTCTAATGAGAGCATTCCGAAACTCCGTTCCTCTCATCCAAAGAGTTCCCTCCGTGTTCGATCAGAACGATCTCATTCGGAATCTTCACCCAATTCCAAGTCATCCAATTTAAGGATACAAGTCGCTCCTGCCCAACAGTCGAGCAGCTCGCATCAATTTCCGCTTTCGGAAAACGGATCCTAGTACCTAAACCACTGCAGAACATGTATTCTGATGATCTGTAAGTGTAGACGGCACAATTTGGAGCGGGATCTTCCATCGCTCGGCGTGGTATCGTCTGATCTGGAATTGTTTCGAGGACTCGAAACGTTCATGAATGACGAGCAGCTGATCTCGGTGAAACGGGCACTCCTTCGCGGACAGTTTTCGAGGGAGTGGCGGAGAGTGACAATCGGGAGAGAGCTAGAGCAAGAGAAAGTGCGCCTATCTCTGCACCCAACGAAGCAATTTTCCATCTAGGTCCGTCGGTTTGTCACCATAACAGCGGCTGAAGTAATAAATGAGATTTTCTTTAAACTTGAACGCGCCGCTGGTCAGACACAATATGTTGCTTCCCACCATTTCGATTGAGACTGACTCGAGTTAGACGAGGCGCGGCGAGCCGATTCAACAAAACAGACCGGAGCTCGCTGAACGCTGAAGCCAAGCAACCACCCAGAGAATCAGCGAACAAATTGTTGCCGTCCCTCTTGCTGGTCGCCTGCCCGCTTGGCCGGCCGGTCGGCAGGCTTGCAATGTCGTCAATATCTTGTCAAAGCCGAAAGCGAAAATATTGTCGCTTTTCACCGAGCAGATATGAAAGATCACTTTTAAGAAACTAGGATGCTTTGTTGGCGCAGTCTTTCTTGACAGTCGCCATGGAAGCAACAGCAGAACCGACTGAGATGAGCGGTGTAAAGATGTAAAAAAGAAGAAATGTTGCCGATTCGGATGTGACCGCACAGACACACATGTCCAACAATCAGCTGGCGTTGATGTGTTGCTCGTCGACGACCGGCGGCGCGGCGTCTCTCAGTCAGCTCTCAACAGCTCTTCCACTTGGAGCCATAAAAGGCGAATTAAGCACTTCGCCTGGGGGTTAGCGCAGGTTTAAATAATGCGACGAGCGACACCAAGGCTCCTGTCTGGCCTCATAGGACCAAGGAGGAGGAGGAGGACGACACCTTTTGGCCCAGGCAGCAGCGGTAGCAGAGAGGATCAGGAGTACGAACTGCAATGAGACGCAGGAGAAACACGCTAATTGTCTGAATGGGGTGGCGAACGGCAAGAAGAGCGCTCTCAACGGTGCACCCATCAAAGCGAATTTGAACTCGAGCAGTTTGACTCATTTGAGACAAATGGGAACTCCGAGCAATCGCGCACTATCAGCCTTTGTCTGAAGGCCTCGCCACCTCGAATCTGTGCCCTATCTGTTGCAGAGATTTCGGCCGGAGGCGGTCGAACGGCGCGATCATCGGGACCCGCCCCGTGAGTAATCACGTGAGGGATTAGGGCACGTTCGACTTCTCACCTTTGCTTTGCACGGTTCAGGCACACTCGGAAAGATTCCTCGAACAACTCTCCGACGAGCGGAGGACTACTATCGCTAAGAAGACTCGATACAACTCACCGATGTCAGAATCGAAGACTTGGAATCCAGCGAGGCATTTCACTCGTCCGGGACCGAGAGCGAAATACAAGAAGAAAAAAATGTCGAGCCAAAGAAATGCGATCCGTCTGTCCAGTGGCATGAAACAGAAGAACAATTTCAGGGCAGATTCTGAGCGAACGCCACGAAAGGAAGACCAGGAGAGCGGGCGAGCGATCCAGCGAGCGATCCAGGGAAGGAGAACTGGGGTCAACATACTATGACAGCTGAGATTGGCCTCGTCGTTCGTTGCTTTCGTCGTCGGACGTTTGAAGAGATGGATCGTTTGCTGTTACACAAATCGTTGTTTAGTTGCTTCCCTACTTTTTACCCCCAACAACAACATCCCTCGTTACTTGCCAAGGGGTCTCAATCCACAGCTCGCCCGCTTGTTCGTTGGCGCAGTCTCTCCGTCAGTCGTTGCTCGTCATGTGCCGCTGCCCCTGCTCCCCCCCCCCCTTTTCCCCTTCTTGTTCCCTTTTCTCCTGATCTTTGTTCCCCAATTTTGCTCCTCTGAGCCACACTCAAGGCTAGGTCAGCTCGCTTACTCGTAGGCAGGCGCTGGCAAGCTGATTGTGTGGCTGACTGAGTTCCTTCTTTCCCCTGTCATGGCATTACAATTGCCCTCTCGCAATGACCACCACTGCCGAGTCGACGACGACGAAGAAGAAGGAGAAGACTACCACCACCACCACCACCACAACTACAATCACCACCGGGACCGCCGTGGAGACCGAGGACAAAACCAAGTCGAATGGTTTGCTTTCGGGGTTGGTGGGGGCGGTCAGTCGCTCGGTCGGTCGGTCTCTCTGTCTGCCTGTCTGTCCCCCGCTAGTATCGCTATAGTCGCCACGATTGCGGTCGCGTTTAATGAGATTTGAGTTCAACGAAGGGAACACGACCCTCGATTAGGATCGAGAAACTAGCTACGGATCGGGCAATGTGTCCAAGCTTATCGGTGCTTCAACATTCGTGTTGAACGCCTAATTTGCGTCCGTTTTTCGCGATCCGTTTCTCAGCTCAAGAACTTTCCTCCGATGGCCCGGCAGGGATTCCATGAGGAACTTGGGGCAATGAATTTAGGAACTGAGTGAGGGGAGAAAGATCCCGGGTCGTTCCCAGGCTCGGATTACTCGTCCTGTCGAATCCGATTCCAGTTGAGCTCTGTTCGGGAGCTGTTCGGAGCTCATAAACAAAAAGACACCGCGTTTCTCACCGTCTTCACAGGTGACGGGTTGGACCTAATCAATGATGAACACTCCGGAGAGTTCGTCCTCCACAATCTTCGAGATCCCCCGGCGTATCGTAGGCTCAGAAATGCGCCCAGGTGGTGTAGAGGTTGTCGTTGTTGCTGAAGTTGTAGTCGCGGTCGGTGTAGTCACTGAATGACTGCCGAAAGCTATGCCGCTGCGAAGCGATGGCTCTCAGTGTGAGTCGGGGTAGAGGAGTTGGTGGATGGATGGATCCCCCCTCTAAGATGGACTATGCCGCTGGCCGTGTGTATGTCCGCGTGTCCTTGTGTATCTATGTGCATAACCCAGCGGGTGCTGACTTCCACAAAAAGTGGAATTCGAACAGAGAGTGGATTTGAACAGGTGCTCCGGTGGTGGTGGAGGTGGCCCGATGGATTGACAGACGGACGGACGGACGCACGGATGGACGCCATGCTGGTACTTCTCCGATCGATGGTGGTTGGTGTATCTGCGGCGACTACCGCTACTCACTGCCATGCGAAGCCCAATAAGGATGGTCGAAGTTTACAGCTCGAGATACCTGGAGTCATTTCGCACCTGCGAGGAATCCATCGAGAGGCCGTACGGGAGACAAAAAGAACGAAGAAAGCAGTCAGTCAGGCAGTCAGTCGGCTATTCGCTCGCTTGTGCGAAGAAAGCACACGGAGAGAAAGAGGGAAGTGAGATCTGGACATCCTTCAAGTCAACTCAACACATCTCGTTAACAGAGTTCGAAACCTGCTGTGGGCGAACGTTAAAGATCCTCACGCGAATTCCTCGCCAATTTGGCGAATCGCGTCCTACATGACCGTCAGGCAACACTGTCCCTTGCCACTCCCGAACACCGCTGCACTCGAGTGAAAATCGAAGAAAATCTCGTCACTCGCAACAGCAGCAACAACATCGACGGTTGCACCACCTTGACAGCGGTGCAACGGGAGATTCTTCAATCGCTCGAATGGTGCATCGGATGGTCTCGCTTCAGTCAACACATCGCGGAGAGATTGCGCGAGACAAAGCGAAACTGGGAGAGATAGGGGATCGGGCTCTTCAATCACGACCCCAACAAGTGTTGTCATCCCCCCGAACAGGAAATGCAAGGGACATCGCTGCCAACAACCATTTGATCTAGCCACCGACCAACAATGTGGATTAAGAAATTCGATCGACATTGTCTGTGATAAATTCGATCAAAATAGAGCATGGCCACTGAGTGAACGGAATGTTCAATGCGAGGGAACCGCGAGAGAATGCCGTTCCTATCCTTCGAAAACCTACCGAAACAGGTCCTAAAGCCGCCGGCGCGGCGTTGGAACAGGGCACCTACAGCATACAGATCCTGATCTCGCTCCTGGGAATACTTTCCCTACTGGAGTCGCAGTTTGCGGGCTATATCATGCTAACCAAATGCTTCGGTGGTGTGATCAAACAATTATCGTTACTGTCGATGCGTTTAAGGCCTCGGAGTACAGGAAAGTCGCCGCAGAGAGGCACTTGAGGCCACGCGCCGCCAACGATAAAGCTAAACACAAATGTATGTCTATGTAAGAAACAACAAATACCTTCTGTCGCCACATGAATGTCATCTCGTTCTGGCTGGTCTTCCTTCGCGCGCAGCAATCTGCGTAAGGCAAACAGCATTTCGAGCGGACCAGTGGTCTGATTCCGGTCGTTTGACCCCGCTTCTGACAACCAAAACAGACTGCTATATCGGTATCGTAAAACACAATACGGTCAAATCTCATAGGTTTTTCGTTTGGGATCCCCTTATGTCGTCGTTCTGGCGCGTGGAAGCCGCAGTCCAGGAGGTTTCGAGTTCGGAATCAGACTCCAGAAAATGCCCGCCTATGAGAGGAGATTTTCGTTTTAGGGGATTGTGTCCAAAGTATTGAGACACGTAACCAGCTCGGGATTGGAAACTCAATCGCTGGAAAGATTGTCGGTGTTGTGACCGAGATGCCTCATTATGCTCTCTAGCAGTCAAAACAGCGACGAAAAGAAGCCGCTAGCCAAACAAGAAAACATTATACAATCGATCAGTTGAGGAGTCTGGCAGTTCAGCCTAGAGCCGAGACGTCAGTCGGCTCGGCTGAAAGAAAACAGCGACCATCATGTGACCACGAAATCCACCGGGTGCTCTGTTGGAAACATAATATCTTCGGGGAACTGTGAGATCTAGCACTCTGTCCAAACACGGTACGCGTCAGTTTCGGACGAACCAGAATGTAGGAACGCACGAAGTAAGAGATACAGTTGGCTCGCAGGAGGAAAGCTTTCAGGCTGTCCCTGGGCTCCCTTTCGGGTGTGCCACATTGAGAAGCTTAACGTTTTCTTCGGAAAGAACCGTTTTCTCCCTCGACGAGTCTGTCCCCTCTCGCAGTCTTACATAACAACGCGGAAAACGCTGACTTGAGAAGGTTTCCCGAGTGTGCCAACATAAGCAACCCATGTCATTCTTAGAGTAAGCGTGAACACAAAGAGTCAAGATATTTCGCCGTGATGTTTACCAGAGAAATCTGTATTTATATCAGAGTTGAGTTTCCTAATAATTCAATCACAAGCTAGTTCTTTACGAGCGATGGGAACCCTATCTGTTAACCACGATGAATTCCTGCATACGAAGGTTGGGAATTCGGAGTGCGACCACAAGCTCTCTTTGCCTCCTTGCCCTCGAGCTTCGATTGAGGAAATTCCCTCATGAGCAACTTTGTGATGCTTCCACCCGACCACACTCATCAAAAAATGTTCACCAACACCCCGAGCCTGATCTTGTGAGGAAGCGTTGACTGACGTCGGTTTCGTGGCGTTTGGGCTTCCTCTCCGAACTCGTAATGAGAACAAATGACACAGAGGCGTAGGGCTGTTCTTAATAATGTACGATCTCAAGCCAGCGAAGCACCGACAGACGCAGGAACATTCATTCAGCCTGCCTGACTGCCGTCGGTGAGGCTTTTGTCTGACACGCCCAAGGGGCAAATCCACCCCAAACGATTTTGTCACGAAGGGGTTCGGGGTCACCATCTCTATCTCTCGATGTCTAGATCCAACTCTTTCCTTGTTCTTACTTTCGTCTCACGTTCGCTCCGGTTTATTTTGCCAACTTTGGCACAAACTGACACCCGACCTTCTGACCAGTGTGTGTGAAGTGCAAAACGCGATACGGGCGCTGACGACACGCTCTAATCGCGGTGAACTTGGCGGGCTGAACAATCGCCTGGCACTGGTCACATGGGGTTCGACGGCGGATCATACTTTGGACCGGGAATGCAAAAGTGGTAAATCTGGCGGAATCTGATGCTTTTTATCGTTTTTATTATCTCCAAAAATCGCGATTTTTGCTATCAATGGTAGAGGAAGAAGTGAAATTTCTCCGACCTGTTTCTTCGTCCCAGCCGAAACGGCGCAGTTCCAGCATCACTGGAGAAAAACTCGATGTAGATATTATGCCTTCCTTCGGAATGGCGGAGGGGCTTTGCTCTGGACATTATCCAGACATGCATACTCTGGTGCATGTGTGCTTGACGTCGGGAAAAAGTCTTTTGGTCCTATTGGTCGTCCGACTGGTACTCGTTACGGCTCGTGTGGACTTATTTAACACCCAGCCGTCGGCTCTCACAAAAGAGAGACACCAAGAAAGCTTGACCGCTCTTAAGGTGACAACTTTCGGCTCCTTTGGTCTTGACTGCGAGCCACCGAAGATCCACCCCCGGCATTAATTTCCTTTTCGTTCGTTCTTCGGCCATAGGCTGTCGGACTGTGTGTTCGAACTCCAGCGCCAGTACCCTCAGTCAGTGCACGACGGGAAGAGCAAATCGCTTTCACTACCGCCGCTTTAGACTGTGCTGTTGACAATGTCAGGTGTGGCACTACACGCGGAGCGCAGCACGAGTTCTCCGATTGGCTCGTTAACTGCATGTTCACCGCTCTCGGGTGGTCTCCGCAGAAAGATTCTGCGCGAGTCAATGAGTGCTCGCTCGCTCGCTCGTTCGTTCGTTCGCTTGTTGACGAGAGAATGGAAAAGGAATGAAGAAAAAGAGACCGCAAAAGAATGACGACCGGGAGGATGCTTTGAACGACGACCAGCGACCAGGGAGGAGGAGAATTCGTCCTGTCGTAAATCCGACGACCAACAACCATCGCCGATCATGGCCATGATGATGATGACAACCACGGCGACAACGACCGCCATAGCGACGGTGGGGATATAACCCACCAGCGGAACAGGAAACAACTCCGCGCTCTGGAACTCGATTCGTTCCAACACGCCGACGACATCTTCCGTACGACTCACATGGGCTTTCCTGAAAGCACGCTGTCCTGTTGCCTCGAGGACTCGGTTGGACTTGGTCTACGGCGGCGGTTGTCGCAGTTGGCGACTGCTTTCTCTGTTACGTCTCTGCTCGTGGTGGCTTCTTATGTTTCCAGTGAACACCCACTGCGACTCTCAAATAGCGGTTCGAGAAGCGATAGCGGGAGCATTAGCGATGGCCTACGTCGAACAGGCCGGAACGCAGGCCGGCAAGGCAGCCACCGAGTCATCCAACAGAGCAACGCATGCGAGCAGTTCTTCCCTCCGCCCAGTCTAAACAAACAAGTCGACAGCAGGGAGACATAAGTTTCGCTGTTGTTAAGTGGCTGTAAATGTTGCTAGTAAACATAGACGCACACGCGCGCGCTCAGGATATCTGTGTTCTCCTTCCTCCTTCTGAAACGCCTTTCGCGGTCTCCTCTTTGGTGTGATCGCCGAGAATCGTTGTTTCAAAGAGTGTCTATCTTCCTTCCGATACGAATTGGAAGTTTGCCGAAACGATGGTCGACGATCGCGATTGGCACGTCCGCCTGGGTGGAAGACGTACTTTGGAGGGTAACATTCCTCGGGTATTCATCCAGGTTCGCCCTCCCTTGAACGGGTGCGATTCGTCTGTTCTCTGTCAAGTTTTTTTTATTAAGCCTGAACGCAGACTTTTCGGGAAGGCATTTACAACAACACATTCCCGCTGTCGAGCTCTCTGCTGTCGTCGTCCGCGGTACAACTATCTCGTGCGCTGCTAACTCGATCGGCTTCCGGCGCCCTTGTAAAACGATAAATCGGTTTCAATTAAGTTTTTCTCCGAGGCGATTCCCTCCTCAACCAACCGAACAGAACTACCAAGAGCATTTCAATGGATTCGGAAACTAGAGCTCGCCATTGACGTTTTTGGCAAAAGTCAGAGAACGTGAGATCCTCGAAAGACCTCGAGATTTCGAGTTGACTCCTTCACGGGTCCGTATCAAGCAGAGCTGCGACGGCGCGGTAGAAGGTCCTCGCTATTTGAGTTGGAGGTCCCGATCGCATTCTCACTATTGACAGCTAACTCGATTGGCCTAGTTAACAATGGATCAATCGAAAGCCGCACGATGGATACTTGGATGACGGACGTACGGACGAACAGAGCGGTCGATTGGATGGATGGATGCTTCGATGTATGCAGGCAGGCAGGCAAGCCAAAGAGAGAAAGCCTGAAAGCCAACACCTGAGAGCAAGAGAGACTCGAAGTCAACCAGCCGTCGAAACCCGTGGCATCGGCAATACACATCGTCACGAGGAATTGCTTGACTGACAAATTCGCTTTGTTGTGTTCGCTCGGCTTTCTTTCGCCAACTCAGCCGCCTGCTCTTTCCGAAGTCACCTCCTGATGTCGTTGTGACTACGTCGATATCGAATTACCATCATCGAGAGAGATCCGACGACCATTTCACCGCAACTACTTCTACCTTCGTTGTACATCCTCATCCTGAATTTTAACGGAACTGTCCTCAAATTGCTCCTAATTGATGGAAATTTGTTGGATGCACATCAATCCTCAATTCGCGACCATCAATCGCCTGGAGAGAATGGCACAGAAGTCGTTCAGAGTTGCCTAAAGAATCGAGAATAGACCGAACGAACGAGCGACCAATCGACCAGCCGTCCGCAACCAACCGAACGATGAAACGAGCGAGCCCGAAGTCCTGAGAAAGCCTCGAGAAAGAAGCAATGAAGCGTTTGAGAGGAATTTTATGATTTTATTGTTGCCACCTTCTTCTCGTTGTTGTTGTTCCTGCTGCTGCTGCTATGGCGGCTGCAACTGCTGCTTTGTTATTCTCATTGTTGGTGTCGCTGCCGCAACTATCGTTGTCGTCGGAGTTGTTGTTGTAGCCGACTGAGCGGTGGTCAAAGGACTGCTTTGCAACAGAATGGATATCATTCGACTCAGTGCTCCCTTCACAGCTCTATAGTTCCCTCGATAAAGAGAGATGGAGAGAGCTCGAGGGAAGTGTTACGGAGAGACCCAGGTGAAGAACTGCGGAGAGCACTGCAAGTGAACTTCGTTGAGGATCATGCTCGGTGCTGCGGCGAGTTCTGGAGAAAGAACTACCGCGTGCTTCACCCACTCAGGGCATACTCGGTTTCGCAGTGAGAAAAAGTGGAGCTGGTCGCTCCGACTCGGGTGACAAAAGCCTCCGAAGCTCCACAATGGAGTAAGCGATTGACATGCAGAATCAAACGCTCCAAAAGAGCGAGTAACGCAACAAATTCTGAACCTATAGCCCAGTCATATGGAAACTGCTAAATGCTGCGCTTCTCCGACGGTTGCCGCCTCGTCGCCGTCGAGAAGCTTTGACCGGCCGGCCCGACTGACTTAGCACAGGGAACAAACAGAAATGACTGAACCAACAGAAAGCAAGCGAGCTAGTCCTTCTGAGGGGAATTCTTCGCTGATGTACGATGCTATTGTGTCCTGCTTCGGGTTTGTTTGCGTCCTGTTTGATCTGACCGCGGGCTCAAAACTCCCCCAACTTTTCCCCAGCTGAATGTTCCCTCTCGTACTGACTGACTGACGACTGTGTACACCCATACACTCAATGAACCAAAGAGGCGGCGCGGCGTCGATGGCGGCCGCGGCAGCAAAGGAGCCGCCTGGAAAACATTTCCATCCTCGCTCTCGGTGCCAGCTTCTGCTGTGACACCGGCCGGCCGTCTCGGCTCAGAAGCCGCGGCTGACAGAAGTGCGGAGAAGTTTCTTCGGAGAGCAGCGACACATTTGCGACACAGTGAGAGTCCGCGGACAGACAGACTGAGCGTCTTGAATAGAGATCTGGAGGAAAAAGATGCATGGAAGAATATTCGACGCACAATGGGTGTCCGAGTAACTGGATGTTCGTGTATGCGCGTGTGTGGTCTCGGCGTAAAGTATGTCTTATCGAATGAGTTCTTTTTGCGGTTCCTTTCGGCGATCACGCTAATCTAATTCGAGCTTCGATTGTGTGAGCTCCAGAGATCCGCTGGAGCAGAGATTTCGGTTTTGTTCGATGGTCGGCGCTAATCCTACTCCGGTGGCGGCCGACGAAATATCTCCGTCCGCACAATGCACACGAGTTCCTGAACTCACTCACTCAATGCTCACTGGAAGCGAACTACGATGCGGAGCCCTCAGTTCGGTTCCCGTCGGTCGATCGGCTCACTGCCGCTAAAGAGAGACCCACCAGGTTGTGTTCAATGAGATTAACTCAACGAAGAGAAATCATCCATTCTTAGCATGTCTTTCAAGTAGAAGGAGTCCGTGCGGCTGAAAATCGCTGCGTTTCTGAATCTCTCTCGAGTTTCGCGAGGTACCGCGACAAACTTCGATGATATTTCACACCAGACCTTGTAGTACAGTATCGGTGTTGAAGTTGTTTAGGGCTCATCGGAGTCAGTTTTATGATTTCTCGGGGGACTGGCTCAAGCTCAGTCGGAGGGTTGTGCTCAAAATTTTGCCAGAAGTGTATTGTGCGTGTGTTGTTCATTATTGGAGTTTGTAAAATAAGCACCCCGGACAATCTCTCACCGCTACCGCGTGCGTTGTTGTCCTCACCGTCATCAATCGGTCGACCCGCGACCAAAACTCTACCACGCCGTTGTTTCTCGACGGGGACCAGTTCTCGGAGAAGTGCCTTAATTGCCTTTGAACACGATCCGACGTGAGCAAGCAGTACTGAGAGTTCTTTTGGAGTTGGCCCGGCGAAACCCAATCCAGAACCCAAACAAGAAGGTCATAAAACATCAAAGCGTCAGAGGTTCTCTATCTCTCTCCCCGTAAAAGGCACAAACGGAGTCTTCAAATCTAGGCTTCATTAAAAGTCGGCATCATGATCGCTGGATAGAGCCAAAACCATTCCGGTTTAAGCTGAAATCGCTCGCGTCGTGGCTTCATTGAAAAGATACGACCTCAGAGTTTAGACACCACGGTGTAACCCAGAGCACCCATCGGATTTCTTCTGAAGGTTGAGCCGACTCGCTGCGGATTGATGCTGATGCTGAGCAAACCACTTGTATGACATATAAGTGAGGAGATCCCTTCATGAAGTCCGAGTTTATTCGCCCTATGTGCCATAAATTCAATGCTCATGTTTTTTATGCTGCTGGACAAAAACTCGGTCGGTTTACAAGCGACCGACAAAATAGAGGCGTGCAATATGTTATACCGTTCCGAGCTCCCTCCGATATCGGTCAGGAAACGTGTGTCTCGCACTCACAGATCGCTTCAGATTTCACCTGAAGAAGATGCCCTCGGGGACGGCACGAGCGACCGAACTTCGATGCTCTCCATGGATCTTTTCCTCCACATTTCTCCAGGTAGCAGACGTTGACACTTGCATCTAGCAGAGGTCAATTTTTCTTGTACGTCAGAAACGTGGGGGGTATCGATCAGAATGGGTTAGGGAGCGGATCGAGCTTCCCGCCGTAGTTGACTTCATTCTGGTGCGTGATTCGTTCCGCCATTTTACAATTCGAATTCTTGCTTGCTTCATTGTAGTATCTTTTTTTTTATCGATTGCGGAAATTCTGTGGCATTAAACTCCCACGTGAACCCCACAAGCTTCCACAATCCTCGCGTGGCGATATCTGGCAGTATCCGTGATACTGTAGTTGAACACTTGATCGGAAACAGGTCCCCGGAGGTGGAAACGAAGTCTTTCCTCGTTCGAACATTAAACGCGCGTAGCTTTGTCTCGGATGTCCAGATTCGTAGGCCGTTCGCCGGTTTCGAGTGTTCGTCGATATCTGGCACCGACGTCCAGGTTCCGATGCCGATGGCACAGCGTTTGAACGAAAAAAACGAAGAATTTTTCGCTCGCTTCATTTTACAATTGTTCGAATTCGATGTAGATTTCTCTTTGATTCAATATCCACGGATTTTGTGCGACGGCGACGTCACGCCGCTCACGAGGCCGCCCAAGCAACGCAGCTTTACAAAGCCTCGGAACACTACCGCAAAAATTCCGAGCAAAATAACTCACTAAATTATCTAACTTGTACCGCTTTGAGTCGCTGTTCCCTATTAAATTATTCAACAACTGACACCGGCGGCGTCGCGAACCGAGGGAATGAACGCCCACCACGGCTCAGATGCTGTAAGAATGTTTTTTGTTTCGATTTCTTTCTTCCACAATTAACTTCCATTAGCGCACCTTGAAGAACTTCAAGAACTCTGAAAAGTTGGAAAATCGAGCCGCCGATGCCATGAGCGTATTATCGAATATCACGAAACACTTTATTTCCTTCTGCATTTTTCGGAGATAACAAAATAAAATCAAAACGAGCGTTACACTGTCGACCGCAACAGAGGACCGAAAGAAGTTCAAGTTGTCAAACTGTTTCATTTGCATAGTTGGAGATGGAGAAGACGTTCTATAATGGCACGGATGGTAGAAGCTCAGATCTGGCCATATTCTCCGGCGAGCAACAGGGATTAGAGCGGGCAAGGAATGGGCGTTGCCCGCTGACAAGGGTCAATCATTGTTATCATCACTGGTTTCCAAACTGCCGACAGCGGTGTGGTGTCTTCAATTTGATCGATGAGCTCAACTATTCCGATCCTCGTGCGACAACGCCAGAATCCGAGAGCGCTGCAATGAATGAGCGCCACACTTACCGCCTCATGATTCAGGGATGAAGTCGATGAGAAACCCTAGTTTGAGACTTCGTATCGGGGAACATGACGGAAATATCCCGTCGTGTTGTCGTTAGCAAGGGAGCGCATCCGGAAAGAAATATCCTCAACGAACGACCATTGGTGCCGTGTTCAAACAGAAAAATGAAAGCAATGTCGTTTCTGAGCCAGAATCCGGAATCGATTGTTCTGCCCTCATTGTTCGCTTGACCAAATGAAATCAACAGTCATTACAATAATCGACAAATCGAAAAACTTCAACTAACGGTGCCAACCCTGAAAGTGGGAACCAAAAACTTGAACGTTTTTGCGCTTTGCACACGGACACACACTGGCGCAGGGATGCCGGTTCAAGATTAGATTAGAGCACTCGCGGCCAGTGCTATGGTTACCAGTGGTTGGCATTGATGATGTTATGGTAGTCAACGGAGCCGCCGTTGTGTAGCTGCGGTTGGCGGTCAAACGTGTTTTTTTCCACTTCATATCGTAGTTTTTTCAATACAGCTTCAATTCAGCTTCGCAAGAAGCCCGCACAGCTCTGACGGGCGCTTATCTTTGCAACTTGTTGTCAACGCAGCTGACTTCTCGATCAGCTGTTGATAAGCAGGACTACGAAGCGCTGCTGCTGCTGCTGCGGGAAACTTCAATGAAAACCATCGGCTAGTGTGCACGATATTCTGGAACAGTATTCGATACAATTGACCAATCTTGCTTCGGACCCAAGTGTTGTTGTTATAAGTGAATCCATCTCCGGGTTCACTCGTACTACTCGGACGAGTCATGATCTCGAAAGACCTCGAAAGTCATCGATGGCAAGCATTCCGCATCCGGAATCAATCCGGAAAGAAGATGTCTCCGACTCAATCCGGACCAGGAACTTTGGTTTGAGGCGTGTCAGCGCCCAGCCAGAGTTCCCAGCCTCTAACTTCATCGAGAATCCAAAATTTTGAGTCACACGCGGCCGATGAAAGCCGCGCGCAAGCTGCAGACCAGCGAGCGTCGAGACCAGAGTTGTCCGAAGTCCAGTTGTCAACTTGAAACAGACTTACAGAGTCGTTCAGAGCGGCTCAGCGAAAGCATATTATGTAGTGTTCGCGCCGGAGTTGGCGAGAGCAGAGCTCACTCCGAGCTCTGAGTGGTTCGCGCAGTCTCCTCCCAGCCTCCCTTTCCCAGAGACTCCCAGAGAGTGGAGAGTCGGAGAGCTTCGGTCCCAACTCCCGGACTCGAGCAGTTAATTATCCCACGATACACAGTGAGGAGCTCCTGGTCGAACTTACTCACTCGCTCACTCATCCGCCACCCATCCCTCCAGTGGTCACTTACTAACGTCCAACTACACTTACTCATACTCCAACTGGCTACTTCCAGAGTACTGAGTGAGACTGTACTGCGACTGTAGCCAGAGTGCAGTCAGAGTTGTTCGATAGTGCTGTCTGTTCGGGTGCGCAACTCGCTACGTTGTCTAGTGTTAAACGAATAGAGTGTTCATGTGTGCAATTCCTCTCCTTCTTTGATCTCCAAACTCAACGACACGTCATGAGTATATCGGTAAGTTCAAGTGACCCACCGACTGTGACTGCGGAACAGGGTTCCAGATCTGCGGATCTTTCGCCCAGAAAGTTATCGACCCGACTCGATTACCCCGATCGTTTCTGTCCTACCATTTACAGCCCTAGCGGGTTTCCGGCGCAAACTTATTTTCGGGTTTGCTCCTCGAGCTCTGAGCGCCAAAGGAACTTCGAGCGTCGAATTCTGGATGACCTTCCGGAAACTCTGTGCATACGCGCCAATCGCCGCATTTCAACCAAGACTTCGTACGCGAAGTTCTTAGAATACAAAATGGAACAATACTCTGTTGAAGTTTTCCAACTTCCCCAACCGTATCGTTTCGAATCGTTGTACTGGAGCGAAGACAACCTTGAAGCGGTTGGAGATTGTGACCTGATCCCAACTATTATATGCAGAAATCACTTCGCGCATGACGTTTTTAAAGAAATCGCGAATGACCGTAAGCATAGGGCGGATAGCGTTTCTGTAGTGGGCGTTGAGACGACATTTGCGGAATGGTTGAGTAAATACCTCAGACACCAGAACGGTTGCCAACCCGCTATCACCTGACGAACAAAGTGTGGCACGTGTGTGTTTTGATTTCGCGCCGAATCCTCTATCGTGGGCTCCCGTTGCGCTGGAACTTTGAAGTTATCGACCCAAAAAGACACTGTGGCGACAACATCGGTGGCAGAAACAGCAATCCTGTCAATCGGCCGCGGCCAAGAGAAGTTGAAAGAAAAATCGCTTATTGTTCACTTCGAAAACTACAATCGAACGCGATTGAAATCACCGGGATGTCTTCGAGTTTTTTTTTGGGCGGAATTTTCCCGTTTCTCAGGGACGCCCGCGTTCGCGCACTGCGCCGAACTGTCTGTCGACCAGTGGCACTTTGACGTCCGTCCGTTCGTTTCAGAATGCTGATCATAATTGCCGTCGGTCGTGAACACTTTTCGATTTTTATGAGCTTCTGCTGCTGCTGCTGCTGCGATGTACGCGGAGAGCTAGATCTATCGCCCGCTAAGGCATTTAAACAATCAAAACAATAGCGTTCGCTTTTTCGCTAATAAAATCCGCTCTAGCCACACCCGACGTTACCGTCGTCGACGACGGCAGCGGCTACCTACCACTCGTCAAGTCGGCGAAACCTCAGCTCGGGCCATCGGTCATTCGGTCGCGATCGAGTTCAGCTCACTCAGATCTCTGTCGATATGAGGACCTGAGATCCGCTCCGAGTTGGTTTTTCCAGTTTATTGGAGCCACGCCTTCACCGGTTCAATCGGACTCATCGAAATCGTCGTTCCGGCTGCGTTCGCTTGATCTCTCGGTTTTGCTCTCGAGGTGATTACAGTTCTGAATGGACGAAGAAACGAACGGTCGAGTGAAGAGACAATCATTAAATCGTGGGCGTTGAGGACTTCGTTGAAAACTTTGCGTTTCTAATCAGGTTAGCTTCGGATGTCTCGGACTTTCGAGGAAGTCGAGCTCATTTTTACGAGAAGCATTTGTGTACTTACCTGTTGGGTTCCTCGGTTTCGACAATCGATCTCCGGATCGATAGCGAGTTCGGTTAGTCGTTCGGTCGGTTGGTTGGTTTCAACTGCGTTTCTTCGGAGAGACACTCCGACCTCTAGCCGCCTGCCAACCTAATGCCCTAACGGCGCAATAAAAGCCCAGTGAGCACTTCTTCTTCTTCTTCTTCTTCTCGCTGTCGCAGGTTTCTAGCTCCGAGCACCTCTGACTCTGGTGCTCGATCCATTAATAGGCACTCAATCAGACGAAGAATCCGCTCGATTCTGGAGAATTACCTCGTAGCGGTGAAGGGCTCGAGTAAGGCTTAAGCGCTTGCAGTGTCGCTTGCTCAAAATCGGAGGACGAGGAGGAGGAGTGGCAGAAGTCGAATGATGTCAAGCAGTTGTTGCGATCCATGCGTCAGAAATTGGCTCGGCAGCGGTGCTCCGGGATGTCATCACCTCATCAAATCGGTGAAGAACCAAGCACGCTGGCCAGCCGGGCAGCGGGCGAGCCCGCGAACGAGTGTGCGGGCGATACCCCTCTGCCGGGTTCGTAGCTGCCATTCAATCTGGTGTCGCGCAGGGTGTTACTCAGAGGATTGCAGTCCTCTTGTTCCCCTTCTCGTGGTCGTAGTCGTCGTCGTCCTCGTCCTCACAATTCTCACGACCGACTTCTATACGAATAGGCTGTGCGGCCAGCCAGTCAGCTATGCAACGAACCATCTCAGGGAGCCAGTCAGCCACTTAACTCTAAATGTAAACATTGCAACGAGGTTTGAAAATCTGATTAGAGCCCTCCTCCTCCTTTCATACTTGAGCATCTTTCCATCCGAGCGAGCGAGCGACCGTCCGTCCGACCCAGCCACCCACAATTGAACGGTTGTGACCGTTCTTTTTCACGCGGCTCGGATCGAGCTTAGGGACAAACACCGCAACGGGGTGAGCTATTTGAAATGATTATCGATGTCGTGCATTTGAGCATTACATCGAGGTCGGGGATATCGTTCACCAATGCTCCATCTTTGCTGATTGGATTGAACTTCCGAGCGAACGGGGGCTTTTGAAGAATTTTAACAGTAAACCGCTGCGAGAGCATGAGAAAACGTTAGGAGTCATAAACGTCCTCCGGGGGCCGCCAGGTAAACGCCTCGTTTTGTGTTGTTTATTGTGTCGAGTCGTCGACATAGTCCTTCGAGTCAACCGATACCTGTTTCGTTCGTTCAGAAGCTTCTGTATTGACTCCTACCTGCAGTCGTGACTGCAATCATCATCGAGTACGATTCAGCTCATCTGAACAAGCCGGACGCGAAATGCATCAGCGCAAGTTCAGTACGAAATTGAAATTGTATCTCCGCGCACTAACGGAGTTATGAACCGCCATCACTATCTTGGGGCAATCGTCGCACCTATCGGTTGGCGATGAGCCCAATTGAAAGCTCGACACCGGTTCCAGTGTGGCCGTTCGACCCACCGGAGACGACGAGACCTCCCAGATATCACACCCAAAACATTTCGCGAACCACAAGTGGAGGACACCCTGAAGATCGTCCGCGCCACCCAGGCAGAAGCGCCCCGGACAGATCTGGACAAAGATACCCACTTTCGAATTCGACTGCTGAGAGCTCGGGAAGAACTCCCAAGCCTACTACTACCTAAAGGGCATTCATGCACTCACTCACTCACTCCGGAGAATCGATAGAGACGCTGCCTGTCAGAAATCAACCAGCACGGAGACAACAGGATGTTTTTCTATGAGCCCCGGCGGCGGTGAGAAAATTTCGATCCGAGTGAACTCGTCCACAGTTGGTAGTCGCTGACTTTTTCTCATTACTGGGATCCAAATTCCATATGTTTAGCTTCTTGGAAATCAGTTCGGAGCTGAAATCAATCCGCCACGGCTTTCGATGCGACCGGGAAGTCGCACATGAGTCCCGACAGGGCGCGACGCTGGTTGAATACGATTCCGAAACTGGAAATTGTCCCTCGGAATTCGAAACACCCTGACCTCTCGAAAAACGGGCGTTTCAGGAATCCGTGCGACAATCCTGTTTTTTTAGCACGGCGAACGAAGTGCCCGGATAGAAGTGCGCTTTGCGGAACACCGGATGTGGCCGCCTGATCGAAGTTATCCCAAGAGACCAGCGACTCTGTACTCACTCAGTACGGTTCAGGGGACGGCGACTGATTGTGGTTTTAAAGAACTTGTCGAAGATTCGCTTCATGTCTGTTTCTTGTTCGTACCGAGAATCGGCTCTGGGTTTGTTCACGAATCGCGAAGAGCAATAAACAGTTCAATTTGACTGTTTCAGGAAAGCCAGGCCTGCGGAGGCAGTACTGCGATGTCTTCGGCGCCCTCCTCGCCCGTGAGTTACACCCCTCCATCTCCGACGTCAGACTCCACTCACGAGCCCATTCTGAAGGCGCAGCAAGCCGCTCAACAGAGTCTCTCCGCAGCAGTTCAGAGATCGCCGTGTTTCCCCGCACTATCGCTACTGTACGGCACTCAGGTAAAGGCTCCTGGCGAGATTTGTGCAAGTTTTCGTGTTCGTGTCCTTCGTTGTTCGTTTTTTCGTGTGTTTTTAACGGTGTGTCTTGAGGAAGTTTTGGAGTGCCCTCGATAACCCGAAGCCTCTTCTTGTTGACGGCCTTCAGGTTCCCAGCAGTTACCTCTTCGTTGGCTCGTCGCCGTTTCTTCCACATTTGCCCAACCCCGACCCCACGGCGTTCATGAACCGAAACCTCATGTTCGGCGCGCACCAGGGTTCTGCCTTTACCGATCTCCTGGTGAAGGAGAAGGAAAGATGCCTCGATTTCGCCCGGAATTATCAGCGCGCGAAGAGTTCGCTCGAAGTGATCCAGCAACAGCATCAACAACAACAGCAGCAGGCTGCCCAGCAACAAAGTCGCCTCGGACTCGGATCAGGGCAAAATTGGCGGTCACCGCTCGAGCTGTTGAAGGTGGAGGACAATCTCACGCAGACTCCAGACTCGGAAAAGGCATCTCAGGGCGCGGCCGAACCACCTCGATGGGATAATCTCTTCCGGCTTTTCAATCCGTCGATGCAATTTCGCAAGCTTTCGAGTCCGAGTCAAATACCTATGTGTCCTATCTGCGGCATCACACTGACATCGCAGCAACTGCCGGAGCATTTCGAATTTGAAATGGAAAAGTTGTCCAACGACAGAAGGTGGATGACCCAAACTGAGCGGACGCAGGAAGACGACATGGTGAGTGCACGTTATTCAATTCTCTCTTTTTCCCTGAAACTTCCAAATCTCTCTCCGGTTCATGGAATGGTTTTCCGGAGGAATTTCTGCTCTATCCTCGGACCCTGAGTGCGAAGTGCGCGGTGGTTCGATGTACTGTCGATGTGAAGTGCTGCATAAGATCCAATTCTGCGGGACCATCTGCTGCGGGCAATCGGCGGTTGCGACAAACTCTCGATGTCATGGTCGTCGTTGTCGTTGTTGTTGCTGCTGTCGCTCTTCGTTCGACGAGTTGAGAAAGCTCTTGATGACAGATCTAGCAGCGTTAATCGGATGAAAAAATGTTTATCTAGTTTCAATTCCGCTTTGATTGACTGAGGAGATTAAGGAACAAGCCAGCTTGCCGGCGAGACATGCAGCGCCAAACTGAGCTGACTGACTGGCTGGCTGGCTGTCTCTCTAACACTCGAAGCAGAAATTCTCTCTGTCTTTCGAAAAATAGCTCTCTACTCAAGGCCCCTCCGGCGATCGGCCTTGCGGCGCATTCAAACGACTGATATCCATCCAAAAAGCGAATGAAGCGACCGAAAAGTCTGCTGGCTGCAGACGAACGGGGAGCCGGGATTCTCTTTTCTGTTGTTGATGGGATCTATGCAAGCCGATTCAGTGACTGACTCACTGACTGACCGACCGACCGACCGACAAAACTACCGAAGAGCGAGCAAGCTGCTCGGCCGCTTAGGTGGCTAACGTGCTCATCATGCTCGCATGCACTGATCTCCGAGAGTTTGCAGAGCAAAATCAGCGAAGTCTAACAATCACAAAACGGGTCAAGGGATTATCTTTTCGGGATGCGCACGGCACAGATGTGCCTCAGCAGCAGCACCAGACCTCGGAGCAGACAGCCGCAGATTTCAATTCGAAACTTTCGGTGTCAACCATATCACCACCACCAACCTTGCTGGCGACGCGCCAAAAACTCGGGATTCTGCTTCCTGAACTTGATTCGATTGAGAGCGGTCCGTCGGCGACTTCCGCACGAAAGATTAGATGCACACTATCTCAAGCATGGTGAAACTGAATTGGGTTTCTTTGTCGTTTCAGACGGATCAGCACTTGGAACGTATGTGTCGTCCGCCTTACGGAGCGGAGAAACGGTCGCCACTTTCTCGCTGGGAGGTAAGTTTTCCCCTTTACGTATCCGGTCGCATCGCTTTCTGGATATTGGCGCTCCAGAGAATGTGATGTTATCTTCAAAACCGATCCGCTTCGAAATCTTGAGGTTCAGAGTTCAATTCGCTTTGCGTTCTCCGCGTGTCTCGATCGACACTGGGAAAATCATCTTCTTGGGGCAGTTTCGTGAAAGCATCCTGTTTCTATCTTCGTCCTCGCTGTCTTCCAATTTGTTCCCATTCAGCAGCTTTCTTCTCACTTCAGTTTTGACAAGTATGTCGTCAGGGCCTTCAACTTCAATTTTGTTCCTACGCGTGAACACTCACTCACTCACACACACACACACAGACGGACACATGGAGATCGAGGAATGGGACGACGAACGGGCAGATGGGTTGGGTCGAACGGACGGTTTGTTGGATAGCCAAGCACCGGATTGAAGAGAAAATCCAACTCAAAACAACCCTCTTATCTCAGATTTGTACGACGACGTTCGTTTCTATTTCAGACTTATGTTAAGGTGCGTGGCAACCGACAGCATCGCCTCAACGGTAAGTGACGAGGATATCGTTCGAGCATTCGTTGAAAATGTTTATCCAGGGCTTGGCCTTCATTTTTTTTCTTTCTACTATGGTTTGCTTCCCGATGTTCGTCGGATGTTCCGATCTTCTTTGCGGTGTTCCGTTCCCAACACGGCCGCAGAGCTTTCACTCCGACCAGAGCTCTCGCTCGCTCACTCACAGATCAATGGCTGAGATCAATCTCGCTTTAAAACAAGCACTTCAGAGTGACTGTGTCTCTCTGTTCGAAGTGTGATCCTGTACTCGAGTCTCAGTGTGTCTTTTGCAAGTGCACTCAGGATCCAAATGCGAACCGGGCGCTCTCTGTAAAAATACACTTATGTCGATGTTTGGATGTATTCGGCCACGAACAATTCCCACTGTTCGGTGTATGAAAAGAGGTTTGAGATGGGAGCTTGAAATTTTTATTTCCACCGGCGCCACCTGGCCGACGAGCTGGATTACCGGACCGTTTGACATGGGGAATGACTTGCGGTAGGTCACTCGATCGTTCTCGGTCATGTTTTTCCTCCTCTGTCGTCGCCAACGCTGTTGTTGTTGTAGTCTGCTCGCCTGAGCCGTCCTCGGAGGCCGGCCGCGTACATCCATATACCCGCCATGGACAAGGCGCTAATGGAGTTGTCGGCGTCCTGAAGTCTCAGGCTTACGCTGCCAACTTTCCCCCCTTCTCTTCCTCTTTTCCTGGGAGCTGTGCATATGGACAAGACAGCGGGGCAAAGCAGCGCCTGGGTCGAGTGTCAATTTTTCTCGAGACTCGACTGGCAACTGGACTCTTAGGGAACTCTCAGTGACTCTGAAAAAGTCACTCAGACCACCGCCTTCGGGCCGACGAGCAACGAAGGCCGTTACTTCAACGACACTCACAGCCACCGGACACTGGTGTGAAGTGGATCCCAGATCCGAATGGAGAGTTCGTTGCAAATTGTGCTTTGATTGTCACCGGTTGGATCTTCAACTGGTCGTCATTGCTTGCCCGCATCGATACGTCGCGGGTCAGCCCCATGCTTTCAGAACTCGCCATTCACTGCTCACTCTGAGTGGAGCAAAACTTATGTTCATTTGAGCTGCAAAC
Organism: Neoseiulus californicus; assembly: GCA_028455905.1. NCBI lineage: Eukaryota > Metazoa > Arthropoda > Arachnida > Mesostigmata > Phytoseiidae > Neoseiulus > Neoseiulus californicus. Next base: position 14,810,757 of record JAMQGS010000005.1, on the reverse strand, counting down.
GTATTTTTAATGATACGCTGCGTCCGATGCCAGACACTTGCGGCCGCGACGACGACGACGGTGGTCGCGGCCTCGCGACTCGGATCGCTGTGACCGAGAAACCTCAAGTGGCTTCCCGAGCCACCGTCTCGGGAGCGAGCAAGGGGTTCGTTGGCAAACTTTGAACTCAATGAGTATCCTCGGCTTATGTGCAGCCAGCTCGGGTGGCTAACCTCGTTTTAAATGATGTTCTTAAAAACTCAATTAGCCAAATGCGCTGTATGCACTCAGAGGCTGTCGTCGTCGTCGTCGTCTTCGTCGTCGTCGACGCTACCGCCGCCGCTCCGGAGATCCTTGTAGCCAAGTGACGGATCCTGACCTCGGTGCCTTCTCCTTCATCCTGGAGTTTCCTCTGTCTGTCCTCTGTTTTCCTCTCTCACTCTGGCGCACTGCTCTCCGTTCGAGATGGCGACGGATTTTTGCGTAGGAATGCATTCTATGAGACTCAATCCAAACGATACTAACGTGCAGATTTCTCCCCTTCCAGCAAAAGTTCGTAAAGATGAAGAAAACAATCCCTGGGACAGGCACTACGGTGAGTTTCTTACTGTTAGCTGGAAATTTTCTTCGCTCTCGATGCTCTAATCGACTCTCACGTTGCCGACTCGGAGTTTGGTTTTGTGAACTCTGGAGTCAAGCGAATCGCTTCTCGGATCAAGCTCGGTTTCGCTCAAGTTGAGAAATGGGTCAGTTTCTGAGTGACCCTTCGGAGGCACGTCTTGAGTTGTTGTCGATGCGAGTGCTGCCTTCGCCGGTGTAGGAGTCGATTAGTATTCCGCGCAATCGTGCTTCGGCGGATACGTTCGTTGCCCCTTCTCGTTCACATCCGCCACCACCATCGCCGACGAAACCACGACAAGCCCGACCTCGCCGGTCAGATAAACGACGACCTGAGTTGAATACAATTGAACGAACCATAGCCACAATCTGTTACCCCCCCGATCGACCGACCGACCGACCGTCTGTCCAACCGAGCGATTCCTTGGCAAGACCGCCCGCTAAAACGACGGACGGACGGACGAACGAACTGAGCATTTGACGAACGCGACCGACTGATCCTGCGATTAGGTGTGCTGCTGAAGTCGGCAAAGTTGACTTGACCCAAGACATCAAATTTTCCTCTCCTGACGCTCTCTGCTCCCGGGTCGAATCGGTCGGGACGAACAGGTTGAGAGAAACCATCGATGGCTGCTTTCCCTCGAAAGCGAAGAGGGCAGAGTTTATAAAAATATGAGTCGCTGGTTTCCGAAAGCGTGTTTCGTCGTAAGTGACTGCATGGATGGATGAATTGATAGATGGATGGATGAATGAATGGATGGGGGGACGAGCGAACGACTGGAAAAAGGGAGGAACGTACCGAGGCAGCTTTCGCGAGAGTGTGTGTAACACAGTGTGTACGGATTGATGCAAGCTCGGTGTCAAGTATCATACGAGTGTTAGTGGAGTAGCGCTTCAAGGAGAGATATGATGGGGTGGTTTTAGGTTGGTCGCCCGGTTGTCTGGCGGCTGGCTGCTTGAATCTCCCTAATTCGATTTAAGCGCCTTTTGAGTGAAGAGTTGAGGCTTTCGATCGCTCGGTCGAGACGACTCGAGAGGAGCATCTGTCGAGACGAGAGAGGCGGACGGGAGTACTTGACTCAGGAGTCACTTTTCGCTTTCTCGCCGAACTCGTGACTCAGCCTCCCTTCCTTTTACCTCTGTTCCGCAGTCACTTGAGCGCGTCGTCGAGGTATTTATTTCATTGAAATCGACCCACCGACTGACTGAAGCCATTTTTATTTTTCGTTCCGCTCCCGTTTAACATTCATTGAGAGCGATTCAGTCCGTCGACGGCGGGTACAGTAATCTCGAGAAGGAAGAAAAAATGGCGAACCCTTCCAACTGACGGCCTCTCGGATCCCTCCCGAATCGGAGGAGCGACCTCGTAGCCCCAATGGTAAAGAAATGGTTATCGATCAAGTGACCACCGATTCGGGAGCGATCGGGGCGTCGATTGTCTCACAGACGCGCTCAACCATCTATCCGGCTCGGACGGACCCAAAACTCCGACGACCACAGATCTATTGCGAATGTCGGTCCAGTTGTGTGGATGTCCCTCGGTGGCCCAAGATGAGCTCTTTTATTAGAACGACAGACTTAACTAGGAATCGCGTAGGGGGCGTGCAATGCCTGCCTGCCTGCCTATCTTTGTCTGAGCCTCCCCGTTGCACGACGACTCCTTCTAAATCCGCTATTTGTCACCTGAACAAAAAATCACCGAAGGATTCTCCACTCACACACACACACTAGAGGAGTTATGTGTGCGCCAGAGGCTAACTGACATCCACCCAATGCGAGCGAGTGAGCGCTATCCCTAATCCTGTCAATGAGCTCCCTATCTGCCTTCCTGTTTCTGTTGCTCAAGGATGAAGCAATTCGTTGCTGGACGGCAGTCCTTTGTGCCCCGTCGCTGTTTCGTTCGTTTTCCACCTCAGCAAGCGGTTGCGGTCCGGGGTACGGAGGTCTCGTATGAATCGTCTTTCTACTATTGCACCGTTAACTGAAGAATTCGTTTTCTGCTTGCAGCTTTCTCTCTGGCGGCACGGAAACGCAGAACGGAAGAAATAACGAGCTCGCCTCTGGACCTGAAGGTGAGTTAGCGGCGCCGCCGGTCCGAAGAATTCAATTTTTCTTCACTTTCTCTTTCGTTTTCGTTTCCGCAAGATCCTGGAGCGTTTTTTCCCCCTCCTTTCGGAGTTTCGATTTTCAAGTCGAGACGGCTGCTGGTGGCTCAGTCGGAGGGAAATAAAGCAAAGTGACAGGGGCTCTACTTAGTAGATTGGCTGTCTTTCCTGTAGAAGTAGATTGTCTCGGTATCTTGACGACGAACGATCCGCGGTTGAGCTCGCGTTTGTCGTATTCAAATTGAGGGTTCTCGTTTGTGTTCTGGTTGCTACCGATTCGGGCCGAGATCTACGAGTGAAACCACTGCTCGCTTCGTCTACGGAAGCCGTACGGGTCGCGGTGAGCGTAACTGCCGCTTGTCAAGAGCCGATCACCGCTATGGTGAGATCCGCCTGTGACTGCTGACAAAAGGGCTTTTTAATTTTGCGCTCCACTTGTTCCCTGCGCTCGCCTTGTTTCTCCGCGCTCGGCCGATGTCGTCGTTGTCGTTTTCTCCTTCATGGTTTTGTCCCGTTCGTCCCTTGGTTGGCCTCTATAGAAAAGTCAAAGTTGATTTTTCTACTTCTCGTTCCGAAAAAAAAAGCAGAGCGAAAAACGAAAAAGAAAGAGAGAGAAAGTGAACCGAACCGAAGGAGCAACAACCCTAACCGATCTCATTCCATGCCAATTTCAGCAAGAGCCAGGAACAGTCGTAGGAAGTCAGGACACCAAGCGGCATCATGTAGACGGTAAGTCCTCCTCTGTGTGTGATTTGCTTCCGGGTCGCTGACACTTTCGGCTCGTTGTCGATGACATGGTTCGTCTTCAGAGTGAAGGAGGCGCTCCTCTCTCATTTTTCTGTCTGGGTTTTGACGATGTCCTCGTGCTCCTCAATCTCGAATTCCTCTCGTTTCGCGGAGCGTGTCAGTCACTTTGTGCCTCAGCAGTGCCGCTCCTATTTTGATTCCAACATCGGTGATTCGCCCTTCTTAATATCTAGAGCATCGAGTTGGAAAACAGTCCCCGTTTGTCGGCAACAGTCCGTCAGTCAGTCAGTCAGTCGAAGGGACCCGCAAGCAAGGAAGCAAGCAAGCCAGTCGAGCAGCGGACAAATTCTCATGTCGTCGCCGAACTCTCCTTCTTACAACGGAATGCAATTCGTTTCAGGTGGAGCAAGTAGTCCGTCAGATGCTCGACCATCGTCTGCTGATCGGCAGTCGCACAGCCCCAAATCACCTCCGACAGGCTCGGATGCAGCGTAAGTAGTTTGCACATTTCGAGTGGGCTGCTGACCCAACGAGTAGTAGTAGATACCTCGACTGAATGAATAATTGCGAGCAGGTTGCCCAAATACCAACGATCGCAGCCCAATATCGAAGTCTTGCCTCTTCTTGCGTGAGACTGACTCATTTGTCCGTATGACTACCAACAAAGGGCTTAATTATCGTTGTTGGGCTTGTGTCGGGAGGAATAGTTCCCCTCATTGTTATCCCAATCTGAGTATGCAAGGCAAGGCATGGCATACCACGCATTGCATCCAACTCGTGTTCGCTGAATACCTCCTTAGGCTAAGAACCCGCGACCCATGGGCCACCTAGCGCGCCCATCTGAGCGATTGGTGAATGGATCGCTAGTCGTGTTATGGATCGCAGTATGTCCTGCGCTCGCTTGTCAACGATTCCGCCGATCGGTCGGCCGGGTAATCCGGGACTCCTATGCCTCCGCTGAAGTCACACAGGGAGCTGGAGAGCAATCAGAGCTGCAGTTGTTGATGCTGGGCTCGCATTCCAGAGCTCACACCCACTGGGATTGCGTTTGTTTGTTTCCGACGAATTTCGTAGTGACTCTCTGCTTCTCACTCCGGTTTTCTACAGCGTGAGCTTGGGAGGAAGAACAGCGTTCGAGGAAGGCATTCGTAAACCCAGAGTAGAAATCGAAGCAAGCAACCGCACTGAGTTCGTGCTCATCAGAGAGGTGTCTGTCCGGTGTCCCCTTTGCTGTCTCTATTCTGGCAAGGGTTCGGTTTTCCCAATAACAGGGAAAAAATTCCTTGGAGGAGCTTCGGCGGAAAAAAAACAGACTCCAATTACCTCGCTGAGACGAACGATTCCACCTGATCTGAGAAGACCGATCTCCCGGTCCCCAAGGGCGGCTCTAGACAAACAAAACCAAGGCTTTCCCCTGAGTATACCCAACTCCACAAGAGAGTTCGATCAATGGGCCTCTAGTGCAGGCCGAATGACGATAGGCTTGCCCCCTGTTGAACGGTCGAGGGATAAGCTTTTACGGACTGCAGAATGCTTGTTCTAAAACGATCCACAGAATCATATACCCGACAGTAGAAATCAGTGGAGCTCCCGAGTGGAGATTTGATCGAGCAGATTCTGGGCAAGCCGGGGTGTCATAGTGGCGCATTGGAGAGAGAGAAGCTGCCTGGCAACAATCGAAACGAAGCGTGAAGTTCTCTTCGAGAATTTTTCGTTGTCATCGAGTTCTAAGAAGAACAAACTTCCGAATCTTTTCCCTCGTGGCTCTCTTCGCACAAGGAAAGGCGGCGATTGTTGTTTGGTACTCAGCGCTGTGCTCTCCATCTACACTCGGTGTTTGCTTCGATGTTTTCTCTGCTTGGGATGTCCACTCGGGTAGGCATCCTTTCTGCTTTTGTAACGACTCAAAAGTTCTCGGTTTGGTGACACATAGCGTTGAATCGAGCATTTCAAAATGCCACCCACGAGTGTCCGTTTCGTACTCCTTTCACTGCGGCAAAGCTCGAGGCGATCCAGCGCAGCTTGAGATAGCTCAACAAAAAGGCGAGAAAGGAAGGAAACAGCGAATCCACGAGAGCTTGCGCAGTGAAGGCTTGGCCATCTCTGAATTCGAAACCACCGTCTGCGGAAAGTTGGTCCGAGCTCTGAGTTCGAAGCGGTCAAGGTGGTTCAAGTCCCATCCTCGGAATACGGCGCTGGCCACTGGGGAGAGGAGGAGAGAGGGACACACTTGAATGTGGTTTTCGTTCCGGTCAGAATAATTTGTCTGATGGCTGAATTGGCAAACGACTTGGGCGTAGAGAAAGAGGAGTCCAATGTGCCAAGCGGGGTAGCCTCGCATCATGACTGTCTCGCTTTCACCAAAAATAAATCACCGAATGGAATTGCGAATTCCTTCCTCTGACACAATAGTCGGGTTCAGCATCGTTTGACTTCTGTGTCCTACAAATTCAGCAGAGCTGTGGACGATACGAATTTCTCGAATTTATGAACTTCATACCACTCAAACGAAATCATACACACTCTAAATCAAGTTCTTTCTTCCAATTTCAGTGGTCATTGCAGCGTCTGTGAGAAACCATACGATAAACCTCATGTATCGATGTCGTGTTGGCATGTCCACTGCGAAGCTTGTTGGAACCAGAGCCTGGTGAGTGTCTTTTACTCGAAGCTTGAAACTCCCTGTGGAACCTCCACACCAACTCAGAACTCTCATACTGTTCCGTTGCCATAGAGTTCCTGACGGCACCCGCTAGATAGAAAGACGGTGATCATGAGATGTGGCCTAGACCCGCCTCCGAGCGGGTCCAATGTATGAACTGCTTTGCGTTCCGCCCAGTGACGCTCTTCGTCTCCTTTCAGGCCACGAAGCAATGCTGCCCACAGTGCGAGGTGGCAACCTCATCGCAGGAACTACGACCCATCAAAATCTGAGGTTGCACTCGACTTGTTTCCGCGCTCGGAGCTTCCCTTCAAAAGTCTCCGTGGTGGATGACGGCTTGGGATGATTGACTTTGACTGACGAGTGCTTCGCTCCGGTCGAACTAGAAGTTAATTTTTAATGTTGGCCCCCAGTGGAAAATATCGAATGCTTATTATTATTTATACTAGGTGATCGAATAGATGAGAAGAAGATAGCTCTGAACAGAGAACAGACGATGATAGAGAACAGACGAGACAGACATCCTCAAAAATAACAGACCGACGGACGGAAAGACAGAGAGCCAAACAGACAAACGTCAGAAACACAGAAACACCAACTACAAACGACACTGCTAGACACCAACCCCATCGCGCGCTGGAAGTATGTGTGCGCTGTACATAGTGACGAAACTTAGGCTCTTGGTAGTTCACATTTGGTTTTGGAGTCAGTTTCACTTGTGAACCAGTCGCTATGAAGATCATGGAGTAATGAATTCCATCCCACAATCACGGACACAGCAAAAAATACACTTTCGCCCACTCACCTGTTCACTCACTCACAACCACAGACAAGGTCGGAAACAATCACACCATCGAATGAAGAAGGAAACCTAATGAGTTAGCCTCGTCTCCAGGAGTGTAAATAGTTAGTTAGACTCGGTGCAATAACATTTCCTAATCGATTTCTATCTCTCTTTTCTTTGAGTGTATGACGGTGAAGCATTTCAATTGCAAATGAAGCGAATGCGACGTACAATAAGACGGAAGAAACAATAAAAAAGAGATTAAGATCAATCCCAACGCAGTGTTTATTTCGACTTCTTATCATTGTGCTGCATAACCGACTCTCTAAATCGATAGCCACTCGTGAGGGCTCGAATATTTGGAAAGTTCTAAGTGCATATCGTTCAAGGACCAAGATTCGAAACACGGCGGTGTTACGGATAACTGGACACAAGTTTCCGTCGTGAACGGAAGTGTGTGACATAATCTACCGGTGAACTCTCCATTCCGGCCGCTATATGCTTGTCACAAAGAAAATCTAAACACTCAGCCCAATTGAGAACTTGTCTGAGCCGATAGACGTGAAAGCGGGTGGTAGGCGGACCAATCCGTCATCTGATTGAACGATTAATTGATCGATTGATTGACCGCGCACTCGCCCGCCCGCACGCACTCCCGTCCCAGCTTGGCGATCAGTGAAATCTTCACTAACTGTAACCGCTTCAGAAGTAGTCGCTGTGGTGCCGATGCTGGCTGACATTTCACGCCCGGCGCACTACAGTGGGACGATGAAGGAATGAACTCAATGGCGCGTAGGGTTGCTTGGCTCAGCTGTATGGATGGTTAGTTGTAGGGTTCGCGTGTTCGCTCCCCGAAATGGCCTTGAAATCAGAGGGAAGGACGAAGTCGAATAAGTTCAGTAGTCGTGATAATGGCACTGCTGCAGAAGTCTCAATTACGTCGCCAATCTGAGCAAAACATTCTCCTCCGAAACTACTGTAAGCACCACCGCCGCCGCTGCTGCTACCCTTGCGGTGGTGGAGAAAAAAATAGAAATGAAGATGAACAGCGATAGATTGCACGTTAAGAAGGTGGCTAGTCCTGTAGGTGAGTTTCAAGTCTCAATAGACCAATTTGTCTCGCTGTCCATCGGCCAAGCAAGCGCGGGAATCGAACTGAACGTCGCTGATGATTTCTGGCTGACGAACTTCTGGGTTCTTCTCGTGACGAGTCTCTCAAACACTCGGGACAGGGGTTGGTGCCGAGGGCGCACCCGCTGCTTGAGACGCAGAAGCGCTGCTCGGGGTTGAGGAGACATCTTGGCGTCTCTTTGAGTTCTTCTTGCGACGAGCGTTTCTATTCCGTGATCGATCTGTTTTCCGTTTGATACAATTACCGTCACTGTCTTTACGGCATTTCCTGCGTGCGTTCGTTGCCGGCACGGCTCCTTTATCGACACCAGCACCTTCCGGCTTGGCTGCGGAGACATCTGTCGGACTCGGCGTTGGGCTGGCAACCTTACTGGCCTTACGACGCCCAGCTCGGGCTACCCCCGTACCGCTTCGACCTGGAGGAATGCAACAATGTATTCGAGTTAGAAGATACGTGAAGTTCACTCGTGAACACGGGAGTAGTTGCTTATCATGAAACATCACGCACAGCCCGATTCTGGATCAATCGAGAATTCACGGTTCCTGATGCGCACTAGTTTGATCACTCGATCGAGCTAGCTAGCTAGCAAGCTAACTAACATCACGTTGAAAATTGAACCCACCTTTGCCACCTCCTCCACTTCCGGAACCGCGAGCGGCATCCCCCGAACAGTTCGCGAAGATGGCGACCAGAATACAAACGAGCAGGATGAGTCCGTAGCGCATGGTGCTGTGGTACGAACAACGACGTTTTCTCAATTGAGAGCAGAGATCGCCACCGCGGACAGCAGCTTGAGAGATGGATGCCACAGCGGGGCCTCCGATTGAGGCTCTTTCTTCCCTCGGAGAGAGCGAACTACGCTTAAAGCGTATAGAAGAACAGCATGCTCACACTAAATACGAAAGATTAACTCGACCGCTTGTATGACTGCCTGTCTGCCTAGCCGAATGTTCGGCTTGCTGGCGAGCGGTCGTATTTGTTCAATGGTTACGGCGGAGTAACCAACCACTGTACATCGCAGCTCCGCTTTATATCCGTGAAACGATGGTCATGCTTCACAAGCACAAACGCACACGGCATGCACTCGCGCTGTATCCAAAACAGAATCGCACACTTCCCGTAGATGGGTGGGCATGAAACGTCAGGGAAAGATTAATTGTGTTTACTATTATTGCTCTGATTTTGAATTTTTCACCGTGCGAACACAACACAACACTGGTGCAGTGACAACCGCTTCGCCACCATCGCCGGTGGATGAACAGAAAATTCTCCGTTAGTTAACCCATTGAAAAGTTCTATGTGTTCAAAAAGGCACGCTCAACAACAGTCCATGAAATTCAACCGGTTTCGATTCGGAACGTCAGAAAGGCGAGCGTGAAATCAACCTTTTCGACCCAAAATGATCCAATCACGCGAACTTGACAGAGGGGTCCGGGGCGCCATTCCCACGGTTCTGAGATATTTCTGGAACTGGAATTCTCTGTCACATGTTGACTTTCCACATAGAAATTCCCGAATGCGAGACCGCTCCGATCAATGAGAGCTAGAAACTCTCCCGAATCGTGCGTAATCTTCGGTTATAGGATGGGGGTTCTTCACGAGGTGAAATCAGGTGCAACACGGCGACCGCTTGGATAAAAAAACTCAGTTCAACTTCTGACGACATCCAGATCGATTGACTGCTCGTTGCCGAACTTGTCCAGATTCCGTCGAAAACCCGATGAGGCAGTCGTCGACAGAGGACGATCTAAAATCTCAAGTATCAGAACAAGTTCATTGAGAAACCTCGAGTACCCGCAGACTTCAACCTCCTGACAATGTAACTAGGTACGTGACCTCGGTCTTCAAACAGATTCTGTCCGGACCCAACGCCCTCGCAATTTTCTTCTTGCAACAACCACCCCAGAATACTAGGGTGGTCGACGCTGACCCTCCTTTCCTGGCGTCACCCGCGCCGCCAACGCGACCGCTATATAACTCGCAGTACACGCTTCGAAAAGCAGAATTCGGTGTCCGTTCGCTTCACTTTGCAATCATGTTTAGAGTAAGTTCCGTTTAGAGCCCGTTGCCTTCCGTCGGACGACAAGGAATACCTTTCTTCCGCCCCTCTACTTGCCGAGTAGAAGATTGAAAATCTCACACTTCCGATGGTAGCGGCGGATTTTTCTGCATCCTTACAAAACTTCTTTTCAGTTCTTGTTGGCCGTTGCCTGCGTGCTCTCTGTGGCTCTAGCCGGTCACCTCGGTGGTCATGGTGGACAGTCGAGCGCTCACAGACACCAGGATGACTACGGGAACTACGAGTTCAAGTACGACATCAAGGACGGCTACGGAAACGTGAACGGACGTCAGGAGAAGGGAGGCCACCATGGCGTTGTCGGATCATACTACCTCGGAGAAATCGACGGAAGACACCGAAGTGTCGAATACCAAGCCGACAAACTCGGTTTCCGAGCTGCCGTCAAGACCAACGAACCCGGAACCAAGAGCAGCGAGCCCGCATTCGCTCCCTACAGCTCTGCTTTCGGGAAGACCATTCCCTCAGGAGCTATCCACGCCGCTCACGGTGGATACGGCCACCACGGATATTGAGATTCCCCTAGCCATGTATAGATTATTTTTTTTTTCTGCATCGTTTCCTGGAACCACCTTTTCGAGTTCCGATCTACTGCCTATACTCTGAACTAGTCTCCGTGTTCTGATCATGATCTCTTCCTACACTCCCGTCCGATGATATAAGGACGGTTTCCGATAATTTCCGAAGCCATCTTTTATTTCTGTAAATAAACTTTGTACATATTTTCTGCCCGTTACCGCTCGAAAAACGTTCCATTCATCATTCTGAAACAAACGCCTGGGGATTATTCCTGGCCGGCTCATCTTTCACTCGTTAATGAGAGCAAATAAAGCCAGAAGAAGCCTAGCTTCAGATGTCACAGTTGCTGCTGGAATCAGTTCCGAAGTATTCCTTCCGTCATCGACCGAAGCTCGAATGCCACCGCCGAAAATTTCGCATTGTGATAGAAAAACACGACAATCATGAACAACCGCGTCCCTGACCACGATTACCTGCGGAGCAATCATTCGTAGTTCGGTAGCAAGCTTCAAAACGTTGAAATTTTCCAGATGAAACGCTTCGCAGGATAAGACGAGGGTAGGGCGTGTAGCTTTGAGAATCTGACTGTTAACTTACTTTTTTCGTCAAGTTTTCGATCAAACTCAAAAAACATCGTTTCACATAGAACCATGTGTCCGGAGAAAGTTTTTTTGAGACGGGCTCAATGCTCTTGATTATCCGGGATACGCCGAAATCATAGTTCCCCTGGAAATTAGCGGTGCTTATTGAGCGAGACATTGGAGCAGCTCGGAGAACGAACTGCGCTCAACCCGCATGACGAGCTCGTCTGGACCCGTCGGGGATGAAGCTACTAGATATTCATGCGAGGCTTATTTTAGCTGCAGAACGAGATTCTTCACCTTCGCACAGTACAGCGTTCCGATGACCAGGTTAACGATGCAGAGGTGGTACACTTTCTCGTCCGGCTTGGTGTAGGCGAGCTGCTCCTCAGCTTGCTCAATACGACGCATCAGCTCCTCGGCCTACAGAGAAAGTGCAAGGATGAGGTAGGTAAATAAATGTGTTCATGAGTAGCACAACTGTTTCGTGTACAGATGTCTGGCAATGGGAGGTACGTTATGGCAAACAAACCTCTTCGTTCCGACTCGTCATTATGTAACAAACGCAGAGGTTCGCAAGAACGACTGCGGGAACAGCAAGAATGCTCGCCGCATTTTTCAAGAGCGATTCGTAGAACGATGACGCTTCTTTGAACCTGTCGCCTTGCATGAACAGGACGTGGGCAACGTTCGTTTTCCAGGACTCCTGCTCGCTGAGAAGCCGTCGGAGAGAACACGGTGAATTCAAAGAAGGATCATCGGCTGAATCCTCACATGCTGAGATGCTGAGTTGCACTCGAATCTATTCTCATCATCTTAGCTCATCGAGCCCAATCTCAATAGCGCTCCAGTAAAGCTCTTACCCGCAGAACTCTAGAGACTTCTTGAACAGCTTCTCAACTTGCAGGTAGTTCTCAAGGTCCCAATGTATTTTGGCTTGAGCCATGAGCACCGGCATGTATCTCTTCAATTCCTCCTCGTACTCGGCGTCTGCACTGCTCTTCTTCAATCTGCAGAATTGATGGATTTCAAATTGAAGAGATGAGGACCGTTTCTCGAGTACTTGGGAACATCAGAGAAATTAGAACAACTCACCTTCTCAAAACCTCCGTGTGTCGATGCCCCATTTCATCCAATTTCTGGTAAGCTTCATCGGGTGAAGTCTGGCACGCAATGACCGCTTCTAAAAACGACTGCAAAAAAAACGCACTGCTATGATTCCCAGTTTCGAACTCGCGAGCGGAACACGCCCACTACTCACTCGCGAGCGAAAACGTGTCTGTCAAGTCGTTCCCTAGCCCGCAATCCCGATTCCACAAACCTGTACATGCGACGACAACATCAGATGCACGATGTCGGCATGTTCTGCCAGGAGATCCGCAGCGAGATCGTAGTGTTCGAAGCGACAGTACAGTAATATGAGGTTGGCGAAAGCTTCTTGCGGCCCGGTGCCTTGCTCGACCAGAAAGTGTAATTTGTCGAAGCTTGATGACGGAGCGGACTCCACCTGAATCAAGGCTTGATTGTGCAGACTGACGGCATCGATGTCTTGCTGCGCTCTGGGGGGCATATCAGTGAGAGCCTCCTTTGCCGCCGATAAGTTGTTGAGCTGGAACTCAATCGCTGCTTTCAGGTTGAACGCCTCGATTAGTGCTGTATCGCGCAGCACAGCCGAGTTTCGCACGTGAACCTCGATTCCTTCCGTGGCCATGCCAACTGATAGTTCAGGATGTTCCCGAATACCTCGCTCAATTATGTCGGCGATGTGCTTCAAAGCCTGTAAAGAAGTCAATCAGTTCCCAGTTTCGGAACATCGACTCATAACCGTATCTCGAAGATCAAGCTCATACCTGTGGGTACTGTTTTAACTTGTAACAGCACAAGGCTGCCGCGTAATATAGTTGAGCACAATATCCCTGAGCTTGCATCGCGCTCTGGAGCTTCAGTTTAGCCTCCTCGAACTTGTTGTCTTTGAAGAGGATACACGCATGGTTCACCTGAGATTTTTCAGTGGAAACTGTCAATGGCGCCAACTAATACATCGGGGTGCGGGGAAGTTTCGATTCTTCTTGAAACGTCAAAGTTGCGACTCACTTGAACATCAGCATCTCCCTGATCCTCGGCTGCTTGAAGCTCCTTCGACGCCGAGGAGATGTCATCTCTCGCGTACTCGATGGCCGCCCGTAGTTTGTGAAGGGGGAGCTGTGGATGAATGAACATTACAGTATTCCATACAACGACCCTGTAAATTTGACAGGCCGTTCAGCGTGTCTGATCATTTCGAAGTTATTCGCTGAAATCTCAGTGGTCTCGGCACTATCGAAGGTCAGCGAAGTCAGATTTATTTCCGAAGGATATTCTGATTCTGTTTGCGACACTTTCATGTGTAGGTATTCCGGGCGAGACCTGCCAGACTCATTATACATACCTTGAAGTCGGCCAAATCATCCATGTGCAAAGTGACTTTGTACGCTTCATCGTAGAGGCTAGCTTGGTACAACGAGTTGGCGTAATGCAATCGGTACTGATTGGCGGTTTTCTCATCTGTACTTAGTAGAGCCAGCTGCTCATAACAATTCGCCGCATTCACGTAATCCTGAAGTCTAAGAAACTACGATGGTCACCCGATGAGAGCATCACGTTCTATAGGTACTTGATCCGATGCGGACACTCTCAACTACATTCGTAATTCGTGACCTGGAGCATTCGTTTTCAAATTCAGCACCGTGATGTACCTGTAGTGTGCGTACGCTAGCAACGAGAGAGCGGGTCGGGAACTTGGATTCAACTGCAGTTGATCTCCAAGAAAGCCGACAGCTTCTTCGTAACGACTGTCCCTGATCAGTTCGTACACAGCACGCGTGTATCCCATGGCATGCACTCAACGTGAGAACTCGGTTGAATCTCGCACCAGAGCTCGAGCTCGAATGGAGACCGCCAGCTCAGGGGTCCTTGTTTGCCTCGGCAGTTGCCATGGAGATCCTCTTCGTCGAGGGCCCGGCAACCTCACCGAATCTATCTCGATCGATTGCGTTGCACAGTGTTCATCAATTCCGTTTTTACAATGTTCGGATTCCTTTTTAATTTTCATTAATACCGAAACTCAATCCGATTCTACATAGTACGTAGTCGAGTCGAACAAGTACTCCCCCGATAGTCCACTTTCGGCCATCCCAGAAGGCGGCTTGATCAAACATTCAGATTCGTTCCAATGTATAGTGATAGATAGATAATTGTGATACAGCGCTATTCGAGCGAAGGAGCAAGAAAGCTGGCGGAGGAGGTTGCAACCAGTTTTTATTATTCTTTTTTATTATCAGTATATTTTGAGAAATTCTCCGCAAACCGAGTGCTCGCTGGCCATCCGTTTCTGTGTGGAGGCTTGCCCTTTCTTCCGTCCACACGCTTGCCTCCGACTATTTAACCCAAACGACTCGGTGCTTGAACACACAGACACACCCACCGTGAACTGAAAATGAATGTGAGGACTTCAATCAGCTACAAAGCATTTTGTGTTACCCTCGGATACTCCGCCGCGATTGAGATCAGGCCCTTTCCCTGAACGGATTAACAGTTCTACCGCTCACCAGCCGTGCTTTTCATTACAGATCCTTCTGATCGGAGCTTGCCTCTTCTCGGTTGCCCTTGCTGGCCATTACGGTGGTCACGGAGGACAGTCGAACGCTTACAGACATCAGGATGATCATGGAAATTACGATTTCAAGTACGACATCAAGGACGGCTACGGAAACGTGAACGGACGTCAGGAGAAAGGAGGTTATCACGGTGTTGTCGGATCCTACTATCTCGGAGAGATCGACGGAAGACACCGCAGCGTCGAGTATCAAGCTGACAAACTCGGATTCCGCGCTTCCGTCAAGACCAACGAGCCGGGAACCAAGACCAGCGAGCCCGCCTTCGCGCCTTACCACTCCGACTTCGGGAACTCCATTCCCTCGGGAGCGATCCACGCCGCACACTCGGGTTACCACGGATATTAGGCAAGGAGATCAACGAGAAATCTTCGCTGTAAATAAAGTGTTTATTCTTATTTCGTAAACAGGAATCGTTTTCCCTTTTCTTTCGTGATTACATCAGAGCCGGGGATGATTAGAAGTTCACTTAAGAAGAGAAGCCGACGGGGCACCCGGGCGAAACCGAGCGGTTCAGCTGAATGAGGAGCACAGTTAGCCGCCAGTAATGAATGAATGAACAAGCAAGTGCGTCGGGGAAAACTACACAGAAGCTGTTATCAGCGTCTGAAGGGTTGCTGTTACGACACGAGGGTTTTTGAGGAATTAAATGGGACAAAAACGAGCGGGCAAAAAAATTGGAAAACTCGATTCACAAAAAATCAAACCTACAACCGGCGTCGACCGAACGGTGAGACATTAAGTCCCGTTTTGTCGGAGAGTTTCAAAATCTTCACGCGGAAAACTTCGAAGTTAGTCTATTTTTGATCCTCATTGGCGCTTAGTTTAATCATGCTGGTTGTGAGAGTAGTACTAGGAGCGCATATAACGGATGGAACATTTGCAAGTCTGTAAGCGCTGTGGAAAAGATGAGGAAATGCCTCAAACACCCGCATCGCACCTGACAATTGGATGGTGCTCTTGCCAACTCGAATAAAAAAACAATAAAGAGCTGTGCGCGACTCTCAATCGGAATGATCCGTTTTATTTCACGTCACAGTTTCCATTGGATATTATATCGTTGGAAACGAATTGAAGATCATTTCACCAAGAGTTCCTCGATACCAAAATCGCAAACGAATGAATTGACGCATAAATCGAGAATGAATAAGATTTCATGAAAATAATATCATCAATTACTCATCGAGGCGTGATTCATGGGGAACGGATGTGAAAAGCGAACGAAATTCTTCCCTAGGTGATCACGAAGAAACACGAAGCTTCTCGAGATTTTCGGGTTAGATGATTTGAACCACTCGAAGCTCGTAATCCACCCTCGAATTAGGTGCTTGCGGAGCCGAGAGCAGTTCAAGCTCCGCACCCGAGTTCCTCCAATGCGTTCCACCAAAAAGGATGCGCTTAGGAGTGATCCACGACATTCAAGAAGCTCTGTCCCTCTGTCTCGCGATTACACCGCGGACGTTTTTGTCCTTTCCCCGTGACTCTTTGAGTGAAACTAGCGGTTGGCGGAAAATTTACCTCAGTAACACGCGGCCCTACCGGCTCGCGAGACAATCACCTTTCGACCCTGAGAGAACAATCGCTGAGGCTTCTAAGAATATAGTGGAAGTTCTCGACGACATAGCCGGAACTTTGATAAGGAACGAGGAAAACGAAAAGTGAGATCTCCGGAGAATTTATCCGGGGGTTCAAAATATTGATCAAATCAATCATTCTTGGAAATCAGATTCCTGGAGTCCCCCACGATTCGCGGCAAGGACTAATCGGAAGAAGTCTCCTTGTTGGCAATGAGCGCACTCCTGCCGGGTAGGTATTGATGCGCGGCCTTCACCAAGAGCGGAGCGGGCAGTTGTTTCCGACAGTCTATTCGACTGAGCTCCGCTCTAAAGGACGGAAAAGACCCCCTCTCTCAACCGGCTTGAATCCCTCCGATTGTCTTCAACACTTCTGTAAATGACGATCTTCGTTGGCCGCGGCGCA
This sequence comes from Neoseiulus californicus, assembly GCA_028455905.1. Taxonomy (NCBI): domain Eukaryota; kingdom Metazoa; phylum Arthropoda; class Arachnida; order Mesostigmata; family Phytoseiidae; genus Neoseiulus; species Neoseiulus californicus. The sequence continues at coordinate 14,793,920 of JAMQGS010000005.1, read as the reverse complement.
GCAGCTGAAACAACTCAAGCGTGAGTAACTCCCATTATCTCTTGAACTCAAAAACGACACATAAAAAGCCGCGGTTTCGAACTGTAATCTTGACAGTCCTGACTGCATCATTATATTCCAGCACAACTTCTTCTGCAGCTTGACTCGGCTGGAATCATTGAACTCTGGGGACAAAATGGTGATCGCTCCAGAGAACGCGTCGCTGATACCGATCGATAAACTGCTCAAACCCATGCCCACTGGGGGCCCATTGGCTGAATATCGGGCAAAAGCTTCATTTGACTGGAAGAGTTTGAAAGTGTTGCTCGAAAGTGAGTGCGTTTACCATTCTCTGTGTTAATGGATACGGAATTCAACATGGCGTGCTATTACCTGACATCAGGTTATTTCGACCTTTTTCAATTTCCCTCCATTTCTTTCCTTTCATTTTCCTTCGAGACCTTACTTCGAGCGACACCCCCTAGCTGGAGCTCATTGCGGCTTGAGAAATAATTTTTTTTTCCGCAGGCGAGGCCGTCGTACGCGTCCAGGCGAAAATATACGATCGCTTGGGACAAGATGCTGTATTTGCGAAGGTTCCCGGTGAAGATTGCAGTGACCTCCAGGAGAAACGGAGGAAAACGTTCCTTCGGTTGAAGCGTTTGGCGGAATATCGTCTCGTTACTGAGGAAGAGTTCTTTGAGAATCCAGCGCTGATTGCGGGTTTGAACAGCTGCATCGGTGCGATAGATTGGTCGCTCTGCTTGAAGAAGGTCTTAGCGTTCGACATGTGCATCGGCGCCATACGAGGTCTTGGTACCCAGAGACATTTTGGGTTCCTCGGAGAATTGATGAGCTTCAACGTCATCGGATGTTTCGCACTCACTGAGCTCAGTCATGGCACGAACACCCGTGGCATGAGAACCGAGGCTCGATACGATGCCAATACCCGAGAGTTCGTTTTGCACACTCCTGATATCGAAGCGACGAAAGTTTGGGCGGGAAACTTGGGCCAAACCGCTACGGACGCACTAGTTTTCGCCCAACTCTACACACCCGACGGAGTTTGTCACGGTCTGCACGGCTTTCTCGTCCCTATAAGAGATCGCAAAACTCTCGTTCCGTTCGCTGGAGTTACGGTCGGAGACATGGGCCCGAAAATCGGACTTAACGGAGTCGACAACGGCTTCATCTCATTCAACAAATATCGCATTGCGCGAGAGGCTCTCCTGAATCGGACAGGTGACGTGAGTCCAGGAGGTGCCTATGTTTCAGCCGTGAAGAATCCTGAGAAGAGGTTCGGAATGACTCTTGGATCACTGTCGATGGGGCGCGTGGCAATTGTCGGCATGAGCACAACCAATCTCATCAAAGCCGCTGTGATCTCCACCAGGTGAGACTCATCTTCTGACTCGTTGATACTTTGGGTTGTAGATTTGATCGAGAAAGTCAGATCCACTTAAGGCTAATGTTGCTTTTCATTCAAGGTATTCGGCCGTACGCAGACAATTTGGGCCGGGAAATTCCGGGGAAGAGATCCCAGTTTTAGAGTATCAGCTCCAACAGTGGCGAGTCATCCCGTATTTGTGTGCTGCTGTGGTGATGGATTACTACGCTTTGGCGTTGTACAAAGACTTCATCAATTTCCACATGGCCACGCTGTTTGGGAAACGCACCTCCAGCGCCACCGAGCGAGGAGTCGAGCTCCACATTATATCATGCGCCGCCAAGAGTTTTTCTTCGTGGTTGGCCCGAGATGCTCTGCAGATGGCTCGCGAGGCCTGCGGGGGACACGGGTACCTGGAAGCGGCAGCCCTCGGGGAAACGAAGAACGACCACGACGCAAACTGTACATACGAAGGAGACAACAACGTACTCCTGCAGCAGACCAGCAATGTGATTCTAGCGGCCATCGACGGATCGAAGGACACGCTGCTCGCGATGTCTTCTTTGCAATTCCTGCAAAACCGGAAACAGATTCTCACAGAGCCGCGCTTCAAACGGACGTCGGGCGAGTTTTCCGTCAGGGAAGTCATCGATATGTATCAATGGCTCGTGTGCAATCTATTGGAGCAATGGCAGGCTGCTCTAAAGGTGGAGGAAGCGCAGGGCGACTCGTTCCAGGCGAAGAACAACACACAAGTCTTCTTGGCACGAGAACTAGCTCTTGCGTATATTGAGGTAAAGCATGTTGCAAGCAACAATAGATCTTCGGCAGGACGATACCATTATTTAATGAATTTCAAACAAATCTCTGAACTTCCAGATGGTCGTCATCGAACGCTTTGATCAAATGGCGGACGAATCACCCACGGAGCAAGTGCCGAGAGAGCTGCTGACGAAGATCATTCTTTGCTTCGGAACATGGTCGCTGGAGAAACGCTCAAGCGATCTGTATGCCGGCGGATATTCGACTGGACCAGAACTGAGTACCTTACTGCGTCGTCAACTTCTGAATCTCTGCGCACAGCTCAAAAACGAGGCGGTGGCACTAGCGGACACGATTGCGCCTCCTGACTTTGCGCTGAATTCAGTTTTGGGCCATTCTGATGGCGAGGTTTACAAACGTCTGATGCAGAGCTTCCTCCAGAACGGCAATACTGGACGGGTCAGTTGGTGGACAGAATTCCTGGACAAACCGCGTATGGCGTCCAGGCTGTAAGCTTAAAACATGCTGGATTTCAAACACTCGGGTCGAGTTCTCTCCAGGATGACCCGTGCCATTTGGTTCTTTAAGATATCTGATTATTACAACTCCGGGATCATCCTGGAGAATGCTGACTCCTGGAGGGATGGAGAAACTTGACGTTTCTGTTGCGATACTGTGGGTTACATCGAGGATCTGCCTGTGATCCCGTGATTACTGAGTCTCCAGATGCGCGAGTGATACGCATTATCCTCAAGGTGCCCGAGTGGGAATCGGATAGTCTGGGAACCTTTTCGTCGTCAAGATGAGAATACGAATTCTCTGCCACGACGGCCGTTCGGGAGCTCTGGTATGACCATGGAATTGTAGAAGATGTGAATTTTGTGATGAAATGTGATTGAACAGTGGACTCCGCCGGTCCCGCTATTTCTACCGCAACAATTGGCACGATGCAGCTCAAAATATTGAATTGCGCTGAAATAAATATCAAGGAAAAAGCAATAAGTACTAAATAACCCTCTCATATCTGACTGCGATTAACTATTTACTAGAACATATCATGTGTTTTGTAGCGGTCGAAGAAATATCTATCAACTGATCGTCGGAGAATCTCTTTTGCTCCTCCGTCGCATCTCGAACAGTGGTGGCGCCAGACTTTTTTTCGGACGAGGCTTAACTTTTCCTTTCCCTCTCCTTTTCCCTCCCCCTTTCCCGAGGATTTCCGAAGAGTTCACGAGTTTTCTGGTTCCCCTCTGGCTGATTTTTGAGAAAGTTGTCAGCAATACTTGTCGATTCATGTTCCCGATTTCCTCTGAGCACCGCGTGATCTCACCCATGTCACCATGAACACCAGCGGCATGAAAGTTAGCGATAAAACACAACGCGTGACGGTGGCGTGGGCGTGTGCTTTCTCCGGAACCTTGAGCCGGCTCAGATACTCTTTAACGGATCCCTACTCGAAAGCACTGAAATTGCCTTGCTTGCTCTCGTGATCTTGTTTATTGTTCACGAAATTTCTCGAGGCTAGCCTCAAGGATTTTGAGCTCGACGAGGCTATAGCCTTCATAGCCTCGGCCTAGCGCCGCCACTGATCTCGAACATGCGAACATCTCATCTCAGAGATCGGTTCAGTTCGGGATCTTCCCGCGCGTAGAACAGAATCAAACTCCAGCAGGCTATTCCAGCGGTAAAGCTGAGATAACGTAGTATCTAACCCTCACGCCGCTAGGCTCCGCTACTTCGAAGCTACTTTGAAAGCAACCGCGCATTATGACGACTGTCCGAGGAAAGAGGCTTTCGTTCCTCCCGTTCCTGCCGTCGATCCTGGTAAGAGCGACGAAAGCATCAGCATGAAAGGCATTTTATTGGGCTTGGCGTAGAACGGAAAAGCGGCGCGCTCGATCCGACAACTCCGGAATCTTTCGTGTTGCGGTTGGCTAGAAAAACAAACGCGTGAAATAGGAAGCTATCGACACGTAAGCGCGTGGACGCGCAAAGCGCGAACTTAGAATAGTCAGTTGAAAAACCACAATACGTCATCCCGAGCAATGCGGCATATCGCTCCCTCGCCCTGGACTGATCGAACCCAGCCGCGCCTGACTATAAAACGAAGAATCAGATTGGATAAATATAGAGTACGCCGTCAATCACAACGTCCGTGCCTCTGTTCAACCTTCAGCTATCTGCCCCGGGGTTACTACAGAGTGACAGGCAGTAGTGGAACACTTTGCTCCTCCGATATTCCGACAGTCAATGACTTCTGTGCGGCGCGACGAATGTGTCAAAGGAGACAGACGACCATAACGACGGATCAACTGATCTGTTAACGAAGAATATCAGATTCCCCACCAGGAGTACCGCAAGTAAACAAACGGGAAAGGTTTTTTGCTGTCCCGAAGAGCTGATATTTCCTAATTTGCTGCCCCTTTTGCTTCTCCCTGCTCCCGGGTTTGAACATGGGAACGAAGATCATCATCACAGATAGTTGAGGCAATGTCGTCTGCTGTTGCGGTGATGACATCACACCACCAGTCACCAGCTGAATACGGCGAGGATCATATTCAGTTTCCAGGCACCTACTGCAACTGATTCCTACCGAGTTTGATTGGAAATACTCTCGTGTTACCGTCCGTTTCCCTCCACTTGAAACGTCGAATCCTGGTCGCCTGGAATGGTATTTGTGAAATCATCGACCCCGGTACCGCGATTCAGCGCGACATCTACCCAGAAGACGAGACACACGCCAGAATTTTATACCGGTTTCGAGGTGCAACAATCACAGATGTGCCCAGCAAAAGCGGAAGTCTATCGTGCAGCTCCGAGCGAGGCATGATTGCAGTGAGATTCCTCAAAAGCACTAGTTCAATAGCTCTTAGAAGAAAGAACCATCTCAACCGGATCGCCGGCTCCTTCCTTAACTATCGTTGCTCGTCCGTGGCTGCAAAAATGGCTCCGAGGTTCGCGGATCGAATTGCGAGCACACACGATGTTGTCAAAAGTGAATCCGATCAGATGCTCTACCGCGGGCTGACCCTCAAGAACGGACTGAAAGTTCTAGTCGTGTCAGACCCCACGACGGACAAATCAGCTGCGGCTCTCTCGGTTCAAGTTGGTACATTGACAGACCCGAGAAACATACCGGGGTTGGCGCACTTCTGCGAGCATATGCTTTTCCTCGGAACGAAGAAATACCCGGCCGAGAATCACTACCACTCGTTCCTGTCGAACCACGGCGGATCGAGCAATGCATTCACAGCCCTAGACCACACGTGTTACTTTTTCGACGTGACACCAGGGAACTTCCGGGAGGCAAGTGACATATTCGCGCAGTTCTTCCTCGAGCCTATCTTCAGCCAGAGTTGTACAGATCGAGAGTTACTCGCTGTTGACAATGAGCACAGGAAAAACCTCAAGCAAGACATGTGGCGGATGTGGAGACTACAGGGTGCTACAAGCGACCCCGACCATGATTTCAGCAAGTTCGGAACAGGGTCAAAAGAAACCTTGCATGACATCCCCAAGCAAGAGGGAGTAGACGTTCGACAAGCGCTCCTCGATTTCCACTCAAAGTACTATTCATCCAACATTATGAATGTGTGTCTTCTCGGAAAAGAGAGCTTGGATGATTTGTCCGATATTGCTGTTGAGTTATTCGGAGGAGTCGAGAACAAAGAGGTCAAAGCTCCGGAATGGCCTCAGCACCCTTTCGGACCGGCGCAACTGAAGAAACAGATCAAAGTCGTTCCCGTGAAGGACTCTCGCCTCATGATGGTTGTGTTCCCGGTTCCCGATTTCAGGGCGGACTACAAAACCAACCCTGGCCATTACATAAGTCATCTCATCGGTCATGAGGGCGAAGGCAGCTTGTTATCCTATCTCAAGGAGAAGGGCTGGGTGAACTCTCTCTCCGGGGGCGCAGGCTCTGGAGCACGAGGCTTCAGTTTCTTCACAGTCTCTATGACGCTCTCCCCTGAAGGCCTCGACCACACCGATGAAATCGCGACAGCCCTGTTCCAGTACCTCGAGCTGCTCAGACAGAAGGGTCCGCAGCAGTGGATATTCGAGGAGGTCCGGAAAATCGGTGATATGAGCTTCCGATTCAAGTCCAAGGAAAGTCCGATTAGATATGTGTCTGCCGTAACAGATTCGATGCAGCTTTTTGAGTGGAAGGATATTCTACGCGCCCCGTATGTCGCCGAAGAGTACAAACCTGAACTCATCAACGAACTGATGTCGTATCTGACTCCAGACAATATTCGAATCGGACTCGTCTCTCAGACGTTCAAAGGTCAAACTGACCTCCAGGAGAAGTACTATTCCACCGAATATTCGATCGAAAGCATTCCAGAAGCGAAGATAGAAGCCTGGAAGAAGGTTGGCCTCAACGATAAATTCCACCTGCCCCCTGTCAACGAATTCATCTCAACTAATTTCGACCTGGCCCCGGAGGAGCCCAAATACACCTCGTTCCCGAGTCTCTTGGTGGACGAGCGAGGCAATCGTCTCTGGTTCATGCAAGACAAAGAGTTCAAGCTGCCGACAAGTATCGCGCAGTTTGAGTTGAGGAATCCCATCGTTTACGAAAGCCCCCTCAGTGTTTGCTTGCTGAGTATGGCTGTCACTTGCTTTGTTGACGCGAATAACGAATACTTCTATCCGGCGACTATCGCAGGTCTGTCGTACGATCTGTCGAGTACGCCGAAAGGGTTGAGTCTGAAAGTCCGTGGTTACAACGAGCGGCAACAAGCTCTGCTCGAGAAAGTTTGTGAACGGCTTGTCTCCCTCAAAATCGATCCGAAACGCTTCGACATCCTCAAAGAAGCCCTCGTACGAAGGCTGAAAAACTTCCGCGCGGAGCAACCGTATCAGCATGCTCTTTACCACACAAACGCGGTGCTCGCAGAGAAACATTGGACCTACGAAGAACAGCTCGCTTCAATGGACGAATGCACAGTGGAGCGCTGCAGCGAATTCATGAAGGAGTTCTTGAAACGAGCGTCTCTTGAGAGTCTTGTATACGGGAATTTCCGCTCCGAGGACGCGCACAACATGTGCAACGCTGTTCGACGAATCCTCAAGTGTGAGTCCCAAGTCCCAAGAACGAATTTCAAGCCAAAAGGCACCGCTCTGTATATGTTGTTGTTCCAATCATCGTTCCGAAACGTGTGGAGGCAAGCTAAACCGATTTCTGTTTTGATTCACAGTTGACGATCTGCCGTTTGGAGAGACGGTGAACTTCAGAGAGCACAAGTTGAACGATGGCCAGATCTACGCGCTCGAGGCAATCAATGAAGTCCATCCCAACAACTCGATCATGACTTACTACCAAGTGGGCTCGTTGGATACGAAAGACATCCACAATATTGCTCTCAACGAGCTACTTTGTCAGATATTGGAAGAGCCTTGCTACGACGTTTTGAGAACTCAAGAACAGCTGGGCTACATCGTTTCTGGTGGACCGAGGCGGTCCTCAGGGACTTACGGTGAGTTCTTGGCTGCCTCCCCGCTTGGATTATCGAGCATTAGATAGATCTACATTCTCTAGATCTCTTTTGACCAAACTTCATTCCCAGGACTCCGCGTCATCGTGCAATCCGATAAGAATCCTACATTCTTGGCGGAGCGCATCGATGAATTCGTGAACAAAGGCTTGAAGAAGATATTGACCGATATGAGCCCTGAGGAGTTCGAGAAACACAAGACAGCTCTCATCGCACTCAAACTCGAGAAACCTAAACGACTTTCGGAGAAATTTGCACAGTGAGTTGAGCCCATCACAGCATTCAAGCTCAGAACTTTCCTCCCCAGTTCGTTCCGAAACATTCGTTCCTCAAAATTTGCTGCTTGACTTCCGATCCATAATGAATTTCCAATCTTTCATTGCAGGCTTTGGGGTGAGATCTCAGCCCGCAGCTATGTTTTCGATCGCAAACGCTTGGAGGCAGAAGAAATTGAGAAACTGACGAAGGATGAAGCTCTCGATTTCTACAACCGTTGCGTCGCTCAAGGAGGACAATCGTTGAGACAACTGATCGTGAAAATCGAGTCAAAGAGCAAACCCGGTGAAAGATCCCCGGGCATCAAGCCAGATTACGTTATCGAGGACGTTGCGAAATTCAAATCGACCCACCCCTACATCGAACGACCGGTCTCGAGGCCGAAACTTTGAAATTGTCAAACCAAAGACACTCCCTAGAGCCGAAATTCTGAACTATTTTTGTCGCTGACGTGCTACCTCAGCTTGTTTCCCGCCCTGATAACGAACGAGAGAAGTTCAGGTCCCCCTTCTAAAGGGAATATTCGATTCTTCGAGCGATTTTGTTCCCAAGACGAGAAACAACCCGGGGTCCGGTGGCCAGACACGGAGATTTCGGAGAGCCGCCGACTTCCTCGAGAGGTACGGATCAAAAGCCCATGCTGATACGATGGTACTGTAGATTCGTTTGGTCCACGTTCATATATATATGATGATACGGTCAGAGACAATGATCAGATCCAATTTTCATTGGAAAGACTCTGCTGCTGAAGATGAAGATTTATATTTGGACGCCGGATAACTGCTGGTGCGTATTTAATAAATCCGTTAGTACAGATGGATCTCGTCTTCCCTCTCTTCGAGCTGACTAGAGGAACGATTTCGTGTTCACCAACAGAATGTCGTTCCCACACAATCTATCGGGAGAATTCAACAAAACAATTTACCGTCAGTTGAGTTCGATGTGAGGATGATCTCGGGGATCGTTCCCCTATGCGACGGGTGATAGACTCGAGATGTTAGGCTCTTGAACGCGGAATCCCAAATGGGAATGTATGGTCGTCCGTGAATATAGGTTTCAGGTTCCCAGGAAAGCAGCCCCATCAGAGAAATCACAATGGAGAATACGAAACTCATTACGTGCTATCTTGTGATTTCGCAGCATAATCATCACTCCGAGAACCACTCTTCTAGACCATCGACCAGTGGTGGTCACCTTTGTCCCAAGTTGGCACCCTTTGCGGTCAGAGCATGGTACCAATATTGGAGCATATCCGCTGCAGGATCCAACAGACACGCGAAGGGCGGGGAATCGAGGCAACGAGTGGCAGATACCCTGAAGTCCTGCGTGAGGAGAGCGTTTCGGATAATTTTGTCAAAAGAACGTCTTTCGTGAAGAGCCGTCCGTGTGGAAAACGTCACAGAACCGTGTGTATTCGCGGGAGATTCTCCTCCGGCGAAGTCCCTTGAATCCGAGACCCCCGCGCCATCTCAAACCACGTGGAGAACAGCTTCCACGTTCACCAGCTTCGCTCTCGCATGTTAAGAGATGGTTCTAAACTGAAGGAAACGGTATGTTGCCCAAACAAACGGGAAAGCGATGCATCAAGCTGTTCCGGTCCCGAATTCGTTCGTTGATGGTCCAGAACGGCCAGAACAGTCATCGAAAATTGGCCGAGCTGGTTGCTCTAGAATTCCCAGCCTCCAGCTCATTCACCGGTCCTTGACGGGTCAGCGATGGCTCTTCTATCGAACGTCCAGCACGATCGGCGGTCCACGAGAGAAAACTAGCGAGCCGAATCTGGTTCGCAGATCAAGTTCGAAAGCAGAATACCGAGCTCTAGTCTTTGGAGCGTACTCCTCTTTTGCGATTCGCAGGGAGCTCTCTCTAGTCACCGAAAGCTTCACAGCTTCTCGACCGTCCGAGTCGGAAAAAGACCGAGATCCTGTCGAAGAATTCTGACCATTGGCGATCGGAATGAGAGAAGATTGGAAGTTCGATCTTACATCTGAGGAAGCGGAAACATTGTTGTGGATTCAAGATCGGCTCCCGAAAAGGGAAGTTTCCCTCGCCCTCCTCAATATTTCCTTCAGGAAAACCACGCGCCCACGGAACGTTCACCCGGGCAAGCGTACATCTTGACTCGCGGAATCGACCCGTTGTTTATCTCGAAATTGTTAATTACCGGGAAGTTTCCTCAATTTTCCGGGAACCTTCTTCGTTCGAACAGATCAATGCCAATGTTCGACGAAAATTGGCAAATCCCTGAATTACTTTCGGTTTCTTCCTCCGTGTGACTTCATGCGTCAACCCCCGCCATCCTTGGGGCTTCCCGCTTTCCCTATTCGGTTGATGTACAGCTTGACTTCGATCAAGAATCGATGTTTTGAGGGAATGGTATCCTCCGATCCTGGGCTCCCTGGAACTGTATCCCACGTCACCCTGGGTATGCGATTCGCGAGCGTGTTCCCTGTGACGCATCGCTTCCTGTATGAGATACCAGATATGTGGTTTTTGAGGAAACGCGGCGGTCGAGCAGTCGAGTTTGATTTGCTTCCACAGCGCTTGAGACGTCCATCAAGCATCGTCGAAGTTACGTCATTCGAAAGCGCCAGAAAATTCATAACGAACGAGATACACTATCGATTCCTACGTCGTCGAATTGGAGTTTCGCGGAGCAGAGTACTCGCCGCAGCTATTCATGGTAACTCGGTCGCCCCCCGAACACAAAGCATAGTTTCGGTTATTGGAATACTCGGATTGATATCTCGTGCCAACGTTGGTCCGCTCTTTCAAACAGGGAAGTGACTCTTATCGGTCGACCTTGACTTCAACAACATCTTCATGAAGGTCGTTATCTGGATTTTCTTCGAAGGATCAGCCGAGCAGTCGTCATGCTCCAACGCGGCGAGTTTGAGGAAATTTTCCCGGAACGGGTCCTCGAACCCATCATAGAGTCTATCGGCACAGTAAAGAGTGCGCGACGAACTCCGCTGATCCACTGACTTGACTCAACACCCCCTGAAACTTGAACCTGGAACGCGCACGCGTTCGGACCGAGCGTCACAAAGGCTCATAATGCGAAACGTTGTGAGGAAATTCCTCTAACGAGGTCTTCGATGACCTCAATGCGTCCGGTCATCCGTGCTGAAGCTCACCAGTATCTCGATTTCCTCGGAAAATTGTGCGCGAAAGCTGCGAGTGAGGAACGATATCCATGGATTCTGGTACGGTACTGCGTTGATACCTCCTTTCCAAGACGGATCTGCTGTTTTGAAGCGTGTTCGTGAAAGCCGACGCCACGGATTTTCAGTTTCCAAGCGACGTGTGCAGGGGTTTCCGTGTCTTGTGTGCCTCGAAAAGCTGACTCAGGTGAGCGGAATACTGTGCAGAACTTTTAGGGAAGCGAAACGGTCCTGTGATGAGCTTTTCAGATTGGTTTCTGGGAGAATTCCGATTGCGGTTATCAGATTCTCAATCAAAATAAGTCTACGCGGTTCATAGGTTCCGCGAATCACGATTGAAGTCAATATCATTGAAAAGTGGGTTCGCGCGCTGGACTGTAAAATTTCCACAGATTCAAACCTTCAGAATAATCTGAGCATTCGATACTGATCGCCAACGTCCATCAGCAATATTGCCTCGCTTGCCCGCCATTCATCAATTCAGCCTTAGATATCAGAAAGCTCAAGACCAAGTCTCCGTGCGACTTTAGGTGTCGCAATTTTAAGGGAAGCGAAAAATAAAATTCAACTCTGAAAAAGGGGTGGTTAGCCGATATGTCATCTTAACACGCTGAAACACCCTCCTTGAACGGATTGCGAGAGGAGCCGTGTTCCAGGGATGAAAGAAAAAATCAACGTTTGGACGTCAGTTTTGTTTCTCGTATGGCGGCCGATTTGCGTCGATCCGTAGTTGTCGTTCCGAACACCGGATGTGAAGAGAGTTGTGTTGAGCAGCAGTCATCAAGCCAAGTCGGTGAGAGATTATCCGATATTGCTTCGGTGGCCAATGCCAAGCGAAGATTTCATTTTCCGAAGCAGCCAATTCAGGAAACGCTTCGAGCTGAAAGCTGTGGTGAGTCCGAACGGAGCTCGTTCTTGGGAGGTTCTTGGGACTGAAGAGCGTTATTGTTTGTCCTGATTCGAGTCGCATATTATTTGTTGCGACCGGACACGTGGAAAGTCAAGCCAATATGTCCGAGGCAAGGTCACCCCTGATCGATCAGGGATGCTCCGAACAGTCTAGACAAAGTCAATCACCGAGACATGCTCATGGAACCTCTCTGAAAACCCAGGGATGAACTCCCATTCGTCTATCGGATAACGTATTCCATACTGGGGTTTCGTCCCTATTCGAGACCGCTGTGTGATCCGGAGCATGTTCATTAGAGCCACGCAAGTGGGCCAGGGGTTACAATGTTGTCATCACGAAGACGGCTAAACCAGCCTTGAATTTTCGAGGCTTTCGAATAATTATGACCATGCCGGCTAACTGACGATCTGACTGACTGACTGACTGCCTGCTTGCCTGGATGGGGAAGATGCGCCGCCGGTGAGACTGACGGCGACGACGGTCGGCTCGGCAGCCGATTTTCCTCTCAGAAGTTTTGCACCGGATATCCAAGTCCCTGACGTAACCGAAGCCCTTTCCCGACTTGGCGAGTTTTTCTCTAAGTAGAAGACTTTTCCCAACACAGTAGCCCTGATTGCTCGCGCTTGCTCACGGACAGTTCTTGAAATATTGTTGTTCGGTTTTGTTTGTTCATCTCAGGATCTCCTCCAGGAGCCGATCGGAATCAGACCGCCTCGCTGCGTAGTGACTGGTCTCCCAGTTGCTGCGCGTATCAGGCAGCATCGTGCTTCCGTTGTGGGGTTCGTTTTGTAAGGTGGTGAAGAGAGTTAACGATTCACCAGCTGCTTCTGAAAACAGTTTTCTACCGGAGAACGAGACTAGCCCGATAAGCTGTGAGTACTCTTGAGGAACGGAAAACACTTATACATCTCTGGCGGTCGGAGGCATCGTTGAATCTCAGATTGTTCATAAAGACTCAAATGCACTCAACGAAGCTATTCTCGAATGGAAACCTCATTCGCCCTAGCATGCAGGACTCGATTCGGAAGAATTAGAGAAGAGCCCTTCGAAATTTCGCGCCTATCTAAGTGGATAACCCCAAGACGTTCAGGGATATAACCTCTTTGGGGTCAAGATAGGGAAAGCCGGATCAAAGATCAACTACTACAGCTCATCTAGGCTCCTGTCGGACAAATGAAGGTGTACTGAATGCTTCAGTATCAATCATGCGTTTATGCTACAGCTTCGGGTTTGGGAATCTCCGGCTCTGATGCGTTCTTCGGGAGAGGTCTTGGCAGTTCTGAATCCTTCGAATGTGTTCCTTGAATCCGTGCTCTGGGAATCCCCTGCGAATTGCGGGCATTTCTGTCGGGATACGCGGTTCGCGCAGCGGATCACATGACCGTTTTCTGGAATTCTCGGCGTTTGGACGAAGTTCCTCTGAGGATGAATTCTCCAGTCCCCAGCGCTCGCTCCTGAGGACGATATCTCTGATCCTCAATGCCAATGCCTATAGTTCATGCCCAGACATGCACACCGGTAACGGTTCTCAGTGGGACACGCACGACTGGTGGAATAGCGATCGTTTTTTGGGGACATGGTGCTTGTCAGCGCGCAGCTGAATATATGGTCACAAATATGTCCAACGTGCCAACGGTCTTGGTTCGCGAACTATGATCGTTCGCTCCGACTGGAGCATCACCATACGAGACTGATTAGATTGTTCTTGAACATGATTTTTCGGGCCTTCATCAGTTACTCGTTCCGACTCTTGACCGGCGATAAGTTCTCCCCGGGATCTCTGCGTCTCGAACGGCACTTCGCGCGGATTCGCGGATATCAGTCATCTCGGCTCATAAGAATGATCTATCTTGAACATGAATTCTCTCTGAGACCGATCATGTGGTCTCTATCGGAACTCTGGCACACCGACTTTTCGCTCACCTACACTTGATCCATTTTGAGTCACGCGAAAACCCACAGATTCGATGAGTGCGACGATGCTCGCCAGAAAAGTGCAGCGGAGGTATAGCGGTTATCGCGCCTTCGATAGCGGTCCGCGGAGTTCAGATAAAGAGTCCGGATTCCACGATGGGATTCAAACCTTGGCGCGGCTCTGTCGTGGGAGAGAGGGTGACGGATTCAGAACACAACACGACACGACCAGCCAACCAGAGAAGTAACTCGGTCGGTTCTTTGGACAGCCACCTACGACCACCGATAGTAGACTGAACTTATGCGTGTTTTTCCCTGTCCCATGATTTGTTCTTGAAGCTGATAGTACAATCAAAAGACTGTGGATGTCGGATTCCAGTGCGGGCCAGTGAAATCCTCTCAAACTTTGATCATGTGGACGAATTCTCGCAGCAGAAAACAGCCTCGCGGCCGCAGAGGCGGTCAGCGTTCGAAAGGTTTGTCGGAATCGGGAAAAAGTGTCTCGGAAGAGCGATTTGAAAACTTCGCCTTATTCTGGAATGTTGTTTACGACGACTGAGTTTCGTTCGACTTCGTAAGCGGTATCGGAGTACGTGCCACACACTTCTGGGCCGTATCGCTCAGCTGATCACGGAAATGCTCCCGTGAATTTAATCTGGAACAGGTTGCAGATCACGAATCAGATGACGAAAATCGTTCGGGGGGTGATTTGATTTCACCGAGGGCTAATTCTTCCGAGCTTCCACTGCTCGAATTCGATACTCAACACGTCGACCGCTGAAACCGCGCGAGCGGCGATCTCTTGTCGACTGCAATCAGCTGTTCGTGACAGTTGGCTCTAGTATGAGTGGAGGCATGGCTGCTCGTGGCTTTGTTTTGCCCCGTTTTCCGTACGTCCATTCGACCAACCGATGTCCGATGCGGCTTCTCGACTTCCGAACGGAAGATAGAAAATCGTGGATTTCGAATCGATCGGATCAGGCTCCTTCCGATAGCATGTGCAAACTCGATAACTTGATGACAGATCAGAGTTCTCCATCAAAAACATCCGCTTCTCCAACTTGCGGAAACGCTGAGATTCCATCCGGAATGATCCGAACACATGTCGAATGTTCGAAACGAACTTCGATCGATCCACGGTTTGATGAGACCACGTTTTGCAATGAATCGAGAGCACGAGCTGAACCTTATTTCCGGAGTGAAAATTTTAACCCATGAAAAGGACAAAGCAGAATCTTCGCCTGCGACTAAATTCAAGGATTCGGAAGATTTAGAGGAAAAATGAAAGTTCGGAAATCGAATCAAGACGGGAAAAATCAGACGCCACAGTTATTGATCGCGCAATATCTGGAACCTTTGCCCTGTGCGCTCGTGAAGATCGCATTGCCTGCTGCGATTCACAGTGTCCCTTGCGCAATGGCCAACTTTCCCTTCTTTCTTGTGTTCATACTCGTGTAGCTTGTTATTCACGTTTCCTGTGGATCATGGATCAAGACGACTGTCAAAGTGTAGACAGATTCCCCGGATGTATTCTCCCAGAGGAGCAACTCGGGACGATCGGAAATACGTCGGAGGCGTGAATTTCTACGTGTTCCGACTTCCTCGAACTTTCGAGTCTGGGTCGGTGGCGAGCCAGAATCAATGTCAAGATCAAGTCTCGGACGGCTTTTCGGTGGTGTGTGCTGGTCCGAGGGCGAGCACTGCTCTTGCTCTAACGGTCTGGACCTGCTGCGCTCACCAGAAAGTGCTTCAGTTCGCTTCACCCTTCCATGGAAGCCAGCGTGGCACGAAACTGCCTGAGGTATTCGGCCACATTTCTGCTCTTCTGCTACTTGCCTGCCTGCCTGCTTGCTTGCCGTCTTGCCGTCTGTCTGACTGACTGGGTGCTAAGCAGGCAAGCGAGTAAACATGCGGACAGACAAGCTTTGAACACCGAAGGCTGAAGTCCACGGCAAGCAATCTTTTCCAACACGACATGCTAATGTGACAGTTGTCAAACGGTTGTTTGTGATCTGATTTCAATTCTCGCCAGAGGATGATATGTGGAACTTCCTGTTCGAACCTCGAAAGCCTGGCCCTAGGAGGGTCGATAACGGTACAGTCCCCAAACTAAACTGTTCGATTGACCATAATCTGAAGAACAAAAAAAAGAACTCCCGCAGCCTTCGCACCCGAAAGCTGTGTTCCTGATCGTCGCTGTAATTGGTTGCTGTTGCTCAAGACTTTCATTCAACAGTGAGGGAAGTCCGCATTGTTCAGATGGCGCAGCTCGGGTAGACATCAGACATCCACACATTGTCCCACCGTATGAATTTAACGAAGTTTTTGTGTTTTCTTTTTCCTCCTGCCAGGCACAGACATCCGCTCGTCGATGAGTGGACATCCGGAGGAAACTGCAGATGAGATTCGCGCCGAAGAACACGCTCAGCTTTCGCAACAGAAGCAGCAAACGCCAATTATCAACGAGTCAAAGATGCTCGGCCTGGATGACGATGATGATAACAGCAGTCCCGTGAGAGTTGTGGTAGACTCTTACGACGATGATGAACCGACAGCGTGAGTAATTCGATCGCCCTCTACTCGATCGCTCTGTCGACTCGGTTTAGGGTGTCACAGTCAAAATCTCTGCTCAGATTCCAAACAGTTGACTTCAGGCTCCTGATCAGATCGCTCCACGGGATCACAGACTTGAATTTGAAAATCCCGGAAAATTCTTCAAAAACGTTCGGCTCACCTACGCATGAGCTGGAATCTCGCTTTCCTCAATAGAGGGCTTCACTTGAACTTGATCGAATTCGGAAACGAAGAACACTTAACTATTCTGGTACCATCGATAGCGATTGTTGAACGAACTTCTAAAACTCTTCCGTTGTCAGCATTTGGCTTTGGAGCGCTATCGTAACGCGTGATGATCAGATCATACGATGTCTAGAGTGCGTGTTTGTAGAGCCCAGCAGCCTATGGCCCGATGTTTTATCATCATTGTCGCGTAGATATTCCGACCTAAAAATACTAGGTGCGACCGAGTGCGTGCAGGATTACTATTTTCTACCTCCGGTGATGCCGTTTGTAAATCGGACAACGAAAACGAAAGCGGAGACCGCAAGTTCCATATTCGGTTTTCCAGGATGATTCAGTGACAAAGATTTTCCTCTCTTATCGTTGTCTTTCGTCGAAAACGATGACACCATGATCTATCCCAGAACCTGAACACAGAGAATGAGCATCTCGAACCTTTTGAGGAACGTGGCTACCGTTGCGTAATTACGTCCGACTTTGCCCAAGACTTTATTCCGATTGCTCGGGAACTGCTCGCGACTGAAAAACACTTCTGTTCTGATAAGGAAACCGCAGCTGCTTTCACTCAAGGTTTCGGATGAGGATAATTCGATTGACGTATAAGTCGAGATGAATTTAAAGACCTCAGGAAACGGTGCAGCTATCCCTTGGCGTGTCGGTCCCTACGCGCGCCGGCCAGCTTGGCGGCAAAAAAAAATGATCGACGATGTGGAAACGGATTCTCCTACAGGAGTTTCTCACGTAGGTGGATCGAACAGAAATCAGAACGCTTCTCCTTGTCTGCTTGAGTGGGACAGCAGTGCGTGTCGGGGAGCGAGGTTCGAGGGAAGAAAATTTTTGTGAATCTTCCAGTTCGACCTTGCCGCTTGTGTTTTTGTGGAACTGTTCCACCTACGGTGACACGGATCCTCACCGAGAAATGAAACGACTGTAATCAGCGAAACCTGAGTCCAAGGCTGGGTCACTGGCCGCCGACCATTTGATTTTTACCGTGCCAGCGACCTTGAGCTTATGCAACCACCCTGATTTGTCGGTTTCGTCGACCAACGAATCGAATGGATCGTGGGGATTTCGTGCGTGACCGTCAGGAAATTTAAACTTTTTGGCGATGATCATATCACCCCTGTTCGGTTTGCCAACAGAACCAATTGTCCGGAAGTAAATAATTGTAAAAAAAAAACGGAAAATAATTCTGAAATATCCCCACGTACTTTAGGAGACATTGGTTTGCTTTGCACCTTGCTCAGTTTCCACCGGTGAACGCGCCGCATATTCTTTGGTTGATGCATAAAAAACATACTTGTACCACGTCCAGTTGCTCTCTTACCTGGGTCGGTAGCGTATTCTTTCACTCTCCGGCTGCGGCAGACGCGATCTTCAACTGTCCAAGGCGATCTCCAGTTCCACAACCTTGTGAGCGGCGAGATGTGGTTTTTCTTGGTTCCAATTTTCCTCGTTTGACTAACAATCGCGTTCGGCATGTCGCTCCGAAAATCCTTGCTCCGGAGAACCTTCCTCGATAGGTAACGTTGAGGAAACTAGTCGCGTTAATTGTGTCGATTTCCAATCTGTGTCTGAGATTTTATCGATTCTGTTGTGAAGCATTGATTCCACTCGAAGAAAAATTCTCTCCCGCTGTTCCTCGTGTTGTTGAATCATAATCTGAATCCTAATTGTTTTTCCAGGGGATCGAGTCGGGCCACCTTCACGTTGGACGGCAGCGATGACGAAGGCAACGCAACCGAGGGCTCGATTCAGAACACGCTTTCCGTGGACTCGATGCGCGTCAAATTCACCGGCAGCTCGAAACGCCAATTGAGGTCAGTAGACTTTGGGACCTCCCAGAGATACGTGCTAGAAATCATGGAGTCAGCGAGTTGCTTTATTTCACGAGCCTCGGATCTCAACCTCGTTTAGCGAACAGCTGATCGAGGATTCCGACGACGGGCTGAAACATGCGCATGCTTTGAAACTTCGTAGACCGTCGCTCTTGTCTGGAACGAAAGCTGCGCTCGGAAAACTTCGAGTTGAACGCGTCAATTCGCGAGTGGATCGTGCTGAATATTAATTCGCGATTCACCAATCGCCAAGGAAGATAACATGAAGGAGAAGAACAATTAGGAAGAAAGGTGGAATGAGAGGAGAGACTAGCAGAGTGCTCGCACGCGCGCAGCAGTGATGGCGAGCAACCGATTTTCGGAGAGGGAGCGATGAAACGACAGCCGGAGACGAGATAAAGACATCCACTCGAAAGATCCCCGTTGCATGCCATCCCTTGTTTGCAGTCGGCACACAGAACGCAAACGAGATAGAAGCTCGCAAACATGCGGCCCAAGTACGGTTTTTGAGTTCGAACTTTTTTTGAGTTTCGTTCGATTTTGTCGAGCATCAACAGTCAACATTTTGTCAGTGAGATTGTCAATGACGGTGACTGTGCAAGCAGGCGATTCATAGTCGGGACCGCTCTGCGGCCACACGTGAAACCGATCAGCTGGTGGTGGTTGAGTTGACAGTGATGGAACTTTTCCGTTGGGACTGATTGAACTTCGTGCGAATTCTCCCTGTGCAGGAATACTCATGCAACTGTCAGTTTCAGCTGAGCTTGTTCCTGACGTCAGATCAGAGCGAGCGCGCGCGCGCGCGCGCGAATGCAAGTCATGACTCGGCCAGAGTTCGGTTTCAGAGCGCTTTTCTCCCTCTCTGGTCACACCATTTCTCTCCCGCGTTCGACAGCCACCCAGTTGCCCTTTGCTAGCTTGTGGCTCGCGAACTCAGATCGCGAGCAGTGAAACCGCTTTCCGACGATTTTCCCGAGTGGATTCGGACGGCAATCGAGTTGCACTGATTCAGACTACAGGACTTTGCAAATCAATGGTTGCCCAAAGTTTCGCCGGGAGCGGTTTTGTAGGAGTTGCTCTTCCGCGCGGCAGAGCCGCTCTGACTGAGCTCGATGCGTCTCTTGTCCTCTCTGTTGTGTCGTGTTAAACAGATGCCACCCCTCAAGCATCTCCAAACAAGCTGCAACTGTACCTGGTTCGTTAGATTGCTGAAGGTTCCGATTTCCGTCTCTCTACCAGCATGGAATGATTTCCCGCTCCCAAAGACTGATATTGAGGATAAATATCCTCGTTTGGGAGATTTACGCAGTTCAGAGTGGCGGACCGATCGATCCGAAGTGGTTGCGAATTAGACGAATTGAGAGGAAGTGGAAGAATTTCATGGTGGTTCGCAAGCGTGGCACAGCAACAACTCGATCTGGACAAGCGCGTGCCAAAGTCAGTGCACAAAAAGCAGGATCACTTCGCAGCTTGGTGCTGTGGAAACCTAGGTGTCTAGATGGCGGAATGATTCTGCTCGAGCAGCCTCATGACCTGATCAAAGCACCCCAAGAAATCAGCCCTGTGGAGATACAGCGTCTCGAACAGACGCGCACCAAATAAAATTGTGAAGACTGCGTATAGTCAGAAACAAACACCTGCAGCTGTCCAAGCTCAGCTGAAGCTCATTAGATAGACAACGGAGGGTTGCTCTCTGTAGGCGGCACTGGTACAGCTGTTTTGGTGGCCCAGAAGTCGGTGGAGTGATCTTCCGCGAGAGCAGGTTGAATTCACACTTTACGGCGCTCCACGGCTCGCGAGACCTGAAGTAAAACAGGAACGATGAGATCGGTCCCGAAGGAGCCCGAAACTCTCCCTTAGACCTGATCCTTTATGAACCAGAATCTGCCATCAATAAATCACTGTTCATTCATTAACTCTCATTGCTCCCTGTGAGCGCTTGTCTGACTGATACTGAGCCCACGTTAGCCACCTCAATAGCGTTCTCAGTTGGCCCTTGACATCGATTTCTAACCGCGGCTCATGTCTCCACAGGCAGTCCATGTCAGGCGTTCACCTGAATCAGGATGCAGAAGCGAAAGGCTCAACGAAGGACTTCATCGTCGCGACACCCGAAGAGTTCGTCAGTCTTTTCGGAGGAACACACGTGATCAACAATATCTTGATTGCCAACAACGGCATTGCAGCCGTAAAATGCATGAGATCAATCAGACGATGGTCTTACGAGATGTTCAACAACGACAGAGCCATCCGCTTCGTGGTGATGGTCACCCCGGAAGATTTGGCCGCCAATGCCGGTAAGCTAATCGTCGCAAGACTGTTCTACAAGATTCCAAAAAGCTCAAGTACCCAGCTCGCTTGTGCTTTTCGAGTCAGCGGCATTTGAATCCAGAACATTTTCTGCCGTTGAAGCTCCTCCCGTGGACACCTTGTCCGGATTAACATTTTCCTTTGTCATAACACTGGAAGAAAGGAGCTGATGTGTGTTTGCCGTGCCATCGAGTCTTCTCCGGCGACCTTGGCTTTTTAGAACGTCCCTATTTCTAAAAATAGCAAAACTACTCCAAAGATATCCCCAGTATATCTCTTGAGGATCGCTTTCTGTCGTGTCGACCCGAAAGTCTGCTTCACGATCAGCTCCGATGCTCCAACAAGGCGCATTTCATAGATTTCATTTCCAGAATACATCAAACTGGCGGACCACTGTGTCCCTGTGCCCGGAGGATCGAACAACAACAATTACGCGAACGTGGACCTCATCCTGGACATCGCGAAACGAGTAGGAGCCCAGGCCGTTTGGGCTGGTTGGGGCCACGCTTCAGAAAATCCGCGGCTGCCTGAGCTGCTGGCACAGAACGGGATCGTCTTCATGGGTCCCCCGGAGAAAGCGATGTGGGCTTTGGGCGACAAAATCGCCAGTAGCATCGTTGCACAAACAGCTGACATTCCAACTCTGCCGTGGAGCGGAGCCAACCTCAAAGCCGATTGGAACGGCAACGACTCGAAAAAGCTGAGAATCAAACCCGACCTTTACAAGAAGGGCTGCGTCGGTGAGTATGGACTCCGGTCGGTCCGCGAACACGAGAGAAAATGCCACCTCTTTGCCAGCCAGCTCATGGGAACCATGAGGTCCTGGGAATCATATGAGGCTGATTGAAAACCGCCGTTGATTCATTTACAGATTCCGTCGATTCTGGACTCGAAGCAGCGAAAAGAATCGGGTTCCCGGTCATGATCAAGGCTTCCGAAGGCGGTGGTGGAAAAGGAATTCGTAAATGCGAATGCGTCGACAGTTTCGCTTCATGCTTTCGTCAGGTGCAAACCGAAGTACCAGGGTCTCCGATCTTCATCATGAAGCTTGCCACCAATGCGCGTCATCTTGAAGTTCAATTGCTCGCCGACAATTACGGAAATGCGATTTCACTGTTCGGAAGAGATTGCTCAATCCAGAGGAGGCATCAGAAAATCATAGAAGAGGCTCCGTGCGTGTTCGCCGATCTAGATGTTTTCGACGAGATGGAAAAAGCGGCCGTTCGTTTGGCGAAGATGGTTGGTTACATTTCGGCCGGCACCGTGGAGTACCTATACAACAGCGACGGCAATTTCTATTTCCTCGAGCTGAATCCCCGCCTTCAAGTTGAGCACCCATGTACAGAAATGATCAGTGACGTGAATCTCCCGGCGTGTCAAATGCAAATTGCCATGGGAGTGCCGTTATATCGGATCAAGGATATCCGATTGCTCTACGGCGAGAGCCCGTACGGTTCGACCGTGATCGACCTCGATCATCCTTCCCACAAGCCTTTTCCGTGGGGTCACGTGATCGCCGCGAGAATTACGTCTGAGAATCCCGATGAGGGTTTCAAGCCCTCGGCCGGCGGTCTGCAAGAATTGAACTTCCGGAGCAACAAGAACGTTTGGGGCTATTTCTCGGTAGGCGCGTCCGGAGGCCTCCACGAATTCGCAGATTCGCAGTTCGGTCACTGCTTCTCGTGGGGAGAGGATCGTGAAGAGGCACGAGAGTGAGTTTTTTCCCCATATTTCTTTTTTCTCGATGTCTGTCACGGAAGATATATCAAACCTCGGATGAACTTCTTCCTTCTTTCCTGTACCTCAAATAAGAGGAATATCCGTGTTTTTCCAGAAATCTCGTTATCGCTCTCAAGGAACTATCGATCCGAGGAGACTTCAGAACAACAGTGGAATACCTCATCACGTTGTTAGAAACACAGGCCTTCAGAGAGAACTCTTTCGACACCGGATGGCTGGATACACTCATTGCAGGGCGTGTGAAGGCCGAAAAGCCGGATATCATGTTGTGTGTTACGAGCGGAGCCCTTCATGTCGCCTACAAGACCATCCGCGAGAACTTCTTAGGATTCCAAACAGCGTTGGAAAAAGGCCAAATCCTACCAATGTCAACCCTCAACAACACCTTCCCGGTGGAGTTGGTCGCTGACGGCATAAAATACTCGGTTGAGGTGTCTCAAAGTGGTCCAAACACCTACTTCCTCGTGATGAACGGCACACACAGGGAGCTCGAAGCCCATCAGCTCTCAGATGACCGTCTACTTATCAGCATTGACGGCTCATCGTACACGACCTACATGAAAGAAGAAGTTGACCGGTATCGTGTTGTCATCGGCAACCAGACATGTGTATTCGAGAAGGAGAAAGATCCGTCCGTTCTGAGATCACCGTCGACGGGGAAACTCATTCAGTTCTTGGTTGAAGACGGGAGCCATGTCCTCGCCGGTCAGAACTACGCCGAGATCGAGGTGATGAAGATGGTCATGACGTTGACGGTCGAAGAGACTGGAACGGTGTTCATCATGAAGCGACCCGGTGCAGTGCTGGAAGCCGGCGCTATTTTGGCGCGGCTCGAATTAGACGACCCGTCTAGAGTCAATAAAGCTCAACCTTTCCTCGAAGGTTTCCCCGCGATGAAATCAGAACGGCATAAGTTCGACAAGCTCAATCAGCAGTTCACGAGCGCCAAGTGCGACTTGGAAAACATCCTCGACGGCTACGTCATACCTGAACCGTATCTCTCGCAACGGATTCAGAGTTCGCTCGAGATCTTCATGAAGACCTTACGCGACCCGCAACTGCCGCTAATGGAGCTCAAAGAAATAATCTCATCGATTTCGGGCCGAATCCCTCCTCAAGTTGAGGTCAATATTCGCCAGCTGATGAAAATGTACGACAAGAACATCACGTCCGTCCTGGCACAATTCCCCTCTCAACAAATCGCATCGGTCATCGACGGCTACGCTGCCACCCTGCAGAAGCGGAGCGACAGGGACGTTTTCTTCCTGACGACTCAAGGCATCGTGCAGCTAGTCCAGAGGTGAATTTTTTCAGCATGGATGTTCCGAATATTTCATCTCAGATTCGTCCCACAAGAGAGAGTTTCCTCAAAACAATTTTTTCTCCTTCTTCCTTACAGATACCGGAACGGGATCAGGGGACGGATGAAGCTCGTGCTACAGGAGTTACTCTGCAAGTACCTGAGTGTCGAGACCGATTTCCAAAACGGTCCCTACGACACGTGTGTCACGATTCTGCGGGAAAAGCACAAAGATGCGACCAAGACGATTGTTGACAAGATATTTTCGCACTACAATGTTACCAAGAAGAACTACCTCATGATCAAGTTGATTGATCATCTTTGTGGCCATGAGCCCGGACTCACAGATGAACTCAGCGCTACGCTGAATGAGCTCACAACGTTGAGCAAGCAGGATAACGCAAGGGTTGCTCTCCGCGCGCGACAAGTTCTCATCGCGACGCATCAGCCGAGCTACGAGCTTCGACACAACCAGATGGAGTCCATCTTCCTTTCGGCCATCGATATGTATGGACACGATTTCTGTCCCGAAAATCTTCAAAAGCTCATCATGTCAGAAACATCGATCTTCGATGTTCTTCAAGATTTCTTCTATCATTCAAACCACGTTGTGCGGAAGGCAGCTCTTGAAGTCTACATCCGACGAGCCTACATTTCTTATGATTTGACGTGTTTACAACATCTGGAGCTGCGGAGCGGAGTCTGTGCGGCACAATATCAGTTCTTGCTGCCTAGCTCACACCCGAATCGGTGAGTTCTTGAGGTCTTGGTCGACCGGTTCGTATTTAGCTAAGTTCTTCCCGGGAAACGAAACGAGTCGGGTAACCGAAAATGAGGCTTCTGCAGTCGTGCCCCGTTTCCCCATGCAATTGGAACAGAGGTGGGGGCAGAACAGGTCCCGTTGGGACGGAAAAGCCACCCTCGAGCGCTTTCGTAACGCCAGTCCAAGAGTTTTTCGATTCTCATTGCTTCGGATGTGGAAATCTCGCGTCTAATCCTTTTCATGTTTGTCGTTAGGCGGGCAAGCTTACCTCATATAACAAAACGGTGAGTGCTTCGGGGAGCGTTTTGACGACCGCATCGAAGCCTGCAAACCGCTTGAGCCCTGTCGAGTTGCTTGATGTTATGATTTGATTTCCTCCTGATCAGACACCTCCTTGCACTCCGCGTTCAGAGCCAAGAAAGCGATACAGTCGAGTCGAGCGCTCTATCGGTCCGGGGTAGGATCGAGCCGACTTCGACGAGATTGCGAAGTATCGATACGTCGGACCCTTTTTCCGTACAGCGCGCATGACTGCCAAGATTCTGTACTGTAGCAAGCATGTGTTCCTGTCCTCGGATCCTCTTCCGAGCAACGCCAAGTTTCTCGATTCCATCGATTCGATGTAGTGTTTGACATCCTTCCAAAGTCGATGCCTGGACGACAATGGTCGATCTGAGTTCGAAGCTCACCGTCTCTTTTATTGTAGCCTCGCCAATCTGCCCGAGCAGGAGGACAAGGTGACATGGGACGAGGGACCTACGCCCGATTTCGATTCTCAAAGAGTGGGAGTTATGGCAGCATTCAACACTTTCGACCAGTTCGTGACCGAGTTCCACAGTGCTCTAGATTTGCTGAATTGGACGCCTTTGCCTGATTTTTCTGCAGGTGAGCCGGGTTCGGGATGACGAATAGAATTGGAGCAGGAATCGCTCGAGAACCGACCAATTCCAATATCCCTTAATCCGCAGTTCGCGAGAGGAGTTCGGGTTCTGTCTGCGAAACTGGAGAGACTACGGACGAGGAGTCGGAACCGATGAACATAGTGACCGTCGCCGTGAGGTACGAAGGCGAGCCGGAATCTCACCTCAAAGAGAAGTTCTACAATTTCTGCCAAGAACGCCAAGACGAATTGAGAGAGCGAAGGATCCGTAGGATAACATTCCTCGTTCTCCAAAAAGGGAAATTCCCTCAATACTATACGTTCAGGTAGGACATCTGCTGGAATGCGAACGATAGTAGAGATCAAACTCGACCGATTTGAGAATGATCCTCTCGGATTCAGGGAATGCAGCAGACGACGCGCTTTTATCGCAAACCTTTTCAGACATCGTGATGAGTACCGGGAAGATGCCATCTACCGTCATTTGGAACCTGCGCTGGCTTTCCAGCTCGAGATCAACCGTCTCAGGAATTACGACCTCGAAGCAATCCCAACAGCTGCGCTGAAAATGCACCTCTATTTGGGGCGAGCCAAGGCGCCCAAAGGATTCGAAACAGCTGCGGTGACAGACTATCGTTTCTTCATCCGGGCAATCATTCGTCATTCGGATCTAATCACGAAAGAGGCCTCGTACGAATACATGCAGAATGAAGGAGAACGTCTACTGCTCGAAGCCATGGACGAACTCGAAGTGGCCTACACTCACCAGTTTGCGAAAAAGACGGACTGCAACCACATTTTCCTCAACTTCTTGCCTAAAGTCACTATGGATCCAATGAAAATCGCCGAGAATGTCAATTCCATGGTCCTCCGGTATGGTCCCCGTCTGTGGAAACTCCGTGTTCTCCACGCTGAGGTAAAAATGACCATCCGGCTCCCAGGATCTGGTGGAAAGTGCATTCCCGTGAGACTTTTTTTGGTCAACGACAGCGGCTATCTCCTCGACATCTATGTCTACAAAGAAGTGGTCGACCCCAACATGGGCATAATGCGTTTCGAAGCCTGGTCCGATACCAAGAAGGGACCTTTCCACGGTCTGCCGATTTCCGCACCTTATGTCACAAAGGGTTACCTTCAGCACAAACGTTTCCAAGCACAATCTAACTACACAACTTACGTTTACGACTTTCCTGATATGTTCAAACAAGCACTGCAAAGACAGTGGGAGGAACACATCGACCTGCACCAACTCGAGATGGAGATGCCGAACACTGTGGTTGAAGCCGTCGAACTGGTTTTGGATCCCGATAACAAGCTCGTGGAAATGAAGAGACTTCCCGGAGAGAATGACATCGGAATGGTTGCCTGGCGAATGCGCCTCTACACCCCGGAATACCCAGAGGGTCGGGAAGTGATCGTCATCGCCAACGACATCACCCACTTGCTGGGAACTTTTGGACCGCAGGAAGATCTGCTGTTCTGCAGGGCGTCGGAACGAGCACGGGAATTGAAGATCCCGAGGCTCTACATTTCTGCGAATTCCGGAGCCCGAATCGGGCTGGCGGAGGAAATGAAACACCTCTTCAACGTTGCCTGGTACGACCCCGAGGTGCCCGACAAAGGCTACAAATATCTCTACCTGACTCCGGAGAACTACAAAAAGGTGACGCAACTACTACGCATGATTCGACTTCCCTTTATCTGTTTAGTCACCTTCTAGTCCATGTTTTGATAATCGCTCCCTCCTCAGGTGTCCACTTTGAACTCGGTGAACACGGAACTCATCGAGGATGATGGCGAATCCCGATACAAAATCACGAATATCATTGGCAAAGAAGAAGGGCTCGGAGTTGAAAACCTGAGCTACGCCGGCATGACAGCCGGAGAGACCTCTCGTGCCTACGACGACATTGTTACCATTTCATTGGTTACCTGCCGAGGAATCGGTATCGGGGCATACCTCGTCCGACTCGGACAACGAGTCATTCAGCTGGAGTCGTCTCACATTATCCTGACCGGCGCTGGCGCTCTGAACAAACTTCTCGGACGAGAGGTTTACACCTCGAACAATCAGCTCGGCGGGACGAAAATCATGCACGAAAACGGTGTGTCGCATGTCACCGTAAATGACGACCTCGAAGGATGTGCGACCATGCTGCACTGGCTCTCCTACATGCCAAAAGCCAAGGGCTGCGAATTGCCCATCATGGAGAGCCTTGATTCATACGAAAGAGAGGTCGTCTTCACCCCAACCAAGGCTCCCTACGATCCTCGTTGGCTCCTCGCTGGACGCGAAAGTCCAAACCTCCCCGACTTTTGGGAAGATGGATTCTTCGATAGAGGTGCGTTTATCTACGTCATTCCAATTCGTAATTTGCTCTCAATGATATGGTTCCTCCAGATCACTAAATTATCGTTTCGATTTCTAGGAAGCTTCT
Organism: Neoseiulus californicus; assembly: GCA_028455905.1. Lineage (NCBI taxonomy): Eukaryota > Metazoa > Arthropoda > Arachnida > Mesostigmata > Phytoseiidae > Neoseiulus > Neoseiulus californicus. The sequence goes on along the minus strand of JAMQGS010000005.1, from coordinate 14,765,962 downwards.
CGGAGATCATGCCTGCCTGGGCCAAGACCGTTGTCACTGGACGAGCCCGCCTTGGGGGAATCCCAGTCGGAGTGATTGCGGTAGAGACCCGCACAGTTGAAATCGTTTATCCGGCAGATCCAGCCAATCTGGATTCGGAGGCGAAGATCATCTCGCAAGCGGGTCAGGTTTGGTTCCCTGACTCCGCGTTCAAGACTGCCCAAGCGATCAACGATTTCAATCGTGAAGGTTTGCCCCTGATGATCTTTGCCAACTGGCGAGGCTTCTCCGGTGGCATGAAAGACATGTACGACCAGGTTCTCAAGTTTGGCGCCTACATCGTTGACGCACTCCGGAGCTACAAACAGCCCGTCCTGGTCTACATTCCACCGTTCGGAGAATTGCGAGGCGGAGCTTGGGCTGTCGTCGACGCCACAATCAACCCCTGCCACATGGAAATGTACGCGGACCCCGAATCACGGGGCGGTGTACTTGAGCCGGAAGGAACGGTCGAGATCCGATTCCGAAAGAAGGATCTCATCAAGACGATGCACCGCATCGATGCTCAATGCGTCGATCTCCTCCAGAGAATCGCCTCCACCGAGCCCGGGGATGAGAAAACCTCTCTGGAGAAGCAGCTGCGGATCCGAGAGGAACAGCTATGCCCGATGTACCATCAAGTCGCTTTGACATTCGCCGACCTCCACGACACCCCCGCTCGAATGATGGAAAAGAACGTCATTCGCGACGTCGTTCAGTGGTCGAAATCTCGGCCAGTCCTTTACTGGCGATTGAGACGACTTCTACTTCAAGACCAAATGAAGAAGGCCATTTCATCGGAGAACATCCACCTGAAGGAAACCGAGCTGGAGTCGACCTTCAGACGCTGGTTCCTGGAGTCTCAAGGAGCAGTGAACAATTATCTGTGGGACAACGACAAAGTTGTCACGAAATGGCTCCTGGAGCAGCTGTACCCTACGGGTCGGGATTCCACGCTCATCTTGGACAACATACAGAGTATTAAAGACGATGCCGATCTGTCTATAGTGAAGAAAGTTGTACAGGACAACCAGCGTATTTTGATGAACAGTACGGCTTTCTATGTCAGTCAGATGAATATGCGTATGTTGCAAGAAGCGGCAGAGCTCATTTCGGAGGCGATGAAAAAGAAAGCTGCGAACGACAGCAGCTCCGGAGAAGACAGCCCCACAGAGGCATAGTATATTTACACAGATTAGGAACGAAATTATTGTCATCTTCATCGACAAAGAGTAAAAATATATAAGTAAATATATATAGATATATATGAGACACTATACTCTGATGAGTTCGCTCCACGTTAATGTTTCTCTCATTCAATATCTTAGTGTATCATACCTAAACGTTTGAGTTTTAAAATGACAACTACAATAAATAAGAAAGGAGCCACACTGTCTTCGTGTAAAACTCTGTGTTGATTCATTCTGTCTACTAAAGTTCTTAATCCGGCCTCCTTCGGATCGAGACGCAAGTGCGGAGTCTTGAGACGGCCTCCTAAAGCAGGTTCTGCATGCAGCACTCTGGAGGTGTGATCGATCCTTCATTCGGACGTTGAGAAATTGCATTCTGTTCTTGATGACCAGCGAATCTTGACAGCCGAGTTCGAGTCCGTGTAAGAGGATGAGCTAGAGTCCGATCCAGCTGTAGAACGATTTTCTGAGCCGACGGTGGCCGTTTGGAACACGCCATATCATGCTTCCCCGCGGATCAGCACAACTCCGCAGTGGACCTATCGGAAGAAGTCTGGATTCGATTCCCCTCCATTGATATTTATCACCCGCCTGATCTACCAAATTCAAGACGCGCGATCGCTCCGCACCAGTTCAAAATCCCAGATGCGTCGAAAAGTCTGCGAGCGGTTCTCCTTTGACAGTTCGGTTCGAAACGGCGATGGTCAGTGACCGCTAGCTTACCCCCTCTCCAGAGCGGCTTCCATTCATTCATTGCGGCTACCGGGGCCACCGCAAACGTCAGCGGCGCGAGCTTCGCGAGGTTTCCGTCCACGTCGAATACTACGCCGAGGCCGTGAAGCGTTCGAGTGGGCCGTTTCTTTCTTGATCCAGTGTCGAGTGTTGAGTGTGGCTCTCTATCAGGACGCGGCTTCGTGTTCGTCGGCTCGAGGGCTCGATGGTGTCGACAGGTACCACCGCGGTCTTCAATGAAACTGGCGTTTCGTTGGCATCAGTTCCAGATACTACGCGGGGTAAGCGGTTCTCGAGATTAACCAACTTCGTTCAGAAACTAATGCCGATCTGAAAAACATTTAGGAGATCTGGAAAGTCCCAGAGCAAGCCACCGGTTTCCGCAATGCCAGGGGCAGAAAACAGAGTACAACCGCGATGTAATTCCGAATACTTGACTATCGTGCTAATTGAATCAATGTTATCAATCAACGAACAGATATGCCAAGAGTCCTTAGCTCCAATACCGCTCCAATAAGAGATTCCCAAACTAGTAGCAGGTTTTGCGAAACTTTTTTTCTCATTAGTACTGTGATTGGATTCATACAATGAACGTAAGAGAAAAGATTCGTCCGCAACCTTCAGCATTGAGAGAGGTCTCATACCATGGTCAAGCCCAGCACAACCGCCGACAATCGAAAGAATCGTTCAAAGCTGCTATTCTGATTCGAGACAAAGCCGCTGGGAGAACTCTCAAGTGTGACAGTCTGCCATGTGTGGCAACGATGCCTAAGTGACAGCGCCAGGCTCCGTGCAAAGTGGGTCACTCAAGTTTTCTCATATTCTGTCTTGCGTGACTCGTATTTTTAGGTCGGATTCATGCTCAACTTGCGCAAGCTTGATTCAGTCCGGAAAGCGCGCCGCTTTGAAGACTCGCGGTTCCGATATGTCAGCGTGCCGCTCGTTCCCTAGATCCATCGCACAACGACCTCAGAGAATGTCTGAGATACCATATCACAGAGTATCGATGTAGCGATGAACATGGCAATATATTCGGTTTGAATAACATTCTGTCCCGAGAGAGAACCATCTGACTCATTTTCCGTTGACTGAAAGAGCTGAACGATGACAAATTTCGCGGAACGAAACTGCTAACCGCTGCTGTCCACAAACCAATGATCTGGACAGCAAAAGAGAGCTCCATTTCCTCCGACTACGACTGGTCAGAATCTTTGGAAAATTCAAATGCTCCATCAGCCCATCATGAAGTCTTCACGGAAGAATCTTGTTATCATCAGATCGACATATGTCGTTGGAGTTATCCGACATGTTTTCTGGTTCAGTGAGCTCACGCGTGCCGGGGAAGTCTCACGCGAAGCCTGATTCGGGAGCGTCTACACGAAGGGAACGTTGAAGAGCAATTCACAGTTCATGAATCAAGCAATATGTAACTTTTTTCCAGGTATCCGACGATCTACGTTGAGGAGCATCAAGTTGAAATCATCGGGTGTCCACACCGAAACACATGGCCAACTCCCCGAAGTTAGTTTCCTAGATCGATTTCAAAGCATCCTCCCGAACGCGATGTCAAAGTTGCGACCCTCAAGGCAAGGTTGTTGGATTCCAGGGCTCTCGTCTTCCGACGCCGCCGATGAGCAGTCCGGAGTCATCGTCACCGCCCCCTCCGCCTCTCTCTCAGGGAAGGTCCGCGCACGTTTCTTCTCCTGACATCATCCCCCAAGAAGTCCTCCAGGGTATTTCGAAGATTGCTCTGGTCAAGAACTTCAACCGGAGACATGTGGAGAACGAAATAAAAGAGCGTCGACAGCTTGAGCTGCTCGCTGACAGAACTTCGCAAAATGAAACCAAAGTTCATATGGCCGCACGGAAAGACGATGACTCCTTGAACAAAGAACCTATCAAGAAGTGAGTAAATTTGACGGCGATACGCATTGCCTCCTGACGCAGGCCCAGGCTCTGCGACAGGATACCTGTCTGTGATGAAACATGAAACTCAAACGTTGAATACTTCCTGCAGCGGACGCATCTCTCAGCTCGATGAAGTAGACGAGTATCAGAAGCGTATCGAGCGAGAGAACTCTCAGCGCAAACTCTTGCTCGCGCAAGCCGTCCTCGACAGAGAGCGACGTACAGCTGCAGAGGTCCATCGCCTGGAACGAATCAAAACCGAGCTTGCGAGGCTCGACCATATCCTAAGCTCAGACGTTGCGATACTCAGGCGAGAGATTGAAGCCGCTAGCGTGGAATTCAATGAAGCTGAGTGAGTAAATCGTGACGAGGAGTTGACTCACTTCCTCCTTCTAGAACCTCAATGCTTCTCCGCGAATGAGCGTTTCCTCCCGACCATCTATCAAAGATGCAACCGGATGAAGCGGTGGCCTCGAATCACAGATGGACGACCAGCTCAGATCAACGTTTGAATTTTACAGGAAGAATTATGTCCGCATCGAGAAGGAGTTCATCGAATCCAAAATCGTACTCCACCAAAAGCTCGACCGCAAGGAGAAGCTGACGGAACACCTCTGTTTCATCATCGAAGAGAACGAGGACAGGAAAGCGAAGAAACTGCAGCAGCTCATGGACGAACTGAACGAAGACGCCTCGCGAGAAGATTACCAGATCCTACCAGTTTACGACCAAGAAGAAGTCTGTTCGTCGTGTGGAGGTTTCCCCGAGTCAGCGACCGACGATGAGGCGCCGACGACGGAGGTGAAACCTGCTCCCACGAGAGCAGCGCAGTGATGTGGTTTCGAAGAAGGAAAATGGAGTACCCTCAAGGCTCATTTAGATATGTGAATAAGATGTGGGACGTCTTGCTTGTGATTTCCTTGACCGTTCTAAGGATATTCCTCATTGTTTGCATTCACAAACGTGTCCGGCTCTCGGATCAAGTTACCCTTGCTCTGTACTTCGACTCATCCTGAGCTCAGGAGGATGCCCTCATAGGGCTCTCGACAATACTAACTTGAAAGGATTACGCGTACAAAGATTAAACCTATGAATATATATTTATTTTGTGGTGACCATCGTTGAAATGGATAGAGTATCGATAGTGTCTCAGCTGCATCCTATAAACAGGGTTGAATAAACGGAGCGCCCGTGACAGAGCTCCTCTCTTATCGAAGGATCGTAACTTTTCGAACAGAATTCGCTGGTCCGAGACCGTATCACGGAAACCCGTGGGTCGACGCACACATCCAGTTTCAACCAAGGTCAAGCAGACATGACAGATCCTCCCAAAAACATGATTAAATCACATAATTTTTATTTCTAACACAACAGTTTCAACTCTCGAGTTGCAGAGCTTGGCAGTTGAAAGTTTCAGGGCAGTATTGAGCTACCATGTCTCTAAGAGTGGCTTTCTTCGCGTCTCCGATACTTGATTGCAGCCGATATAGAGCACAAATATTTCCAACAGTGCATTCGTTGAGCATTACGGAGGGATTCGCGGTGACGGCCGTTTCAATCTGTTGGACGCCTTCAGCAGACCGACCCAGGTAGAGTGCACAGACCGCCATGTTGTTGATGAATGTCGGATCTCCGGGGCGAAGTCTTAGCGCTTCTTCATACGACGCATGAGCAGCTTGGTAGTTCCCGTTCGCTATACTCATCAATGCACTGTTTTTCAACAACTGCAATTGGCCCTCAGGTCCATGACAGAGCTTGGCTGCATTTTGAAAGTGGTTCTCAGCGGTCACAACGTCCCCAAACTGAAGGAAGAGTTTCCCTATCATCGACTCGCTCTTCGCGATCTCGAACGGATCCCTCTGGTGATCACGGTACTCTTTGAGAGCATCGATGGCGAACTTGAAATCGTTCTGTTCTGCACCGTAATTCGCCAGCATGGCGATCACCTTCAACCGCCGCTCTTCCCAAAGCTGTACGAAAGCGTCATTGCCTCGAGCCCTGAAATACTCACTATTCTCAGAGCATTGATGGAGCAATTTCGTCAATTTCCCTTGCGCTTTGGCATTGTTACTGCAGAGGATGTTCAAATGCGCCACAGATAGAAGAAGGGTGAAGGGAACGCCTCCGTTCGACGAATTCTGCCCGAACTGAATCGGGAGATCTTCAAGTTGTGTGAACTGGTCGATTTCAAGCTTTGCTTCCGAAAACGCCCCCAATCGAATGAAGACATTTAATCGACACTGCCAGATCTCGAGTGCGTTCGTCGTGTCTGCCTCACTCGACAGAAGTTTCGTGGTCATCGAAAAAGCCGACCGGAATTGACCGCAGCGCAAAAGTTTTTGCAAGGAGTCCGCATCGAACGTCGTGTTTTCTGGAAGGTTCTGAGATGGGTCCTGGGCTTTCAGATTGCGTCCCAGTTCTTGCGTGAACACAACTTTCAGCTCAGGAATACTCCGGAGAACGGGATAGGCGCTCAGCTGATCGAACACGATCTGCTTCCAAGTCGGTTCCAGAGGCAGCGCCGAACTGTCCAGGGACTCCATCACCAACACTGATCCTGTCGTTGATTTTCGGAACTTTTCACTCGACTCAGATCAGAAACGACCGAACGACGATGATTCGATTGTCAGCTCGGTTTTTGACATCCCGTCAGCTGCTCAGCAGAGCGGTGCCATTAGCTCAGCTGAACGCAACGTGTGTGGCACGGTCACGGTTCTGGCAACCTGGGTTGATCACCTTCTGACACTTCTCAGGGAGTCTCCGATTCCCTCATCGACACCCGATCGCTGCAACGATTCGGGACTCGTCGACAGGGGAACTGGCAAGTTCCAGGGAAGCGTTCCGTGAACTTGTGGTACTTTCCTGATACTATTGATCGTGGGAATGTCCTCTAAAACAGCGGTCAGGAGTGTTGTCGAAGCGGCGTTCGAGGGGGACGTGAGAGAGACCTACCTTGGTTACCGAGTACTAGCTCTTCTGAGGACACCTATGCGTGTGTTATTCATCAGGATGAAAATTCTCGATACAGCAGTAAGTTGTGACAGCACTGTCCTCCTGAAACTAATCTCATTTGAGGAGCAACCTCCGTGCCACACTTGACCCGTGCTGGAAGTCATGCTTTGCAACTTTTGGAGAGTGCCGAACTGAGTTATAGTTGTCGGAGGATTCACAACGTTGCAGCATGAACCGCGAGTAGAACGGGTAGGCCCAGACGACTTCCAGAGATTCCAGTTAACTCATCGCATCGATTCCGATAACGCGAGGGGAAGCATGTTACACCATCCCCACCCGGGTCGACGGGCGGGCGGGTGAGCGAGCAACACGATATTTTCGAACGTCTCGAGACGTCATTTCAAGGTTCATTTCGGAGTGAGGTCGAGGATGGTGCCCGGAAATTATTTTCCTGATTCCCCTGACGTGCAACCAGCGCGCATTCGCTCAGTGCGTTGCATAGACTTGGTGACAAAAGCTCGTCTCTCAATCAGTCGGAAGTTCTCTCACTCGGTCGATTCCATCCACGACGCGCCACTGTAGGTGTTGCGACGTCGCGAAGAATCGAGGAGTCTCTATCTGCGATTCTCTCTTGGAAGCTCTCGAATACACCACAAGTCGGCTCGAAACGAAACTTGTCTTATAAGATCAGCAAGCTCGGCATCAGGGGAAGGACTGCCTGTGTCTGTTCAGTTTTCCAGGTTGGATCAATATTAGCGTTATATCAACGAAGAAAGTTTCGATCGAGCTCAAGCGAAGTAGACAAGTCCTCTCTGTTCTGTGCTCCTTGCCCGAATGATTTCATTCGGAGGCAACGCCCCACGTTTCCTAGGTAAGGTTGATGAATTCCGGCGGAGCCACGATTCCGTGAAGGCCCTTCAGATCTATTAGTGAGGCCCGAATTGATCCACGGAGCTTATGCGGTCGATGGCGCAAACATCAACCAAGTGTCGTCGTATGCGTCATCCCATGGTCCTCAATATTGAGTTTGGGATGATCGGTGCTGCGGTTTCAAAAAACAATGAAAGAGATACTGACATGCACGGAGAGAGGGGAATGCTCATCGGTGCTTACTGCTCACCTAAGACATGAAAACGATTCCAAACACTGCGTTAGCTCATTTTTCGTTGATCCAGGAGATTCCTCTCTGCAGACGGAGAGGAAACAAGGGTTTTAATCGATGCCTTCGTTTCAGGTCTAGTGGAACTACCGTAGCAAGAGGTCCCCTCCTCTCTCCCGGCTTGTCGTCGGTCTGGTCCCTTCGCCCCCACCCTATTCCCGGATCGCGCGAAGAAAATGGTTTGGATGAAGCAATGCCGCCCGGCAAACTTGTCGATCGTGCTGGGCTTAGCTTTCGTCTTGGTCCTTGTATATTACACTCTCTACACGGAGATGCACGCATCGCGAGTCGAGCGAGTCAGTTTACGACTTTTGCTGAGAACATCGATCCTGGCGGCAATACGAGGAGGTATGTTCGCTCGATGCGGAATGTTTTACAAGCTTCCGTAGCGGAAGAGAGTTTTCCAAAGATTGTTTGCTCAAGTGGTGAGTTGCTATCCAGCAGCTCTTTCGCATCACCAGATACGGTCCAAACCTTCCGTCTATGGGCACTTATCCGTTTTCGAGCAGCGTATCTAACTCGAACACGATTTCTAGGGAACGAGGTCGTGCGAGCACGGCAGGAGAATCTCAATACCCGAAGCAAGGGATTGAACCAACTCGGCCAGGTTGATCCATTGACCGATGGAGATATGCGCAGTCATCGCGTCATGCTCAAAACGTTGTTTAAGATTTTCCCTCGTTTGAACGTTGTTTCCGAGGAACACGACGACGACAGCGACAGCGAAAAGCCGTCCCCTAAAGCCGCAGCAACTGTTCTCGACGAAGTGAACCTGCCGGAATCGATAAGCAACTTCGTGGATGAAACCGTTCGTTTGCGTGATATATTGGTCTGGATAGATCCGCTCGACGCGACCCAGGAATACACAGAAGGCCTGACGGAGTACGTAACGACGATGGTGTGCATCGCCGTGGAGGGTCACGCTCACATCGGCGTCATACATCAGCCGTTCGCAAATCGAACGGTATGGGCCTGGGTAGGCCAAGGTCCGTCGAAGAGTTTGCGAGGACCCCAAACTGAGAATGACGACAGCAATAACAGCAACAACATCAACAATATTAACCTAAACAATAATTTAAATAGTTACAACACCAAGCAAATCAAACCGGAGAACGATGGCGTGAACATTGTTGTCTCAAGATCTCACGCCGGCAAAGTGAAGCAGTTTGCTCGCGAAACACTCGGCGGAGACGCCACGGTCACCTCGGCCGGCGGAGCGGGCTTCAAAGCTTTGCAGGTGGCCGAAGGCAGAGCGGATTTGTACATTCATACGACGCTCATTAAGAAGTGGGACATCTGTGCGGGAAACGCGATATTAGATGCGCTGGGCGGTCAGATGTTGACGCTGAAGGGCGAGACCATCGACTACGGCTCTCCGACGTCGGAGAAAAACCCTGACGGGCTCCTTGCGTTCTTGAAGGACAAGAAGGACTTCACGAAATTAACAAGATCTCCGCTGCCCATCTGAGGGAAAAAGCCTCACATATCGAGCTTATGTCGTGACACCCACCAAAAAATGAATAGATTCCAATGAGCTATTCTGTAAAGTGTTTGCTACTCTTTTGCATTGTGAAAAGAAATCGCAGTCGATTGCCTGGGGAAGCAGCGACGTCGACAGACACCATCTAGTCCTTGTAAATTGATGAGTGGAGAAGTGTTTAGATTGAAATAAACTTTCTTATAATCGAAAATTGTTCGTTTATTCCTCATGTTTTTATAGACTCCAGCGAGGTGTTTTCCCCTCGCCGAAGAGGAGCGCTACTTTGTGGAGTGAACATATAGCTCAAGCTTGATCGAACGAGATAGATAGAAGAATTCCCATCATCCCTCAATTCAAAGATCTAACTTAATTCGAGACGAGACGAACATTCTCGGAGTGAGATAGTTCCAGACGATAGGCGATGTGTCGACACCACTGACGATCGCTGTTAGCCTCGGCATGCCGGATAGTATGTTTGGTTTCGTTCAAGAAGAGGAGTTCCCATACTGGGTGGGTTGTCTTCAGACCTTTCAGAATACGGGACGTAGGAGTGCAGAGAAATCAAACACCTCATTTGCATCCTTTCTCTACTGAAATCTCTTTTTTCCGCTCGATCAGATTTCCACGGAAACGTGTGAATTACCTATCTGTTCTTATAAATATACACATTCACTTTCGTATGGGAGCTACATAGTGTACAAGACGGCCATCGTCAGTAGATTACCACATAGAATAATCGGAATCACTACCGCTAAACGACACGAAGAATCCTATGATTGTACCGAAAACGACGACATTTGCCAACAAGGTGAGGCCGCAAGCGCTCCATTGGATCTGTGAACAACGTGATGAGAGCATTATTTAGATTTGGATCATGCTCCGTGTTATCTAGAAAAGGCGAGAAGCTCTCGACTTGGCGTTTCATTATCGAGATCAAAACTTACGAGTTTCGTCTCTCCCGGAACTCGAGCCAGAACCACGGGCAGGGCGAAAGCGGAAACCAGGAGGACGGCGGTCAGGAACAGTGAAATTTCCTGCCTCGTGCTGACGGAGCTCATGGCGTCACGAGAATTCCGCACAATGAGAATTAGGGGAAGAGCCAAGAGGTAGAACACTACGTTGATGAAGGGATACCATGTGCTGCAAGGAATCAGAGGAGAATCAGCGGATGCTCCATGACTGAATGACACACGCTGCCATTGAAGGTTTCCAACGTCGCTCTGATTCTGGAATACTCACCCGTAACTGGGCAAGGCACACGCCAAGATGAGCATGGTCATTCCAACCGATCCAGTGAATGCCAGAGCAACAAGACTGCAAGAGGAATTCGCGAATGTTACTGACACAAATTCATCTTCCACACCGACGAGGAATATGCGGCTGGATCGGATTACAGGTCTCCTAACGAGAATTCAAATTTCCGAAAATATCCTGCCGATTTCCAGGATGAAGGTTCGCGTCATTTTTATCCGACCGCAGCGCACGGGAGGTGGACTAAAACTTTGATACAGGCGATATTGCGACGAGGCATTCAGATTCCCATGGAAGCGTTGCTACCCCATCTTTTCTGCAGTGCCGAGGCACAAGTTTTCAGGCAAGAACCGAATCCACACAGGCTGTCTACCGCTCAATTCACGCAAACCGTATCCGACGCTCTGGATGCGGCACCAAAGAGGGCTTAGTGCGGTCTGACCAAATCTGTACGATTCGTCATTCGTGTCCAATAGACGTTCCCGGTTATTCCCGACCATGTTCAGTATCCCTAATCCTCGGGTGTCTGGTATCGTGTTCGGTCGGAGGCAGTGGTTGTTCGGCCGTCATTTTTCTAATATTGGTCCGATGAGCTCATCGGAACCCGACACGGAGCTATTGACGACACTCCTCAATACAGAGGAAATCTTGCCGCTAAAGGAAAGCGTAGACTTTGGTGTACTCACGCTGTGTATTTACGATCCATGTCAGCGGCGTTGATTGATTATTCCACGATGAAAAGGGAAAAGAGATCGTGCATTTAGTGAGCAATCATAGATTGCAAGAGATAGCGCCAGTGTTTGCGCAATGGGAATGGGTTCCTGACAGTTCTGCTTTGAAGTTTACGGCGCCTAAAATTGTCATTTCCTCTGGCTATTGGGGAATATAGCCGCTATGAACTTGAACAAGTGACTACACCGGGAGGAAACTTCCGTCCATAAGAAATTACCTTTCAGGCCAGCCATGTTTTCACTGTTCTGTGAGTCCTCCTTCTATCCTGCAAGACCACGCGCGGTCAAAACTCTTGCACTCGTGAGTTCGAGAAAGAAGTGTGAACGCAGTTTTCTGACGACTGTGACCGCATACACTCAGCTCTCACGAACAGGGCTCACACTCACAGCTGCTGATGCTGATGATGATGATGACTAACATAAACATTGGAATATCAATTGTTCCGACCTTTCTTTTCGCCTCCGGATTGAGAGTCTCTGGGTTACCAGCCCGTCACATATCGTTTTCGACGGCTTATTCCGGTTTAAGCTCAAAATTACCGTATTTAGATTCCAAAAAACCACCGCTAAATCGGCCGCCAGGTCGGCAACCCCAGAGGCGCTCCGGCGGGCTTTTCAAAACTAGAATCATCGGCAGCGACACATTGGACTAATAGCAGTGAATGAATACTCGCCCCTGCATCGGGGTTGTATGATAATTGTAAATAAGAATACATACAAAGATCAATAAATACCATACCAATATGACGGCGTGGATGACGGGATTTCGGCTTCCGTCGCACGAGCACAAGAGATGCCCTGCATCAGCAATTTAGCTCCTTATTGGCGAATTCTGAATTCGCTCACGCAAAATGTTTGACGCATCATTGAATTCGCAACGAATCTGCACCATTGCCGTGATTGATCCAATAAGAGCAACTCACGAATACATGGCATCCTCCGACACTTGAGTCGCACGTCCTTCACTCCATGGCCGAGAGTCTCTAGAGTCTAGACCCTCGGTTCGTGTTTCTTGCTCTAGAGCGGTGGTTTCCAACCTTCAAATGCCCACGGACCCCAAATGCCTCGCGAGGCCGATGCCGGGCTCTCCTGATGGAGTCTATGTTTCGTTCGCCGAACCAGTTTTGGTCAGCGCACGATCCTCCTACAAGCAGGATCAGATGGAAATGGCTCCAGCGGAGGACCGGAACAAAACTCAGCCGTACGATGATCTCTTCCATTCAGCAACGTGTATGGGCATTCATCGCGATTGCCGATGTCGACACGACGAATTCCCGCCCCCTTTAGTGAGGACCGCGAATTGAGTATTTGTTTAGATTGAATTAGCCGTGAACCTGATCTTCTTCTTAATATGTATTGGGAGTTGAGCCTCAAGATGGAACCGTGGTCATATGCTTCTGCTGCAACTCCAAATACGAGACAGCGGAATCAGTCTCGACTTCGGGTCATTTTTCGGACGGGATGTCATTTGAATTTGGTAATAATATGTTGTCAACTGGAAGCGGTGGATGTGGAGCTACTGGAGTGTCCGGATAATTCTTGACAGCTTACGAGGGTTTTCAGCGCTCCCTAAATTGCTTGATGTTCGTGTTGAGAGCTGATCCCTGCTCTCGATTGCCCAAAGCAAATCGCCTCAGGTGCTGAGTTCGTAGATCGGTTCAAACGACGAAGATTTCGCTAGATCGGATGCTGGAGCAGTCTCGACGGCATTATTATGGGTAGGTTGAGGAGCTTTCGCTTCGAAGCAATGTAACCACGGCGTTCGCTGCGCCTTCAGTTGACACTGACGACATCCGAATCTCTGCGATCCTGATTGACAATGTTATTGTTAACTGATTCTTGCGAAGCCGAATCTGTAAGCCCGAATTTTTGATGCAGCCGACCCTTCGTCGCAAGGAGAAGCCTCGCAAGGTCTCAAGCTCGAGGTACGAACAGTTCTCGCCAAAATGCTTGCGATCACAACAGTAACTCTCATCTTGATCCACATGGCCCCAACTTTCCATGAGCTGCTGGAGTATCTACCCACAAAATTCGCTGCAGTGTGAGTAATTGGGTCAAATGAGCTTCACTGTTCATGGGAATGCGCTCATTCCAGTCAGAGCCAAGGCAACCGTTGACTATAGTCGAATACTGGATCGATTCTTCATTTCTGTATTGAGATGGATCGAGCCGTCAATCGGCTCGTCTTGAGGTTCTTGAAGGACAAAGCATCAATTCTGTTCCAGTGTATCCGTCTTCATAATCTCTCATCGGAAGTATCGGCAGGAATATCCTCTCAACTGGACGCTACTCACCACGGTAGCGATTGGCGCGGCATCCACTCTGTCATACTTCACACTTCATGAGAAGTCGACTTCGGTTGGATTGGCTGTCGGGATTAGTGTTATGAGCTGCGTCCCAGTGGCAATTTGGGCTTCTCAAACCAACGTCAATCTCAAAGAGTTGGAATTCACTGTCTTTATCGTATCCTATGCATTTGCTGCAATTCTTTTCCTCGTATATATGATTTACCCGTCGCTTCCAACTGAAATTTCGCTTAGCGCAGTAGTTCTACTCACACCGATGTATTACTTGGCGATGGGAATACAGCTGACAATACAAGGCAAATTTGATGAAATGGATCCAGGAGACCCCATAATTTATGGTGTCTTCATTTACGTGGGAATCTTCGTATACTTCATCATATTGGTCCTTCTCATCGCGGCTTTTGAATAAATCTATAATATCGACGTGCCGAGTGAACTCACTCCAAGCGGCTTCGAAAGTCGACTCGCAGAGTCAGTTTAAGGCCAGGAGCCTGTCTAATTCCCTGCCTCATAGTATGGCTGGATCCAGAGAGTATGGCAACCGTCAAAAACCAAGAACCGATTGGTCGCCGACCCCCTGCGGTGATAGGATTTCACGCGGACAGGAGAAGGAAGTAGCCTGATTCAGAGTGTCTCCTGAATATCTTGTCAGGAAGACTTCGAATCAAGGTGCTATTCCGAGATATTCTATTGAAACTTTGGGTTCAATGACACGCCTCTTATCATGAATGATGTGTCGATCGGCAATCGGGTGACGTCATGCGTTTGCCGATCCTCTCTGACAAGACGCGTACGCGAGAGACGGTCGAGCCATCCAAGGAACGTATCAGTGAAGACACCCCCTTTGGTAAAGTGATCCTCAATCGACTTTGTGGACCATTTCTTTCGTCTCGGTCGGAGCCGAAGTCTGCATGATATCTCCAATTAGACGTCTTCAACAATCTCTGCTCCCGGAGTCCTTTCTGGTAAAATCTTCTCCGGCCCATGAGACTCATGAGACTCCGTGATAAAACCCTCAATCGAACATCTTGGTTCGTTGTCACGGGTCTTTATTGATATTCTGTACAATAATACATAACGATACACTTTCTTCTGGGAAATTCGGAAATACCTATTGAAGCGCATCGGAGTTCTCTGAGAAGATTATCTGCCTTCTCGCGGATCGGTCTCATTCTTCTTTTCATTGACTCCGTGTCTTCCTTCGATGGCTTTTCGAAACTCCCACTCTAGTTTATTGAACAAACTAATCATGGACGACATTATAACATGACCATACATCTTCTCGAGGAGAACAACCAGGGGATTTCTTGAAGGTTTGCGAGGAATCACTTGGCTATCTGTTTCTCGCTCCCGGCTTCTTGGATTTCTGTCCAGATCGCGGCGATCATCTTCGAAGCCGTTGCTGAAGTCTTTCATGAGACTTTTTGGATATCCTCTGCTGGGGAATAAAACATAACCATAGAGCCTCTTCAGGAGAATGGCAAGGGATCTTTTCACGGCATGCCTCGAGCTCCTCTTCTTTTCCTCTCTCTGTTTCCCCGGAAATTTCCTTGGCGCGGGTCCAGCGTTCCCACTGTCATCGACGCCCTCAGTCGCAAGACTCTCGGGACTCCATTTTCGTTCCTGTTTCTTCCTTTTGCGTTCTCTTTTCATCCTCTTCCGCTCCTCCTCCTGCTTTAGTCGTTGCAGTTTCTTCAACCTTCTTCTTCCCCCGAAAACGAGACCACTCTGAATGTTTTCGAAATCTTTTGCGGGACCCCTCGCAAGCGTAGCTGTGGAAGAATAGAAAATGTCAAATCAAAGCCATAAAATTCCAGAATCGAAGCAGCAACAGACATCACCCCTCATGAGGGGCACTCCAGTTCTCTACAGTTTCCACACTTCGAATCGCACTCAGAGTCGTTTCTGCAATATATTGTACTTCATCCAATCCGCCGTGAGGAGGGGCGCTGAGGATGAGGAGCTGGGTCTAAGAACAGGAATCAGAATGGAAAGGGACGCGACTTGTATCGCTGAGGCTCTTCCTGGCGTTGGCTTCATGCACCCGGAGCGGAAGTCTGATCGAGCTTTCGCAATCCAGTACAATCTTTCAAAATTCTCCGGACGTCTACTTCACGGCATACTTACCCAGAACCCAATTCGGGAAAGTCATCGTTGAAGTAAGACGTCAATCGATTCTCGAAGCTCTGACAGTCCTAAACGACACAACTTCAAATGAAGATTGCGGTTCGCATAACGCGCAGAGCTAGCGGGAGTCAACTTGGGGTTCAGACCTTAGGCGGTGGTTGTGCGGTGTCAAGCAGGACGATAGACCGCAGACGAACCCGTGGGGAAGAGATTCGAACGCTGGCGCGGACAAGGGGTCAGGCAAAATGACGGTGCTTGAAAGACACTCCAGGCCTAGCGAATACACTCGGCCCTATCACCGACTTGTTTCAATTCGAATCGGAGCTTTTTGTCGAGAAGACCATGCTTGAGATTTTGGGGACAATGCGCTTAGCGATGATTTCCTTCTGGTAGTCGACGCCTCAACACCATGAATCAAAATGCGTGTGATCGTCTTCGGAGAGCTCTACCCTGCCTCCTCAAGTGCAGGCAGTTGAGCAACGCTTTTGATTGTGCTGTTCGTGGTCTCAATCTTCTCATCTCTGGATATGCGAAGACGCTTAGTGAACTCGCGACTAGCCCCGAGATGAGGAGGCACGGAACATTTCCAATACGTAGAGGAGCCTGTCACACTCTCCAACCAGCGACAATCAGTGTCACTGTTTGTGCCCACTGAGATCCCTGTCGCAAGCCTCGCAACCGACACGAGCATTCCGTCAACTAGGAAGAGCCACGACTCCTTTCCGTTCAAGGAATAAAGTTCCTGTTCCTCGCTAGATTTCCGTAGATTATGGATGAAGCTTGAAGGGCCCGTTTTAGAAATATGATAAAAAGAGGTTGAATAATCGAAACGATATCAACTCCGTCTCAGCTAACACCGCGACGACGCCGACGCCGACGCCGACGCCCGGTTGTCGACGAGCGGTCGACAGTTGAGATCGGCGATATTTAGTCGCTTCAATAGATTGGCTGAAACGTTTCGCACGTGACGAAGCGCGTCAAGAAATCGGACGGCTGACCCACTCAACATTCCAGGACAGGTCAGGGGGGACCTCAAGACATCGAGACAAGCAACGCGAGTTTCTCCACCATGCATACCATTGAGCAACGAGGAGCTCCGTGTCGCAACCTGCGACCTATAAAGTCGAGAACAAAATACATGGAAGCAACCAAGCGACCGAGAACGAACCCCGTCTCTTCAGCGGCACAAAGCCCCCCACCCCGAGAGCGAAACAGCAAATAGATCGAGAGCAACTTAGAACCCCTTTCCCGCAACATTCTCTTCCTCGTCTGTTCCTACTCCACTTCTTTCCGTTCCTGATTCTCGTGATGCGGTCGAACGCACTCCCGTTGCGTACTAGTCGGAACATCATACGCCACTTCAATATGATCCTACTTCGCCCCCAAATCGTACCGCTAAGCCATGCATCTGCAATGAAGACAGTAGACAAATCCTGAGGAAAGAACGTGGAATCGGGATGGAGGGTTGCGCGATCGAGAATCCTAAACATTGGCGGAACCGTGAAGTGTTTCTCAAAACCTCTCGATTGGAGTTTCGAAGCTCACTGACACAAACTCAGGAGAGATCTGGGGATCCAAACTGAAAGACGAGGTCCGCTGTGCGCAGGACTGCCGGTCAGTGCTGACATTTCCAATCAGTCCGAACGACCGAAACCGCCGCCGCTTGTGGTAAGTTCCCGATCACTTTGCGATCAGCAAAGATCATCGTCGTCATTCTTCTTACGTTCCTGTTGACCGACAACTTCATCTACGTGATTACCTTCCTCCGTTTTTGTGGAGTTCCCCCGCTATAGAGGGTGATCTTCCACCTCTAGCTCAGATTGAGCGTAAAGTATGAGCCATTCGACCCGAACTCGGAGATATCCGTCTTTCAGCCAGATCCCATTTCTAGTCTAGACGGGTCGTAAATTCGGATATTGTGGTGCTTTCCGCCCGCCATATCCAACCTGGGAAAGAGTGTTCGTCTTCGTCGTTTTCGCTCAGTATATGGGATCGTCTGCTTCCGCTTGACTATAGACTGTCGAGAGAGTCGATCTGATCGTGCCGAGATTTTGTTTGTCATCCCGGAATTGTTCTTCGAGAAAATTGTTTAAAGCAGCCCAGCGATGGCTGACAAGAAGTCCAAGTAAGTTTCCACCATGATCAGATATTCCCAACTCGTTTTCATGCTCGTGAAACGTAAGCCTACCGTGAAGCAACCGAGCCGGCTTGAAAAGTCGCTAGTCATCATGCTACGTTGCTCAAGCATTTTGTGAATTTTCAAACTTGCATCTATTTTGTACTCAAACGAGTGATTGATTTCTGCAACAGAAGCAAGATCGGGGACACTGATATAAGTGGGCCCCATAAGATGACGTAAGTTTTTCTCTTCATGATACTTCGTCAGATTCTCTCGATTCTTCGAAAATTCCTTGCGACTCGGAAGCCGCGATAAACGGCGAATTTCCTCCGCGGTGTGCAAGGGACCTTTTATTCGAATCGAACCCAAGTTTTGCGATCAATGGATTCGCCGTACTCGTGGACAGCAATCAGATCCCTCGCCGGTGACGAACATCTGAAGGGAACGAATTGATCCATGTTGTTCGTTCCGCACATAGTTTCATCGGGAGTTGACACACATTCGTTATGATACGATCCTGCGGCCAGCTGCTCGATCGAATCCGATCGTAGCATTTCTGCGCTCGGTTCCCGGGAGGGATCACGATCCTTTTCCCGAAAACGTTGCCTGATGAGGTTCCCAGGGAGCGTGAATTGAGGTTATGTCCGTGGGATAGCATCATCTACACCAATGGCAGTTCTCCAATGACGGAGCTCCGAAATGGTTTCTTGCAAACTAGATGGCGAAGTAAAAGCGTCATTGCAATTTGCAGCCCGGAGGATTTGTCCACAGCCATCCTGAAGACGAAGGATAAGCCCAACCGGCTCCTCGTCGATGAAGCCGTCACCGATGACAATTCTGTCATCCATCTCTCACAAACGAAGATGGATGAGCTGAATCTCTTCCGTGGGGACACCGTCCTCCTCAAGGTAAAAAAAGGAGAACAGGTCGGCACAGTCTTCGAGAATTTGTCTTCCCTCCCATCCTCGTCAGAAGAGCGTGAGATTTAGATTTGCATCAAGTATTCGTTGTTGAATTTCAGGGACGCAAACGTCGCGAAACGGTCGCAATCGTAATTTCGGATGACACGTGCCCGAACGAGAAGATTCGTATGAACAGGTGCATTCGTAACAACCTCCGAGTTCGCCTGGGAGACGTAATCACCGTCCAGGGATGTCCTGATATCAAGTATGGCAAGCGTATTCACGTTTTGCCCATCGACGACACCGTGGAAGGCTTGACCGGTAGTCTTTTCGAGGTGTTCTTGAAGCCGTACTTCCTCGAGGCCTATAGGCCGATTCACAAAGGCGATCTTTTCATCGTACGCGGTGGTATGCGTGCCGTCGAGTTTAAAGTGGTCGAGACCGACCCAGCGGGGTACTGCATTGTAGCCCCTGATACTGTGATTCACTGCGAGGGCGATCCGATCAAGCGTGAAGAAGAAGAGGAGAGCCTCAACGAAATCGGCTACGACGATATCGGTGGCTGCAGGAAGCAGCTCGCGCTCATCAAGGAGATGGTTGAACTCCCTCTACGCCACCCGTCGCTGTTCAAAGCCATCGGGGTCAAACCACCGAGAGGTATCCTGCTCTACGGACCTCCAGGAACCGGCAAAACGCTCATCGCGCGTGCTGTTGCCAACGAAACCGGAGCGTTCTTCTTCTTGATCAACGGGCCCGAAATCATGTCGAAGCTTGCCGGCGAGTCCGAATCTAACTTGCGCAAAGCTTTCGAAGAGGCCGAAAAGAACGCGCCCGCCATTATTTTCATCGACGAGATCGATGCGATCGCACCGAAGCGAGAGAAGACTCACGGTGAAGTCGAAAGGAGGATCGTTTCCCAACTCCTCACTCTCATGGACGGTCTCAAGCAGCGAGCTCACGTCGTCGTTATGGCCGCGACCAACCGTCCCAATTCCATCGATCCCGCCCTGCGTCGCTTCGGACGTTTCGACCGCGAAGTGGACATCGGCATTCCTGACGCAACCGGTCGTCTAGAAGTTCTCCGCATTCATACCAAGAACATGAAACTCGCGGACGACGTCGACCTCGAGAAGATTGCGGCCGAAACCCACGGTTTCGTCGGCGCTGATTTGGCCGCGCTGTGCTCAGAAGCCGCTCTTCAACAAATCCGTGAGAAGATGGATCTCATCGATCTCGAGGACGACCAAATCGATGCTGAAGTCCTCAGCTCTCTGGCTGTTTCGATGGAGAACTTCAGGTGGGCCATGGGCAAGTCTTCGCCATCGGCTCTCAGAGAAACTGTCGTCGAAGTGCCCAACGTCACTTGGGAGGATATCGGTGGACTGGAGGGCGTCAAACAAGAGCTCCAGGAAATGATCCAGTACCCTGTCGAACATCCAGACAAGTTCCTCAAGTTTGGCATGTCGCCATCGAAGGGTGTCCTGTTCTACGGACCGCCTGGTTGCGGAAAGACCCTTCTGGCAAAGGCCATCGCCAACGAGTGCCAGGCCAATTTCATCTCGATCAAGGGTCCCGAACTGCTGTCGATGTGGTTCGGTGAATCCGAGTCGAACGTCAGAGATATTTTCGACAAAGCCAGGGCTGCCGCACCGTGTGTCCTGTTCTTCGACGAGTTGGACTCGATCGCCAAGTCCCGAGGCGCCAGCGTGGGAGACGCTGGAGGCGCTGCCGACCGTGTTATCAATCAGATCCTCACTGAAATGGACGGCATGGGAGCCAAGAAGAACGTTTTCATTATCGGCGCCACCAACAGGCCCGACATCATCGACCCCGCTATCCTGCGTCCCGGTCGACTTGATCAGTTGATATATATTCCTCTTCCCGATGAAAAGTCTCGTATGCAAGTCTTCAAGGCCTCCTTGAGGAAGTCGCCCGTCTCGAAAGACGTCGACATCGGATTCCTTTCCAAAATCACATCTGGTTTCTCTGGCGCCGATATCACGGAGATCTGCCAACGTGCGGCCAAGATGGCTATCCGCGAATGCATCGAGAAGGAGATCAAACGAGAAAAGGTACGTTCGCTCTAGAATCGCTGTTTCTAACTAACTTTCGGTTAGATGGCTATCGGAGCCATTTCTCTGCCATGACTTCTGGCAAAGATTACCAGAACAGAGACTTGATCTGAGTTGCTTGGATCCTTTTTCAGGAGCGTGCCGCCTCTGGGAACGTCATGGAGATGGACGATGATCCAGTGCCCGAGATCCGCAAGGATCACTTCGAGGAGTCGATGAAGTTCGCCAGGAAGTCGGTCAATGAAAACGACGTTCGCAAGTACGAGATGTTCGCTCAGACACTGCAACAATCTCGAGGCTTCGGAAACAACTTCCGTTTCCCGACTCAAACGCCCGCTGCCGGTGGAACTCCCGGAGGCCAAGGCAGTTTTCAGAACGACGAAGAAGACGATCTTTACAATTAAGAAGTCTAGATTTTTTCACGATGGAGCATATAAAAATTTTAATCGGCTACAACATCGGACTGTACGTCAGCTATCCGCTGGGTCATTCGATCGATCCGAGGCAGACGGGCAGGGAGGCAGGTAGTACGGCGGAAGGATAAACAAGTTCGAACGGATCAGAGCGACCGAATAAAATCGAAGCAGATCAGAGGTGGGCCTTCATTATCTTACTCAGAAGAGCAGGCACTCTGCGAGGTTCACCGTTCATCGGTCGTCTGCTTTCTTGTCATTCAAAATTTTTCTCAGATTGCTGCTCGTTCCGTGTCATTTTTCAAACGCCTCCGAAGACTCTTCGTGGATGGCTCTCGGAATTTTAGTCGGGCGTTGGTTTTCAATCACACTAAATTACGTGAAATTCCGAATTTCTAAAAACTTCGAATCGGTTCCCCACTTCGCTCAGGTTCGCTGAGTTTCTTCGCTGACTTGCGATGCCGCTAGATTTCAACTGACGACTTGAATATTTGTCATGGGAGTCAAGATTTAATTTACTATAAGATTCAGCAACGGATCATACATAGAAATATATTATACTTATCACCTTCGGAAAATATAATAAAGTGGATAAATTGAGGTTGTCTACAAAAATGAAACGAGACTCTTCAATTAGTTTCTTCCTAGGGGACTTGGTATGGGCTCGATTACTTGCGGTGAATGCCGTGAATTCTGAACCAACGGCTTCTCTGCCGTGGCCATGAAATTCCTTTCCAATATTCTCATGCTCGTTGCGCAACATCGGTCAGATCAATGCAACAGTGGACAGTTGACCGTCTCGGTATTGTGAACATCCGCCGGATGGAATCTTCGAGAACATCCATATGTGTTCTCGATCAGATCTTAGCATCTCAGCAGTTTCACAAGACACGATGTGACGCAAGCCGATCCTTCCCAGGTGGCCAAACTCTTAAGTCAGCCGAGCTAGAGTTTATTTTTCGTCCGTTTCATATGAAGTCAGTGTAACGCGATTTCCTTGAGTCACGAGGCCGGAACTCGTCTACCCGATCATTCACTCCCCCTCCAAAGCAGCGTAGAGTGTACTGCCGAAAAATTTCTTTGAGGAAATATACGAGTTCGGAGGATCGATATAGTCCCTGCATGGAGTTTTTGTGGCGAGGAAAACTGCCGGAGGCCAAGTCAATCGCTTAGAATCACCAAAAAGCGTTTCCCGATTTTTCCAGGTCTGCGATCGCTCAATCAATCAGGGAGGACGGGATCGATCAGTAGTTTCCAAGCATTTTTCTTGTGGCCATGTTATGGGAAGCTTGGCAGCTTGAGGAACGCAAGGGATCCGTGGAACCCACTATGAAAACCCTTGATTCAGATGACGGGAACCCCTGAGGGTCGATGGCTATAGTACACTGACTAGCGGAGCGAACCACTTCATATTCCAGTTCATCATTCAATCACTCCAGTTCAGGCTGTGGACGAGTAAGAGAGCACGTCGACATCTTGCTCAAGTTGGAGTGTATTTCACAAATCCGACGCAGATCGTGTTTCTCAATCCCGATTCCAGAGCGTTCTCAAGATTTGGACCAAAAAGGACCGGCATGTTGGAGTTCACTGGAAAATTCTAGCTGTATCTTGGCAGGATTTTTTCTTCTCCTCCCAGATCGGTTCATTTTGTGAATCTGTCGGTGTCGTCCGAGGCGAGGTAAGGTCCAATGGTGGCACACACCTGCCGAGTAAATTCGGAATCCGTCTCCGGGATCGATGTCATGAAAGGATTGGAGGAGGCCGACTCGCAAATGATGCCCCTCCTTCGCAAGGACACTGTTGCCAACGGCATTCTTGAACCTCTTGTGACCCCTCGAAGATCCTTGAATGTCCTTTTCCCTTCGGATCTGCAGAGCCATCCGTGAAAGGAGACCGCGGAAATGACTGCTGGTACCTGCGGTACGCATATACTATTTGCATCCCCTCGCGGCAACCCTCCTTCTTGAATGAGGGCGTAATTATCATTCTTGGGACCGCACAAGAAAACGGCCAAGTTATTCACGGGATCTATCACTTCATGCCAATCTTCCTCCGTCGACGACCATTTCTTCGTCGTTCTGGTCATTTTCAGCAGAAATCATCGTCACCAATGCTGACCCTAAAATTGTCTGCTGTTCACGATCACCCAAATTTGCATATAGACTTGATCTCAGGGTTCACTCTTTTGTCGCTCGCTTTGAACCTTCTGGAAGTGGTAGAAGGCTCGTTTTCACCGTCCTGGGACGAGTCGCCAAGACTTGGATCGAACCTCACCCAGGAAACCGATGTCTCTGAGCCCATACCCCCTTCTCCAGCAGCAGCAGCGCAGGATGCAGTCCTAGGGGAGAGGGTCTCAGAACAGCTGACGACTTTAAGCGTAAACACGATCGTGGTCTCTCTTCCCCCCTCTCAACAATAATCATTTGGTTCTCCCTCCCGTCGTGTTGTGGTTGGTGGTGCAGGAGCAACAGCAATCATCAGAAGTTTGTGTTGTGTTTCTCATCACTGTGGTAAAAGAGCGTCGTAGAATCAAAGTGGCGACCATAGTTGTACGATTAGGGATGAGATGAACGCGAGGCACAACAAATTTGAGTTCGTGAGTACATCGATCGAACTAGCTAGTTGCTATCGAGATTCGTCGTAGTGATTACTGCTGTGGGTGATGCTGATGCTGCCTTGGGGGCTGCTGCGACTCAGCACTTTAAACTCCGTCAGGATTCGATATGATAGTAATAATTGCACCAAAAGCA
This sequence comes from Neoseiulus californicus, assembly GCA_028455905.1. Taxonomy (NCBI): domain Eukaryota; kingdom Metazoa; phylum Arthropoda; class Arachnida; order Mesostigmata; family Phytoseiidae; genus Neoseiulus; species Neoseiulus californicus. The sequence goes on along the minus strand of JAMQGS010000005.1, from coordinate 14,741,852 downwards.
AGTAAATGCTTCTTCTGGGCTTGAAGCGCTCATACAGCAAGGGTTGATGACGACGGCTGCTGCTGTCGCGGCAGCAACGCAAATCGCTGCTCCCATAGTGTTGACCATAGGGTTCACGCTGGAGGAACAGATTGACGAAACTCGTTCCGGTGAAGAGCTGTTCTTCGACGGTTCCGCTGGCCGTTTCGCAGCCGATGCGGAGAGCGGATCTGCTGGAAGCTCATCGCAGCACACGCAAATGATTGCTTCGCGCGAACGAACGCTTCCTCATTTTTATTGTTCGCTGCAAACACTGTGCTATCAAACCTGAAATCAAGCCAAATCTCATGAACTTTCGATCGGGTGCATCAGAAAATCTGAACATTCGTCGGAGCCTCGGGAAGCTTCTTAACCGAAGCTTGCCAAGTCTCGGTGTGCGTCTCAAGCAGGTTCTCTCTTGTTGGGACAGTCAGCGTTCGGAAACTAGGCTCGATCTCGTCGTTGCCCTGATTCCCCGTGTCTTCAGTGACGACTTCTCCGACGATGAATGTGGCGAACGGGGTCTCTCTGACTGTTGGAGCGTCGCGCCGTTGATGACTAGAAATACGTCCAACTTACGCTGCCCAAAATCGCTAATCTCAAAATCCAGCTTCGTCGAGGCACAGTACGAGCACTGTGACGTTGACGGTTCTGAAAAAATTGGTATGCAGATCGGATAACGGTTAAGGCGTTACAAATGAATGACTGCCTACGCTCTCCGGTTCTCTTGACTTGCACAATGAACTCTTCTCCTGTAATCTGAGATCGCCGGCATCCTTTCACACAAGAACCGATATCTCGAGGCTCCGTAGGAACACCCCATATGCTCTAAATGTGGTCGATCCTGGTCGGGCAGATTAGCTGCATGTGAATACTGTCGTTCATCGCTCCCGGACCGTAATCGTGTCCAGTAAGGAAACACTCCAGGTCAATCACCTATAGTTGCCCAGTTCGTACAACGGGCATTCTGGTACACGGATCTTGTCTCTTGAGCCACGCTGGCTCCGTGACGTGGAACTTCCCGAAAATTCCAAGTGTACAACGATCGGCATCTTCCCTCGCTGACCGTGGACGCTGCTGGCTCCATAATGAGTGCTCTAGACTGCGGGGCAAATCTGAGAGGCAACGGAAGCGATTCTATTCCGATGCGTCAGATTTCCGGGCGATTGAAAAATCGATCAAATCCCATTGTTCTTATTCCAGACGCTAGAAGGACGCCAAGTTCAAGAAGCTGTGACCGGCCTCTTCCATACCCTGCTGTTTTTTAGGTCAACAGGAAAGGTTAGTGCCATGTTCATTCTTTCTCTGCTCCGGAAGATTATGTTCTAACAAACCTGAAGCGGGGAAAGGCTTGAAATATCTTGTCTCACTTGGTGAGGAAGGATTCAGTGCTTCATAATCTTTTTTAGTGCGATGGGTGCGCATAGATAGCTTTGAACAATCGTTCACGGCTCATGCGCAGTCGTTTCCGCACATCTCGAATTGCGCGAGGGAAAATGTTGCCTAACAGATGGATTGCCGTTCTTCACAGTACCACTACAATGAAAATGGCTCTAGCTATGGTATTGGAACCATTGGCTTCGAAGACGTGACCTGCGATTTCGTCGACTTCACTTACGTGAGTTTTCGTTCCCCATGCATTGCATTGAGATTTAACAAGAATTCGCTCAGTGTTGGTTCGGAGCGATTCGAGTTTTCACGCCAATTTTTTGTTCATCCTCAAAACGCAGGTGAGGGCATCGTCAGATGAGCTGAATCGTGATATTACTCAGGATGTGGCTCTCTTCAGCAACGCTCTTAGAAGTACTGAAGGAACGGGTGGTGTTCAAGAAGGTCAAATCCAACTAGAATTCTACCAAAAGAAGAAAATGCGTTGGCCGTTTAGCTACGAGAATATTCCCTGGGAGATCTGGATAATGAAAGTCAACATAGTCAACCTTCCCAACGAATCAGGTGAAGAGAAAATCCAAAAATACACCACGCGCATGGCGTCCAAAAGTTCCCGACAAACTTGAACGTTTCTGCGGAGATCTGGAAACTCACAATCGTCTGTAGATTGTGCTAGGATATACAATGTCGTTCGGTGTCTTTCTCCGAACGTTGAATCTAGCATGCGTGATGCGCTTGCCTCAACGTGTTTCTCGAGATCTTGACGCCGGTTTCCGTTACAGAGCGACAAAAACATCGTTGTACCGCTGGAGAAGAACTAGCAGAAGCTGTTTGCTCAGTTGCCTCTGCCATGAACCGCGATGACTTTGTGCCTCGAGCGAGGCTCCGTGAAGATCTTGACCTGATCTTCGAAACAAAGTATTCTGATATTCAGCCCTATCTTTTCAAGGTTGGTACTTGCTTCTTCTTCTATTCTCGAGTGGAGGCGCTCGGATCCGCGGTTGGAGTCGTATTCCGGATCAACCCGTCGCAGGAGGTCGTGACTAAATCGGATTCGTCGCGTTTCAGGTTGCGTATCAGACAAATCTCGAACCCACATCGCCATCGATTCCGTCAGCTGTGAGAAGAATTTTCCGCGATACGTTCGCCCTTTGAACGGAGCGATCAGAAAGCGCAGTTCCGTCAGATCCAAACACTCAAGACGATCTACTTGAGCGTTCCATTAATTACCACATTTACCTCGGCTAGACCCCACGCATCCGAGATGCAGGCCGTAGTTATTTCATCATTAATGATAACTTCATTATTATAATTCTGTCATACAATACGCGAGGATGTAGCCTGTTGTTTCATTTGAGAGGACTCACATCACATGGTCTCATAACAACAAAAGAGTTGCCGGAGTGCGTTTCCCCGTAGTAAAACGAATAGGGCCAGTAAGCTACCAACAGAGCAAGCGAAGAAGAGTCGACAGCGAGCCGCCAAGTGTCGGCGAATGCGATGGAACTTGAAGGGTGTCAAGAGGAGAAAGGAGAGCATATATATGGAAACACATTTGAGTACATAGTTGTACGCTGTACATCATGTATGATTGTATATAGTGCATTACTCGATGTTTCATTCAACAGCTCTGCAGTTCCAAAGAACAAGCGAACTGGAGAGCGGAGAATATTTCGGTGATTTGAGCAAGCGTTCTCTTCCTTCGTCCCGAGATGGATTCGCTCTTAGAACATTTAATAAACAGTTTTTCACTTTATTCATGATTGTTCGATCCGAATGAGGTTCTTCGTGCAGTGACGCCTCGACGCAGCCGCCGTGGCAGCAGAGGGACCAGATCATAGTAAGAACAGTTGTTGATGCAGGGATCAAAATTGGCGAGGGCTATCCTGTGACTCCATCCACGGGTTGGAACTAAGCAGTTATCGTAAAAAAAGCATCGCTTCCGTGTTTCCGAGTCATGGATCGACTCCTGTTGACGTCCAGCTCCGGTCCTCGGTCAGCACCTTTCTTCGTGAACGACGAAAACCTCGAGCTCTTCCTCACCTGACAGCAGCTTCTCAAACAAGACATTCCTATTTTGAATTTTCTCCTCGCGCTCGTGTCGCTTACGTGTCAAACTCGAAAGCGATGTAGCAGGCAGCCTCGTTAGATCGGTTTGGCTACAGCTTGGCAGCTGAAAGTAGTCCACGGCCTCCATTTTCTGCTGAGCGATGGAGTCATCCAGCAAAACTTTCGCTTCGGGGACGTCGGACTCATCCTGCATGGAGTCGTACTTCGACGAGCGAGGTGGCGCTCCAAAAACTCCTCCAAACGGGGTCTGGGGATGGAATAACGGCAGAAAATAATTCCACAAAGTTCGTCAGCATCGAAGGTAGCTCGTTGCGCTATCGATCCGAATTTTCACCTGTTCGCTTGGGGTATCGAGTTTCCGTCTTGTGTATGCCAACCTGCTCGTGGGCAGGCTAATGTTCGATCTCTTGAGCTCGTGCCTGCTGTAACGACACGCGTCACGAAGAGAAACTAATTTGAATGCTTCTTGAAGTCTCGTTGTCAACGTGACTTCAACAACCGTAATGAGCTTGAAGATCGCTTCGTGCGTTCCGTTGACTTACTAAATCCAGTAGGCGAAGGCGAGGAGAAAAAGAATCAGGAGACAACACGACCCAATGATAACAGCTGCAAGGAGTTGTAGAAGTCAACATCGATTAGCCTCCGGAGCTCCCAACAATTGTCACCGCGAAGGTCGTCAATTTGGTTCGCGTAGAATCACTCCGCGATTACGGAGATTCCGGAACTGACCTGAGGGACCCTCTACCGCTCCAACCGTTCCCAGAGTAGGGGCTTCTGTGCTCGATGTTCGGCTAGGTGAGATTCCTTCGTCGGAAACCTCGGAAATCGATTCCGTTGTCTCTTGAGTTTCCCGAGGTGTCCAGCTCGGAAGTAAATTTCCTCCTCTCAATTTTCTCGAGCGGACACGACACATGTTCACTCTGATTCCGATGAACGAGGATTTCTCCACTTCGATTCGGGCAGCTCCCACAGCTGATTCACGCAATGCTCTATCGGCTCTATGATGTGCACGTGAAATGCTTCATGTTGAGGAATACTTCCGATCGAGTCGGCGTCTTGTATATTCGTCATCTGAAGCGTAACAATCGGAAGTGTCGGAATCCGTTCCGAAGCTGATGATTGTACCTCGTGCTTCCAGAGATTCCCCGGCATCCGCAAACTGTTATTCATGGTGAGCATTCTCGGGCGCGACTATGGACGAAACAAGAAAGAGAGATACCGTCAGGCCAGGTGTTTCCTTTCTCATATAGTTGACGGTTTTGTGCGAAAGTTACACCATCGCTTCTCTAACTTATTTCCACAGTGGACTTGCTGCCGGCAAAGTCCACGCAGCTAGCCACTGTCCGTAACTTTTTGCGCGGAACAACTGCGATTTTCGTAGATGCCGTTCCGCACGCTCAAAGAGATCTAGATGTTGTTGACGGAATGCGTTCCATGAACAGATGATGCAAATCCGAAAAAAAAATCCTTTATGATTATGCGCACTGGTCCGATATTTCGCAAAGGAGAAACCTGACACGTACTGAGTTTTCCCGAAAACCCGAGCAAATAAGAAGACAATTCGACTGCTTTGGTCTACCGCTGTGTTCAATATTCCGACTGATCAAACTTTTTCACGAAATTTCTGTGCGCTCTTGATCGAGCAGTCAAATTTCCGAATGGATAATTCCGCGATGGAACTATCGAAGCGTTGATTGACGAGGTGGGCAAGTGACGTCATCAAGGGAGGAGGGCAGAGATTCAGGCTGGTTGCCTGCCTGCCTGCTGCGTGTCTGCGCACCCTCCCCTCAGCAGGTCGTCTCTGCTGCTCGCTCTGCGTGTGCTGCTGCTTGTGGTGGTTGTGCTGATGGTGGTCGCCGTCGTTGTTGTCGAAGTGGTGGTCACATCACACTGAGTTCTGTAAGTTTGAGGCCGACGCATCCCTCTTCCGATCCGGATTCACCTCAGGATTCGAAAAAAGAACCCTTTCACGGACCAGGCGTCTGACGAGACCCTGTTGTAGGAGAACCGACTGATTTTTGATCGGCTTGCGGCAGCGTAGCTTGGTGTGTCAGGTCTTTCCCCAATAAATTCGTTGAACTGGTCGCTACGTCGGAGATTCGGAAGATCCAGAGATAGTTTTGCTGACCACTCCGGCCGTGAGGTCATCGCGATAACACCACAATCCCGCAAACCATCGATGAAGACTCGTGCGGCAGTGATCATGCATCGCCCTCCCACGCGATGAACACGAGTTTGGGAGCAATAGCGCTCGCCGTGCAATGTGAGAGCGTTTTCCGCGAGACGCCTAGCGTGCTGGTGGACGTAGGCCACAAAAGAAGCTATAAAACAGCTACAGAGTGCTTCTAGTTCAACCGCCCGCTCCAGTGTCCTAGGTGAGTGCCTTTTAAGAGAGACAGAATATCTCCAGATGACGAGCGCCTACCTTCCCGCCTACCTGCCTGTCTGCTTGACTGAGTGAAATCATTCAACAAGCGTCGTTAAGCTGGGTCTATGCTGAAGGGGACTTTGAATTTTATGTAGTGCATTTCAAGCAAGGCCGGAATTGGCTTACAAGGCTAAAAGAGTTGTTATACAACCAACATCCTACCGTCTGAGGCGCACCTGACGGATCTGACGGCGCGGACACATTAGCGCTACGCACTTGTCATAGAAAACCCGCTATCGCAGAGACGACCGTGAGCGGAATATCACCGAGAGGGTTCCGGAACAAAAAAAAAACATATTCTTGATGTAGTCCGAGAGCATCGGGCAACATGAGGCGAGATCTCCACGATGATAGTATGCCTTATCTTGAAGGAGCCTCAAGTTCTGTACCAGAACGGGGAGCTTGGTAATACCTTCTTCGGGACAATCAAGCTGCAGCTCTAGTCGGGATTATGCTCCGACAACTGGTGGCATTGCTCGAACACGGAATGACTATCCCTGATTCCAGTTCCGCCACACTCGAGATTCCGAGGAGCACATCGAGTTCGAGAGCTGACTCGCTTCGGTAACCCGAGCTGTATGCTGTTCCCTGTTTGGATGCTCCGTTTTGTTGTGAAAGGAACCTCGCCGCATCGGGGTGATAATCACCATCTTCTATAATCGGATAGAAAGGACCATATCGGAACAGACTATCATTTTCGCCGTTTTCCGCGATCGACGTCGATGGATATTTCACTTCAGAGCGCTAGACACTTTGCGCTCTTATGCGCGGTATGACCCACTTTTTGCTATAAACGTGACTAGCTGCAGAGTATCAGGGGAACACCAGTATGTGCTCTGCATATCAATCCAATGCTCCAAAACTTTCGAAGACACTTTGAGAGAGCCGACAAAGCGTCCTTTGGAAAACCTTGCATCTTCGTGGTTTGTGAGATTGGAGCAAAGAGCCGCCGGAGCTTCAAAGGCTCTCTAGGCGACCGGAAGCTCATTTCAAGATGACAGAGAGAGCGATATGAGGAATCGTCATCGTTATTCAAGGCTCAAACAAGAGGAAGACAAATAATGGAACTCGGGTCGTTTTCTAATTTGAAGGCTTCAGCCTTCATTCTGAACATTCCAATGTTCGACCGCTTATACTGCTACGGCGATCCCCCCTCGTGAGTCTCTGCCATCGGAGGTTCATCGACAGTCCCGTCTCAATGAGAATTCCACATTGTAACAATGGTCTGGCGAGAGTGAAACAGCGATGACGGGAAGAACGACGTGACTTTCGCCGCGGAGATTCCTTTTCGGAAGTACAGCCAAGAATTTGCTTCGAGTCGGCGGAGTTATTTCGGTAGGGCCGATGTTTTAACAGCGTCCATTATTAACAGCGGGATTTCCAACTCGAAGTGTGAAGGGGTTGCGTGGCAGGTGTTCTCCCGGTTTTAATTTGGCCGCAAGAGTTGTTGACAGTCTTTGTGATCGTGAACGGACCGAGGGGTGTGGCTGGAAGCCTTCTTGACGGCCTTGGATTATGCGTTGATAGATATTGGCAGACATTATTTACAAGGCGAGCAAATTTCATTGCTATTTGTCAGGCTCACATTGCGTCGTCAACAGTGGGGTCACTTGGCGACAGCTCAACCACTGATTCGCGGTCAGTCCCATTTTTCATGATGCCGGACTTCACCAGATTCCCGTCTCCGATCATTCAATGCAACGCCAGAGCTAAATCGGGGCAGATACGAATCGAGTCCCCCGGTATTTCTGTTATGATCCACATGGTGTCATTTCGAAGTAGGTTCTTCACTGAAAGACCCCGAAAACGCACAGAGTGCTAATGTTGGCAATTTTCGTCGGGAAAACACATTGTGGACAACGGGTTCGTTGCACAAGGAAGTGTTTTCAACGAAATTACGGCATGGAACGCAAACGGAGTTGAACGGAGTCCGTCAGAGTCGCCTTGAAGCAGGTTCTCCGAGGTCCCTCGGTTGAATAGAACCGACCTATACAGAATAATACAACGACCGTCTCGGCTCCGTGGCCAAGTGTACCGAAGGGTGGCGTCGGCCGACCATTAGATTGACGCGTGGGCCTTCCTGTACCCAAGTTGACGAAGTGGCTACGAGGATACGACACAGAGCGACTCAGCTGATTAAAAACACTCCGGGCCCATTACTGCGTAGTTCCAGCTTTCGGCGACGATCCGAGAGGTCATGCCTAACCTCACAATCATCAGGAACAAGGGGTCATTCGTTATGAAAACGTGGATCGGAACTCTTCAGAAACTCCTCCCTCTGCATCGTGCACAAATCGCTCTAGACCTGAGACGGAATCGACCGAGTATTAAGAGATTCTATGTTCTTGTTTTCAGGTTCCTAGATGAGCCAGGTTCAGACGAGTGTGGAATTTTCTGTTGAACTTCAAAGATTCATCAATGTTGACCTTTTCCAGAGAGGGTAAGTGTCCAATTTAGAGTCGTGCTCATCCAACCGTGACCTTGATTTGTAGAAACGCTCGACAGCTTCCGACGGAACGCTCTAGATCTTGGTCCAGAGTTTGAGAGTGGGCGCCCGATATTGATTTTTTTCCGTCTCGTCGAAGGCTAGGTAATTTGTTCGATGGTTTGTACAAACAAGAAGGTCCCCAACAGTTTTGCGCTGCTGGAGCACCTTGACAGCAATATGCGCTCGAAGCCCTTGCAAGGGGGTCTTTCTCAAACTCGACGAATGAGGGGTTGCGCAATCCGCAGATGCCACGAGAAAAGTTAAGACCGCGGAAAGTGCCTACTGGCTTTGCCTTCCTCGGAAGGTGGCCTCCTGCAGGAAATCATATTTAGATGAGGTCGGTGATGCAGTCGGCGTCTCGTTGTCTCGAAATAGAAAAAGCCCGACCCAGTCCTGATGGTCGGAGGAATCGGAGGAGCGATGAGAGCCTTGAGGCAGAAATGTTTCGCATCACGTTCACTCGGGGCACACGTGCGCAACATTACTGTTTTCATGAGCTGAGCCCTTCTCTTGTCGACAATGTCCCCACGAACGAAAATCGCTGACCGAATCGTTGTTATCTTTCCAGGTTGTACCAAGTGCGGTCGACCTTGCGAAATTCGCCCCGGTTGCCGTCGAAGGTCGAAGTTATTGTTGATACCTCAAGTTCCACTAACCGATCAAATATCAATCAGTTACTGCTCAACTCGTACGTCATCAACGGACAGACGGCCGTATCGAAAACTTTCCAGATTTTGTATCGGAATGAAGAAATTATACTCGATGACGTTATCACGTTCAGAGTTCATTCGCTCGTCGATGGACACCGGGTAGGTTGGGCTTCCCTCAAGGATCTGATGGGTCAAGCATCGCATGGGTGGAACGCCGTGAAACTCTGCTCGGCTATTATTTCCATAGCTATCGTTCTGTCTCAGGATCGGATCACTCACTGGGAATTTTCTTGTTCCGCAATTCCAGGTGAAGGAACACCTCACCAAAGGCGACTTCCAGCTCCTCGTAGAGCTGTGGCATACCGATCAGAACTTTGGGTACGTCAAGTGCATGCTCCAATGCAGCTAGGAAATATCCCAGTCTGCGGACTCTCGGCATTTCTAACGAATTTCATGAGACATCTCTTTTCCTCCTCAACAGCGACGTGAGCCTCCACAAGCGCTTCCACTGCGTGTCAAGTCGGCATCTAATTTTGCATTTCGACGCTTTCCGGGGCCTCCATCACCACATACCTTTAGTATTTGATTATTTCCATTTGTCGGGCATCACGCTCACGATTCACGGATCCTTGGTCACGTTATGCCAGCCAGTTCAAGGGTAAGCCGACCGAAGTCGAGCGCGAGGGTCACTGAACACGGAACGGAATCCAGATAGGTCATCTAATATCTCCTCTAAAAATTTCTTCAGATGTGGGATGGGCCCATGGTTCAGCTCGAGTCCCCGATCGCGGAAATTTCAATCGACCGCGAGCAGCCAAGCGGGAATCACGATGGAGAGCGTTTATTTCCCTCAACAGGTAGAACTGAGGGCGAGATAGTTTCCTTAGTGCATTTCCCCCTTGACCCGCACCGAATAGCGGTCTTTCTTGTGTTGCTTGCAGATCCTTGGTTACAACCTGAGTATTTTTGAGTTGTTTCGAAGTGTAAGTGCGGTTTTTTCTTTCGCTACGAACAGAGTCGAAAGCGTTCCCGAAGAGTTTCGGTTTGGTTGCGCTTCTCATCATTCGAAACCGCACGCTGTTGGTCAACTCCACTACCCGACTCATGACTGTATGTTTCTACAACTTTCCAGACCGCAATGAAGAAGGCCGTGCGCCAGCAGAGGGCCTGCCTCGTTCATTGGGACATTTGTTTACTTATGCTGAGTGCCTGCGGATCTCTCGAACGCCGATTGCTGGAATATCTCAAGCTGCTCTCTCCTTGGCAGCAGTTGCAGCTCGAACAGTTAGAAGCTCTGAAGCTCAATGCCAACCTAAGGGAGTCATTGTCTGAAATGGCGAGACTCTGCATTGACTACCTGAAGGTTGCAAAACTTCAGCCGCCGCCTTGGGATAAAATCTTCAACGTGGCAAAGGTTCGTCAAGCCTTCCCGGATTCATTTCTTCTCCCATTTCTCTCTCTACCTTGACTGTATCGAGATCAATCGCCCCCTGGCTGTTTCCTGCTGCTCCGCGCGGAGAAGTGTACGCAAATCCTTGACAGTTGCACTTGATCCTGAATTTGCAGAATACCGACTGTGATGACGACTTCCTAATGATGGCCAACAGTGACATCGCCCAGTTGTGCGGGGCTCTCATCGTGTTGTGGCAGCAGTTCCTCCAGGTGGCCCTCCGTCAGGAGAAAATTAAACAGTTTCTGGCCCGACAGCGGCATTCGCAGCGCGTCAAGCGTTTCGGTGAAGGCTACTTCATTATCGAAAAGCCTCGTGCAGCCATCACGGCCGTCTGTGATTCGGGCAGCTCCCTCTTCAATGAAGTTACCGAAAACTTACGCAAATCCACTTACCTAAACACAATACCCCCACTGAGTATCGAGTGCCCGGAAACCGATGGTAACAATGAAACACTTCCAATCATCTACGAAGAGCATTACCAGGAGTTCAAAGCGACTCGCTTGTCTTGCGCCTCACTCGTGAGTCCCTCTGGTGGCGCATCATCCGCCGACCCGAAGGCTCCCTCCGCGAAGCTTCTCGCGACGCAGGCGTCTACTCTGGCGCGTTCTGTCGTCGACTCAGAAGTCACGGTGCGTCAATTGCTCATGAAACTCAACCAACACACCGCCAGCAAGGTACGTTTGGAGTATTGAGATAACTTCCGTTTTGTCGATGCTCAGCCTCCCGGGAGCTTGACATCCGGATTTCGTGGTGGAATCTCACGAAGTCATGATGAATGCTGGTTTTGCAGAACCGATTGAAGTCGCGGTTCTTCCGTCAACTGAAGAAGAACTCGCGATCGAGATCGTCGTCGAGCGATGCGATAAACAACAGTGAATCGATGCCGGATCTTGGTCACTTCGCCACAACGAAACTCAACATGGGTGAACTCGATCTCGCTTCTTTGAATCTCAACGAGCTTCAGGATAACTCAACCTCGTCTGCCGAGAGCTCCGCCAATAATTCTCTCCGAGAAGATGCGAAAAAGAAACGGAAGAAAATCAAGCATCGAAGATCAATTTCGAGCTCTCTCGTGTTTGCCAAACTTCTGCAGAATCAGAACAGGAAGGATTCTTTCGACGATGTCTTCATACAAGGTGAGTCTCGGCTTCCGGCAAGTGCCCGTCAAAGCAGAGCTCATTGGGGCGCTTCATACCTAACTTAGTGGATCTTGGTCGATATTCAGAGAAAAAATCTTTTGGACGTTTCATTAAAAGCTCCCTCAACCGTTTCGACGAGTACGATAGGCAGTACAAAGACGAGTTCAGGATACGGTGGTTCGAGTACGCCTCCCGGGACTCCGTTGCCACCGGAGGGCTTCCGTGATTCGCGATCGCCTCGTTCTCACTCCGATCCGCTCAGCCAGCAAGGGTCTCACAGCGGAAGTCCACCCGACGAGAGCGCCAGCGGCTGCAGTACCACGAGGGAGGAGACTTCACCTTCAGACGTTTCCAAATCACCTCCCGTTCCTTCGAACGCTCCCGAACCTCCCTCGACTCCAACACAGAAGACGATCGCCTGCGACGTGAGTACACCCAATTCGTTCTCAGGTGGTCAAATCTTTGGCTCCCGAAGTTCCCGCTGCTATCATGATGTACGATGAGCCGCGAATGTGCACTGGTTCGCGCGGGAAAGTTTGTGACTAAATCTAATCGAAATCAACCTGTGTTCCAGAAAAACTCTGAGGAAAACGTGGCCGCAGAGACCAAGGCGATGAGAGAGTCGGAGACGCGAGAAAAAGCCAAGGAAAAAGATCTTAAAATCGAAAACGCACCCGCTGAGGTTGAGGGGACCAATGCAGCAAAGCATGCGGCTTCAGCGAGCGAAGAGGTAACTCTTCGTTTGGACGATGCACAAATTCATCCACCGATTCATCTGTGATGTTGCTCGTAAAACTGATGTCTCGATCGAATCTTTTGTTTGCAGTCGAAGAGTAGGCCAGCTCATACGCGAGATGAGAACGGGAAAACCGAAAAAGGAGACGAGACCTGTCAATCGCAGGTGGAGACCGGTGACCGCGGCAAGACTGCGCCGGATAGCAAGAGTATCGATGCAGGAGAAGGTTCGGAAGGCGCGGTTGCTATGAAGCCGAGCGCTAGGACGAGCAGTATTGGGAAATGCTCACTTGAAGTTGAAGGAACGATGTTCTTTCCCAAGCCTCCGAAGGAGTTCGCTGAGCCGACTCCGAGCGAGAGCAAAGAGCTCCCGAAGCCGGCAAAAGCCACTAAGGGAGCAGACCCCGCGAATGCGACGTCTGCCTCCAGAGCCAAGCCGCTTCTCTCGTCGCTGCAAAACGCTTCCAGGGTTGATTTCAAAGGTGAGCACGGTGTTGTGCCATGCTGCGAGCATGGACAAGATTCCGCAAGGCGACAACAAGACTCTCTGATCTTTGCCGCAAAATTCCAGATCCCCAAAAAGATGAGTCATACCTGAACGCCAAGTGCACCATAATGGAAATGCTCACGGACCTCGAAGCCAAGTCCGCCGCAGCGAGTGCGTGCGCTGGAGCTTCGCTTCAAAGCGGCCTTTTGTGCGATTTGGATGAGAGCGAAGAAGACGGAGTTGCCTTCAGAAGAGCTTCAGCCATTGGTTCAGATCTTCTCGACTTCGTGCAAGCGAAAGAGGACTTCAGGCAACAACTGAATCTGCCTTCGTGGTTATGGTAATCGTCTTCGCCTCCATCCCTCGCACTCAATCCCACAGTCCTCTTGTGTGGCGTAACAGTTTTCCGGATGGGTTCCGGGACCCGACTGGCGGCTAAGCTTTGGTCTCTTCGATTGCAGGTGCAGCGACTTCCCAAATCTCGCATCAAATATTCCCTACTTCTCTTGTGATTCAGATCTGAAAGCCTTCAGCCCGGACGGACTCCATCTCGTAATTTGTGTTCACGGTCTGGATGGCCACAGCGCCGATCTACGTCTCGTGAGAACTTATCTCGAACTCGGTCTTCCCACGGTGAATTTCGAGTTCCTCATGAGTGAACGTAATCAGGGGGAGACCTTCGAGAATTTCGAAACTCTCACTGATCGGCTGGTGGCTGAAATCGTTTACCATATCGAGGTCTACGCGCTCAAGCCGAACAAAATCAGGTTGGTCGAGTACGATTCGTTGAGCTTGGATTGTACTACATCTCACGTCGATCAGGATGAAGCAAAATCAATTCGAGACTCCAAGGGACCTCATGGCATGAATCCCGGAGCTAGGACGAAATTGATTGCTCTGATTTGCAGTTTCATCGGTCATTCCCTGGGCAATATCATCATACGAGCAGCGCTACACCGGCCTCAACTCAAACCATACTTGAAGAAACTTCACACATTTCTTTCATTATCCGGGCCGCATCTCGGCACTCTCTTCAATAGCAGCGGTCTCGTCAACATGGGTGAGTTCTGAACGATGCTGGCGGCCGCTTGTTACACGCGATGTCTCAGCCAAGCCGCGGTCGATCACGAAAGGAAAATTTCTCAGAGGACTCGTCTCGATTTCAGGCATGTGGTTCATGCAAAAGTGGAAGAAATCTGGATCACTACTTCAGTTGGCAATGAAAGACGCACAGGACATCCGGCAGACGTTCCTCTATAAATTAGCGCAAATGGGCGGCCTCGAGCACTTCAACCACATATTGTTGTTCGGATCGTCACAAGATCGTTACGTGCCCATTCATTCCGCGCGGATAGAGCTCTGCAAGGCCGCTATGAAGGACTCCACAAACGTTGGTGAGTCGCGGGCGTGTCAAGGTGTTCTCAATCGCTTTCGCCAGCCTCAATGAAATGCTGAAAGGAAATTTTCTCCTGACAGGTGCGGCGTACCGAGAAATGGTTCAAAATCTGCTAAGCCCGGTGATGTCTCGGTCTGGAAAGAGCTGCCAGTTTGTGCGCTTCGACGTGCATCATGCGCTGCCGACAACCACTGCAAACTCGCTGATCGGACGCGCAGCCCACATCGCAGTTCTCGACTCGGAGCTCTTCATTGAGAAGTTTATGGTTGTCACTGGCCTCAAGTATTTCTCTTGAACGTGTTTTCTTCTCTTGAACTCTCGTGTCTCTCATACGATGGCATACAACAAGCTTCTTTTCTGGAGCACATTTTCTAGTCTGATCTCACTAGTCGACGAATCTATTGAACGTGAGCAAAGATAGCCGACGAGACTCAACTCGACTCGAAGAAGCGATCTACGACTCGACTGAAGTTCAGTGGAGGATACGTCTGATTCATCTTCGCCAGTCTTACGGTACTCAATCGATCTCTTCTTCTCCGTATTTTCCGCGTCCCGCTAAACTCCCCAAAAATCAAGCAACAGCCATCGCCTCTGGCTGTTATTGGATGGTATTGGTCGCGGTCCTCGATTATATTTACTAAACGATAGAGAACTTATACAAAATTGATTCCTGACAGCAGCTATTGAAGAAAATTTTGTTCTGGCATGCTTGCAACTTGGCCGGCTTGTGAGGATGCAGCGTTTTGATGAGTTCCTAATGGCTCTTCCGTTGGATATCTTCAACAAGTGCCATGGAATCACAGACATCGAGGAGGAGAAGCCAACCAAACGACATGAACTCATTTAGTAACTCAACAGAGAGCAACAACTCGTGATTGCACTCGGTCGTAATTCTTCGGACAAAACTCATGACAAGAAGGAACAAGTTATAGTAACGATACATAAATCCACTTACTCTGCCTTTGAGCACTTGGACGGAAACGACTCGAATAAACGATGAGATCGTGTAGATCCAGAAGTTTTTTTTTCAATCTTGACCACACAGGATACCCGATTCAATTCCTGTCGTGGAGGGATCTAGGATTGATTCGCATGATATTTTCTAATCCTCCTCACTTGACAATATCCGACGTCGAGGTCAGCTATTCGACTCGATTCGACGATCGAGCTCAAAGAGAATGCAACCCACTATGGCGCGCCCACCGTAGAGCCCCAGGTACGGTTTCAGAATGAATCGAGACGAAACTATGAACTACGTTTAGTCGGACCCGCGGGCCGTCGGACGACAGACCGGCACAGCAATCTTTGCCCGCAGCAGCGGAATCAAAGCTTACAACGTGTACGATTATTCGGCGCAATCGACTCGCATAGTTTCTTGAAACTGACCGTCATCAACGGATATGAGTGTAATCCGCACTCAACAACATTGACCCATCCAATAACGTAGTCGCAGATAGTTAAACTCCGTTAATCTACATACGGGAAACATTTTCCGTTAAACTACATACGGGAAATATTTCCCGTGAAAATAATTACCGGCTCGATTTTCGTGTTCTTTTCCCGGCGTGAGGCCTCTTGGAGAGAAGGGTGGAGGGGAGGGTGATTGGGAATTCCATTGCCCGATGGATGACCGGCCTCAGAGTTCGATTCTCAAGTGGGTAGAGATCTGTGGAGACCAAAATCTTTTCAAGCTTCGTTGATGTAGGGAACAGAACGCCTAAAAACCCTTCATGTTCATATAATATGTATATTCCCATTGAATCGGAGGGACAATCCCACGAATCCGGGACTGATTTTTATTTTACGACGGCGCATGGAGTATCTTGACGAATGAAGCGCAGCACGACGGCGGCTCCTGGTATCCACACCTTCGTGACGTCCACGGCGCCTGTATAAGTGATGCTCGATGCTTTTGTGTTGAGTACCGCAGTGGACCTAGAAATGAACTTGCGCCCTACAACACTATTGGCTCTCGGAGGGGAGAAATCTAGAAATCGGGATGCAAGTCACGCAAGCTTTTGTCTGGTTGGAAATATCTGAGTCTACATCTAAGATCCTAGCATGACAATTGGAACTCTATGGACTCCCGGTACCTAAAATGCACGAATCGTTCAGATCGGATTTCGGTGGATCGAAACCGCAGCACCCTTCCAAAGCTCCGCGCTCAGATTTACGCCGCGCTCGAACTAACGTTGCGCTCAAACTTACGCTGCGCTCAAACTTACGTTGCGCTCAAACTTACGCTGCGCTCAAATCTACGCTGCGCTCAAACTTGCGCTGCGCTCAAAATTACGTTGCGCTCAAAATACCGTGCACCCATACGGCCGCCGCCGTTTTGTCGACGCCATTTCGCCGCGGCCGTTTCGGCGCGAGACATTTCGTCGCTCCATAGCGATCCATTGGCGACCAAATGTTCCGCGACGGAACGGCGGCGGCGCAATGTCCCGCGACGGAACGGCCGCGGCGAAACGGCGTCGACGGAAAGTCGTAGGACAGTCGTAAAGACCTTCCTTTTTTTTGTAGATATTTTGGAAGATAGCCCTAGAATCATGGCGACACACTGGCGCCAATGAGGTATGCGTAAGTGTTTACACAATCTCAGATCGGGTCGACATCTGGGAAGCTGTTGAAGCTAGCTTTCGGTCGAAACTCCTGGGCCTCCAATGATCGTCTCGTTGATTCCCTCCGCCAGACGAACCATAAAACCCGGGCCGTGCATAAACAATCCAGCTGGCCTCTTTGGTGTACGCCAGAACTGCGTCCAGACGGAAGCACATTCCTATCTATCTAGATGCCACTTGAAACCCAGACGATCTACGCAGACGGAATTCACAGTTGCTTCAAAATATGTTCCGCTTAGTTTGACTGGTTCCGCGAATGGTTTCTTGAAACTGACCGTTATCAACGGATTCGAGTGTAATCCGCACTCGACAACACCGACCCATCCAACAACATAGTCGTAGATAGAACACAGTTTTATTCAGTAAACTGGCGTAGACGTTGATAAGCACGTTAGCAGTGAACGTTGATGAAAACTTCGACACGAACGCGAATCGGGACAATCAGCGACCCATGTCGGGGCATCGCTTTCCCTATTGCTCTCATATTCGTTAACGGTCACTCTCAAGAAACTATTTCCGGAACCCGTCGGACTAGTTACGGAAAACATTTTCAGTTGAACGAAATGCGGGGAATATTTTCCGTAGAAAGAATTACGGGAAATATTTTCCGTAGGGTCTACGACTTTCCGTCGACGCCGTTTCGTCGACGCCGCCGCCGTTTGGCCGCGGCCGGTTCGTCGCGGGACATTCCGCAGCCGCCGTTTTGTCGACGCCATTCCGCCGCGGCAGTTTCGGCGCGAGACATTCCGTCGCTCCATAGCGATCCATTGGCGACGAAATGTTCCGCGACGGAACGGCGGCGGCGCAATGTCCCGCGACGGAACGGCCGCGGCGAAACGGCGTCGACGGAAAGTCGTAGGTCCTTGTCATCATAAAGTGGGGTCTAGGACAGTTTGGCGCGAGCGTTTTGGCGCCAGCCATTTGGCGCAGGCAATTTGGCGCGACCTATTCTGGCGCGGGCGATTCGGCGCGACCCATTTTGGCGCAGCCGATATTCTCCTAGGAAGGTGAGCCTCTTTCATGGGCACATTCCATCCATCCTCGGATTCTCGCGGGCAGCATCGAGAAAGCCGTTAACGAATGAATTCTGCTTGAGATCAGAAATTGAACACGAAGTCTTGTTGACTCGAGGACAACTGTGGGCTTTGGAAATAATAAAT
Source organism: Neoseiulus californicus (assembly GCA_028455905.1). Taxonomy (NCBI): domain Eukaryota; kingdom Metazoa; phylum Arthropoda; class Arachnida; order Mesostigmata; family Phytoseiidae; genus Neoseiulus; species Neoseiulus californicus. The sequence continues at coordinate 14,723,818 of JAMQGS010000005.1, read as the reverse complement.
TTGTTTATTTTCACCCTGGTCGGGTAGTACATCTTATCTACCGGAGGGCGGAAGCTGTGTTAGGGACCGATGGGCGCTTCGGGTGAGCTTGACACCAGAGCACGTGCAAGATCCCACAACATGCACGTCAGCCGAACTGCCGGTCACCACCACTCATACCTATCCTTCCCCACCCCGGCGGCCGGCGGGGATCGAACCGCCATCGAGTCTTGGTTACATGGATTAGCACTGGCAAACGGCCGTTTAATCCCCTTTTCGGACACACGGGTTGAATCAACTCCAACCAACGGTGCCTAGGTGGAGGGAGGGACCTCGCGGACCCAACCCGTCACCAGGGGGAACGAACCGAACTGCCATCCGTGCTCCTTGACCCCAAAACTCAGCCCCGCAGACGCACGGTTACAGTCCCCCGCCAAGGGGACCGGCACTTTGGAAATGCGTAGCGCAACCAGATAAAATATGACCGTACCAGGATGAAGATGACTCCTATGCCGAACACCCGTGACCGGGAACATGCAGTAGAGAAACGAACAAGCAGTTGGAACGAAAAAGCACCATGACGCCAGCCCGAGCACTGTCTGCTGGGGCTCGAAATTCTAACCCGCCACCCTACCACCAGCGACAACGCCAGCCGCCCAACAGGAAAAAGAAACAAGATTCTGAATGAAATGCGTATGACGCTTCTGTCCTCTCCGACATTTTGTCATTGATTTAGAGATAAGGGCACGATGCCCGCGCCAAAATGGGTCGCGCCGAAACGCCCGCGCCAGAACGGCTCGCGCCGAATCGCTCGCGCCGAAAGGCTCGCGCCAAAACGCTCGCGCCGAAACGCCCGCGCCAAATTGTCCCTGTCCCCATAAAGTGACCCGTCGGCTTAGGATATCTGGAGGCCTTCCTTTTTTTTGTAGATATTTTGGAAGATAGCCCCAGAATCATGGCGACACACTGGCGCCAATGAGGTATGCGTAAGTGTTTACACAATCTCAGATCGGGTCGACATCTGGGAAGCTGTTGTAGCTAGCTTTCGGTCGAAACTCCTGGGCCTCCAATGATCGTCTCGTTGATTCCCTCGTCGACGCCGTTTGGCCGCGGCCGGTTCGTCGCGGGACATTCCGCAGATGCCGTTCTGTCGACGCCATTCCGCCGCGGCAGTTTCGGCGCCAGCACAACGACTGAGTCTATTGCGCTGTGTGCCTTCACTTCGTCACGTTATCAGTGCATTCTCTGTTACCTGTTTTCGGCGTACGAGGCCATTGAGTCTTCAGTTTTGCCACGTTCGGTGCAGGAATCGAGGCGCTAATGGTTAGTGTTCATTCACCTCCGCGGTCGAATTTTAACATCCTGGTAAGCCCCGAATTCTAAGGAGCCAAACCTGGAAGAAAACGATTTCGTTCTCTTGTAGGACCAAGAAGAAACCAACTCGATGGCAGAAAACAGTTCGAGTACCCAGTTTTCTCATACTACGAAACTGAAGCTCGATGACAGAGGCGAAAATTTTCTTGCTTGGCGTGACCGTGTGCAATCATTTCTCCAGACCAAGCCCGATTGCTATAAAGCTACAATGGGCACTCTGCCTCCAACTAATCCAAATTTCGCTCAAGCCAACCTTTTGGCAAAGACAATACTTTTGGACTCGATGTCTCGACCTCTGATTGACCGTAAATTCCGTGGCGTCACCTCCACTCCCACTGCTGCAGATATATGGAATAGCATCATTGAAGAATTTGACAAGAAGAGCGGTGCGAGCAAAACCGCAGCTACCATTCGAGTCATTTTCTTCAAATACGACCATTCTCAGTCCCCTCTTGCGAATGTTCGCAACTTCCGTTCTCATGTTCACGACGCAGTCTCTGCTGGGGCGACCATCTCGAATGACATGTTAGTCACAGCTCTGCTCGGGGCTCTGCCACCATCTTGGAACAGCTTCGTGCGGACCTTCCTTCAGGCGGAAGACAGCCATCGCACCATTTCACGCCTCTATCATCTCATAGAGTCTGAAATAGCTCAAAGAACCCTCTCTAAGCATCCAACGCAGAGCAACCACCGTCATGCAATCGTCCCTCAACAGTTCAATCACCGTTACACCAATCAACCCTCGCGAGCTGATCATCAGAACCACTCCAGCTTAAACTATAGCAATAATACGATCGGTACAAACAGTGGCGGACCGTGCCTGAGTGCCGCCCAGGACGGACCTCGGAAAATCCGGGAAATCTGGAAAACGTCGCCCCCTAGAGAGGCCTCCGAAGCGGAGCGACAACCAGGAAAACGACTCGTCATAGGGCATAAATCAGTGAAATGCCGCCCCTCGGGAGTGCCGCCCAGGGCAGACAAACCCCCCCGCCGCCCCCCCTACTGGGTCTTTGGGTACAAATCCGAGCAATCCCAGATTCAACCCCCTCAATCACAATAACCGCTCCCATTCGAACCAATACGACAACGCTTATCGTTCAAATTCACCTGCCAACAACAACCATTCGTCAACTCACGTGCGAACAAAGACTACGCATCGGATGATCGTTTTAAAAACTCAGGGAATGGGAGGAAACATCAACTTCCACAGCAATCACTCGATAGATGTCCGTATTCAAACGGACTCCACAATCTTCTCAGGTCAATTTCCTCCAGAGATGAACCTAGCTGAAGCCTCTACATCAAACATGCATGTGCCGCCTCCTGTTCGACATGATGGCTCCCGTGGCCTCCCCCCCTGGGCACGCCCCTGGCCTCAGCCCCTCCCCAACCCCCTACCCTATCCCTTTCGTCGACCTCAGCCCTTGTCCGGGTTTGAGCACTCATCCGACGGGACTGAACTGAATTCCGGACATGCTCTCAAGATTTCTGTTGAGACGACTTTGAACCGCTCTCAGATGATCTCTTCATCCTCCAAAGAGAGTGCTCTGACCCGAGAGAGCGTTTCGCATTTGTCGGCCATTGTGACAGAAGCGACAGTGTATTACTCCCAGAAGGGGGATGTGAAGTGTACCAAAGCTCCGCATGCGTCTTGATGACCTTCAGTCCACTCCATAGCTGCGGGACCTAATGCGATAGGTAGTCATGGGCACGGATAGAAGTTTTCCTCCAATGTTTTCCCGGAGATTCACGGCATTTTATGCTTCCCATTACTTTTCTGTGGGGAAGTGTTGGAATCGGTAGTTATTCAGCTGAGGAAACGGCGTGAGCAACGTGTCGATTGTAATTGCGCCTGCGCAAGCCGGTTAATAAAACTGAGCTGCTGCGGCAGCCATGATATATTCTGTCATAGTTCCGATCAGAGCAATACGTGTTCTCAATCACTTAGTTAGCCACGTAGTAAGATTTAGCCCTAGCTCATCTTGGGTGTCAACAGGAAGCAGCGGGGAATTCCGTGTCTCCTCACAGATTTCGTCGCGAGCGTGAAAAACTCCCAGCCCTACTCATAGGGAGTCTATGTCACACGGTCGCAATCAATATGGCGGCCCGCCGCTGCTCTAGCTGTTCGGCCATACAGCCAGCTGTAGCTCCGAGCGCCCTGCGCTTGAGTTAGGCCACGAAGTGCTCGAACCAGTGGCGTAACCAGGGGGGTCGGCTGGGGGGCGGTCCGCTCCGGGCGGCACTTTCGAGGGGGCGGCATTTCGCTGATTTATGCCCTATTGCGGGTCCTTTTTTGGTTGTCAATCCGCGTTCTAAACTCGAGCTAACCTCTCCTAACCAATGCGCTGACTTCAGGCTCCGCCGTGAAACGGCGGGCGATCTAGGTAGCCCGCCATCATGATTGCGACCGTGTGACGCGTGCCCCTCATGAGTACCTGTTTCCTTGAAACAATAATTATGTTTTCGATTTATTCGACTCTCGGGGGAGGGTTGAAAATGGAAAAAATGGAACGGCAGATCACGAGAACCTGCGAACATCGAGGCTGAATGGGCTCTCGCTCGGACCTGCGTTCCGCGGAAAACCGGGCGTATTACCAGGACAGTCTCCTTGTTGTTGTTGGGAAAAATTTTCATATGAGGGGAGTTGCCGGTGTCGGACAGGGAGCTCACGGCGGAGTTCTCGAGAAGACTTGATCGACGAGACAGTCGAGTGGTTCGAGCATTGTTGGTCACTGCTTGTCCGGATACAAAGCCACATGTGAAGCTGTCTCGGAGGGCATGTTGCGGGTTCAATCCCTGCAGCCGGCTATTCCGGGAACGACCTCCACGGTTCCCAATCCCTACGGGCAAATACCCGAATTGATCTCTCAGGCCATACCCTACCGGATTCCACTCCCTCAACCCCCGCATCATGGACTCTTGAAGCTTCTTGCGGCTGGCTGAAGGAAGGGGATGACGACGGGAAAAATCGCCGCTCATCAGAAATCTGCCGCCGGAGGCTCTAGCCATATTAGCCTTACGGGAAATCCGGCCCTGCCCGCGGCCCGCTTAAATTGTCGGACCGTCCATGCATGAAGACCGTGTGCTCACATCCGTCCGGCACTCACTCAGAGCATCTGTTAGAATTTCCCGGGCTTGTCCCGTGGTTTCCAGCCAGAACTACGATATTCAACAGCAGGAATCAGATTATCCAGAGTATTTTGGAAATTCAGGAGGAAGGAATATGAAATGTCCGTCGCGCGAAACACAGTTCTGAAGTTGAAGAGTCATATCTCATAAATACCAATTTATCAACAAAAGAGGTACAGTCTCGCCATTATGTTGCCTTGGATGCTCCCTGAAAAGACGGAGCAGTTAGGTTCCATCCTCAAAATCAGATATCTGACATCCATATCTCTCACCGCGGGAAAAAGCGAATTTCATCTCACTTTTTGTTTGTAGTACTCGTAGAAATCTTTCTTCGTGGCGGCCGAGTAGTCCTCTATGGCGTCACAGACAGACTGGTTCGGAATAAAAGAACTCGGCTTAGATTCAGAGCTCGACTGGTGAAGCCTTGGAGGAGAAGAATAAGCTTTGGCACTAGCAGCGAGGTCATGCAGTGACTGCGATCACAAACCTCTCTAGCGGCGGTGAATTCTCCCATGACATCCACGTTCCCGGCCTCTTTCCGGAATTGTTCGATGAAAGCTCCGCGTTTGATAAGTTTATCGTACATGAGCATGGTTTTCGAGAACAGAGATGAGATCGAGGTGTGATTGGCGAGCATCAGACCGGAAACCCTGAACGGTGTTTTGACATATGGCGATCTTCGCGATAGGCAAACCCGGATACCAGCAGGCGCCCACGGGATGAAACTCGCGTATCGACGGTCTCGCAAGCGTATTAGTGACGAGTGCAACTGCAATACATGAGCATGTCGATGAAGAAAGATTCAGCGACGAGAACAGTTTGAGATTTTATCTCGACCAAATATCTCGATCCGGAACTCACGTCAGATGTATCAACGTCTCCTTGGATGATGTTCAGTAGGTTGACATAGCAATGCTGATTGCCGCTGAAGTTAGTCGATACCATCATGTTCTTCTGTTGTAGGAGCCTCCTCATGACGTCAAGAACAGTGGTTCGTTGGACTGCCTGTTCTTGGTCGTCAATCATCAGAGGCGTGAATCCTAAGATTGGATGGAAAGTTGGTGATTTCAGAATAGGAAAATGAAGAATAACGTCGACCATAGCCATCTCTCTCCGCCATGGCTCACCTGTCATGAGGAAATGCAAACTCTGGACGGGGATGAGCGGGAACAACAAGGATTTGATATCGGTGTACAGCGCCGACGGGAAGCGCATGGTTGCCGTTGAAAGTGACATAATATTTGACACCATGTTGTTCACTTGAGTGAAGGATGGATTCTGTATATGGAGCCTGCAAAGATGCTCGGCATGATCGTCTTTCGAAAAAAAATATTTTACATGAACTACATCTCCAACTCTCTGGTGCCACAATCGTGACTTCCAGATGTCTCACCTCTCACAGGCTATCCTGTTCAACGCCGTGTTATCGAGGACTATACAGCAGTCGGCGAATTCAATGAGGCGTCTGAGAGTCAACATAGAGTTGTAAGGTTGAACCACGACATCGGCACTGTCGTCCTGGTTAGGGAACACTGAGTAAGTCTGAATGAGTTTCTTCGGAAAACGATCCTTCACTTGCTCGATCAGATAGCTGCCCATCCCGGATCCGGTTCCTCCAGCGATCGAATGACAGAGAACGAAGGCGTCCAAGGAGTCAACATTCTCGGTTTCTCTCTCGAGAATTTCCAAGATCTTCGGAGGAGAAAAGCTCAATGAATAAGATCTCAGCTATGGCTATCATAGATGAAAGGAGCGAGACCTCCGCGAGGCCTTTCTGCCGCTATGGCGCTCGCCCGGGATCTCACCTCGTCTCTGAGTTGGCGCCCTTGGCAGTATCCTGACGCCCAGTTGTTGCCCGCACCACCTCCTGTTTTGCTCACGTAAATATTTTCACGGTTGTAAAGTCGTTCGTATTCTGAGTTTAGTATGGTGTTGATCACGCGAGGTTCCAGATCCACTAACACCGACCTGTTGGAATGGTAAGCGGGAAACCTCAGCGGGAAATATGGTGAACTCCAATTCCAGCATCGGTATAGTGTTCGTTTCTCATTGTCATACTCTATATAGCTGTACCGACCGTGGGATATAGTGATTGTCATCAGCTTGATAGAAGAAAACGTCTTTGCAGTCACCGATACTGTCATCTGGGTTGGTTGCGATGCCCTGCGGAGAAATACCGTGCTCCAAGCACAGCTTTTTCCAGAATTCGAACCCGACTGTAACGCAAGTAGGCTCTCAGTACTCGAAGGTGACGAAGGTTCGAAAACCAAGCGTGAGAATCACGGGAGAGCTCCAATCAATGTAATGTTTCCGTGGTCAATCCGTGGCCTCCGATCAGTCGCCTAACTCGATTTGACACTCACTTTGGTTGCCACATTGGCCGGCTTGGATGGTCACGATTTGCCGCGACATCGGTGAGATCAACTGTGGCTGGATGTGATGAATCGGTGAGGTACCTCAGCTGAGGAAGTTGTAACAAAAGGTTTTTTTTCGTGATTTGCGTACGGTACGAGACAGTGTTTTCTATTGACTTTCGCGTCTACACTTCTGATGCGCGCGTCAAAACTCGTGGCGTCGTCTGCTAGTGCTCTCTCCCGCTCCACAAGCGCGCGCCACGGCATTTCGCGCGCGAGAAGGGTCTTGAAGTCTGGGAATGGCTTTAGGTCATGGTCATGGTCTAACCCTCAGGCCCTCTGGCACCGGCGGGTGGATGCTATTCTACGCGAAATCCCGGTTTTTCCTGAATCCAATCACTTTTGGTGTTTTGGTGCGAAATTTCAAAATTTTCTCACAATGCCCTTCGTGATCGATGGAGCATCTTAATTTTTTGAGAGTGGTGAGTTGAGATGAGCCTTTGACCTCGATCTGGATCTCACTCAGGTCTCGACAATCAGAACGTCAAAATCCGGGGACAAAAAACTCATAAGCCCATGGAAATCACTCTCCCGTGATAGGAAAACCCGAAAACTGCGGAAACTCTGTGTTTGCTCAGTGTTCGCATCAATCAGTTCATGTCAGCTCGAATCAGCTTTCAATCTTTCATCGGACTAGAATCAAAGGGTTACGATCCATGGCGGTGGCGAACCCATGACAGTATCCGGAGAGGATGCAGATAGCCGACAGAATCCACATCGTCGACGTAATTTATTCGAACCATCTAGTTGCGATTCGGTCATGAGTGGTTTATTCATTCGTCATTTTTCAGTCACGGCTGGCCACGGAACTCTCAGGGCCCAAGTATTCAAGGTAGCGAGCCTATGGCATGGAAGCCGTAATCGTCGTTGAAGTCACACTTCGTTACCTAGAATAATCCTCTATCACGTTTGTCGAGAACAACATCTTTGCAACTTTAGGTCAACTATAAACAGAGATGCTCGGTGCGATGGCTTGGAGTGCTCATCGGCCCTTGCCCGGCTGCCGGTAGGCTGTACTGGCTGACGGAGATGACTGTTCCGGACTGTTCATTCGGAGGATTTTCCCAGCAAAGAAGATTGAGCCCGTTTGTTTATGAATGACGAAGAAAACGAACGGATGTCGCACGTTGAATGACGGGTAGCCTGGAACGGGTCACACAGGAAGAGTGAGCGATGAGTCATCAGGAGAATCATAGGATATCGGTTTGTTAGCTGAGGTCCAGCTCATCTCTCAAATCGTGCTGCCAGGACTTCGAATATTGGAGCGCTGTTTCAGAGATGTGAACATGAAATTGATCGAATGGTCGAGACTCACGGGAATAGTTTATGATGGCTGCAGTCGAGATCGCGACCGCCTCTGTCCCTCGCTCGTCGACTCGGATTTTGGCTTCGTGCACCACGTCATCGACAACGAGCTGTCCTTCAGGATCCAGCTGAGGGAGATCAGCTTTTCCTGGAACAAGGTGGGAAGGGGTTATATCCCGAAGCAGCTGTTTACCTGATCAAGAGGTGAAATGCTCAATGTTCAGAACTATTCGATTCAAATGCACCTCTGATGAAGAGATCCTTGATGCCCAGGTCATACAGCTGTTTCTTCAGATGATAACTCCCACGCACGCTGAATCGCGGAATATGCAAATCGATCGACTCATTGGTGTAGGTCGGCAGGTCTTCGAGGATTTTTCCTATGTTCAAGTTCTGCACCATCTTGTCCACGCCGTTGGGGTCTCTCGGGAGAAGAACGAGCATTACGGTGATGTCACCCTCATAGGGGAGCTGGATGGCGTCGGCATCGAGTTCGGGTAGCGTTTTGACGAGGAAACTGTCGCGCATATACATCATCTTTACGGGAACTTCTGATACACCATCGTTGAAGAACGTCGAATCGAATGAGGACCTGATCGAGAACGGTTTCTTCCAGAAACCCTTGAAGTACACCGCATTCGTGAGGACGACACGGGTGGTTGGACTCACGCTCTCGATCGGGTTGTTGATCTGATTCTTTGTTAGAGATGTAATCAGATTGTTCATCTGTGAGACAGCTTCTCCGGGCTTGCTGAAATCGATATTCTCGACGGACCCACCGAAAACCTCTGTGATCAGCGCGCGGTACTCCTTTGAAATATTTAGCCCCATCTGAGCGAATATGAGATTCCCCAGCTCAAACGTGACTCCCTGCTGTTTGCTTGCCTTCCCGGCTTCAGTCAAGAATTTCATCGGGGTGATGATATTCTGCGAATCCAGTCCGAGCTCATCGTAGTGTAAAGTCTTGGCAAGCTCTGCTTTCGTATTGCTTGCCGCGGCGAAATACAGCATTCCCAATGCGACTGAGAGGGAAACCGGTGCCATGATAGTGTTGTCGTGTTCCGATAGAAGAGACTTCATGAGGTTCAGACCGAATTTGTTGCCCGCCATTATAACCTTTCGTGCTTCTTGCAGCTTCTGAGGGTAGAAAAAACAGACTGACATTCCTCTTTGAGGCAATATAGATTTCTTGAGCACAGGAAACGTTCCTCGTCAGATTTTCGGGGATATTCGGACTCAATGCGCCGAATGGCGGCCATCCGCCAAGTTTACCAACCTGTACGACATCGTTCGTGGACGGTACTGGTCTGTGGTCGAAGTGTCGCGAGCTCGACGAATGAGAGGGACGGTAGGAAGAGCCATGATAGGTTGGGTTACCGAGGTACCCATGAGACGGGGTGAAGTCCAAGTCCGACGGATTTCGCGCCTGATGTAGGGAAGACGTAGTTTGATGTTAAGTAGAGCTCCTCTCGTAATATGATACCTAATCCCACTGAATCTCTTTAGCGGGGCATCCATCCAGTCCTCGTTCCGTTCGAGAGTTCTTCAGGAAGTAAATACCATACATCATCATCACACGATTGCCGTCGTTCGCCACCATCATTGCCGATGGTCAGAAATCAAAAGGGGTAACGGCGTCAATATCAAAGTCGACCTTTCTCGGGATTCCGAGAATGGCTCCTTGTCGCCGCACGAGCGAATTGAGCCGGGCTGCGAAAATGCTTTCTAGACATGATGTCACCATGACGTACGTACCTCTTGGTAGCGGTGTAGCAACCGTTTCACCGGACCTTGGGACTGCGCTCTGGAGTCGCCAAGAACAATCAGAAGGCACGAGATGTAAACACGCATTCTGAGTTCTCGCGACAGAGGGAGAAACTGAGTGTGAGGACTCCTGAGCGAACGTGGAGACTGTTTATTGTATGGCGGCTTCTGTGAGTTTCTTTCACTTGAACAAAGACGACAGGGTAGGCCACCGGTTTCGGCTTACAGAGGAAACGTCGTCGACAGCGGTGGTGAGGAGTTCTGGAATAGAAAGTCAAGAAAGGACTGTGCGCCTTTCCTCTCTCATTTCATTCTTTGGTTTTGTGCGTTCTCGCCGTCCACCCGGGAATCCCCAGCCAAACAGCGACTCTGATGCCACCGCAGAAGCGGCGACAGCACCAGCAATAAACGCGTGAGGCGCCTCGTCAAGGGCTAGCGGGTACAAATTGAGATTTTCTGTACACAGCGTCACTAATGGGTGCAAATCAACGATGAACGCAAAAACTTGAGCTTTTCGGGTTTCCGATTATTTCACCGTTAGAAAATCTCGCGAAAGAGGGCTACTCACAACTCTATTCGTTGTGGAAGAATTCTTTCGGGGCGTTTGCAAGACGTTAGCTAAGGCTGATTCACCGATAATATTTGTCTATCGTACTGGAATGACGGAGCAGCGATCCATGCCTGAAGCGATAGCGTTCGCAAAGTGTGGAAGCGGCAGTTCACAGAAAATTCAAGTTGATACCAGCCGATAAATTTCAAGAATCGACAACATGCAGTCGAACGAGCAATGATCACGACTTTAATCTCTCTCAACTATCAACATTTATTCCCATCTTACTTCCCGGGGCTTGCGGTCGTTCGCAGTTTCCCTCAAGTAGGTCTCAATTTCACATCCGGCTATCGAGCCAATGAACGCGTCAAACTTCTCGAACTCCGAGCTCCATTTCATCTTTCGAGAATCCAGCGACGACCAATGATACTTTACAATGGAAGACGTTCGAGAACAGAGGATCAACCAAAACTCGGCTCAGGGTAGAAACGGGAAAACGCTGTCTGCAGACGTTGGGAGCTGCCTCATCTTCCGTCACGATACAAGTAACATGTCACCTCCTTTCGTTACGTGAGATGCGCGCATCCCAGCGTCCGAGATCATCCGCAATGAGGAGCAAGCTGCTCAGACAGTCCCACGTCGTCTTCGTTGTTTCGTTATCTGCTGCCATGAGTTGCCCTGAGCACAGTCGAAACTCGGTGTGAGAATGAATCAGATGATGATGATGAATTGAGATCGAAGTAATCGTATTTCTGTTTCAGCCGCCCATGCGGACCTCTCGATGTTTCGCGGCATTCGCTACGAGAACCAAAGATTAAATATGAACACAAGTTTTGAGGAAGTTCCTTCGATCGACGAATGGGTCAAACAACCTCCCTTCGATTTTCCCTGAGATGGAGCAAAGGTCGCGTTCACTGACCGATCGGCTCGCTCCCGCCTCCGAACTATTAGACCGACCTAATGACTGAATCACTACTCATCACTTACTTATTTGTAATTCAATGTCAAGTTTTACAACAGCCTATGTACTGCACGCTAGCTAAGTTGTTTACAAATGGATGAGATAACCTAGAGGTGACCGGCTCAGACGGAATTCGAAACCTAACGGATAATATTTACACAAGAAAAACTCGTTTTCTACGCGGATGTCTTCACCGGCCGCAACTCTCGGGACTTCCGTCACTTGAACATCGTCATGGGCTTCCTCGGATACTTTGGATGATTCCGAGAGCAGCGCACAAATCCTTCTTTGAAAATGAGATTCGAAACGAGTCGTAATCTTGACTCGGTTCCCACTATTGCCTCTTGAATGAATTCCGACCCACTCCTGCGGGCGCTGACGACTCGCTAGAAATTGCGTCTTGCGCCGATTGTTGAGTTTGTGGCTGAGACGAAGTCGATCCTCCCTTCATGGCGACGAATACACTTTGGAAGTTTTTGATTTCCGTGTCGAGAGGATCTTGCGCGGAGTTCGGGGCTTGAGCAACCGGGGTCGTGGCTGTAGGGGCCGCTGGAGGCAGATCGGTGGTGGCAGTTGTAGCGCAACTCGAAGCGACAACGGCGGGAGATGGAGTAGTGGATGTTGCAGTTGTTGTTGCCGTCGCCGGTCCCGTGTTCGCGGTGAGATGAGCGGGTTTGCGGAGTATGACCGGCTTGTTCGGTGGAACGGGCGGGGGGACCGGTCGATCAGCTGGTCTCCCGGCAGCTGCGAGAGCGAATTTTTTTCGGAATCACGAAACATTCTCAATATCAACAGCTTGACGCCGATCTCATATTCAACACCCACCTGTTTTGTTCGCTTGCGGAGCTTCGGCAACGTTCCTCTGAGCCAATTGAGCTGGGGAGACTACGGGGACGATCTTCGAGGGCGCAGGGGTCTGACTGCTTACCACTTGACTCCGGACGGCGCCCGAAGACATTGAGAGCTTCTCGATTTCTACTCGCAACCGATCGATTTCAGCCTGCTGCCGAACGATTTTATCTCGAAGTGAATCAACTTCTACCGAACACTGCTGGAAGTGCGCGCTGTATTGTTTGCTGACCGCGTCCATCTGCTCCTCCATATAAAGACTCCTCTTGCTCTCTTCTTCCAGGCCGTCGACCATCTCGCTGTTCCTCAATTTCTCTTTCCGGAGGGCTTGCAGTAGGCCTTGACAGTTGGTTCGCGCGGTCTCGAGCTTTTGTAATAATCGCTGCCGTTCGTTCAGCAACAACAGAACAATCTGTTTCTGCCGATCGCGCTCTTGTTCCAAGACAAGACTCGCTTTCGTTTCTGGAACGAAAACAAATCGAATTATGCTCTGTCGTGGATTCAGATTACTGACACCGTTGTGGTCGGAGTGCGGCCACAACGAGAACCGACCGGAACTGGCGGTCGGGCCGTTGGTGGGTACAAATATCCGATGGCAGCGGCTCACCTTTTTCGAGTACCCGCTCCGCTTCTTCTTTGGCTTCTTTGGAAAGTTGACTCCCGAGCGAGACCTGGTTTTGAAGTGAGCCACACTCGCAGGACTGACAGCATTTTTCTTTGATCTTCGCTAATAATTCGTTGTTCTTCGAGATTATTCTCTGTGCCAATTTTGCGTGGACCTGGAATTTTGAGGGCTTTATGAATTTCTGACGAACTTTCGCAGCGACGGCAGAGGGTAAACTTCTGTTATTGTTGCAACTCTGCAACGGACTTTGCGAAAGGAATGCCGAACATCTACCCTACAACCACGCAGAACCGAGTCTACCACGAGTTTTCTGCTCTTTCCAACCGCTTTCGATATCTATCACAGAATTTCTCGGGCCGAGGAGAAAATCCTGTGAACGAAACTGAACGTACCTGTTGTATGTTCCGCAACGAGCGTACATCTACCCTGTCGTCGTAGTTGTCGTAGGCTCCGATCACGTCTTGCCATAAGCTTGTGATGGGATTCCTAGATCCCGGAGGAACCATTTGCGAACAAGCAGGGTAAATCATGTGCTTTATGTGCTCACTTTTCAAAACAGCAATAACAATGTCCCGAGCTTGTAGTTCACCTGCGGACGGGAAAGTTACAGAGAGTGAGTTCAAGAGACCGCTGGCGACCAACACAGAAACGGTAGTCATCGATTCCGAATCTGTGAGCGGATTATCATAATCGATGAATGCCGCTGAGTCTCGAAGCCCAGTTCAACGTATTGCGTACCCTCGAGGACTCCAACAAGACGGAGGAGATCAGGCCTCTCCAGGTTCCACCCGTTTGTCACCCGATCGTAGTCGATTTTAGACGGAGGGATTCGTAACAGAAGCGGACTCGGTGATGGAGTGGGGGTTGTGGCGGTTGCAGTGGCATTGGTGGTAGAAAGGGAAGGGGCGGGCGTGGTGCCAGCCGTCGTCGCGGTCGCCGTCGAAGCCGACTGATCCGTACTGGCAGGCGGCGCAGAGCTCATCTGTAATGCGGTTTTTCCGGTCAGAAGGATTCAGAATAGAAAATTTTGCGAAAGGTTTGCAGTATTCATCTCGTTTCGAATTCGCTATCAAGAAGACGACAACATCCAGATGGTTGAAACGCGCGGGAAACGGCAATTCTAGCAGACTCGGACTTGACGTGCCTAGGACCGAGAAGATAGCAATCAAAATCGTTCATTCATCCGGAAGCGGGAGCTCAGAAGAATCAGAAATCATTTCTTCTTCTGCGCGTTCCGCAACTGCGCGGGGACGACACATCTCTGATTCGGATGCAGCAGGCATCCATCGATATCGCAAAAATTTCACAGTAGATCGCGGAGGGATGATGGTGTAACTCCGGTAGCTCCGTTCGAGTGGAAACAGCGCTGGTAGACAACTTTGGAAACAAGGTTGAGCGCCGTCCGCCTCCGCTGAGAGGAGTTGTCACTAGCTCTTGAATTAGACATTCCGTTGCTCCAGCATCTTACGCCCCGCCATATCAGCGACTGCATTTGCTTTGTCGAAGACCGCCTACATAAGTCTGCGCGCCAACCTGTCGACCGATGGGCAAACGATGTACCACCATTGAAGACTTTATGGGGAGTTCCTGATTCGGATCGATTGCGATGTCGGCGTAGCATTCAATGAAGAGAAGGTCTGGCCGCGAGTTAGGTTTCTGGAGCAACACTTTTCTGCACACTCTTCCATCTCCGGAGAAGTCGCCCCGGTCAACCGTAATCGAAGCGTCTGGACCCGGATAGTCACAAAGCATGGAGTCCGATTGCAAGAGCGTAGATAATTTCGATTCCAGAAATTCGAGAATATCAGACAAATCGAAAAAACATTCGGAAAGAGATGACTCCCCAAGGATGATGGGATGTTGATATTTCTGCGACGAGTTTCCTCTGCTGGTTTCACGTATGGGATGTTTCGCACAATCATGTGAATAGCAAGAGCTCGCCATCGGCATGTTTGAAATCATCCGCAACCGATATCGTCGATGAGTCCACGTGAGAGACTCTTTGAGGTTCATTCTGAAGTCACGAAAGGAAACACGAGCAGGAATCTCACCGTGCAAGGTTGATGCGAACGTCGGCAATGAAGTCTTTCTCCAGGGCGAGAAGCACCGGAGCTCCAGCACTTCAGAGCTCCAGTTGCAGTTGGTTGTGCGCTCAGCGCCGCTCACAGCGCACACTTCACTAAGAGCACTTCTAGACAGTAGAGAAGTTTGGAAGCGCTGACTCGCTCACTCTCAAGATCACTGCTCGTCTACGAAATCCAACGGCCAGGCCCAACAATTGGAATGACAGACTGACAGTTCGTTTCCCCGCTGCCTTTATTCTGTAAGAGCTGCCTTTCCGAGTAGCAACGACCGTGTGATCGGATCTCTGGTTCCCGATCGTAACTTGTCTGTGTGCTGCTGGTGTGTGTCCAGTAGTTGGCTGGTGATGGTGGCGAAAGCGCTGCTTGGAGAGTGAATGGAGCCAGCGGCGGCGCTGCGATCAGCGAAGCATATTTCAGAACAATATCAGAATACAGGACGATTTCCGGAGCTTCTCTTCACGCTCACTCCTGCTCTCCGGGAATTTCACTTCCGGGACGGATTCTCATGTCACAGTATGTACTGGCATCCTAATTGATTATTGAGACGTCCTCATATTCGATCTAAACAAGCTCCTCAATAATATTGGAGTAACGGCGGCAGACTTTGTCGTCTGCTATTATTTACAAATACACAGAAAACTGCTACTGCTCATGTCGTCATTACATCATTCGATCTGTTCTGCGAGACTATTTCCATAAATTAATCGTTGGTGGATCGTCGGTTCTCTTGGGGAGGGTAGGTTGCAGATAGGCAAGTTCCTTAGGAGTTCTAGGAGACGAGGATCGCTGTGACTTCGCTTGCATGAGTAGCCGAAAGAGCTCACGCAACCTTGCTCTGGTGAACAGCTGAGCGAGTGGAGTCTCGACTTTATGTGCGCATTTGGTTCATCATCAAACCCTCATCACCCCTAGAAGTGGGGTCGCCCATTTCCAATATCGTGACCCATGTCACGAGGGAATCTCGTTCAACTACTAGACAACTTACCCATTCTTGAGTTGTAGTGGTGAGAGCTCGATGCGAATATCGTGACGTCCCGTGTCACTGTGAGAGTCTCCAGTGTCTCTCGATGTTTACCCTCTCTGCGCAATCCGTATCTCAGCTTGATTTCTTTTCGCCGTTCACTTGATAGAATCTGATGAA
The DNA here is from genome assembly GCA_028455905.1 of Neoseiulus californicus. Taxonomy (NCBI): domain Eukaryota; kingdom Metazoa; phylum Arthropoda; class Arachnida; order Mesostigmata; family Phytoseiidae; genus Neoseiulus; species Neoseiulus californicus. Next base: position 14,707,643 of record JAMQGS010000005.1, on the reverse strand, counting down.
TCCAACTTTGTCGTCTTTCTCCATCACGTACACGGCAGCCATGTCTATGTCGAAGGCCAGTGCCGTTGTGAAAGTGCGTAGAATACCTATAGCGTGGACGTTGAATCCGATTGTGTTGGTGCCATAATCGGTTGGAATCGGCGGTTTTGATACCTCCATGCTCGGAAATCGAGGATCGGTGTCGGTTGTTCTTGACGTTGACCAACCCTTTCGACGGCCACCATTGTTCCCTTTTCTTCGTTGTTTCTTTCGAGCGAAACCATTTTCCCGGCTAAGGACGCCGTGTATGGTATTCGAAATCATTGCGTCCTGGTATGAGTTCCATCACTAGATTTTCTTTCTCAACAGATGCACAACGTGAGCAAGATGAACATGACGAATGTGGCGCGTTTACTGCGTGCCCATCGATCATCGTCCGGGAGTCGTCTCCGAGCCCTCAGCTCAGGGACAACCACAGAGCAAGCACAGACGATTCCCCCTCTGCCCGGGAACGAGGTATCGTTCTTCGGCCCGAAGGACCACAGGGTACCCCTGCCAGGTATTATGCATCCCTGACCGCTCTCAGGGTTTCCTGAATTTGAATATGTCGCTCGTTTCGCTTGAGCTTTTGTTCCACGTAGAACTGACAGGGAATTTCGCGGGTATCAGAAAATCGGACTAGATAGGATTTCCGAACTTGATCGGCAACGCTTCAGGAAGAAAACTTTCCTTGGCAGGCAATGTCGGAATCCCCCCGTCGGAATTCAGACCCGGCTTTTCGTATCGAGAACCCTTGGATAAAGCGAGTCGCTACATGACCGAACTAGACCTCTACAAAGTAGACGTTCCCGAAGATCGCCAAAGGAAGGTCTATACGAGATTGGTCGATGCTACATTCGAGGTAACTATCCCGCACTGTGCTGCCCCAGATGCGAGCCTAATATTCAATGGCGAGAACTACCTCGGCAAGGGCTATTCTGAAAAGCTTCTTGAAACCGTCCTGAGATATTCATCCTGCTACCGACAATCCTCCGAGCTTGTACGAAACGCGTGATAGGTAGAATATCAAAGAATATTGCCAGATATCCAGAATGGATTCTTCATCAAATCGTCACTCAATTCCAGGCAGCAGACATGAATGCCGACGAAGGAATCTTGCGATCGGGACCGGGATTGGAATGCCGTGCCCAAGACTGTCCGTTGTTGGTCAAGAAAGACTTCCAGGAGTTGTTTCCGGATCATGAAATCCTCACCAAGCCTCTTACAATTATTACGGTAGCTCACAGGACGGAGCACGAGAACGTCGTTTGGACTCAGAGCATGGGACAAGAACGGGAACGGCTGACGGACTCCTTCGTATCCAAGGCCCAGAAGGTGGTTCGTCAGTTGCACGAAGCTGGCTACTGGGCGGATTTCATCAATCCCAACTCCGGTAGACCGTATCTCAGCGGACGATTCGGAGACGCGAAGCTTTTCGAAACAGACGAACGTTATCGTCATCTAGGTTTTACTATTGAGGATCTTGGTTGTTGCAAGGTTATCACTCATCACGAATGGGGTCGGAACTCGTTTGTAGGGTGTCTGTTCACAAACGCCCCTATCAGTTCTGCCGAAGTCCAGAGAATTATGGCCGGTAATAAGAGAAAATGAGACTCTCGAGTCTGCGAAGCAATCCATGATGACGATGATGCTCTGTATCGAGTGAGAACACGAAGCAACGGTACACGGACCGGTGTCGGACTTGATGCCGTGTCGGAAGCGGAACAGATCAACATGTGGTGATTCAAGAGGCAACATAGTCAGATTGTAGCTTATCTCAAGCATGGCGGAGAGTGATACGTTGGTAATAAACTTTATGAATTGTTGTAGCGGCTGAACTCCTCCTCGCGAGCTCTCCTCAAAGAACAGGAGGGAGAGAGAATTCCGAACAATTGGCATAATAACGAGAGAAGCTCTATGGATGGCGGGAGCAAGAACGTCTCCGGCCGTGGGAACTCAGCCAGATGGTGCAGAAGAAGATTATTGAAAAGAAAGATCTAACCTAAAGCCGTCGAGGCTCATGAACCCCTCCGCATGGGAGCTGTTGGAACTTGCCAGCGATAGGACAACAAGCTTGTTCGGAAAATTACAACTTTCTGAATGCCCGCGTCCTTTGACCGGAGCTCGAGAGATTCCTGTGGTGAATAATCAACCCGCTAAGTTTTTCCGTGCCGCTTGGGAGAATTAGCGATTCTATTCCTCCGACAGATCGGAGAAACGAGAGGCTTCGAGCGCTGTGCACTTCCCGCACGCAATTCAACGAACCAGCCCAATCGGTTCGTGTCGGAATCCGTTCAGCGGCAACTAGAGCCGGCATTTTCTGCCCGTGAGAGGATCTCCTCAAACGTTGATGAACACGAAGGTCATCACTTCCGTACAGGTTCCTCAGCTTCCAGTGCTGGGGTGGTTCTGGGGAAAATACCGAAATCGCGTTCATATCGACGGTTTGACCGGAGAAAACATGCAACCGTGTGAATGGCTGTAAGATCTACTTCCTCAGTTAAGTTAGGGCGGGCTTCTCAACTTCGGCAAGTTTCTGAATTGACCGGTTGGATCTCAAAGCAACACACTGTGAGGTCGGAGGGCTGAGGGTTAACGCCGTTGAACCTCAAAAGACGCTGCATTCGAAATCATGGTTCTCACGACGGTCCCATCCCAATATTTCACGAGTTTCCAATTGCGTGATGGCGAGATACCCAGGACTCGGGCTTAATATCGAACTCTGGCGGCAAACTTGCGTCCCTGCCTGACTATTGCGTGCTATCGCGTGATCGGTTTTGGAATGAAGAAATTCCCCGCCAATTACAACCGCATTCAAGGACCCACGCGTGCGGAGCAGCGGTACGCTCAATCGACTCTCACGGAAAGAGGTCCCCACTGTTGAAACTGTAATTTTGCTAAAGTTTCGCTAGCCCAAAGCTCGTTATCCTCCCAGTGAAACTTCATCGAAATACGGCTCGCTGACATCGCCGCGGATCCGTTCCTTCCCAAAACGAGGCCCTCTTCTGATCGTTAGATGGTCATATACCGTGATCTTCGCATTGCCGTACAGAGAGCATATGCGGTTCTCGTCGTGAAAATCACCGATATGTACTTGAGAAGTGGAATTGGGTCGCTAGTTACTCTACACCAGTGTTTCTCAACCTTTTTCGTCCCGCGCCCCCCCTGACGCTTGGAGGAATTGCTCGTGCCCCCCCCCCCTTTCCCCCTCCCCCTAGTCCAAGCTATGAGCCTCCTGGGATCAAGACAAAGGTGGACCCACAACTTGATCGCGTTCGTTCGGCTTACGACTCAACCTTAAAATTAGTTCGTTTGCAACTCTATAGGACGGTTGAGCTTGTTGTTGCCTACACAAATTGCCCATTCTGGGCTCGAGCTCAGTCAGCTCCAATCTCAGATCTCCTCTAAGGATGGTTTCCAGACGGCTACTTTCCTGTGACTGTAGATCAGTCACCACGCTGAATCCCGACTCTACCGAGTACGTCGGCGCAGAATGAGTCAGAATGGCGCGCGCATACGCAGTCGCTCTTGGGAACTTCTCGGATACATCATCACTGAGCCACACGAGGATACCCCGTTGTTTGAGCAGAGGCTGCAACTGGGCAATCTCGTCTTGGTACTCGATTCCAACGTCGAACAAATTAGTTTCAAACGGTTGGGTTAGCCAAGGGAAGAAAACCATTTCTTCCATGTCAGCAAACCTTGTTCAGGAATCGGCCGCTAATTGCACCAAGTGTTCCTGAAAATTTCAGAATTCTCTCGCGCCCCCCAAAAAATCTTCCACGCCCCCTAAGGGGGGCGTACGCCCCCCGTTGAGAATCACTGCTCTACACGATCTTACTCTCGTTGTTCATCGGACCCTTCCTGACGAAACATAAGCTTGTCCTCCAGGGATCCCTCTCGACAGCCTTGATAGAAATTGAGAGGCGTGTCCGTTTTCTTCGCATCCCGGCTTCTCTTCGTGGCGCGCCCGAATTTTAGAGCGCACTTTACATGACGAGGGAATGGCGTCAGGTTAAACATTCACCAAAATTACAGTTTTGTACCATGTTTCAAGGCTCCTTGTTTCCGAACGAAGCGACCGGCGATTGAACCTTCCTCAATCCTGGCAATCCTGGAATCCTACGCAAAAGTATTGCACCCATTCCACGGCAGGAACCGAAATCACTGGACAAGCAGGCTGAAGCGATTCCCGCAATTGCTTTATTAACTTCGACAGTCAGGTCAGGATAAGGTCACCCTCTTCCTCGTTCCTTCCGCAACTAACTTCACCCGTGACTTCCCTTCTTCATGGTGTGATGCGTATAACGAAGAATGCCTCTGCCGAGAACCATCCGTCTATGGTATCGGACACAACATGGAGAGCAAATGATAACTGTTTCCTAGAACAACCGGCATCCACCGACGAGACACGCTGCGGCCCTGCACGATAAACTTTGCGATGCGATCATCTCACTCAATCTATGCTATTCAGTCAGATCTAAGTAAGATATGTGAGAACGTGTAGACCTGAAAGTTGATGCTGCTGCTGTTGCTGCAATGGCTGCTTCCTACAGAGAGGTTTTTTTCTGTTTTCGTGGGGGTTCATTTTTTCGTTTCTTTTCATGCCGCTTCAGTCCTCGACGACAAAAGTAGTGGCAAAATAAGGTGATCATCCAGCTTCGATCGGTTGTAAGGAAGCTCGACGAGAGTTTTCTTTCTGCGTGCTGCACCTCGACTGAGATGAGTAGATGGATATATGTCTACTGGAATTCTGTCTAATATCTTGATTTTTTTGTGTGTTTTTCCCCGATACGCAGAATCGTGCTCTCGGGTGGGCTCGTGGCCTCCGGCTTGCATCCTCTCCCTTGTACTCTGTTGTTTGCTTCGATTGAACTCAGAGAGCTCCACCACGTTCAAGCTTTACTTTCCGATTCTTGGGGTGAAGGTTCGGAGTGTGCGCATCTGAAACCGAAGCAGCCTGTCGCCTTAGGTCAGAAGTTATAGAGCGCCGTGTGGCAGTCGCCCGGGTCCCCAGTGGGTTCCTCGGGTCGTCCGTGTCACGTCGACAAGCACGGTCGCGACACGGTTTCCAAACAGCGTAAGACAACTATCTATCCGTCAACCAAAATGACTCGGATCCGTAAAAGCAGAATCATTCTGACTCGTCGGCTGCTTGTTGGTTTTCGAGTGACATACCTGCCCAACGTTGCCGTCGGATCTTCCGATGCGTGGCGTGAAAGCAGCTCTACCAATTCTAGGGGTGAATGCAGGCGCCCGCTTCACCATGAAGTCGTTCTCTTCATCGTCGTAGCCTAACGATGCTGATCCTGACTGGCCCATGCTCTTCTTTCCGAGTCTTGAAAATGAGAACACAATCGTTAGCATGATCGACGAAACTTGAGGTGTTGCTTTTTGAGGCGTTATCAATCACTCCTGAGCCTCTTTGAGTAGCGATACGCGCTGCGAGAGCATCTTCGTAAAGTTTCCGCGGGGATTATGTGAGGATTCCCCTCAACTTTATGCCCGCTTCGTGTTATTTTCAACAAAGCACTGACACCGCAACGGCGGCGGATAGGCATAACGACGTCGACGTTCGGTTTACGTTGCCTCTTGAGAGGCCGGCCAGTGGTTGCAAATCGTTTCTCCCAGGACTGCAATGTCTTCTCGTTTGGAGCTGCCGTCGCCGGTATTGCTGCCGACGCCCGCGCCGTTGTTTGCTGCGGACGTCCGGCAATAAGACGGAAGAATCTGAGGGGGCTAGTGTTGGCATCCCGCCATTGTGAACATCTTCCACCCCATAAGACACACTTTCATTCACTTATACTCTCGACTCTATGCGTTCTGCCCTGCAAAACAACTGTTCCTCGAATTCGAATGCGCTGTCCCAAATTAATTGAATGTCCTCTCGCGAACGGGCCTCGCAGCAGCCGAGTACTTGATGTCCGAGGGAAAGAATGACTAGACAATTCGTGCCACGAGAGCCGTAATATCGAAAACTGCCGATTCAATTCCTTTCTCGATTGCGTCTGAATGGCGAAGCTCCGACATTTTCCGGCAAGCCAATCAAGATGTTGTCTTTATGTCTTATGAAGCGGACCGCAGTTTGGAACGGCTTCCGACGGAGATGCTGCTCGTATCGTGCAGCCGTGCGAGGTCTGCTCCTCGTTTTTTGAGCTGTTGAGGGAACCTCAGGAGCGGAGCTTCGTCGCCGCTACACGTCAATTCCCCTCAAAACCCGGATTGGAGCCGATGAGAGAAGTGCAATTTCCCTAAAGCTTCTGGCAACATGCCAGCAACTCGTCACGGCCCTCATTCAACTTCCTGGTTTTTAGTAGACGAGTTTCCGAATTTCCCTCGGTATAATTCTCTCGGAGGAGTTTCGGAGACTTTACCCCCGTGATAAAACCCCACTTCGGAGCCAATGTTGGGAGCACAAGGCCGGTTTCTAGGAAACGAAAACGCGGAACAATGATTGAGACCGCTCTCTGACTACGAAACAGCTACATCCGACGAATATCGGGTATGCTTTCACCGAGATACGAGCTGCTTGTCGTTGCCGACATGAATAGCAAGAGCCTGCTAGCAAAACAACAGCGCTTACCTCGGAACGAAGGCGTCCGCGCGGCCTATACGCGGGCTGGGGATGAGCTGACGCATCGTTCGCTGGAACAGGGCCTGGAACTCTTCGGGAAACAGGCGTCTCATCTGATGAACTCCGAGCATCGAGTCCGAATCAAGCGATCGCTTTTTGCGGCCGATTCTCGGGGTGAATGCGCTGTGACCCCCGCGTTTCCTGCAAGCAGCGCAGGCTAGCAGTTGGCGGCTGCTGGTCATTGTGTGAACTGCATCGGCTAGTCCGTTTGTTCGTGTCTAACTCATCTTCGCAACGTGGTGATGGATCACAAGCTCACGCACTCGAGCACTTCATTGAGGGATATAAGAAAGGGGAGCTCGGCTCCCGCTCAAGTAAAGTTTCCCTCCACCATCCGGACCTGCTCTTGGTTTCACGTACTTTACTACCTTGTCGACAACTTCAGTAGCGTTGTTACAATCGTGCTTTCAGCTTTCAGTGCTCTTGAGCAGCAGCCGTCCGCTGTAAACCCTTGAGGCCACCAATCTCTGATAGAGGCCGTGCGACTCCGATTGACAGCTCTACATATACGCATCATCTACCCGCTTAAAATTGGCATGCTCGGAGCGCGAGTTCTGATCCATTCTTCACGCTTACTACAAACTAGTTGTCTAGCACGTTCGCGGAGTTGAAATACCGAAGATCCGAGACCTATTCCTTAACATGAGATCGTTCGCTATTCTACAGTCGAGGAAAGGGGTAACTCCGCGAGACGCTGCGAAATCCTAGGAAACTCCAGACAGAGCTCGAAGGTCGCGACAGCAAACCAACCATCAACGCGGCTTCGAATTTCACGAGGACCTCATTTGTTCCCTCTCCAAACCAGGGACTGAATTATGGAAGTGCTCCTCAATGTTCCGGAATGAGTCGTCGAGAGCTATCCAATATCGTCCTTGGCGCTTCATCCTGAATACTTCCTTGTTTCCACGCGGATCGGTGCGCAAGAGCGTACGTGTCCGATCCTGATGAATCTTAGGAATGGAAGTCGGAATCGCATGGTAGCCGTTCCTCCACACGACTTACACAACGTTGTTGCGTCTCAATCCCAACGTACTCCCGCTTCGATCGCGAACCGATTCCTTCGAATCCCAGTACCCTATTGGAATGAACGGCTGCTCCCCGATTTCAAGATCACCAACCCAGGTTCCCTCCCAGCTGTAGAACACGATCTCCGGCTCCGGCGAGACTCGCGAAAAATGGGCGTAGAGCGAGAATTTTAAATTTAGCAAACTTTCGGCCTGGGTCATCAGCAGTGCACAGGATCTCTAAAAATGGAACCGTACTGACGGATCTTGGTGTTTGGGAGGATTTCCTCCCACGATCAATCAAGTTCTGCGAAGAACATTCCAAGACTAGAAGCGCTGTTGTGCAGTTCTAAAAGCGAGTCGCGATCGTATTCTTGAGATCGAGTAACGAATCGTTAGGGATAAAATCAGGCAAGGATCTGTCATGCTAAAAATGTGCGCTGGCTGTTGACGGAGTGCGTACTCACAGGTAATCGGGAACTAGCATGTAGCCCACGTCGACAGCGCCTTCCCAGTTCTCCTCGTCGTCGGGACTATTCACGAGCTGATCCTCGCCGCTGGGTGCAAACGACCCGACGGAGCGGCCTATCCTCGGAAACGGAATGAGTCCTTGCCGTTTACCGATACGAGGGAAAGGCAGCAAGTCTTGTCGTTTGTCCTCCTGGCACAAGGCATAATCTGAAAGCACGAGTGAATTATGAGCCTTGACGACGCCTGGGTAACGTGCACTCGGCCGAACGCATTTTCAGACTCAAGGTGTGAAACATGTTGTTCCTTGCTCCGGGTGAAGGTGCATAGTCGAACACCGGCCGATCTTCCGGATAAGTCGGAGTTGCAGGCTAAAAGTCTAATCCCGAGAAACTTCTGCATTGAAGAAAGGTCACAAGTTTCTCCCCGAAAGAAAACCGGGAAGCAAAGATATCGTTCCGAATACAGAGACGGTCGAACAAAATACCCCCTAGGGACATGCTCGATGAAACGCCAAGGCGCTGTTCGAGCTCGAATTAAAAAAGTCGATGTTGACATCGTCCTTCCTAACAGTTATGGGTTCCACCTCGGCGAATCCTCGCGATCGTCTCCGAGTGAGCTACGAAGAAGACACGCGACAGCTTCGTCGTACTCCTCGTCTCAGTCAGACGTAAACAACGCGACCCCTGATCGCGACGGAGACCCGTTGCGAATGTCGTCCTAGCGGAGTCGTAAACGGAGAAGGAGTTGCGACGGAGTCGTGGCGAAGTCTGCAAACGGTTTCAAGCGCGTCGTAACCCGCTGTGCGCTAACGTTCATTGGCGTAGTTCTTCGATTTAGACAAACTCAAATTCAACGCATCTAGTATTTGCAGTCTCATACAAGCTCTCATGGGACTCGGGGGGTCGACCCGATGCGGACAATCGACCCTCCCTGTCCTCCGGAGTCTTCCCAACGCTGCTCGTAGTCGGAGTCACACAGCGAACGGTGCTACGGAGCCATCACCGGATGACCCCGCAAGAGAAAGCGTGAGGGGGAGAAAAACACGGTTACACCGTGCGGGAACAACAACACGTCCAATCGTGCCTGGCGACTCTCCTCTGCGTGGAATCCTGCCGAATACGATCGGCGTCTGTCGTTGCCGCCGCAAATTGAATCCCGCAGCGGGATCAGTTGGACTTCGGATGTCGTTACCGAAATTGTTCTGTTTTCCGGTATTTTCTCCATCGGCTCCCTGCCCGGCTGGCCGATCTCCTTTTGCTCGTCTGCCTGCCTGCCTGGCCGCCCGTCCGCCACTCACTCAACCCGTTGGACCGCGCAATCGGCTGGAGAATACGCATCCAGACAATGCTCATTCGACGACCGATTTCAGCGAGGACCGTTCCTCGAGTCGCTATCAGAGCAAGCCTATTGTCCACGGCGCGCCGTTGCCTCTTGAAGAAAAAAAAAACTCCGCGGGAATGCTGACGGGCTGGATTTCCCTGTCCATTAGCAAAATTGGAGGAGGAGGCTTTCTCCCTGAGGGAAACGGGCGGCAGGCAATCAATAGCCAAATGTGTCGTTTCTAACTCAATTTGGCGATATCTTAACTCGCGACGAAGATCGATCACGTCCTACGAGCGACCACTTGACGCCTCAAGATGTTTGATGGCTTCGTGTCAGCGCAACGTCTTATGGCAGGACCCCATGGGCCTATATGCACTGGTCGCGCTGTTCTCCATTTTTCGCAACTCAATCGCGCCGACATTGTAGGTGAACCTTGTCGCCGGGACTGTTCCGTGGGATTTCAGCAAAGTTCGTCCGTTTCTGAACAGCCGCATGGAACAATCAGACTTCCGCAGAGGCGGTGGGCTGCGTAGGAATGCAGCGGCGGAAAACAAGCATAGTGTCGGCGTACTCAGAATTGTAGAGTGGCTCGCTCATTAATGCTCACTCAAACTCACAATCTGTGCATTGAAATCCTGTTGTATTTTGCTGGAGTTTCTCAAGAGCAACAACCACTGAGCTCCGTTATTTGTTCATCCCGCTCTCATTTTACACCTATCGCGCTCCTATTTTCGTAAAGTTCAGAAGTTCCTCCAGAGCACCAAAAAAAAGCGGTCGATGAGACGGCCATCCCGCCGAGATGATGAAAATTTCCTCTCCAGGATGGATTGAACTCATTGTTCTGAGGAAACAGTTGGAAAGATCTCGATGATGGTCTCTGCATCTATATCGTTCAGTTTACAGAACTATGAATGTGCCGCGTTCACCATCGATTGCGAGATGAATCCGCGACCATCTTCGCCGGACTCACAGGCGAGTTTGCGCTAGAGAATAAATGGCAGTGTTCGGTAGCTATGCCGACGAATTCACGAGAGAATACGAGGGGGAACGTTACGTTAACTGAATAACGACTCCGAAAGAAGACGACAACCGTCCCGGTTCATCACTCACGGACAAGCCTCTCGAGGCTAGGGTGGGGTTTCTCAACCGGACGGGGCTTAAAATATTTGACACGTCGTCCTCGTTGAGATATTAGTTGTTGGTTTTTTGCGCTGCTCGTCAAGAGTCTCGGCGCTCATCAATTTGATGATGTTAGCCCTTAGGGATTCAAGAATCCATTTTCACTTCAAATCCCTAACTCGAGTGTCCTCTTCGGAATTTTCCAGCAAACGTTTCTTCACATTTTTCTCCGACGCCAGATGCAACTATTCAACTTCGAAACAAGTGCAAGAGTATTGCCGCCCCCCAATGCCGACAGAAGTTGTCGTAGCTCCGTAGTTGAGCCAGAGGCAGCTCGAAGCTCCGAAGCGGCACGGACACGACTGTACCGATTTTCCAACGCAATGAAACATTGTTCGATAAGGAAGGATAACAACATGCTGGCCCCAGTTCCGTAATACAAATGAGGATGTCGAGCTCTTCGGAAGTTGGGAAACGCGGTCATTCTTCCCGCGCATCGTTCGGACGAAGTCCCGAAATTCCTACTCCCCTGACTTTCGTAATCCGTGGGTTCTAGAGTGTGGACATATTGGGCTGTTTTGAGATAATGTCCGATGATCAGAGACTTTGAAGCACAGCTTGTTGCAATGTTCCGCAAACAAAATCGATTCTCCAGAGCTTGTGAGGCGCACCTACGGTGCAGGAGTTTCTATAATTAATCTAACCTCAAACTCAGTTTCGTGACACCGGATGCGCAGCTCGAACAAAGAATTTTATCGATTCTATTCAACAGCGCAGATTTACTATGCTCTGATCCCATTTTTTTGTAAACTTTGTGAATTCCTATAACTTTCTGTGTATCCTGCACTGGGCGATGGAAATTCAATGAAGAATCACGAAAGGCAGGACACGGCTGTCAGCTTACACGCGAACGTCCGCATCAAGAGGAAGAAGTTCAAAAAATCAAGAGGTGGGAGACGTCGGATCCTGCGCGGGCCGCCAGAGAGCTGAACGATGAGCAGTCAGCATACTCTGCTTATGCGGCACCTTTTCACGCGCTCTCCTTTGTATTCGGTGACAGCGGGGTTCTGAGCCCGGTACGAGTGCCCAAATTTATCGAGAAGCCTTCGCTTGAAGGACTCGTCCCTAGACTAATTCCACATCTCCTAAACATGGAGTACCGATAAGTAACGAGGCAAGTTTTCCAAGAATGATGGAACTCACCGTTTGAGATCAACAAAGCAAGAAGGACACTAGCGACCGTTGCGGACGACAGCATCCTGTTTGGAGTTCTCAACTAGCTGAGGGTTTCAACTAGAAGAGGGTTTTCGTTCGCTTCGAAACTTCGGGTGCGATTGTGCTCGCGGTTTGTTCGGCAGCAGGGTGATTCCAGGAGCGGAGTTCAAACTTGTCCGCGTTACACGTCGTGCCCGAGGCCTTTTACGCACGAGAAGTCCCCTCCTCCAGGCCCTTTCTCATGTACGGAGGCCACACCTACGAGTTTCGGATTGGCGTGTTTCTGTCGACTGGCACCACACCCCAGTGACGTCTATGCAGTAACGGAAGATCACCAGACGATCAAAAACCCAATCCTCCATAACCAGAGCAGAAGAAAACAACCGTTATGGGGTCGACGTATTTGGCTCTGTCTTTCAGCATGGGGAACGTCATGCTCGATTAGTGGCTTGGGCATTTGTTCATCGGAAGAGAAACAGACAACCCGACGAGCCGCTTTAAGACCTCGAATCTTACCGGAACACAACATCCTTCTATGAACATTTCGATAGTTTGAGATTCCGTCGGATAGCAACAATGTAGCATTCGGCTTCGAAGGGATAAACTCTCTGGCTCTTTGTGGCGACCGTCGTGGGTTTTGGAGCGCCTCTTTGACAGTTGGACGCGCAATCGCCGAGGACTCGCTCGTGAGTCGATTCAAGCACCTGTTTGGGCTCAAGATCGATGTGGTCTCTCTGAGGAATACATACAAACATATCACGGAAGAGTAATTCTGCTCCTGAAGAGATAGGTAACTCTCGAGACAAAAACGACCTGTGAGAAGAGGCGGAGCCATTCTTCCGGCCGGATGGCGAGCATTCGTCGTGCCGGACGAGCCCGTTTTCCAGGATGGCCTGCATGTTGCATGTAACGCACATCTGTACTCCACATCTGAGTTGTGTTACTTCATCAGATCTGCAAGTGGCGTTCTCCTGAAAGAGGCTCCGAATCTCCGGAAAGAAACCCACACATCGTATATTTTCAGACCGCTTGCTTCCGGGGCAACAGATTGCGTCCTCTGAGGCACTCGCTGATTCGCGGGAGGGGCGTTAGGGAGTCTGAGGTTCCCTCCAGGACGGGATTCCCAAGGTGCCCATCTGCACAGTGGGTTTGCCTCTGATTGCTCAGACTGCCGATTTTGATCCGATTCCCCAACCGACAGGCGAGTTCTGACACAGTGAACGGGCGGACGCCATCGCGATGGAATGATCCTGACCAACGATGACTCCAAGAAGTGACGTCGGCATCCTTCACTGGCACGCATCCTCGTTTGACCGATCCGCTGATGAGGAGGTACTAGAACTTTCTGGGTCGGCATCTCACGGTGTTCCGAGCATTGACTGGAGTGCGGAACTTGGATACCACCTACAGTATGCCATGATTATTACCTTCTTCCAAGAATACTCCAATGTGAAATTTTCGCCTAAATCGTGCTGTTGAGCTGGCACACGATTCCCGGTTCATAGGGAGCGAGGAACGTATTGTTGGTAGATATCATGGTCGGACAGAGTTGGACGGCGTGGACGCAACTCGTGCTGGGCCGGGCATAGGAAGCCAATGGGATTTGTCATCCCAAATCAAGCCACTCGGAGTCTCGGAGCGAAGTTTGACGCGTTCGGTTCCCAGAATGCGCGGCCATCAAACTTGAAACGGATCACGTCGTTATCAATTCAAAGCGGAGGCGTGAAACGTCGAACATGGCGGGACTTTTTCAGATGCGCCCCCTTTATTCACAGCGTCTGAAGGTCGCGCTCCCGAGGGTCTCTGCAGCAGGTTAAGGAGCTTTGCAAATGTTACCATGTGATTCATACAGGGTCCTGGAGCCATCCAAGCCGACGCCGACGGTAGAATCGCAGACATCGCACTTGAGCGATGACGGAAGATCCAGTCGATGCAGGTGTCTGGCGGGACCTGTGCCGACCTTGACTGTCCATGTAAGCGAGGTGATAGTGAATGGGAAAACCTCAAGATCTGCTGACCATATGATCCGACAACTAATCAGTCGACGCCGTCTGCTGCATTTAGCGTAAGCGTGAACGTTGGCCGTGATTCTCCTCGCCGACCGCTCTAAGAATGTTCCATATGCTGGATCTAGAGCTCCGTGCGGCTTCCTGGCAGGTTCGGTGCCACCCATGTTAACTGAGAATCGTTCGCCAGGGGCCGCCCGTGGTAATGAGACTGAGGCGCGCCGACGCATCTCATGGCACTGGGTAATCGTTAATTCTATGAAACCCTTCGAACTTCGGCATTCGAATGGAAAATCGATGGAGAACCTCCAAAAGCACGATGAAAAAAAAGATGAATACGATCATCGAGTCTATACAACGACGGCTGATGATCAAATCGGAACTATCGGGCTCACAATGCGATTTAGTGTGAGAAAGAACGCACGGCCATTTCTCGCAGACTCCACACATTGAATTAACTCTTTCGGGACTTTGAGCAGCAGTTCTACACTGGGAAGCCGGAATCTTGGCGTGGAAATCTTAACATCTTCCTCGTTTTCTTTGTTCCTTCCGTCCGAGCCTTCGCTTCGGTGTTCGTGACATCCTCCTCGACGGACGACGTCGGAGGGTCCACAATCTTTTCTCGGAAGTATTTCATCGTTATGTTCTTCCCCGTGAGCTCATTGAAGATGATTCTTGAGTTGACAGCGGAGCATTCCCTTCCACAGCACCCCACACGAAAACTGGGCTGGCTCTTCCTGGTCGACGCGTCATGGGTCTGAAAACGAATTGAGTCGTCGGAGTCGGAATCGCTGTTTCAAAAGTCCTGGGTGAATCGAAGAGGTTGCCTTGAAGCCTGAGTGTAGCCTGCTTTATCCATGATCCAAAAGGGCTCAGCGAATCACAAAACAGTGAGCCGACCTGATCCGAGTACCTTTTGAATTTTCAAAAACCCGCACTGCGCACGTCATGGCACAGTAATGGAACCTAATCGTTACTCTCAGAGTTATGAAGGATGGAAAAGTAATGCCTTCTACCGTTATATCGGCCACGAGCACGGAAACCGATCATAGGCTCAAGTTCCCAAAATCAACCAGGTCCGGGGAATAACGGAATACCACATTGTTCCGAGGTCGCCACGCTCGAACCATCGTACAGTAGAATCCGCTTAATCGGCCCGACGGATAAACGGCCAACCCGCCTATTCGGCCCGGAACCCCCGGTCCCAAAAATTATCAATACCATTCAATGTTATCCCAGCCCGGTTGTTCGGCCCGGCTCTTGAAATAAAAATACACTCCGGAGACGTTATAACGTTAATGATGTAATGAAGGACTGCGTTGTGATACAACAGTTTGATTCGCGCGTTGATTCATTCGAATTTGAGTGCCAGAAATCAAGAAACCGTTTAATGGGCCCTGCCGCTTAATCGGCCCGGATTGCCTTGTCCCGATGTGGGCCGATTCCCGTGCATCTATTCGGATTCTCGTATTTCTGCAGACCCGCGGATCCGGATCAGTTGAAGCCCTAGTTAGGAATAGGATGAACAGATTCTCCTCGCCCATACGGCTGGCCGATTGTCTCATGGAGGAAGATCCCCGATTCCGCGAAATTCGGTTGCAGCGAACGTAACGGCGAGTCTGGTGCTTTTTGTTGTAACGTGATTCTTCCCTGGGAGCACAAGTCGTAGACTAGAGCGAAGTTGGCTGACTGCAATCTCTCTACGCCTCACGCTGGGAACTAACTCTCGGAGCTGTTCCGGAATCCAACTGCTTTGTAAGCTACGCCGACGCATAAAGGTCCGGAAAGGGCGGAAAGCGGAAAAAACTCGAAATTTCTTCGAAGATCGATCGATCACGCCGGATACCACCCGTTTCGTTTATTCTGTCACCCCCTCGGCGGTAAAATTGTAGAAGTTTGTTAAAACAAGCAGTCCCGGATGGGAACCGGCGCGCGAGAGCGTCCGACCAATCAAGGGAGAGCAGCGCGTTGACATCCTCGTTGTTTTCCGACATTCTTTTCTACGATCGGCCACGCAGATCGGTTATGAATGGATCTCATGACGCAAACATCATGTGCATCATGTGTCAGTGTTGGTCGCATGCCGACCAGGTTTACGTGCACTCCGGAGGCGATATTCCTTGTTTCCCGCTTCCGAATTTGCATTGTGGCGCCGGACGGAGCGTCCGAGAAGCATTTTTCGCCGATAGAACGAAAGAGAGCGGAAACGAGCAGCTGATTTTTGTTCTGAGACGCTCTGAAGAAGGGCCGGTCTCGAATGCCACGATTCCGATCTTGGCGCTCCGTGGCGCTCGAAACTACTTGGCAAGTTGCATGGCGAATTTTCCTTCTCCGGAGTGAGGTCGGAAATCGCAGAAAAAAATACATTCTGCGCATCTATGTGGCTGCGGTAAAATTAGTTTTTCATCGGAGCTGCTCGACGCACGGTTTTGGCGACTCCACGGAATTCGAACTTCGGGTCCGCCGTGGAGTGAGACGAATTGAAGAAAATGCGATCCAAACGAATTCCTGGCCCCTTCAGTAATATAGGAACCCAACCAAAAAATCCAAGTGCCGCAATTTATCTGCTCGAAAAAATCATTTCTTTTCCTCTCTCCTCTCGATGAATCGACATCCGACAGATGCTCCGCCCCGTCAATCGAGGACCTTCCTTCACCTCACTTCACATCACCGCATGCTGTCTCGTGTGCTTCAATACATTACACCCGACACAGGGATTTCAAATGAGCCCAACCGTCAGACTTTTAGTCTTCACGTCGAGAAGGAGGTCCGCACCATCTGATCAGAACAATGCTCCCAAATCAGAGTACGCACTTGAACTCTAGGGATGCTGAACGAAAGAGCCGACTACAAGACGCGCCGCTTCATGTAACTTCGTCCACAGCGAATTTGAAGGAGCTGCTGTCGTATAGTGACTCGGCTTGGCGATAAGGCTGAACAGACGCATAAAGAGCTTTCGGGGAGCCATACGCTCTCCCGGAGAAGTGTGGATGACGCCAATATGAGCTCCGAGACGTCTCCTTCCGACAACATGGCTGGTAAACCAAAACAGCAATCGTGCAATTAATCTTTATTTCTTCTAACGGAGCTTCTGCAGCGGGTACAGCGAATCGGCCTCGCTCAGCCGAGCGATGTTCCCGCCGTATTGAGAATACCGACTGGTCATGTGGGACGGAGGAACAATGCCAGACTAATATTCGGACTCATCAGACAGGTTCCAGCTAATGTGTTCCGCTCGATTGTGATGATTGACAAGATTTTCCTCCGATTGTTGAATTCGATCCCCGCCACTCGATTGAGAGTGACTCCCCGATTTTCTCCTAGACCCATGAGAGGAATCAACGCGATCGCTGTACCCTTTTGTCAAGTCATACATCGTCCGAGATTAAAGTACTGACGAGGTAATCCGCGAGCCGTGGGTGTTATCTCGCTCATATGTAGCGCTCAGCCGACTGATATCCGCGGCCAAGCGGGGCAAGCCCATACCCGCATTCACTCCCTAGCAGAAGATTCCAAAGTTTCCACAGCTGGAAAAGACCTGAGGAAAGACGGAGAAAGCTTTCTTTGAGGGAACCGATGTATCAAAAGCTGTCAAGATCAACCTGTCTTTGGCCGCAGCATTGTCGTCCCATGTGAGGGAAGTAAGGATCGGTGCTTCTTGAATGAGAGTAGTGCTCGCGAGCAATCAGCACAAGGAAATATCCCATTCCGAGGACACCTCAGTCGAAGATCGAGTCGGACAACGAACTATTCCCCGAAACATTCTTGCCCCGAATGCCGAATACCTATTCGGTACCGCCGCGACCGGAATTCGACAGAGTTTCTAGTTGTTGCGTAGATTCGATGTACTCGACACATTCGCTGTTTTTAACTCCGAGATGAATATGTGGCCCTTCAAGCCGTCGCAACCATGAGTTCCGTTTCTATTTGAACTTCGGGCTCTCCTGGGTTGCTGAGTCAACGCTGAGAATTGGTAGGGTAAATCTACGACAGCTGTTCCGCCGCGAGTACATATCTCTGTTGGGCTCATGACCGAAATAATACAACGGTTCAAAATTTCATATGAAACGGCTTGACGTCGAGCCCTTTGGGTGGATTCAGAACAGACGAAAATACGCATTTTGACTCCTGTGCAGCGTGGGATCGATATCAATCGCGACTCGCGACGCGTTCATCCGGCATCTCGATGTCCCCGACCTTCCGTAAGGCTCCCGAAGCGCCGGTGATGATCGCGATCCCTCTAACCAGCCGACGACCAGACGCAGGACGCGGAATCGTCCCCGAGTTCGCTCTCGGTATTCATTCCGCTATTTCTCCTGTGAATTTTCATGCTCCGTATTCTGCTCGGAGCAAATCAATGACATGAGCCGTTCCTCCATTGTTATTGGTCGTGCTCCCCTAATGGAACGCGGGGCGAAAAACAGAGGGAAATTCCTGAATTTCTTTGACCGCTCACGCTTTTTTGGTGAGAATTTCCTCAACGGTATCTCACAACCTGTCTTCCCTAGTGTCTGGCGGAGAGTATCATCAGACCCGTTCGTAACACACTCGCATTCGATGTCCGTTTTGCGAAGAACTGAAGGCGACCACGACGCTTTCCTCGGAGAACCCTCCCGGAATGCGTTCTTGAACATTCAGGACGCATTTGGGCTCGCGGATTTCAGTCGCAATCTTCGCAGCCGTAATATTCGCGGAATCGAATCGCCCGCTCCCAGGAAAAAAGTTCAGATCATGGACTTTTGACGCTGTTCATTGAGCTCCAATAGCCCCTGCCGTGAAAACCACCCTCAGAATATAACGGCTCCCGCTGGTGACGTTACTTCCCACGTTGTAGCTTTTTCTGCTATTTATGAACGCCGGAGTGTAGCAAGGTACTGGAAGTTACGAAGCTTGCAAAACGCTCCTTTCGAGTAATTGTCTTCCATCACGAGGAAAACTCTAACACGCCAACCGGTATTCAAGCTCGCAGAAGCTTGCTGCTTGGAACAATTGAATCTAGCTCCAACTCTTTTGGTATTCTCCGGAGAGCCTTAATTGACTGTTGTCGAGCAGACTGCGTAATCAAAGAGACGCCTACCTGAGACCGGGCCTGGTCCGAATCTTCAGCCCTCGCCGTGATTAGGATGCAGCGCCGTGAAAGCACTGATCCACTGTTCCGAAACTCGAGGAGAGGAAACATTTTTTTTCAGCACGGTTTTAAATTTTCAATGTCATTGCTAGCTTGCTGTCGAGGACGAGGATTTGTCCGAATCCATCGTTGGCCCAAGGGTCGTAGTATTCCGGCAAGAAACTGAAGTCCTTGAAACCAAACTTTCTATAGAGAGAAATCGCAGGTATATTGTCTGCCATCACGTGTAGGTATAAGGCCGGAGCCTTGCGCTTCTTCGCCAGCCTGATACACTCTTTCAGAAGGAACGTCGACACTTTTAAATGTCTGTATGCACTCTCCACACCAATCGCATATATGTATATCGAGCGGAAGAGTAATTTTGCTGCTATGGGGGGACGCGCTCCCGCATATCCATCGCTTTCCGAGAATTCCGATGAGGCGGCAATCAAACCCACGAGTTTTCCAGTCTCCCCGAACACGCCCTGCGTCCAATACCTTTGCGACGCAATAGTGCGATAGAAATGGTCGTTATACCTCATGGGAAACAACTTCAGCATGAGCGTCTTGACCACCGGAAAGTCTGTGGATTTCAGAGGCCGTTTGACGAGACCGTTATTAAGGCCTTCGCGAGGCTCTGACTCATCGCTCGCTTTCCCCATAGCCGTCTTCTCACGATTAGTCTTATTCGTTATCGTTCTCGATTTGGATTGCGGTTCAATATTTTCGCTATATGGATTGACATACTGCAATGGCGGCTCCCTTTTTCGATCGTAAACGTGATTTGTTTGACGGCGTTTATCCCGGACAATGATTCGGCGACGAATCGTGGAAATTCGATTTCTCGGCGGCGGGGAAATCAGGAATCAGTTCTCCTGAGCTTCACAAATCGTGTGCTTGTGGCTCGCTCGCGCGCAGCAAGGATTAACAGCTTCGAGACTTGATAGACGGCTCCGGATTTCCGCTGGTAAAAGTGCAGTCTCATACTATCGAGACCGTTCTTGTAACTTTGCTCAACTCTCAACTCTCTCTGCTTAACTCAACTCTCTCCGAGTGATTCCCGTGAATAATCTGATTCGACGATCGAAAGCGCATAAATATGAAACGCTTATATTTTTTTCTGAACAGCAGCGACGGTCAAAGGTTGATCTGGGCCACGCTTACGTCGACGTCTACGCGACAGCTGGCAAAGGTTACGAGTTACGACGTAATCGAATCTAGAGTCTAAAACAATTCTCCGTGTTTCGAATCTCGTTTTCTTTGCTTTCCACGACATCTTGACCAACAGTGATAACACCTAATACTATCTAGTCATTTGTGAGTGAGGTTTCATGAAAAGGCGAATAAGGTTCAAAATGACCGCCGTTTTCTTTCATCTTGATATTTACATTCGGCTCGTCACCGCTGTATAATGAAAGCGCTGTTTCACACGCAGCGCACTGTAAAGATTGCGACTAGATTACATCCACTGTTCGATTCCAAAAAACGGAGACACATCCGGCATCGGTTTACAATACAAAACAATTCTCAAAACTAAAATCATTCCCAGACCGCGTGTGGAGGGTCACATGAATTTGGATGGATCACAAAAATAACCGTCAGACTGATCGATCTACCGAGCTTATCTCCGCCAATATTCAGGAATCGAGTATCACACGAAATAGAGTCACCGCCCGATCACTAAAATGTGATTGGCTTCCGGCTGGTGATCTTGTCGACAGCGAATCACAAATTGAAAGATGGGACTAGAGTCAGACCGGTGGTTGAACACCGGAGGGTTCGTCAGACGAGGGGTTCAGGAAGCGTGAAACTATTCCTGAGAGATTGCCGTAAAAAACTATACCGCTGTGTCCAAAGCCATGCGATGCACTGAACGGTACGAAAGTTACAGGTGCAGCGTCTTTGACTCCCATTCGAGCGTACGCGATAGTCTTGTAGAGATGGAGGCCATTCTCGAACGGGATTGTTTTATCATCTTGAGCGTGAAGCATGAGCATGGGGACCTTCGGGCTGAGTTTTGGCACCTGCTCGGTACTGTTGAAACCCGTTGCGGGGTCCTTTTCGAAAGGTTCTGTGAACAGTTTGTTGAAGCACGGCATCCATTTGAAAGGTTTCGCGAGCCGGTTCGATGTGATAACGTGACCCACACTGTCCAATGCAGCTTCCAGAACGATCGCCGCTGGGTCATCCTGCATTTGATGGAGTCTCGCCGCCAGATACATCGTCACGGAAGTGCCCAGAGAGTGACCCCAGAGGACGATCTTGCTATTTGGCATGATTTTTCGTAACCTTTGGTAAGCAGCGAGAGAGTCGTTGACAACTCCTTGCAGCGATGGAGTTTCGTTCGTGGAATCTCCGAAGCCCCTGTAATCGATAGCCACTGCATGGGTTTCGATTTGACCAGTCAATTTCCTCAAAAGTTCCACACGATTCACTGCACTCCGGGTCTTGGTTATTCCATGGAGGTAGAGCACGGTGGTCAAGTTGCCCGGGAACCACTCTTTGAACGCTCTGCAGGGCAGGGCTTGCGATTGCATGTACCATGACCCAATTCGAATTCCGGGGTCCGAAGAGGTGAAGAAGTTCCTCGAGCATCCCAAACCGAGACTCTCAGGATCGGATAATCCCTTCGCACTTGTGAGGAAGCTCAGGAACAACAGGTTCCTCCGCACCATCGAGGAATAGTAAACGGTCAAGGGGAGCACGACGTAGACCAAAATGAGCAGGATCACCAGAATGACAATCAGAGTGAGCAGAGTGATCTTCAAGCATCCCAGGCATTTGCTCCGCTTGGTTTTCTTCGGGGGCTCGGTACCTCTCTCCATTGTGTTGTAGTTCGAGCCGTTGTCAAACGAGTTCAGGAGCAGCTCCTCCCGGTTCGAAGCTTGTCGAGCCATTTCGCATGCCCTGGAAAGGATGTCACAGATGTCGGACAAGAGCCGGAATAGTACTCGTAAAGAATCCGCTCCAGAACTGTTAATCTTATCAGTAGCTTACGACGGCCAGTTCGAATGGAGAGACCACTGTTGGCAGCTGAGCTTGAATCGTGTCTGACGGATCAGTCTTTAGGATCACAGACCAGAGGGAGAAAACGGGCCGCTCCAGAACACTAGATCTCCCCCGGTGAGTAGTTAGGTGAAGTCGTAGTGGTTCTCCGCCGCGATGTCGGAGATCGAATACTCCAACGATACCGTCCGCCAGACTGCCAGAAGAATTCAACGATGGCGGGTTCATCAGACTTACCTCGAGCGGGTTCTTGCAGAGGATTACCGACTCAAAGTACGCACATGGCTCCCGCGTACAGGATGCTCACACTGGCAACGCATTCAACGATGAAGAGAGCGTGCTGATCTGTTGACGGGCAGCAGGCCTGCTTAGAGAGAGAGAGTGGGAAAAGAACTCTAACACGTGACCGTCGAGCTTGTTGCTGTGGCCTGCCATCAATAGAGATCATCTCGTATCAGAGCCTTACGGCTTAATCCTTACTTTGAATAAAGAACTTTTTTTGCAGAATCATGCGAGTTCATCCAGAGCAGCTCGGTGGCGTGGTCTTCACTGGTGATGCGCAAGTAAGGGAAAAAGGCAGGATCAGTTTACGTCAACGTGGAACGAATAATGGACCGTTCAACGCTCTCACCGGGGCGTATCAATAAAAGTGTCTCAGTTTGGAATTTTGGAAGCGACAGAAATGTCAACTGGTAGAGCTTCCGGGACGCCGCGGTCTCTCGAGAACGAGACTCATTTCGAATGTTCCGAGCCATGGGAAATAGAAGGAATTTCGGTGATAAGCTTTCTTTCCGAATCGAGCAAACATCGACAGGGAATTTTTTTGAGCAGTCCAGCGATTGAAAGACGTACCCGCCGATCACTCATTACTGGAGCCTCGAAGCTCGCTATCTTCCATCACCAGAGATCAATTCATGAGGAATCATTTTTGCATCGATCAATGATTGAGGCCCGTCAACCACTGAATTTGAGAAGTCCGGGCCGCAGATATCCAGTCATGGACCTTGAAGGATATTACCCGGCCAAGAATCTGATACACTGCCAACAAAACTCGGCTCAGAGAATCAGTAACTCAGCAAGTACTCTGCTCCTGATACAAGCTTTGGATACGACCACTACACAGCTTCCAAGAGACGACTGCAGTAAAATCGACCCACCAAGCTCTGCGCGACCGCAACAAATAAGCATTGGAAACTGATAGACTCAAGTGAGCCGTGTGCACCTCTTCAACCACATTGTTTCTAAATGATACCCTCGACAACAGCAGTGACAAGCGTTCAACGAATGACTTTGGAGCCGCACCCAGCCGTCGATCGAAGGTAAACCGTAAACTCTGAAACGGTACTTCGAGCTCCCGGGGAGTACTCACGCAGCAAACCAGCGGGACCGAACGGTGACTGATTGTGAGCCGATCCTCCCAGAGTTGTCATGGATCGAATTCATAGATCCACTGGTTTATTCACCTGGTCATGCTTGTGGAATATATTGCAGGGAGGCTCATTAGTTGTTTGGACAGCTGGTGTCCAGCGCTGCCTTTCATTACTTTCATCCAGATGAAATGCATCCGATGGCCGCTTGAAATCTTTGGAATCATAATCTCATGTATGCGCTATTCGGAAACTCGTGGACTTTCTTCAGGCACCGGACGCGTGAAGGGCGACTGGCGAGCAAGCGCTCGATTCTCGCGAGAAAGATTTAATCGGCTTGCAATACGATGACTACTGCCACGCCAAAACCAATTTTTCAACTCCGAACTTGAAACATTCGTTAAAGGATGCTTCCTGTGTATCAGTTCGCAACCACTTGACGTTCAACTCCTGTCCAAGATCATCGTTGCCGCAGCCTCGAGGGTTCTGGTATCCTTAGCCGGGACGAGCGAGCCAGCTCAGTGTCAGTTTCCCAACACACAAAATCCTAGTCCTTCGTGTTGGGGTTCCATTCTCCGAGCTCGGACGAACCATTACTTGGACCAGAGGTGGTTCTCCTTCACATCACAGTCTTCGATCACGTCGATTTACGCCGCAACGCTTCGCCTAGTTCCTTAATAACTCGGAGACAGTTTTTTGCGCTGAGGCGTTTTTGAATTTCCCGCGCGGTGCGCTCAGCTGTTCTCTACAGGAAGATTGTGTCCGCTGCTGCTATTTTGATGCTAGTGTGTGTTGGGAATTCTCCGGCGAATTTCTCGGTTGGGGCTTCCCAGAGTCTCGTTCATGCCGGAAAATGCTGTACTTCTGGTTCGTGACGTTGTGCGGTCTTTTCTACGCATTCGTGCCATCAATAGCTCGCTGGGTTGTGCAGAGACTTTTCAATGAAAGCGATCAAGAGGTGAGTTTCACGCTGAAAAAAAGAGAACACAGTTTGATTCCGTACAGATCAGCTCCCCGAGCAGTTGGCTTTTCTCGACACTCACCAGCGACCTCGAAGCGTCCGCGCGAGTTAACATGAACTCCCTTGCACGCTCGATGCCGCTGCGACCGAGCTGGAATGGGAAAGAGATCCTGGCTCTCCCTTTGTCTTCCTGGGTCCCTCCCGTATACCTGGGAACTGCATCTACCAATCCATTTCACCGCGGAATCGCTGGATCTTTCGTTCTGGGCATGCCCCATGAATTTCTTCGAGGCGGTCCTTTCCCGTTACGGATTAGCGCTGTAGCGCTGCGTGTATCCGTTGGCTGCCGCCAACCACTGCGTTCAAGATCGAGGAGAGATTTGTAAACATATAGGTTTCACTCTCTCCCGATGTTTTGATTGAGAGTATAGAGCTCTGAGATCGGGTTCGACCCGTCATGAGAGCCAAAATCATGTTCGGAGCTCGCTGAAACAGGAACGTCCAGTCATTCGTCCTCGGAGCAGAGTTCCTTGCGGTTCAATAGCTTGGCAGTCGCATCTTCCTCTCTTCGATCAGCGTCATCCACCACAAAAGTTGAGCGAAAGCAGCTGCTGGTAATTTGTTCACAGTGCTCAATTCCGCCGCCTGGAAACGAGATGCGCTAGAGACGACCCGGCAACGACAAACCCACAAGGGTGTGTCCACCATGGAGGTCGAGTGGCACGGCTTGAGGCTGAAACCGGCCCCGGCGACTCTGGAATTAGACTCAGCTGAGGACAGGATCACACCGGCTTGGAGGGGTCCTCTTGAACTTTCGCCATGGGACTGCTTCTTCGTGGCCCTGGCCGTAGTCTCGGTCGTCCTCGATATCCTGTCGGATTGTTACGTCGCGTACGCACACGCACTCAATGAACGGATGATTATGATGTGGTTAACTATCGCCTTCATAGTGTTGCCGGCGTGGATTTCGACTTGGACATCTCTGCTCATGATTCTCCAGGATCGGCGGAACAATGTCAAGATGCAGTGGTCCTGGACCTGGATCACGTTGTTTCACCTACTGCCGTTGGTCCTCGTTCCTCGCTACGTGAACTCGCTCAATTTCGGTTTGAAATCTCAACAAAAAAGCCGACCAAAAGTCGAGCGTCAAGTGTTCTATTACCGCATGTTGTGGGAGGACTACGATGCGGCCTATTTGCGGCTCATTGAGGCTTTCCTCGAATCTTGTCCTCAACTCTTGATACAAAGCGTTTTTGTGTTCAAAATGTACAGTGAACTCCGAGATGAAACTTCGTACTTTTATCTGCACGTCGCGATTCCCATGGCCCTCAGTCTTTTCTCGTTGGCGCACGCCGTAGTATGCTACAAGCGCAGTCTCCGGATCTCCCAGAACGAGAAGCGTTTGTCTTGCTCCGGTACCGTGACTCTACTCTGTTCCCAAATCTGCTTGATTTCAAGCCGTGTGATAGTACTGACTCTGTTTCTGGTCGCAGTGCCCGCGCCCATAATCACCGGAGTAATCTGCTTGCGACTCCTTTTAAATATGAGTTGGTTGTATGTATTCCTGGAGTTCAGTCATGTCGACTCAAAACTGGAAGCTTTCGTCTTGCGAGGAATACTCTCAATAATGTACCTGTTCACCTACGTGGATTTCTGTCGTGGAAACACTGGGAAGCGTCACATTGTACACCATTTCGCCACTGTCGTCGATTGTGGGATCCTATTGGCATTTTACCAAGGGTATGCAGATCACGCCAACGTATATTGTATAGTAGCGGCAATATGTCTCTATCCCCTCGGTCTCATGCTTCTGGTCTTCTATTACTGTAAATGTCATCCGACTAGCATGAGTGACGGCGTTCACATTATCCCTGTTGAACAGCCTCTCTGAATATATCACCGAGACCTTGTACAACACACATATCATCTACTCCTTACTAATTTTATGATGGAGTTCAGGACTTGGGACTCGTGAATCTTCCCAAATGCGGATAAGTGGCCGCATGCGTATGTCAGAACTTGTAAGAATCTCTTACGAAATCGCAATCTCGAATCAAACTGTGACAGATACTTTTCATATATTGGAATGAAGGAATAAATGACCGTCTTTTGTATCTCCCGCGAGCAGAACGATGCCATGATTCGCTATAACGTCGAATGAGAATTGTTCGAGAGGCGAGCAGTTTCGAGCTCGCAGGGAGAAACATTCATTTTTTCGGGAGTAAAGGCCAACGTGTACGGCTGAGATGAAACTGATTCCGCGTCGATGGAGGCTCGACATTTATTTACATCATGTGCTGCTCGGTCGTCAGCAGAGGATGATTATGTACATCTTCACCGGAACATTAGCGACCCAGAGTCGCAGCTCAGTTCTGTGTGTTCATCAGCAGTGTGATGTTTTCTCCCTTCAGCAGAATGCGACCGATCGATTTACGATGACCGGTTTTCACGTACACCTCCTCAGCCTCATCGAGAACCAGGTTCATGTACTCGTCGAAACCTGTAAGATCGGGATTCAGTGGGTAAATTGACCCGTAGACCGCAGCGTTGTTGTTGTGGCGCCCCACTGAGCTGCGGCACTAACGGAAGGCATAGGATCCGATCAACAAGTTTTTCAAGGGTCCAGAGTATGCGCAAACAAATGAACTGAGGATTGTGTGAAGGAATCTTACCGATGATGTATCCTTCGATACGCAGGCTCGTGTTTTCGTACAGCCACACTTGGATTTTCGCTCGGTTCTGAAGGTAACGGAAGATGAGATTGATGGGCTGAACCATCACCTTCTGAACTTTAGCGCTGCCCTTGTACATTTTGGATTCTTTCGACTTCAGCCAAAATCTTCAAAACGAAATTCGGGCCGGCGTGTATAGATGCGTTGATTTGAAGTAGGGTTGCGCCTAGGTAAACATAAACAATCGAAACGCGCGCGTCGTCTGCGAGAGTTCTTCGGCGCCAAAATTCAAGCGTCGTCCACCAGATCAGTCTTTTGAGCGACGATAGTCGAGGCACTTCTGATGCTGGCATGCAAATATCGAGATACATAAAATAAGTAGGCTCAGGGAGAATCCAAGTGAGCTGTCTCTGACTTCAAAACTGTCATATTCCAGGTGAAGCTGAAGAAAGAACTCCGAGATTTGATAAAGGACCGATCTGGGGTCAATCCGGTCGAAGCGTTCGCCCAATATGCAAGGATAAATCGTAAAATCGATAGTGTCCGCGAGAAGCTCGGTGAAATCAACTTGGATAATTCCAAATACATCTACAAAGTTCGCCTGACGGCCACCATCGTCCTGTACGGCTTCATCTCCGCCGTAAACTGCTACCTAATCTGGTTTTACAGGTAACACATATCAAGGGACTAGATTCAGAATCAGTGGAATCGGGCTCAAGCTTCTCCACTCGCAACCTGGCCTCCGTGACTAAGAGCGCTTTTCCTTCACAGGACCGTACCCCTCCTTAAAGTACCGCCGAACTGGCTGGATCCTTTCGGCAAGCTCGCTCTGCAGAATGACGCTGGGCTTGGGCTCATTCCTTGGCTGTTGATCTCTGCCTCCGTAGGTCGTTTGGTCGTTGGTTATTTTCAAACCGACGCTGCCAATCCCCAAAATGGCGAACCTCGGAAGAGTTTTTCCCTCCTGGACTGCCTAGGGAGGTGAGGTCACTTAGCCTGCCCTCCTCGATCTCCGTTTTACAGTTCTTTTCACAAGGGAGTCAGAAGTTGGAAATCATCGAGAAAATTCTAGCTTCTCAAATGAATAAAAAAGCTGTGATTGAATGATCAAGCCTGTCCCAACGGTTCGTCGTTGAATGCTCGTCCGTGTCGTACAAAAACTGGGTGGCGAACACACACAAATGTATGGCGTCCTCGGAGAGACCTCTGTAACAATTGTTAAACGCGATACGTCCCCTTCTGAGCAGCTTGTATGATATATTCCATTAGGCTTCCGAATACCTCGATTGTTCGCGTCGCTGAGCGTACGAATTCATCGCCGGAAAGGCTTCGCTCCAA
Organism: Neoseiulus californicus; assembly: GCA_028455905.1. Classification (NCBI taxonomy): domain Eukaryota; kingdom Metazoa; phylum Arthropoda; class Arachnida; order Mesostigmata; family Phytoseiidae; genus Neoseiulus; species Neoseiulus californicus. The sequence goes on along the minus strand of JAMQGS010000005.1, from coordinate 14,679,402 downwards.
ATTTGATCCGAACTGACTCCCTCAACATCAGGCTGAGAATGTGCGAAAGAAGCAGCAAACTGTACTATACCGAACAAAAATTCCTTCTGTTATTGTCAGCGATTCCTCAACGCTCGAGATTTGAGAGATTTACCAGTGGAAATCCAAAGCCCGACCTGCGGCAACATGTCCAGGGGATTGCAACAAAAAAATACGGAAACTAGTACGGCTACTACTCGTAGTACGGCTTTCATTGCCGGCCCGATCGTATTCCGTATCTTGCGTGTGAACAGATCTTGCGGACATGTCTACCATACATAGATATATTTGATTTCTGTCTGAACCTGGGGATGAGCGACCTCACGCTTCCCATGAATACACGCTATTCTTCGAACCCGATGGCCGGGCCCCCGGGGGAAGGCAGCACCGAACCGTTCCGAGGGCTCCCTCAACCTCTTCGACTCCCAAGATCATTCGGCTAACTGAGCGCGCAGGGAAATCCAGATCATCTCGATCGGGGGATCAGGCAGTCAGTGACGGGAAGCTTCTCAGTTTTGGAAACAGTCGTGTGTCATGCAAACTTCTGTCAGCTGATTTGCTATGTAATATAAAATTGTATCATGCTAGTCCTGAGCTCTTGCATATTGCAAAGGGGTTGGATTGTCAAAGCAAGCTCTGCATGCTTGGAACTGTATTTCGATATATCCGGAACTAGAGCATGCCGAGAAATGTGGCCAATATAAGAGAATACGCAGTTTCAAATTATAAAGAATTGTTTCCTCATTTACATAGAATATGCCTCACATTCCCTGGCAAAACATACTGATACGGTGGATAAATCACGTGGGCGAACGTGTATTCGCTCCTGAGGTATCTTTAGGCTTCGCTCCGGTAGCTCATATCCAGATATTCGTATACCAAGTGGATTCTCGGGGTTCCGTAATGACTAGGCTTCGAGCATTTGTTTCCCACTCGGACTTGGTTTCTGTTTCTTGGCTTGGCGAGTTGCTTCCGGCAGATCACCCGCAGCGATCTCTGGCGATTCCCGAATTTCGTCTTTGGGAACTTCCGGCAGCGGCACATCTGCGGCGTCCGCGATCTTGGTCGGAGGAGCTTCCTTCTCGCCGACAAGTTCTTCGAGCTCGGAGAGAAGCTCGTCCTCGTTGACCTACAATGCGAATAAGAAAATGGGGATCAATCCTCGCCAATATGGTAACGTTCTGTAAGGGGAATCTGCAGGAAGTTCCACTCGCAAAGTCTCACCTCGATCTCCCCAGCGAAGCCAACCATCAAATCGTTGATCTCTCGTTGCTTCTCCGCGGCCTCCTTTGTCTCGTCCAGCATCTTCTCAATGTCCTCAATGTCCAAGAGCGCGGTCAAAGATTTCAAAGCTTCATTGCCTTGCTCCAGATTCCGAACCACATTCACTTCCACTTGAGCCCACTCGACATCTTGCGTCAGACTCTCAATCTTCTCTATGTGACCCTCTGAAGGTGAAACAATAATTAACCCTTCGGACTGACTAATTCTGAGGGTAAAACATAAAAAAACCCGCTGAACCCCATAGACCCGCAGACAGGCGGTCTCGACGGACGAATGAGTGATTCAGGCGACTGTCCGGAAAATGGTACGCGGTGACAGATATTCGCTTGAGACACTTGCCAACGTTCTGTATCAGTTTCTCCATGTGCTTCTTCTTCCTCAGAATGATGAGAGCTCGTTCCTTCTTATTTTCCCGAACGAGCCGAGCAGCTAGTTGACGCTCGTTCTCGAGGCGATTCTCCAATTGCCGCTTATGCTGTTTCAATTTGTCCCTTTGTTGTTTCATCTGAAGGACGACTTTGTCCTGTTCAGTGACTCGAGTGACATTCCCTTTCTTGGAGCTGGACTTGCCGAAGAGGTTCCCCATCCTGTAACATGCAAATGTCCGTTTTGAGGGAACGCCACTGTAAATTTTTGCAATCTTTCAGAAGGGAGACGTCCGATCTACCGAGCCTCCACGAATTCGAAGCTTGAAATCAGGTCGGGATTCCCTCGTCATGTCTTCGGTGGAGAGGAAGAAATAAGAGGAGGTGCCCCGGGCCACAATGATTGAAGACACTTGACTGATTTCGATTCATGCTTCGCTTTATGTTGTAATAGCAACCGAGGAACACACTGCGGCTTGCTCGTTCCTAAATACAATGACTACTTTTAATGCTTCCGGCTCTTTTGAACGAATCCGAGTCGAGATCGGCAGGTATCGGACATTCAGGGTACAATTTGTGAGTGCTCAGAATTTCGAAGACTCGGAGGATCTCTTCCGGGGCGAGCGAGCTCAGTTTCGTCTCGTAGTGTAGATTGGGGAGCTCGGTTTGGGACCAACGCGTCCTGAGCAGAACGTATCGCACAGAATCAGGGATCAACTGATTAAGATACATGAGCGTTGCTCCTCTTCGGTACGCCTGCTTAACAAATGACAGGAATTCCTCGACTTTTTGAAGGTCGCCGAGTCGACCAAAAATGTCGGCTTTTGGAGTTAAACGTAGGAGGCACATCTCGTACTGCTGATCTTTGCGTTTCCTACGCTCTCGAAACGAGAACGAGTCTGAGCTGAGCGTTCGCAGCTGCTTGCAATCGAAAAAGAGGTCAAGGAGCACGCGCGTCGAGTTTCTTGCTGAGGTTCTCGTCAATGTTTGGTATTCGTTTGAGCTCATGAATATTAGCAGATCGACTCTCCCTCGAGAGAAAATCATCGTTCTGGACGAGAATGTGTACAACAATGTTAGGATAAATTTGCGCTCCACGGCTCTCGTAATCGGGATCACTGCTGTAACTGAGGGTTCGGCGTCCCACGATTGATCGGGGAAATCTGTCAGAAAGCTCGACATTCGGTCTGTGCCGTTGTGCAGGTCAAACTGCGCCACGGAGGCCATGCGAACGAAGTCTTCTAGGAATATTTTCACTCGAGTCGGATTCTCATCCTTGATCTCGTTTAGTTGTTTCAAAAACTGCGATTTTTGGGGTGTGAAGAGGTGTAATTTCTTGCAGCCCAATTCCAGCAAGCGCCTCGATAGGATCCCTGGTCCTGGGCTTGATTCGAGAATCAACCTGCAATGAAACCACGGAAAACTGTATTTTCAAAGTTTCTTAACAGAGTATAGGCATGGCGCAATCGGTTTCGTTTCCCTGAACAAATGCGATATGCATGCAACAAGAGGTTCACTAGATCAACTTTACCTGCCTTTGGCGATATCGAGCTCCAGCTCCCTGGCGGTGATTTCCGCCAAGCTTGGATCGGATATATAGTTATCAACAATGGCTCTTTTATTAGAATGCGGCCGTGAGCTCTCGAAAATAGGTGACACAGCCGCTCGTTTCGATACGACACGTGTCGTTCGGATAGACAGGAACGACGGGAATCCCGACAACGATCTCAACATGGTTTCACCGATCATTCACCCACGCACAGTACTAGCGTATCTCGAGCCCGGTTTCGAGCTTCGAATAATCGATCAGGCAATTGTGAGCTCCGTGAACGTCTCCAAAATTTCGACTATATAGTTCACGGCACTGCTCGAATCAAGTACATGTTGTACCAACTATAATGATGCTTGAAGTTTCGACTCTGTTTCGAATTCCGCTGTTCGGCAGCAAGCAACTTTCCGCGCGGTTCCCGCGCCAGCGCACAGACCTCGAAGCGAATTGTCCCAGTAGATGCTCTGCTCAGTTCTATCCAATCAGTAAATCGTGGGGATGTGCGTTGTCACTGGTTTTTGGTTCTGGAACTCCTTGGGATTATTCGGTATTTCGGAAACTCTCGAGCGCAGACGACGGGCCTCCGATGGGCACGATGATGGGAAGGAAAACATCAACAACACAACACTTTGAATTGCGCGGCTTTTTTGATTGAGGCGGGTCTGGCTCGCCTCTCGAATAAAACGTCGCCGTGCGGGGGATACGCAAATCTACTTCTTGAAATTGTGTGCGATTAGTCCGAATAAACTATGCGAGACCCACGGCGTAAATCTCCCAGGCTGAATAGTCCAGCTACCTCCCTCCAAAACTGTGTGTGGTCGAAGTTCGTCGTCTGGGGGGACATCCCGGCTCGGACTACTGGACCAAAGCTCAAATTTCGGGTTCGTCTTCTGAGAGATTAGTTACCCGCCGAATATTGATGGCTTGGGTCAACCGCTGCAGGAAGTTGTCCAAAGGTTCCCGGGTCAACCAATGCTCTGAATTCGCTTCATAGTCGGAAGCGTAGAAAACCTCCACGTCATCTTGGAAGAAATTGAATAATAAGTGCGCTCCGTAGCCCGGTCTTCCGATCTCGAGCTTCTCCGGGTTTATAACAGACAAGAAACCGGACAGAGCTACGTTGGACAAAGTGAATGCCAGCATTGTGGGCGACCCCGCATAGCGTCGAAGAGAGCGGACTTCCTCGATGAACTTCTTGATACCGGGCCTTGCAAATGTATTGATCGCCGATTCTGTCATGGCTTTGTAGAGTTCCGGAGTGAGGAGGACTTTTTCTCGGATTCCTTTCGGTTGTTCGAAGGATGGAGGAAGCTCTTTGGTTATTTCTTGAATCATGTCGAGGTTGTCCGCGATGACGATTTTGCACAAGCTTTGGAAATAAGTAACAATTTTCCCGTCGACTTCGTCCTGAGGAACGCCTATTTTCTCCATGCATTCAATGACGCCCCGCTCGAAAATTTTTCGGCGATCCCGTACGCTCCTCAATGAAGCGTCAGGGGGTATCTGAACAGCTTCATAGCTCTCGAGCCCGATAGCCTGGATGAAGACTCCCGAGTTCTGATGACTCGACGTGCCATTGAAGCTCACAAGCCTTCCGTGCCTCACCCGAGTGAAGTAGCTACGGTATTGATGTCTTAACTTCTTCCCGAGTTTGCTTATCTGATCTTGGCCCTGGCTGGTCAAATCTCCCGGCTCGATACTTCCCTTGAGTTTCAGTGGCACTGCGCGGATGCGCTCGCCGTGCCGGAAAACTACCGCGAGGTCCTGCAGGTCGATGAGAGCCGATTCGCAGCCCGGGGTCATGAGAACATACATCGAGCTGAACAGAAGCATGAGCAAGAGAGTAATCGTCACGATGCTGCCTATGATTTTGTAAACTCTTGCGGTCGTTGGATTCAACTCCCGGAGAACTGCGAGGTGTCGCTTGGGTTTCGATCTCTTGACGTAGCGGTAGAGCTCCGTTCTCATGATTGGAAAGTCTTATGGTGCTATGCTCTCAGCCGAGTTGACTCATTTTCGTCGCCTGCTTCAGTCGGGGGATGAACTCTACCGAACCGCTTCAATCCAACCCACCAATTCTGTTGAGCGGAACTTTGTTATCTCGGGAATAAGGTGCCTGTTGGCGAGGAATCGCCCGGTTCTCATTGTCAGCGATGATGTTTCGTTGTCTGACGGAACTCGCGGTGGTGTCGGAACTACGGTATACCAGCCTCATGACCGAAGTTTTCGAAAGGACCTTGATCATTCAAACAGATACTTGTCGCCGTGGGACACAAGAGGAGAGGAACACGCACAGAATCTTCATTAGATCCAACTTTCGATCAGTCAGAAGTCAGAATACTTCGACGGATCCTAGCGGCTGCGTTCTCGTTCTCAAGAATGACGTCAATATCGACAATCGCTGTTCGCGGGCGGTACCACACGTGGAACAGAGGACGGATTTGATGAGGACGCTCATCTTGTGAGACGTTGGGAGGCGCACCCGTACGGTGAGGAATAACTGCGGTAGCGCCTCTCGAGCGCTCGCCGGCTGGCTAAACACCCGAAATGTACCTGTAATTCGAACGGCTTCATTCCCAGAAAGTTCGTCATCACGTGAAGAGTCTGCAAAAAGAGATGGCGCGTATCTCATACTCGGACCGTCAGCTTCCTGCGGCGGAGGAGTTTCCTTCGAGTCAGAGGCGCCCTGAGGGATTCGGATCCCGGCCTTGCAATCAGATTCTCTTCCCGAATTCGAGTACCGCATCGCAAGGATTTCTTCTGTCTCGTATAACGTCCTCTCTGCCAAATGATCATTGGGTGATTTATCAAACACCCCCGACTCCGGAATTCATGGATTGCAGCCATGATTTGCATCGATTTTTTCGGTCAACCGGGCTAATCCCAGTGATCATGAACGGTCCTGATTAGGCGATTGCTGCGAGCTTGATACGAGACGTCGTATCTGTGTCTCGACGATATGGTAGTGATCCATGAGTTTTCGGAAATGCCGATGAATTAGCTGCTTTCCTCCCTGGAAAATGAGGACTCATCGGAACGATGGCATTGGAAACTGGAAAGCTTCTTCCGGCAGAGCTCTGACAATTAGTAGCTGTTGATGTTAACACGAGAATTGAAAGTTAAATCGGGAGCTCAAATCGCTGCTTCGGCAAATGTTATTCGATGAGCCGTCGTCCTTCCCATTCTCCGAGGCGCCACCGACCCTAGAAGTCACTGATGAGTGATTAACAACAGCACTCTCCCTACAATCAGAAATGACCGAGATCCTGGGAACGGAATTCGAAGATACTTTGCGATCACGCACAAAATTGGGCTGGAAACGCGTGCTTCTCGTGAATGGAGTCCCGCCGTCGTTTGGAGCCGTCGCTAGCGCTGCACGCGTATCCAGACTGAAGTCCCGCCCCTTCGGCTGAAGCAACGCCAGGGGAATGTTTGTCGACTGCAGAAGACCCAGCAGAAGGAGGGCCCCTTCGTGCCTTGACAACGGCTAAACGACAACTCTCGATTTGCTACGATCGAACGCCCCAGCCATTGCGTTCAATTTCCGAATCCAGTTTTCAAACTCCGTGCAAGGTGCTCGAGGCTCCTTCTCGCGGTCCTGGGTGTCGGAATCAGCTGATTTTGCGGGATAGTCCGTCGGAGCGAGAATCGAGTTCCTCCGGAGCCACTGAGTCAAAGTTTTCAAAGCGTAACCAAGCAACGCTGCCAAATATTGTGACACGGAATCCCGGACCCGATCGTGTGCGATTCCGTTGGGATGTGTTGAATCTTCAAATGTATTACACTTTCTGTGATTGGTGAGTTTCGGGAGTTTCTCGATGCTCCGAATTCGATCCGAAAATAGTTCTGTTCTCCGGATATTTGAGCCGTGGAAGCGCCGCATCTCGGCGGTCTGCCGTAATTCCGGGATGACTGACGGCGAACCATGTTGTGTTTGTAGCGCATTTCTTCCAAAATTTCTCACAACTCATGAAACGTTCCATTTGACGATTCTTTGAATTTCTAATTCGGTGAGAACACTTGTTGGCCTGAGCGAGCGCCTAAATATCGAGTGGTGAGCTCAAGAATCAAGTTCAAGCCGACGCATCGAGCCACACATGGTTTGACAGCTCAGTTGTTCTTACCTAGGAGATGTTTTTCATGCTAGAACTCCTCGAATAACCAAATGGCATCACGAAGATGGAAACGAAACCATGAAAGCAATATTTTGTTATGAGGGGATCCGTTGGAGTCGAAAAGTAGTTTTCGATAAGTCCCAACTTTCTGCAAAGCTGGATGCGTCATCTGAAAGTTATTCTGGATTCCAGAGATGCTTCTCATCTTGGCCGTGCTCCCGCTGTTGGTCCTGGCGCAGGACTGTCCGCGAGGGTGGCTCGAATACAGCGATTCATGCTACAAATTCATCAGATCACCTCCGAAAAGCCGCGAAGACGCTCGTGATCTCTGTGCAGCTTACAATGCGCGTTTAGTGAGCGTCAATTCCTTCGACGAGCTCCAGTTCATCAAGAGATGGCTCAGGGCGAACGACCCCCAACACAGGAGGTGGTGGACGTCCGGCTATGAATTGAATGGCGCGTGGTCTTGGGACGGTGACGGTTCGTACTTCAGCAATATAGACCAGCTATGGCTGCCAGATACCGGCAACACCATCTGGAACTACGCGGCTTACAGGTATCTACGAGAACTTTTCCATCACTGAGCATTATCTTTGCATATCCGTTCTAGATAGTGGATGACTGATTTCTAAATCAACGGTTTCTATTCCATACAGTTATTCTTCACGCTACCATCGTTGGGGCTTGGAGCGTGCCTCTCCGTCGGATCAGTTGGCACTGATTTGCGAAATCTTCAAGGAGAATCTGCACCAAATCATCCTTCAGGAGAGGACTATCGATTATGGCGTCATCGAGTTAGATCCGCTACGGATCCCTCACGGGCCATATTTCTCCAGAGAACCCAAAGACGTGATATTCGATCAGAGCGGACGTTCTCAGGTGGACCACGTGTCTCTGCGTTGCGTTGCCTCCGGCTATCCCACCCCCACGTACAAGTGGTACCGGGTACGCTCTAACTTTGTACATTGGTCTGAATCCTTGACCTCAGGCGCTGATTCCAAATTCAACGCAGTCGAGAGGGAAAGAATGATCTCATTCTATGACCGAGGTCAAGGCCTGACAAGGCCTTAATGCTCTCATCACAAATTAATCTATATCCTGCAGGAGGTTTTCCAAGGGGACGACGTAATCGCACGAGAAATCGACCCACTTGAAGCTGACCGTTTCACGCAAACCGATGGAACACTCATTATCTCCCATCCAGAACCGAACATCGATCGCGGGAAATACCATTGCACAGCAGAGAACATTTACGGAAGAGTGAAGTCTCGCACAGCAACTCTAGGCTTTGGATGTGAGTCTCGGCATTTGCCACCTCCGTTCCCTCCGCAGGAAAGAACTGAACAAAGTTTCGCAAGACTGGGTACTTAAATACATGAGTTTTATTTTCATATTCAGGACTAAGGTACGCGATAAAACGTCTGCGGCTGCTAAAACGTACTATATATATGTACAAGTTTTCAACAAGATCTTAAACAAATTCCCCTAGTGTGCAGCATGCCTCAACGAATCGCTTGTTCGATCCGCGCCAGAAAGTTCTCTACAAGTTCTCTGGAGTTCCAAACTTCCGCTACAGAATCAAACGACGGCGCGTATAATACTTCGATATCATTTTGGAAGAAATGGAAAATGAGATGGGCTCCAAAACCGGGCCGTCCCGGATCGGGTTTATCCGCGTTCATGAAAGACAGCATGCCAGAGATGTGGACGTCGGACAGCGAAAGGCTGAGTAATGAGGCTGTTTTCGAGTTTTGACGAAGCAATCGGATCTCGCTGACGAGCTTCTTGATCGCAGGTTTGCCGAACGTGGCCATCGCGAGATTTGTTAGGGCTTTATAAAGTTGTGGTGTCAGGAAAACTTTCTCGTCCTGAACACATTCGAGCTTGTCGAGATCAAACGGCAGCGCGATTCCCTTCTCCCGGAGCATGTCGAGACTGTCTGCGATCAAGACACCATAGAGCAGTTGAAAGCTTTCCGGAAGTACCAATGATTTATCGTTCTCTTGAAGTTTTGCGATAACTTCCTTGGCGACTTGCTTCATGCAGTCCGACACGTGAGTTCGGAAGATTTTTTCCTGCTCCTCGAAATGAGTGTCATTAGGTTTCACAGCCATGTAAGGAATGTATTCGGCTTCGTAGGCGATACCGATTGCCTTCATGAAAAGCTCCGCGCTTTTTTTGCTGCGAGACTCGTCAGCTGCGATCACTCTGGCACTTTTGACATCGGTGACAAACGTCCGGTATCGACGTTTCGTTCTTTCGCCAAGCTTTGTCATCTGTTCCTCGCCGGCCGCAGTCAAATTTCCCGGCTGATTGTACCCGAGCGACGGAATCGGGATCATGGGCTGCCGCTCGCCATGTCGGAACAGCACTGCGAGGTCTTGCAGATCTTCTAGGGCACTCTTGCCTTGAGTCGTCATGACCACGTACAGGGCCACGGCGAGAAGGCTCAACAAAAAAGCGATGGTGATGACACTTTCGCAAATGTGGAAAAATCGACGAGTCTGAGGCGCCAACACCTGATCACTGTCCAATGAATGTTGAAGCGGACTCTCGATGACCACACTGCCGTAGGTTGTCGTACTCATGCTCGAAGTATCAGCTCGAGGCGGTCGTTAAGCCTGGAGTAAACATTGAGTGGAAGGAAATTAGATAGACGCGCTGTAATGCTCCGATAGCGGCCTGCGACGTCTGCTTCGAGTAAAATCCTCCTTTTTTTCGATGGCAGCGATCGAGAGTGGAGAGCCTAGCGGCCGCGATCTCGCCAAATCCGCACAGGGCGAACTCTGACGGATTCGCATGAACAATTTCTGAGTGGATCCAAGCGGACTGTTTACAATTAGGGCGACGCCGTCGATTCGAACTGCGGGTTGCGGAATGACGTCACAGAGTCGATTGCTATTGTTTTAGGTACACATTCCTCACTCGCTTCTGAAATGAGCCTCCGAAGGCGTTTTCTTGAGATCGAGAATCGCTCCCAGTTGATGCGAGGCAATATTCACGCGACGAACGGTTATTTGCAGATATCGGCGAATTCAATAAGAAACGCGCTCCGGACACAGGAAAGGAATACTGGGGAAAATCGATAGCTTGCGATGAGCCGCAACACTATCCCAAGGTCAACTACTACTGGACGAGGAATTCGTTCCCGAACTTCGTCGAAGAGGATCGGCGGGTCTTCGTTTCACATGACGCGCACCTGTACTTCAGCTCACTGGAAAAAATCGATAACGGAAATTACTCGTGCAATGTTCAAAGTGACATCAGTGACACCGGACGAACGGGACCGTTTTTCCCTGTGATCGTCGAACCCGGTTGTAAGTATATATGTACCTTGAATTTCCGTGGAGCTCGTCCGTCATCTTCTAACTCAAAAACTTCATGTAATACTCATTCGTCCGTCAATGCACCCGTTGTGCTTTGAAACGACGCACTGAGCAGCCACTGAGCATTCATGTGACCGACCGCTTGAAATTTCCGTCCTCCTAGATTTGAGACGCGGGCGGGCAGCGGCCGCGCGCGATCAAAACAGCGGCGTCGATTGGCTAACTCATGACGGCTCGTAAATTGCAGCCAGCGGCCAGAAACTGCTGTTCCCGAATAACTTCCCGAAGAGTTTCCCACAAACTATCCTTGCGGGCGATCGGGTTCGATTGGAGTGTATCGCGTACGGTTATCCTGTGCCTCGTTACAACTGGACCCGAGTGAACGGAAACCTACCGTACGGGAGTTATGCGGAAAACCACGATCGTGTACTCATCATTCCGAAGGTTCGAGTCGAGGACGAAGGCGAATATGTCTGCAGTGCGACCACAAACCAGCAGTCCATCCAGAAGTCCCATCACCTCTCCGTTCAAGCTCTACCCGAGTTCACGATTCCTCTGGAAAATCAAATTTTCGATGAAGGCGCCACCCTGACCTGGGAATGCGAGGCCTTCGGCATACCGGACATCAGTTACGAGTGGTATTACAATGGTAGACCGTTGAACGACACCTCGAATCTTCACCGACTGAACAGATACATAATCAACGAGAACATCCTGATCATCAACCAAGTCGCGAGAGGCGGCGAACGTGAAGGAGGTGATGAGGGAATGTATCAGTGCATGGCACGAAACCAAATCGGCTCCGCGTTTTCATCAGCGCAGCTGAAAGTTATCTGTGAGTATTCATGTGATCTAAGTATTCCAGCGTGCTGAATCAATCTATTCCGACTTTGTAGTACGAGGAGAATATATAACCAGCAGCTCTGCGCGTGCTATTCTAGCGCTTATGCCGAACTTCTGGAAGCATCCTCTGGAAACGGAACTCTACGCGGCCGAGGAAGGCAATTTGACGATCGCATGCCGTCCCGAGGCTGCGCCGTTCCCTGAATTTCAATGGAAGAAAGACGGCTACAACGTTGGCACCTCCGGGGGAGGTCGGGTGTACATTATGCCCAACGGATTCTTGAGAATCAATCCAGTGAGGATCGAGGATGAAGGCAACTATACTTGCATCGCGAAAAATGTCTACGGACAGGACATGTCGTCTGGCAGACTCATCGTTCTGCGTAAGTTCGAGCATATTCACTCGCTACTCGAGCAACGGAATATGAAGGCTAAGCCCTAGATGAACCTCCAAAAGTTAGTAGTTTCCCTAAAGATTATTCTGCGCGATCTTCCAGCTCCTCCAATCGCATATCAATCACCGCCACCTCGCCTCAGTGCCGTCGTTAACGACACCGTGACCCTCCTCTGCGAAGCGAAAGCTTCCCCACTGTTGGATCTTTCTTACGTTTGGACCCACAATGATTTGAAAATCGATTGGCGCAAGACTTCACTCTATGAAGATAAATATTCCATGGTAAGTCCAACTTCTTCACTATCGGAATGTTTTCGAGAGGGAGGCCGTCCTCTTATACACCTGGAATTCTTTTTCTTTGACAACGAGACTCATCGTTTCCGAACGTTTCAGGCAGAAGCTGGTAACCTGGTCATACACAACGTGACCTTCGCAGAAGCGGGCTTCTACAAATGCATCGCCAAAACTTCCATCGGTCGGGTGGATATGCGCACGGAACTCATCGTGATCGGTCCGCCCGGGCCTGTGGGAGCCATCAAAGCAGAGAACGCGAACGAAACATCAGCGCTTCTGTCGTGGACCGATTCTGCGACGAACGGACGTCATTTCCTTGGTTACCTCATCGAGGGGAGGACAAATCACAACCACACCTGGAGACTCATTGCCAGTATGTAGCGCAGCAGACAATTCTATTCCTATGAGTGTATCTTCTAGCGGGTTTCGTTCGACGCAAGCTTCCCGCAATCGAGGTTTTTTGGAGACTTCTTCGAGCCTAAATCTAAATTCACTTCACCGTTCCAGATTACACAACGGGTGATCGGTTCCGCCTGGAGGCTCCGTTCCGAGCCGCCAGACGTTCTCATCAGTTGCCTCGTTGGTCGCTGTCACCGTACAGTGGATACGAGTTCCGTATCGCTGCGTATAACGATCTCGGTGTTGGCGAGTTCTCCGAGCCATCGCCTGTGGTTTCAACCCAGGAGGACAGGCCGTACAACGCCCCGAACCACGTTGGAGGTGGCGGAGGCAAAGCTGGTTCCCTCACGATCACTTGGGAGGTAAATTCGCTCAGATCCATTTTCTTGGAGATATTCATGGAGGAAATTTGTGAATTTTGATCGGTACGCTTCGTCCCGTTCAGAAGCTAATAATCGGCTTTACTGCAGCAACTTCCAACGGAAGATTGGAACGCGCCGCAAATCTGGTACATCGTGTACTGGAGACCAGCGGCCGAAAAAGGCGAATTCAACAAACAAAACCTCAAGGAGTACGGAAACGTCGGCCTACACGTGGTCAACGTGGGCGAAGAGAACTACTTCCGACCGTACACGGTCATGGTGCAAGCCATGAACTACAAGGGAGCCGGTCCGACCTCTCGAGAGGTGGAAGTCTACTCGGCAGAAGCCATGCCTCAGGTCCAGCCTACGGGAGTGTACGCGCACGCTTACAACTCCACCGCTCTCAATGTAACGTGGACCCCGTTGGATGTGACCCGAGAGAAGATCCGAGGACGTCTCATTGGACACAGGGTAAGCGAGCGAGCGAGCTTCGCATCAAGTCCGATTCTGTGATTCGCAAACGATCGAGAGATATGAGAACTACTAACTCAGGGCGTTCTTTCGTGCAGATCAAGTACTGGCGGAGCAACACAGATCCGGAAGTGGACTTCCTGGTCCTTCTCAACCGAGGACTGCGGAACTGGGCTCTCATTGTCGGTCTACAACCCAATACCGAATATCGCGTTGCCGTCATGGCGTACAACGACGCCGGCAGCGGACCGGAATCCGAATATTTCATCCAGAAAACTTGGAAGGCTGCGCCACTCCGTCCACCAACCTCAGTCAAGGTTCGACCCATCAGCGACAGCAGCGTTAGGGTCACTTGGCGTGGTGTCGTGCCTTCTATCGAAGAGGAGTCCATTCAGGGCTACATGATTCGATACTGGGAAGCCGATCAGGACTACACTCAGGCACGAGAAGTTCGCCGAATTCTGGACATCACGAGCTCCGAGTTGGAGGGCATCGTGTCGGACCTCGTCCCTGGAAAAGTTTACAAGCTACGAGTACTGGCGTACTCGCTGGGAGGAGACGGCAAGATGTCCTCGCCGCCGTGGGAGTTCAGATTGGGAGAAGGCGTTCAGTCGTCACTCACGTCTTCTTCGCTGAAGTTTGTCTCGAGCATTTTAACCCTGGTCATCGGCTTGCTACTCTGCCGAATCTGATCAATCACCAGAAATTGTTCTAATATTTTGGGATGAGCAGCTAAAACGAGAGTGTAGAAATCCAACTCGGAATCCCAGGCACCAAACAGGAGATGCCGGAAGCAAAAGATGCACGAACAATGGCAGCTGGAGACAGCGTTGCGTTTGGATCAGTCATCCAGCCTCCAGTCTGTGTGAATGGGGCAAAACGGAGTTACGATCTAAGCGCCATGATTTCCAATTCACTAAGTGGTGCCGTTGGTGTTCTGGTTTGCCAAAACAGTTATATATAAATATATTATACACATTCCGCTTGGACCATTCCACTACACGAGAGCAGAAGCATTGTACACTGCCGCCATTAGCCAAGAGCATTCTAAATTAGTGTCGCTTACCAACTCCGATCCCACGTCGCAGTGAGCAATATTTTTCTACTAATTTATTGAGCATCGATGAAGAGTTTTATATGATTAAAACCGTGTGGTTACAAAGTTGGGATTCAACGAAAAGAGTGACTGAAAGGAAATAACTTTTAACTGAGCGCTTGTGCCTAGGAGGATATCCTGGGTTGTAAATACTGGAGGTGAAAATACCCGTGTTACTTCGAGGTGCGACAAAGTTTTTTTTACCGCTATCCCTATTGAAATAAAAGAAATATAAGCAATGGACAGTTTTTTTCTATCCCAATCCCCCGAGGCTCCCAATGGTCGACGTAGCCTACGAGCAGGGTTTTTGAAAGCGATGGCGACCGTAGCTGAGGAAACACTCCTGTTTTTTTATTTCTTGGACCAGAATAGAGTTCGTTGTCCGTGATGAAACTAGAATCTGACATATAGAGTTGTGCTGAATCCCTCTGTCACAACGTATCTTGAACACAGCTTCCACTCATTTCACAAAGGTCAACAAGTTTCCAGATTTTGCAATTCTTGTCCCTGACTAGATCCGTTTAGGGCCTCCCAAGCTCACTCTCTCACGATTCTGTAGTCCCGACCTCCTGAATGCAGACAGGTGCGTAAAAAAGAAATATCAGCCACAGTGTCTGCTGCCAGGGAGTGACTGGAAGGAAAAGAGAGTCGACGGATAGTTCTTCCCACAAAAAATCTCAAGCATTGGGAGATGCAGATGCCATCCCCACTCTCCATCATTTCCCTCTTCACCGTTTGTGAACGATTCCCCGGGTACCTAGATGAGATCAACATGATCAGAAAACTGTAAAAACTCTTTCAGCATCACCGGGAGCGAAACTTGCTTCAAGCTGTTCTCCAGAGGTTTCCTCAGCAAATGACGAACAGCTAGCCTCGCGATTTTTTTCAATGCCAAGGGTGTTTTGCACGCAGTCGCAAGGAATTTCTCTACAGGTGAATCCTTTGGTGAAACTGGGAGGGGTAACGGTTCCACTCCCCTACGGAGATCGTACCCGGCATCTACCAGGAGCCGAACAAGTTCGATACTTCCTTTGTTTCGGGCAGTTCTCAAAACGTCGATATTTTTATAGGTGAAAGCATGGCCTGCATTCGGGTCGCAGCTGAAAGTCAGTATCAAAATGAATGGACATATAAACATGAATCCAGGGAGATCGAGCATTGACCGGTGGTATGACCGATTTCTTCATCAATTGTAACTTACCCATTGGCGACAAGAAGCATCGCAAACTTCAACTTGCTGGATTTTACTGCCAAAAACAAAGCAGTTTCTCCCTGAACGCATGTCTCCGAGTTCATGAGATTGAAATTGTGTTGGACGAGAACCTTGAGAAAACTTTTGAAGAGAGGCAAATCGAAAGCCTCTGTGAAAGTTTCCACGAGGATGTGCAGCAGGGTCTCTCCTGGAAACGTGCAATGTGGTTAGGCCGATTGGGAAGGATGCTCTCGATGATGCCGTCCAACGTAGAACACGAGTCGAGCAAGAGACGATCGGGAATATTTGGCACAAACCTGATATAGAACTTCTGATACCAAGGTCCGCCCCGTGGTTCACGAGAGTGAGAAATATCTCGAGCTGTTTTTCCTTGATTGCCACCAATTGAGGCGTCTCGCCAACTGTGTTCCTCGGCAGGGGCAGGGAGGAATAGGGTAACAAAATATTCACCTGCAATTAATAATTGGGATAGGCTTTTTCAGTCCAACGAGAGAAGCTCACTTCGAGAAGAGTTCTCCAGATGAAAGATATGAATACAACTCTCATACTGTCGTGGATTCGCTCACCATTTGTGGACTGTGGTGGTAGATGGCCGTTTGCAACAAACCATCCGACGGATTATTCTTCGCGCCTGACCTCAGTAGAAGATCCACAACCTCAGCATCATTTGCCCATACTGATGCAACGATAGGACTTTCCCCGTGAATTTCTCTCGCGTTAACATTCGCACCGTGACGAATCAGAATTTTCATGATCTCCAAATGCTTGTGCTGCAGTGCGAGCATCAATGGCGTCCTCTCCGAAGAGTCAAGAGCATCGATCTGTGCCCCAGCTGAAAGCAATGCTGAACAGATTTCCAAGTGCCCGTACGAAGCTGCCATGTGAAGGGGCGTTTGTTTTTCTCTGAAAGTCGATCGACGTCATCGTGAGCCCACAAATTCTCCACGAGCATTGATGGTCAAAGCTAATCAAAGTTCTTAGTTCGCCTCGGGGGGAGCTCAAAAAGACCGTACATGGATTTCCCGTTGAGCCGAGCTCCGTGTTTGATGAGAATTTTCACATTCGACAAACGACCCCGGTGAACACTGACGTGTAAAGGCGTCATGCAATTCGCGTCCGAGGAATTCACGGCGGCTCCTAAAAGAAAGAAGTACGCTCTGTGAGTATTCAATGAGCTCGGTGATTTGAACTTTTAGGGAATGGTTTTATCCGCATTGGCTGGGCGCATATAATGTTTATATACCTCGTTGAATCAACAAGTTCAGAATATCGCTAGACTCCAATTCGGCGGCGTAGTGCAGCGGTGAACGATCGAAAAAATCCGTGCGATTGATGTCAACTCGAGTCCTTCGCTCAAAAGAAGAGGAGCGCAACTGCGAATATAACATTAGGTCGCGGCTGACCCTCGGAGGAACTGTCGTAGTCCGACTCTGTAAGGAATTCGTGGCTTTTAGTTGGAGACTGCTTTAGCCTTCGACGGCTCAATGCGACCAAGGCTGAAGAGCTTCAACTCTACGTTCGACTTGATATTCAAACTCAATCCGGAAGTTTACCAGTATAGACGAGCCCGATGAGCTCCTGGCACCGCGCTCATCTCGCCCTCGAAAAGGTATTTCTAGGCAGATCTCAACGGCTTCGGCATTACCCGTGCTGACAGCCTGACCGAGAATCGTCATTCCAGATGAAATCAACGAGTTCACGACCAAACCTGGGTTGGAAGCTTGCAGGAGTACTTCGGAGAGTTTTCTCATATTGTTGCTGAAGAGCGCGGAGGAGGCTGCCTCCACTTCCCCGTCGGAGATCGTTTTCAACATTTCGATCACTTCGATAGTGACTCCGCGGGCATGACGGGATGAATTTTCAACGGAGATGACGTCTAGTCCATCTTCATCTGCTTGAAGATCACGTCCTCAGTGGTTGAACCCTCATTACAGAAGGTTCCAATGCATACGCGGTTTCTGCAGGGGCTTCCAGTCATTGTTGGAGCACTTGAATCCAACAAAGCTTCAACATATAATCCAGGATTCGAAGTGGGGAGGAGAATCATTCTGGATTTCTCACTGCGCAGTTGTCACCTAGATGCGGCCTCACGACATCTGTCCCATCAGCTGTTTGCTCCTCTGAGTTGCCATTGCGTCCGAAGACCGGTGATTTCCAATCAAAGTTTCCCTCATTCAGCTCAGCATCAGAAAGTTCCTGATAATGAGTTCCTGAGGCGATTCATGGTCAGCGAAACTAAAGAGGCATTGGAAATTCGATCCCGATCATTTCGTGCCGAAACTTTGTGTTGAGTTCGGCTGAACGATGATGCTGATGATCTTGACCGGGCCGAAGCGCCCGCGCGGGCTTCCGTCCCGAAATTCGATCCCTTCGAGAATCGCCTGAGATTCTCCTCACGGAAGCCCTCGATTCGACCCCATCCGAGATCGGAACACTCGTCCGTATCGGAGTTGCTTCAAGCCCTCGAAGCTTGGTCAACTTTCGTGATCTGAGATCCCATGACTCAGGGGGCCCTCTGCTTCCAGACATGAATATCAAGCGAGGACTCTCAAAGCCCACAACTGATATGTAGGCCTGAATTCCTCGTCAAACATTACTCGGCAACGGATTCGGATATGGATTTGAGCAGGACAAGCCCGAATGGAAGAGGACTTCGGCTACCTGGGAACCGGCTGACAGTCTATCCGACTTTTCGGTGAGGAGAGGAACATCTCCGAGAACGGCTCCTCGAGCTTCCTCTGATGAAAAAACCGCTCTGACACATAGAGGATGGATCAGTGCTCGGAAGATGTGGAGCTGAGTACAAACTGAGGACTGCTAATCGGCCCCAGGTGAACCCGGAGGTTAAACTACTTCTACTGGCACTGGGGCGGCTACCAAACTCAGTTTCGCTCAACAAATCGAGCATTGAGCCATCCTGAAAGGAGACCGAGATTGAAAGGGAGATGAATTTTCTCAACGAAACGATGTGACAATTATCACTCAGAGAGAGAAATACTATCTCTTTCCGTTCATGCGCAGTTCCATGTTCTATGCTTCAGTGCAAGCGTATCCGAGACATTTTGAAGACACTTCAGCCCCTTCTAGATCAGACGAAGCCCCTTCCAGAAAACAGGAGGACTCTAGCGACGAACACGCGAACAATGAAGTTCATCACTCAAAACACACACATAATGCAATACAGGTCCCCTCAAGACCTCTTGTCCTGACATCCTGATCTCAGGTCTGGTTTATTATAAGTGTACACGATTATTTCTAACAAGTACGCGAGGGTAAAACTATCCCTCCAAGTCTCTCAAATATGAGAGTATTCGGGGTTCTTGCACAGCTCTTGGATGATGGACGTTATCGTGGATCTTTTCTCGACGATGATCTCGGGGGAAATACGGTTGAACGTCTCCGTCGAGATGGTTCCTTCCTTGACATACGCGGCACATGCTGCTTCCGTGAACTCAAGGACGTACACGCCACAATCACTGGAGTTCGTTTGGGTGGGACATTTGAGTGGGATGAGGGGAACTTTTTCCTTGGAGATGCATTGTGATAACTTCTTGCAAATGACTCGAGCGTGCGCTTCATTCATTGGTTGCGACGAGTCCAAATGATAGCACTTGCCGTCAAACAAAATTATCAGTGACCAGTGCGACCCACCGCCTTGCGATACTGAACAGTT